>CM042685.1:434663672-435863672 GCA_023614405.1 Avena insularis | reverse complement strand
AGGCTTCGCCTCTGCGATCGGGAGAGAGGGAGGGAGAGAGAGAGAGAGAGAGAGAGGAGGGCAGCAACTAGGCGGCTAGGGTTTGAGGAGGTGTGGGGGGAGGGTGCGCCCCTGCCCTATTTATATAGAGGGCTGTCCGGCTGCCCCCTTGCCCCTCCTCCAAGCCTAGGGCAGGCGGCCACATGGGAGGAGTGGGGGGCAAGTTTCCCTCCCTTCTAGAAGCTCTCCCTAGGGTTTCCCCTAGGGCTTGGCCGGCTGGGCCTATGGGGCCTTGTGCCCCTGGCCCAATGCGTCCAGGGCACTCCCTCGTAGGCCCACACCCCCTCCCGACAAGTGGGGCCACGTTGGTCCCACTCCGGAAGGTTCTAGAAGCTTCCTGTACAATACCGAACAATCGAAAACAATTCCGAAATCCAAAAACTGCTTTCCCTTATATGAATCTTATTCTCCGGACCATTCCGGAACCTCTCGTGATGTCCTGGATCTCATTCGAGACTCCGAAAAAATCTCATAAACCAATTATCCATTCTATCCTAGCGTCGAGACACGTTAAGTGTGTGACCCTACGGGTTCGAAAATATACAGACATGATCTTATATCAATAATCAACAGCGGGGTCTGGAAACCCATATTGACTCCCACATACTTATCGATGATCATATCGGATGAACCACGATGCCAGGATTCAATTAATCCCATATATATATTCCCTTCGTCATGCGATATTTTACTTGCCCGAGATTCGATCGTCGGTATCGGCATACCTAGTTCAATCTCGTTCACAGCAAGTACTTTACTCGTTCCGTAATCCGATATCACTTTGGCATCATCGGTGACATAGCTGTTGGATTCTTCACCGGGTTTCTTTGACTGATTCTATTCTTGGATGGTGATCGGTAGGTTGTCCCTAACAAGCACCCCGCATTGATTTATAAACATCCTCCGGTGCTTCTCTGGAGCAATCGGTTCACCATCATCATCTATTCCTTCGATGGTGAACGAAGTCAACACAAAATTCAATGACCTCCTCCATTCCATAGCCCTTGGAGATGCTTCCTTCTTGCCTAGCACGATTACGAACATATTTCTTTAAGATTCCCATGAACCTCTCAAAGGGAAACATATTGTGTAGAAATACAGGACCGATAATGGAAATCTCTTCGACAAGGTGAACCAGCAGGTGCGTCATAATATTGAAGAAGGATGGTGGGAACACAAACTCAAAACTGACAAGACATTGGACCACATCATTCTGTAATCGTGCTAGATCTTCAGGATTGATTATCTTCTGAGAGATTGCATTGAGAAATGCACATAGCTTCACAATGGATACTCGAACATTATCTGGTAGAAGCCCCCTTAATGCAATCGGAAGCATTTGCGTCATAATCACGTGGCATTCATGAGACTTTAGGTTTTGGAACTTTTTTTCTGCCATATTTATTATTCCCTTTATATTCAACGAGAAGCCAGACGGGACCTTAATACTGCATAGGCATTCAAAAAATATTTCCTTCTCTTGTTTGGTAAGAGCGTAGCTGGCATGACCTTGAAACCATTCTGGATGCAGGCCATCTGGGTCTTTCATACGTTGATGGTCCTTTCGTGCTTCCGGTGTATCTTTTGTCTTCCCATACACGCCCAAGAAGCCTAGCAGGTTCACGCAAAGATTCTTCGTCACATGCATCACATCGATTGCAAAGCGGACCTCTAAGAATTTCCAATATGGTAGCTCCCAAAATATAGATTTCTTCTTCCACATGGGTACGCGTCCTTCAGCGTCCTTCGGAACAGATTTTCCACCAGGACCCTTTCCAAAGGTTACCATTTGATCCAAATCTTTGAATATATCAAATATATCAGCACCAGTACACTCCTTAGGCTTCATCTGGTGAAATGCCAGACCGTTGAAATGCTTGCCTTTCTTTCTTAAGGGATGCTTGGCCAAAAGAAATCGACGATGCTCATTGTACACATTATTCTTACAATGTTCCAAATATATACTTTCAGTCTCATCTAAACAGAGTGTGCATGCATTGTATCCCTTGTTGGACCGTCCTGAAAGGTTACTAAGAGCAGGCCAATTATTGATTGTTATGAAAAGCAATGCTTGGAGGTTAAATTTTTCCTGCTTGTGCTCATCCCACACGCGTATGCCGTGTTTGTGCCACAACTGTAAAAGTTCTTCCAGTAATGGCCTTAGGTACACATAAATGTCTTTGCCGGGTTGCTTCGGACCTTGGATCAACACTTGCATCATAATGAACTTCCGCTTCATGCACAACCAAGGAGGAAGGTTATAGATGCATAGAGTCATGGGCCAGGTGTTGTGACTGGAGCTCTGCTCCCCAAAGGGATTCATGTCATCTGTACTTAGACCAAACCTTAAACTCCTTGCGTCATCTGCAAAGTATGGGTACTTTTTATCGATTTTTCTCCATTGCGACCCATCAGCGGGATGTCTCAACATCCTGTCTGACTTACGTTCCTCTTTATGCCATCGCAACAACTTGGCGTGCTCTTTGTTTTTGAATAAGCGTTTAAACCGTGGTATTATAGGAGCATACCACATCACCTTGGCAGGAACCCTCTTCCGCGGGGGGGGGGGGGGGCTCGCCCTCAACGTCACCAGGGTCATCTCGTCTAATCTTTTACCGAAGTGAAGGCATACTGGGCATGCATCCAAATTCTCGTACTCCTCACCGCGGTAGAGGATGCAGTCATTAGGACATGCATGTATCTTCTGAACCTCTAAACCTAGAGGGCAGACAACCTTCTTTGCTTCGTACGTACTGGCGGGCAATACGTTATCTTTTGGAAGCATATTCTTCATCATTTTTAGCAACTTTTCAAATGAGGAGTCAGGTATAGCACACTCATCCTTCCATCGCAGCAATTCCAGTGTGCTGTCCAGCTTTTTCAGACCATTTTCGCAATTTGGGTATAACAACTTTTTATGATCCTCTAACATGTGATTAAACTTCTCCCTATTCTTTTCAGTTTCACAATCTCTTCGTGCATCGGCAATAGTCCGACCAAGATCATCAGCGGGTTTATCATGTGTCTCTTCTTCATCCTCCCCTTCAGCATCCCCCATGGAAGTATCTCCGTACTCAGGGAAACCATGATAGTTGTCATCCTCCTCCTCTTCTTCATTGCTTCCATTATAACCCCTCTCTCTCTCTGTTCTTGGTCCAACAATTATAACTGGGCATGAAGCCGGACTTCAACAGGTGGCTGTGAAAGGTTTTTGAGTCAGAGTAATCCTTCTGATTCCTACATCCACTACATGGACAGAATACAAAACCATTGCGCTTGTTGCATCAGCAACACAGATGAATTCATGCACGCCATTAATGAACTCGCCAGAGCGTCGGTCAGTACCGTACATCCATTCCCGGACCATCTGCATTATAATAAAAGTATATCAAAAACCATTACACAACATGATAAAATTATTACAAGTTATATTGAGAGCTTCTAGAGCATTAATTTTGAATTTTGAAAAATTTAGATGCACCAATTTGTGAATTGGAGAAAACAATCAACATGATAAATGTGGAGTTTTTTATTATTGGTCTATCAGTGAAAACCTCATTCCATTCTAAGCTCTGAAACTCTAAAATTACTCTTTTAAATTTTTAGTAACTATGTGCCTAATCAAAATTTGTTACACATATATATCAAAATCCTTCTACTTCTAGAGCATGCATGCATTGATCCATATCTCTATACTTCTAGAGCATTATAGAGCTAAAGTAGCAATAAGAGATGAAAGAATGAAGTTCTAACCTTTTAAAGCTTTGGATTTAGGGGTTGCAAACTAAATCTTGAGAAAAAAATGGCATGAACTCTGTTGCTTCTTTGAGAAAAATGGCCACCATATGCTTTAGGACAACAGGACAGGAAGCAGAATATATAGTGGTGGACAACTAGTCCCGGGCCGTGATACAACCCGGGACTAATAGTCCATGAAAAGACCAGCTGGCCTGCTCCAGGTCATTAGATCTAGTCCGGCCCGGGACTAGTGACTACGGCCGTTTCTAGCCGTTAGAGGCCTCACGGACCGGGACTAGTGCTCCCACTAGTCGCGGGCTGTGACAGGCCGGGACTGTGGCGTTGTTCACGTCGAACCGAAGAGGGTTTTTCCAGTAGTGTTGGTGGCTACGCGCATGGAGGACGGCGCGGGGCGGATCTGCAAGGCCGCGACTAGCTTCAGCGATGACCCTATGGTCCCTGGCGTAGCGGGCCGGCATGCTGCGGCTGCGGTGGGTTCTCGTGGTGGAGGAGGCGGGGCTCCGCGGCGTTGCAACATCTTCCATGGACAAAGGCAGCGGCGGCTGGAGCGTCCTCGTGAGATCCTCGCCGGCGGAGAGGCAGGGCTCGTGGCGGCGACCTTCACCGGAGTCGGGGACGACGACTGGGATAGCACGAAACTACGTGACTGCGGGCAGACGAAGCTGGCCTGGGGTTGCATCGGGCCTGCCTCGGCCCAGATCTAGGCCCATTCGTGCCCGTTCTGGGTTGGCGGGCATGCGCCCTACAACAGGTTTCAGGGGCATCCAACACGTCTGGAAGCCCATCCCCTAGCCACGTAGTGGTTGGGGTGTTGGATCCGGGCCAGGAGGTCTAGGTCTGGTGACCTCCTTGCAGCCCCGCCCATCGGGTGCTGCGAGTTTAATCGGCGGGTGCATCCTGCTAGTTGAACCCCCGGTGTCCGACCGTTGCCTAGCTATCTTGGTCTTTCTTGCCCTCTTTATGGGGAGTGTTGTTGTGGACTGTTTTGCACCGAGGGCAAGATCTCGGATGCCGGGGCGGCGGCCCCGGAAGGTGGACTGCGCGGACGGCTCGGCGGCAGGCGATGTGGCGGTGGTGATGGTTGTATCCTAGGGCCATGAGGGTGGCGAGGAGTGGGCGTTGGGGGTTCCTGGTGTTGGTGGCATCTCGGCGTGGTCGGTGCCCATATCGTGTGGAAGCTCGGTTCGAAGATGGTTGTCGTCTGAGGTACCAGCTGTGGTGAGAGGGTTTTTTCGGGAGAAATCCCTGCGCTTCGGCGCAAACGACGGTGATGTCTGCGGGCGTCGTGACCCTCTTGAGGGCGTCGTTGTGGCTACCATCTCTGCATTATGGCTCCGGGTGAAAACTCTAGACTTTTGTGGTCTCGGCGACGGCGGCGCTTGTTGTGTCGTCACCTCCTTGGGGGCGTTGTCGTGGAGCTTTGGTTTCCTTAGTCGCTCAGCGTCTTTAGTAGCAAGCTCGGTGCTTTCTAGTTTTTTGTTGCATATCTTTTGATCTGCTTGTAAGAGGAATTCTTCATCACTTTATATCAGTTTGGCCGTTTGGTTTTATTTATAAAGCAAGGCGGAAGTCTATTTGAAGGAGTGCAGATGCTATCACTTTGAAATTTGTCACAATTTTTTAACATGACCAATGACATACCGTGTGTCTGTGTCCCAAAGAAATAAACTCAAAAACACTATGGAAAATCCACGCAAGAAAGTATCTGAATCAGGCAGTCTGACGTGTTCTGAAGACGCGCGCCACTATCATCTACATAACCGGAGCACGGTCCTCATCTGTGGACTGAGCGCCGGCGTCGGGCAGGTTGGTGACCCTGACAACGAGCGGCGTGCGCACGCGGTGGTAGCCGTCGGACCAGATGATCTCGCCGAAGTTGTACCGGCCGCGCGACAGCTTTGCCGGCGTGACGGTGACGTAGTACTCCGCCCTGGCGCAGCGCGTGGAGAACACCAGCGCCGGCGGCCACACCGCGACGCGCGCGCCCTGGGGGCTGACTGTTAAAACTGGGAGAACGATCGTTGCCCTTCTGGGTCGATCGATACATGTTATATATCGTAGAGTAAAAACCCTCTACGTACACAATACGCATACAATTGGATACTATCCCATATTGTATACATATAGGATTACAAATAGGGTATTGTAAACAAAGTCTAACACTTCCACTTAATCTAAACCTTGGAAAGGTTGAGATTACGCTTAAACTCATCAAGCTTCTTTGAACACAAAGTTTTGGTAAAACCATCTACAATCTGATTCTTGTTAGAGATGAACCTCACATCAAGTTGCTTATTAGCAACACGTTCTCGGACAAAATAGAAATCAATCTTAATATGTTAGCAGAGAGAAACGTTGCACCAAGGTTGTCACACCACAAACAAGATTTCTCTTGTAATCTTACTCCTAGTTCTCGAACAAGAGACTCAACCCAAATCAATTCAGCAGTAGCATTTGCAAGAGCCTTATACTCAGCCTCAGTACTAGACCGTGACACCGTGGGTTGCTTCCTGGCACTCCAAGAAATCAGATTTGGACCAAAGAAAATTGCAAAACCTCCAGTGGAACGCTTGTCATTTAGATCTCCAGTCCAATCTGCATCTGAGAAGGCACTGAGCAATGTGGATTGTGACTGCTGAAACGTTAAACTAACTGTGCATGTACCACGTATATACCTCAAGATCCGTTTGACTGCAGTCCAATGAACAGTAGTTGGAGCATGAAGAAACTGACACACCTTGCTAACAGAGAAGGATAAGTCAGGTTGTGTCACTGTTAGATATTGCAGAGCAGCTACAACACTCCTATAGTGTGTGCTGTCCTCTAAGCCAAGAGGAGTACCATCATGTAAAGATAATGTATCAGTACTGGACAATGGTGTAGGGCATGGCGTGCACATGGTCATACCAACTCGTGTGAGCAAATCCATTGCATATTTTCCTGATTTAACAATAAGCCATTCGATTGTTTATGAACTTCAAGACCCAAGAAATAATGAAGCTCACCAAGATCCTTGAGGGAAAACTCATGACTCAAGTTGTAGAGAAGGGTTGTAACAGCTGCATCTGAGTAGCTCGTCACAATAATATCATCAACGTAAATAAGCAAAAACATCTAAACATCTGCCTTGTTGAAGAGGAATAAAGAGGTATCAGCCTTTGAAGGCACAAAACCCAGTGTGCGTAGTTTAGAACTCAGACGAGAGTACCAAGCTCGAGGTTCCTACTTCAGTCCATAGATATCTTTGTCAAGTTTGCAAATATAATTTGGCATAGTGGAAGACTTAAACCCAGGTGGTTGTTTCATATACACTTCCTCTTCCAGAACACCATGTAAGAACGCATTCTTGACATCTAGTTGTCGTAAGTTCCATCCTCGACAGACTGATATAGCAAGAACAAGTCTAATAGTTGCTTCTTTAACAACTGGACTGAAGGTATCCTCATAGTCTATGCCATACCTTTGTTTAAAACCTTTTGCAACAAGACGAGCCTTGTACCTATCAATAGTTCCATCTGCATTTTTCTTAATACGATAAACCCACTTGCAGTCAATAATATTTTTGTTGGAGCTTGGAGGTACAAGGTGCCATGTGTTGTTTGCAATAAGAGCATCATATTCATCTTGCATCGCATGCTTTCACTTCTCATCATTGAGTGCATCATTTAAATTTTCAGGTTCACCTATAGATGTTAACAACAACCATCTAATTGTACCATCAGTATGTATTTTTGGTTGTTTTATACCTCGTTGCATAGCAACCTTGTGCGTGGTGCAGCCACATTATCACCTATTGCAGATGATCCTGGCATAGTGGCCACAGAGGATACTGGGCTGTCCCCTGCACCCTTGTCATCGTCGACGCCTGAAACAGTGACTGGGCTGTCCCCCGCGTGGCTAACATCATCAACACGCGGGCCCGCGCTGCTGTCTCTCGTTGTGCTGGCGTCCGCCGCGGGGCTGGCGTCCGCTCGCAGGTCCTCCATGTCAGGCTCAGTTGACGAGGAGAGTAGGGGGACAAGTGTGGGAGGGAACGCACAGCGTCCGAGACAGGGGGCGGCGACGCGTCGAAGTTGTACGGGCGGGAGGGTGACTGCAGCGCACCAGCCGTGTCAGACCCCACCTGCACCTGATCCAAGACTGATTCTGGAGCAGAATCAACATGAAAAACGGACTGTGTTGTCATGTAGCCTCAGGTTGTTCTTGTTCACCATTTGACGTGCCGTTTTCAGTGTTGTGCTCAGAATTTTGCGTAGTTTCGTGTTCAGCTGCAACCTGCGGAGGCTCAACAACAGAAACAATAGGCAAATAGTGATCATTAGTATGCACACCCCTATCACTAGACATATAAGATGGCGAGTCATGTGGAAGAAGGAGAATTTCCTCACTGAGACGACGGCCTGCATTAGGATGAAGGGAAGCAAAAAGAAAACATTTTCATCAAACACGACGTCCCTTGAGATGTAGACTCGACCAGTGGTGACATCAAGACATTTGACTTCTTTGTGAAGAGGGCTATATCCAAGAAACACACATCGTTTTGACCTATATGAGAGTTTGTGTTTGTTATAAGGACGAAGGTTAGGCCAACAGGCACAACCAAACACACGAAGAGGTTCATAATTTGGTTTAATTTGAAGGAGTTTCTCTGTAGGAGTTTGAAAATCTAGAACCTTTGAAGGCAGAAGATTGATGAGGAACATAGCGGTGAGGAAGGCATCATCCCAATATTTCAAAGGCATGGAGGAATTTGCAAGCAAGGCAAGGCCAACTTCAACAATATGTCGATGTTTGCATTCAGCTGAGCCGTTTTGTTGATGAGCATGGGGACATGAGACATGATGTGTGATGCCCACTTTTTGGAAGAAACCATTGAGTTTTTCATATTCACCACCTCAATCGGTTTGCATTGTAATTATCTTCCTGTTAAACTTGCGCTCGACATATTGTTAAAAATTAAGAAACACTTGATAAACATCAGAACACTTTTTAAGCAAATATATCCAAGTGAATTTGCTGAAATCATCAATAAAACTGACATAGTATGAATGTTTGCCTACAAAGAGAGGAGCTGGACCCCATACATCCGAGAAAACTTGTCCCAAAGGAACTATGGAAACACTATTGGAAACATGATATGGAAGTTGGTGACTCTTAGCTTGGTGGCAAGGATCACACACATACAAATTTATTTGTGAAGTATATGAGAGATTATTTTTCCTAAGAACTTGCTGAACAATAAACGACGAGGGATGTCCTAGACGATGATGCCATGTGGATGAAGAAGGCTTGATTGTGAAAAGGGCGTGCTTGAATGAACTTGTGGAGACTGGAACGAGGGGATACAGGCCTCCATGACACGGACCTCTAAACAGGATGTGTTGTGTTGCCTGGTCTTTAATCAAGAAAAAATGGGTGAATTTCAATAAAAGCATTATTATCTAATACAATTTTGTGAGCAGAGAGCAAGTTCATGGAAGTACTAGGGACATGTAAAATATCACGAAGCTGAATAGAAGTATGAGGGGTGTGTAGAACTGAATGACCAATATGAGCAATCTCCATACCTTATCCACTAGCATTGTGAACTTGATCACGCCCCTAATAATTTTGATGAACTTGGAGCTTTTGTAGTTGTCCTGTGACATGGGAAGAGGCGCCTGTATCCATGTACCAGTTGGTGTCTACCCCGTAGGCACCTTTGTTGTGGTTCTGTGTTGTCCTCATCATCATCATCACCATAGCGCCACCAACAATCCCCAGCTGAGTGTCCCTCTTTCTTGCATATCTGACAAAAGACACCTTGCTCGAATGGCGTTACTGCGACCATGATCACGCTTGCCTGTGGCGCCCCTTGGTCCCAATGGTCTGTCGAGGTGGTGCATGGGCTGGGGGCGGGGGTGGTGGGCGTGTGGGAGGAGGGGTAGGGCGCATATGGGGAGGCATATAGGGACCTGGGTAGTAAGACGTAGGTGGGGGATAGTAGGCTGGGGGGTTGTACGGTGGTGGCTGGTGGAAGGATGGCGGTATGGGAGGTGCATAGTAGGTGGGTTGTGGCGGCATGTATTGTGGTGGATAGGAGGGTGTAGGAGGTGTATATGGTGGCATATATGGAGGCTGTGGGTAGGATGATGTAGGTGGCGATGGTGGTTATGGGCGTGAAGGTGCGACCCCAAAATTAAGAGGGGAACGACGAGATGCAGCATTGACAGAGGAAGTAAAACTTGCAGTTGCTTGACCAGTGGATAGGAGCATAGCATCACGATTTTCCCAGGCCAGCAACTGAGCACACATATTATTAAGAGTGGTGGAAGGAACAACATTGATGGCAGCAATAAGACCATTAAAGGAACCATCAAGACCGTTCATCATATAATCCTTCATCTCATCATCATCAACAGGTTTTCTAGCGGCAGCAAGTTCAGACGCAAAACGTCTCATCTTGGTGACATATTGCTGCGCAGTCATGTCAAGCTTCTTGGTGTTTGTGAGGGCACCGCGCAGAGTGGACACCCTAGACTTGAAATGTGTAGAGTACATGGCATGAAGTGCACTCCATACATCAACGTCATGGTGAAGGCCGAAGACATGAGGTAGCACATCCTTAGATAATGAATTGACAAGAAAGCTGACTACCTGCTGATCCTTGATGATCCACGCGTCATAGTCCGGGTTAGGTACAAACACCTTCTTGTGATTCTCATCCTCGGCCTCAATGCGTTCCGGTGGTGCCTTGTCGGTCCCCTCAAGGAGGCCCATGACGCGGGCATCACGGAGTGTAGGAAGGGCTTGAGTTTGCCAATAGAGGAAGTTTTCCCGTGTGAGCTTCATTGCCGGCGGTGTGTGAGCTTCATTGCCGGCGGTGCACCAATGGAGGATGTTGCAGGGGATGAAGAAGAGGACGAAGTTGCTAAAAAGGTTGACATCATTGATCCGATCTGATCCTGTTCCTGGGTGCGTGAGGGATCGATTTCCTGGTGTGGAGCGATGGCGACTGCTAGATCCGATCCCGGTCTGGTCCTGGCGATTTTCTGGGACGCGCGAGAGAGGGCGCTGACGATCCTAGTCCTGGCGACTTTCTGGTGTCGCACGAGAGAGGGTGCTGACGATCCTGGTCCTGGCGATTTCCTGTCGACGCGCGAGAGAGATCGCCGATGATTTCCTGGCAGTCGCGCGTGAGGGAGCTACGGCGGCGGCTAGATGGGAGAGGATGCTCGTGATACCATGTTAAAACTGGGAGAACGATAGTTGCCCTTCTGGGTCGATCGATACATGTTATATATGGTACAGTAAAACCCCTCTACGTAGCATTACACGATACGTATATAATTGGGATACTATCCCATATTGTATACATATAAGATTACACATAGGGCATTGTAAACAAACTCTAACACTGACGACGGTGGCGTGGTACACTGCGTCCCTCCGGAGGCCCACGTTCGTCACCGTCCGCTTCACGGTCGCCGTGGCGCCCAGCTCGGCGAGCACGATGGCAGAGTAGTTGAGGTCGGACGCGCCGGCGGCGGCGCCGCTGCAGCTCGTGTTGAGCGCCGGGGAGGGGAGCACCATCTGCCGCACCTGCGCCTCCGTGTAGCCGAGGCCGCAGAGGAACCGCACGTGGTCGCGCGCGTCCGCGTCGTAGACCAGCCCCAGGTCCAGCGCCCGCAGCGGGTCCACGTGGCCCGCTCCGGCGTCGAACGCGTCCGCCGCCTTCGTCGTCCCGCCGGCCAGCATGTCACGTACGCCGTGGTCATCACACGCAAACTTATAGTTGTATAAAAAAGGCCACCCGTTTGGACGTGAGAGAGGGAGGATTGCACCGTGCTATACAAGAGAAGTGACACGATTTTGAGGGGCGTGTCAAACCATAAAGCCAAAATCCTTCGGATCTAGCCAATGCCTGCAGTGTTGGAAATATGCTTTAACGGTAATTAGTGATATGTATCGTCAAAAATTTAATTTGATTGTGAAACTATATGCCGTATGAATTTTTTAATTGCTTTTAGTCAGCAAGATTATGCAAATACACATAATCTAGTATAGACTAATATATGAGTCGGTTGATGATGTGGTTCTATTAGACATGGGCATGGTGATGCCAATCTGATGATAGTGACTCGGATCAAGTGTTTAGCGAGCCGGATAGACCCATATTGAGACAAAACGAGCAAGTTGTTATCTATTAATCTCAAGCAGTGTATATGTCGTATCCTTAGACCCGAGTTCCACATGCGGTCCAAGTTGTGGATAGACTTAGGGTCTATCAAGTGTTGTTTCGAAACTGTGCAGTTATAAAGGTAATATTTGGGACCGTCTGTGAATCAAACTGCATGACATGGTTGACTAAGACGGAACTTTTCCCTCCAACTCGAAGAGATATTCACCGAGCTCTTTTGAGTGATTTGATTCGGAAGTATTACCATGTGCGACTCGGTTAAGAGTTATCGATGAGTCTGACTAAATGTTAGTCCACTAAATCTTCTTTGCAAATCAAGAAGAGAATTAAACTATTGAAGGATGACAATAACATGATTATAGCTTGACACTATATATCATGAGGCAAAGGAGTTGGGCATATGTCATCATTACTGACTTCATGGCACCTGGGAGCTAGCATATTCTACTAGGAGTCCTTCCCGACTATTGACTTGAGCCGGATTAACATGGTTCAGTTGGACTCAACATCATGGTAACCTTTAGGCTCTTGTCGTGTCTATGTGACTAAGAATCTGTTGGGTCACACACTTAAGAGACAGAGTCAACTAGATGAGATCCCGATTGATAAATTTTTGGACTAGGTCAGATCCAGGTCAGACAGGGTCAACTAGTTGGACTTGCGTGGCTCGAATTAGGGTTTTGGTGACATTGGAGGTTTTGTAGGTCCGCACTAAAGTTTTTCATATTAGCGGTTTAGGGGGTACCCCGGATCCACCTAAATGTGGTCTGCGGCATGTCGGCTCTCTTGATGAAGCGAAGCTACTCCGCACTAAGATGAGCGGACCCTCGTGTCCGAGGTGGGATGCAAATCTTCATCAAGAACATCATGAACTCATTCTTCAACATCATCTTCGAGGAGCTACAAGTCACAAGGAACTCATTCCCAGGAACGAGCTTGAACCCATCGGTAATGGAGCATCAGGGACCTTCCTCGCCCTCCCCGTGATCTAGGAAAGAAATCATCAGCCATAACATACTTGGTTGTCCCCGGGAACAAGGGGTCAGAACTCTGGTGCCACTTGGCCTTTGCCCATTGATGAGGCTGCTCCATTGCCAAGGACAGTGCATAGGCGATGGGACGGGATTCAGCATCCTATCCATTTTGTACATGCATCTCAGCTCAGCTCAGCCACACCCACTACCTCACATTCTTAAATAGAAGACATTAAAAAGTGCCTTTAAAAATAGACAAATTGCCTTAAAAAAAATTCAAGGCAAAAAAAAATGTCGCATCAGCTGTTAAATGTATTTGGAGACATACCTAAAAAGTGCCTTGTAAAGTAGTTTTATAGGGACATTTGCTAATGCCTCTTTTTCTTACGTAAGGCATATTCAATGGTGCCGTGTAAAGTAGTTTTGTAGCCATATTTGCATCATTTTCTTATGTAATCATATTCAATAGTGCCTTGTAAAGTTATTTTTAGGCACATTTGAGAATGCCTTTTTTATGTAAGGCATATACAAAAGTGCCTTGTAAAGTAGTTTTCTTTTTGAGTCATTTTTCTGAAACGTCTTTGATTACAATTTGAGGACAGTTTCGAGGAATACCACTAAATTCATTTTGAGACACTTTCTGAAAATGCCCTTGATTAAAATTTCATGCAGATTTGAGAAATGCCTGGAAATACAAATAAAGGCACACTGAAATAGTGCCTGCAAATTAAAATAGAGGCAATACCTACAAATTAAATTGAGTTACTCCTCAAATATACAGTTCCATCAGCTGTAACAATTTAGTACACAACCGAGTTCAATCCAGAAAAAAAATTAGTAAATGGTCAAATACAATTCACACTCTCATCACTCATGAGTTTGTTTACAACAATCGCAATAGCAGGTTTTCTAACTTACAATGTGTGATGCAGCTAACCAGAAATCAATAAACTGGTTTGGCACACAAATTTCTTCTAATTGTGCTAATCTATTGCTTGTGTTTCTTCTAGAATCTGCACCATGTGAGGCAATTGATCATCTTATAGTCCCAAGTTCCAACCAGATGCAGGCACTAACCCGGTCCTTAGCTATTAGAAATAACTTGTAGAAAATAATACAACACCAGCAACGCAATCTTCTTATGCAATAACAAACACTCCTCACGGTAGCTATTTTCCTAGTATCAGTATATACCGCACCCACTAGAATCCATGATAACAACATGGCTATAAAACTATAGTAATCAGCTGTAAAGACATGGCTATAGATCTCTAGTAACTAGTGGTAAAGATAATATTAAGTAACCTCACCCCAACCCCCTACCTATATAGTTCAGCTACATCATCAATATTATAAGACACTACACCAAGTGTGACAATGAAACCTTGTTGTTAATTTTGCATCTACTAGAATAGTGATTACAAGTTTTACCAAGACCAGGGTGTCTTGCCTCACACCAATTGGATGAATAAATTACATTCTGAGATGTTGGCACTTTGCACATGAACTAATTTGTGGCAGTCGCCTCATAGTCAACCCCATTTTACTAACTTGACATGTTAGATGCAAGCAAAAAAGCTAACCATCTCAACTTTAATTATATCTCTTATTGCCTAGTGCCAACTAAGATCCTAAAGGCCAAACCAATAAGAAAAAAACTTGTGGTGATCCCATAATGTACAATAAGGCCACACCAAACTTGACAGATACCAAAATTACTACTTTGAAAATCCAGCCAAATCATGACACACATGAGACACATAGATTGGCCACATCAACAGACTTCATGCTAGACAAAGCGAGTAGAGAAAGCAGGCTAAAAAAGCACTCACACTTAGAATTTCTATCCAATAAGCAAAACAAAGCATTATTCATCCTAGATAATTCACCTCTACACACCAAAACCAAAATCCAAGAGCAATAAGTGAAGATGGTGACATGAGACCACCACCACTGAATCGTAGGGGAGAAGCAGGCCTACGAATGGGCTTGTCATCAAGAGTAGAGCCAACAAAAAATCGAAGACATGTGCTTTTATCTTGCCACTTATCCTTTCCCATTTTCTAGCACAACTCACTTGTGACATAAAAATATAACCCACAAAGAAGCTAGAAACTACACTAGAAAGAGGAGTTGAATAAATGACTTGAGACAAGAAATATCAGGGATTTAATAGTGGTACTCTAATCTGCACATTTGGGAAGTAATGCCTAACTTAAATACTGAGATTGACCACCAAATGCATTTAAAAGCTAAGAACACATCTTCAATACCAGGTACTGTAGAATCTGGGATTAGAGCACCGTTAAAACTTAAAAAAGGAGCAGCTCTTGCACCTCCGCATGGATGGACCACAGCTGGTGACCTGAACCTGGAGCAGAGGTACAAGAGCCCTAGCAGCATCCCAACCTAAAATCCAAAACCGGAGAAAATTAGAGAATTTTTGGCATTAATTTAAAGGAAAAGATAGATGAATATATTCAGGAGAGGGGAGGGTTTTGGAATTTAGTAGACAGCAGAAATCTTTCGTCGTTGGTGGCGTACTGAATGAGTGCGACAGCAAGAAGGAGCAAGTAGCTCACAAGTTAGAAGTGTATGTGTGTGTTGCTTCTGCACTAGGAGATACTACTCGATACTTAAAGGTGTAGAGCTAAGTAAGAGAGAGGCTTTAGGATAAAAGTAAGGCAACACACGCACTAGTTAGCTAGTAGTACTGATTAGCTAGGATGGTCTGAATAATGCCAACTTCTTACTATATTAACAAATCCTGTACATATTTGTTATCCCAAGTAAAAGATTTATTTTCTACGAAGTTACTAACTGTAGAATTGGGATACTGCAACGATGTAGTTTGTTTTTAATTCAGTACTCAATTTAGTCTGGTTATATATGCTAGTGCTTTATGCTTTCTCATAAGGGCATCCACTATGTTGGCAATAAGGCTATCCATAAGCAAAAAAGTAGACTACAAGGAGTTCCACATACATAGTAGAGGCTATCAATAAGCTATCCATAAGCTCAAAACCTTAAGGGTGACCTACAAGCTTGTGGGTTGTCCATAAGCAATAAAATATTATTTTAGCTTCTCCCCTCTCTCTTGCATGTGTGCAACTTTAACTGACACGTGGGGCCAGCTTGTAGACAAGTTCAACTAGATACATTGTGATGTAATCAATAAGCTTGTGGTGTGGTATGTGGGTCCCATCTTATGGACAAGTTCTTCTATATACATAGGTGATGCCCTAACAAACAATCAACAATAGCATGTGAAATCATTTAACAGCAACACATGATCTCATTTAACAACAACACATCATCTGATTAACACGTCTAAATTGAACCTACACAAGTAGACATGCAAATCTTGTTGAACCAAATTAACATCAGCATTCTAACTGATCGATCGCGAGTAGACGATCAGACGAACTGGACACATAGTTTTAAAAACCAAACCAGTCAGTGAACCGGTGAGGCGACTGGTTCTGGTCGGACCACTGGTTCATTTGGTTCGATAGCGATAAAAACCATTCTTTTTCATAAAATTTAAGAAAATTTTAGAACAATTGGCCATAAAAGGTATATATAATGTATATTTCAATATAGAACAAAAAAAACATGGCGTGTCCAAGTGGTATTGGGCTTTACATGTTTCTATTTATGCAAAACATAAGGTTTACAAGTTCGCTTCCTCTAGTAAACATCTCCTTTTCTTTTTTTTGCTGTTTGAACCGGTGTCTCTTAAAAAATCGATGAGTCCATCGGTTCAGGTTTTTTCTGATTAAACCACGAAACCGGTCCGATGACAGTCGTGCTGATCGATGGGTTCCTGTTCCGTCTAGCTTTATTAACCTGAGAAGCCCAACGTGGACTATGGAACCAAATGGCCCATTAGTTCTGCTAGCGAACAAGCCCAAGCTGGCCTAGCTAGAGAGGAATCGTTCCATAGTCGAATGCACCTATTTTTCACCAGATTTTAGCAATTCCATCTATATACATCAACCTAAGGACTTCACCGGAGTGCCTGCACGGGGCAGCGGCGAGCCCAGGCACGTGCCCAGGGTGTCCGGACGGTAAGTCCGCCCCTGTGTACAATGCAACACGGGCCGTACGGGTCTCAACAGGGCTCTACGTACGTGTTAGATTCTTATTTTTCCTAAATGCTAAAAACTGCACGGTGGCCAGTTGGCTCCATCGAACCATCGATTTATGGTCATTCGATCAACTTCATCAAGCCCCGGTCGCGCGTGTCGTTCCGACAATGGCATACGGGTGACCTCACCCCATTCACTCTTTCTCCCGAACCCTCGTTCCCCATCCCAGTTTCAGTTTGTACATAGGGTTCGCGAGCTGAACGGTGCGGGAGAGCTCGTCGGCGGCGCGGGCAAAGGTGTGGAGCTCGGAGACAGAGAGAGGCACCACATAGGTTGTTCTTGGCGGCGGTGAGCTTTTCGTGGACGGGCGCGTGGCGCTCGGCAGCTGAGAGAGGCCCCATGGGCAGTGCAGAGGTGCTTCACGGTGGTGGGAATCTCGCACGCGAAGGCGGGGATCTCGATAGCGGAGAGTGGCCGCGCGCAGGAGTGCGTGGGTGCTGGGCGGCTGCGAGTGTCTTGCGTGCGAGGACAAGGATCTTGGCGACAGAGAGCGACCCCGCGCGGTTGTGCTGGGGTGCACGGCGGCGGGGACCGATTCACGACAAGGGAGGGAAGCGGTGAACAGATTTCGACCACGGGTATAGGAGGTGAGTTCATCTGCACAGATCCCCCCATGAACGCACGATTTTATTACTGTAGTTTTAGGGATCTAATCTAGTTCGAACCCGGTAATGTGGAATCCCAGTCTGATCTCCATCCAATTTTGGGCGAGGGGTAATTTTCTGTGGTGTGCACTGCACGCTCATGGGTTTTGTAGCTTCTCGTCCTAATAATATGGGTAGATCCTAGGCTTTTTTTCCAGGGGCAATCATGTACTTCCTCTGACCTATATTAGTTGACTCAAATTTGTTTAGATTTGGTTGAATCTAGACACTATTTAGTTGACCAACAAATGCAACGAGTATATAGGTTTATCAAATTTTGGCAAATCCAAGTCAACTAATATGGGTCGGAGGGAGTATGTGTTAGTTTGATGCGCAGTAATGAGAAGTAGGAATTTTCATGTAGAGATGTTTGTACAACAACCCTTTCTTTTCTCTAGAATGAAAATTATTTTTCATACACATGAGAAGTTGTTTTAGGTCATTAATCAAGCTGCTTAGTGTGTAGTAAGCCCGTCTTTCTAACATACATGAACTTTCTTGGAGGGCTTGTTTTGTTTTACAAGGGGGTAACCATACAACGGTGTTCATGCCCACACTTTTTACTTTTAATAGAGTTGCTAGTTAATTTAGCTAAGTTTATTATCCCCGATAACTAAGTTGCGTGTACCCTTAATTAAGTTGTTTTACTGCTCAGTTTTTAAAGTTTTGTTTTGTCGCAATATCCTTGTTCCTGCTTCACTTGCCTAAGTTGTTTATCTCATCCCCTTAAGTTTGTATTCATGTCGAGCTCGTAGCCAGAGATCAAGACGCATACGAGAGTGCAACGAGCTCGTCCCAGAAGAGCAAGAGCGGGGAGCACGACGGTTGAGAGGTGTCCGGCACACGACTTCAGGGAGCGACCTACGGGTGAGGGCGCGGAGCTCGATGATGAAGATCACCGATGGGGGTGTCTAGGTCGAGTATATGATGTAAGCCATGTACACAATCCCCAAGATACATGTGATTCATATTGTAGAAATTAATCAATGTCCTTTTTCTGCATCGTGCATTCATCATTGCTGTGTTGATACCCCGTAAAATGTATTGGCTTGTTTCCTTAGTTTGCAACTCCATGGTGAATGTTATCACATGTGGCACTTGTCCTAATCAGATTGGGTAGAACATGGGCATATTATAGATATGTATATCCAGAAGTTCTAAGGATTTCTAGGTCTCATTAGCAATTAGTGCATTTTTATAATGGTAATTCCTACATAATCTATGGAAAAAAAGGGTTTAATATGACCCAGACAATCATCAAGTTGATTATCCCATGTTCAATCACCCAAGTTGTTTTGGTACAAACTTTTTCTAGTTTCTCATACATCAATGCACATAGGGGGTATTTTTTTGTTGCTTCTGTTTGACCGAGATGGATCCATGATTCCATGGTTGTCGTGGACTTTTTTCATAGAAAAGTTGCATGCAATTCAAAGGTTTTGTGATGGACGGTAATGAGAAGTTGTCTGACTTCGTCACAAATTTCTATGACACTTGGCATATGCCTATAGGTTGATGCTAAGTTGTCCTACTTGTTTCTATTACTTTCCTTTTTATAGATCCGTGAGATATCAATTTTTTTTGTTAAAATAAACTGATGCATCGAAACCTGATATTACTTTCCCTTTTGAAGTTGTCCAATTCCAATGTTAAGTTATCTACTGATTGTTATTAAGTTACCTATCGACTACCATTAAGTTGTCTACAGATTGTTGCTACTATCTACCATTAAGTTGCCGACTAATTTCCGTTGCTTTGCTTGTGCTAGATTATTACTATATGGTTAAAATATGGTAACTTGTGACCCACAATGAAAATCATAAAATGAATGTCTGCTTTGTACCGTAACAATTTTTGGTTTTCTCTTTGAAAGGTTAAACCCGCTCGGCTCTTCATCCTTAAATGCACATTTTAAATATGCTGCTGATTATAAATGGTTGGTATTATTACACTGGAAGATGATGGTACTTCTAATTTTGGCCTACTTTTAATGCTAAGATACCTACTGCATGGTGTTTAGTTGACGAAACTATAAGATACCAACGCAGCTAGATTTTATTGACCACACCCGCCAACTAAGTCGCATATACATTGTTGTAATGTTGTCTACATTTATTTACTCTGCTCACAACTATGGGAATAGGTTGAATCGGTTTGGAGTCGAAGTCCATATAATTACTACTTCACCATGGCTAGATTTTCTCTTTATGTTCAGTTTTACTTTCATGCTTCTTTATGGTTCTGTTAGTTTTATGATTAAGTTGGTTTATGCAAATCCATTGATGTAGTTTAGTTGTTCCACTTCATCCTTCTAAGTTGTTTTTGCCAACATAATTAATTCAATTTTAGCATCTCATTAAGGTGATCAAAATGTCTTAGACAAATTTGTATATTGCTCCATTCTTATTTTTAATCAAGTTGTTTTGCCAACATAGTTCAGTTACTTTTCAAATCTAATTAAGTTGATCGCACTTGTTTGCTTAAGTTGCATAGTGATTTGTTATCAAACTTCTTTCCCCTAATATCTAGGGTTTTGCAGGGGTGTTGTTTTAAATCCATCCGTTCATGATTGAATTAAGTTGTTTTACCAACATAGTGAAGTTGCTTTTAGCATCTAATTAAATTGATCACATGTCTTAGCCTAGGTTGCATACAACTCCCTTATTAAATTGGCCTTTCCAGATATACATGGTTGCCCTTGTGTTGTTTAGATCCATACTTTTTTTATCAAGTTGCTTTGGTAACATAGTTAAGTTACTTTTACAATCTAATTAAGTTGATCACATGTCTTCAAATAAGTTGCATAATGATTTCTTATCAAACTGGGTTTCCCCACATATCATTTGCTAGTAAGCAATTTTGTTGTCCAACAAATGCAACTAAGCTCACATACATAAGTATCTTATTAGGGATTTAGTGAGAACCATTTTTCTTACTAAGCAGTATGACAAACTAATTGCACAGCCACATTCAACTTAGGGATAGCTAGAAGCAACTCTTTCCACAAACAAATGCAACTTAGGATTAAGTTGCTTCTACCACTTAATTAAGTTTGGTTAGACATCTTATGGACTTTGGTTTATTAATTAATTTTTATTTATGTCCTAATGGTAGAATCAGAACTATGTCTGGTTCAGTCCGACATTTTTGGGAGCACATGAGTTTCAAGAAGTATTGGTATGAGTTGCATTCATCCTAGAGATAGGTTGTTGTGGGTGTTCCATACATGAGTTTAGCTGGACTTTTTTGTGTGGAATCAGATGAGTTGTACGCAACCTAGATATTAGTTGTTGTAGGTGTCCTATAGATGAGTTTAGTCTGATTTTTGTGTGGATTCAAACAAGTTGAGGCGGTACTGACACAAGGTTTATGCATCCTAGAGATTAGTTGTTGCAGGCAACCATATGGGGTAACTTTTTCAGAGGTATAGGTCTCTAGAGATTCATGTAAGGGCGGGTATATGTAAAATTAGTACTTCTAAGGGCCTTTTAAAAAAATTGCTTACTGTTTAATTCCGTTGCTTGTACAAATTTTAATTAGGTCACAAAAAACCAAATTTGCTATTTATATTCCTTTAAATTAAGTTTATCATACCATTTAATTAATTGGTGCTTTTTTCCTTATGCGCAGAGGGGGTGTCACACGACGAAAATGACTAGGTGCAACCTGCGTTTTACCTTGTGGTTCTTCAGGGAAGAGCTCAGTAGCCATCCCACAAACTGTTGCTGCGCATGGTCTAATAGTTGTTAAGATGCACCTACAGTTGTTTGGAATTCTTAGGTTGCTATTTTTTTGAGCTGGCATAGTTGCTGCTAAGATGTACCTGTAGTTGTTAGAATTCTTAGTGTTCTACTCATGACCTACATAGTTGCTGTTTTTTTTTTTGAGTTGGCATACTTGCTGCTAAGATGCACCTATAGTTGTTAGAATTCCTAGGTTGTTTATCATGGCCTGGATAGTTGCTATTTAGTTTTCACACTTCTGTGCTTTTTGAATCATAGAAATCTGAAGAAAATTGCAGGTTTAATGGAGATCTGAAAGGATAGGAAGGAGAGGTTTGTCTTGTGTATGAGAGAGAGAGAGAGAGAGACGTGGTCTGGGCTGGTGCATTTGGGTTTTGGCGCGTGAGCGAGGCCTGGGAAGGAACTCTCGGTCCGGTGTGCGCGGGGCATTGGTTTTGGTTTCTTTCCGTTTCGGGTTTGGTGGCCGAGATAGTTTCCTAAGAGGGCGATGACTGGTTTGGACTAACCAGCCCCCGACCGTTGCCTAGATGTGTTCTTATTTTTTATGATCGTACCCCCGCTTACAAAGGGTTATGGGATGATCTGGATAGTCCTGTGTTTTCCATGGCTAGAGTTCCATCCAGGGTGGAGCACGAGAGCAGAACCCTTAATTATGTTTAGTTATTATACTCATATATAAGGATTATTCTTATGTATGCTGGCCCAATTAATATATACCAATGCATCGTATGTAATAGAATGTAACGTAAAATCTCCACATCATATTATTCCAAAGATCTGACAAAGAACATACATCAGAAGACTCGAAGCCACCATACAACACATACGAACCCGATAATAGGTGAAGATCATGTCAACAGGGGCTTATACCCTGAAAGCACAAAAATCCCACCAATTAGAACCAGGAACATATCGCATACACGAAGACATCCCTAGGCGAAACATGAGAGCTCATCCAGTCTAGCAGACTCTTAGCGAGCACCTTATGCACATGGTACAGAAGCCGTTACCCTTCGACAAACCACTGAGCAATCTTTAGAGTTAAGATCCACATAACCCTCATTAGACCTGCCGTCGACGCCTCCACGATGCCAGATAGCACCTCCGCCCTTCATGGACCTCAACACGCATCAGCCGTTGAGGCTCCGCTGCACCATGCCGCTAGGACCCACTGTCGACGATGTGGTCGAAGTCACACTGCCCAACCTCATCGAACACCACCAACTGACACTAATCCGACAAGCCAGGTCCAAATCGACACATTGGCCCCAAGGGTTATAACGATGGTAGCGCCGCCACGTCCGACATGAAAACGAAGTCTAGGGTTTCCCCTGGAGCGATTTTGGCAGGATCACGAACTTCACCACCGACACCTTCAACAAGGTTACAACTCCCACGGGTACTGTCGTCGACAGATCCAACCACCGCTAGGGCCTGGTATTCACCTAGAGTATCGAATCCACCATGATCCAGGCTAGCTTGTCTGCCTAGCACTTCACCATGAACCGCTCCACCGCAATGAACCAGTCCTAGGCCCCCAAGGATCGCAAAGAGAAGCTGACTGCAGGGCTGCTGGATAGTCAGGAAGGGGTTGTTGATGGGGGCACCGATTTTGCCATGTGCCCACAAAACCCAAGTGAGCAAGAACGCCCGCCGAGGATCGTGGCAGCCCACGGTCACCACCCCCGCAGATCCAGATCAAGCACGTGATCCTCCTACAGTCGATGGGATCACCATGGACAAATGATAGAGATGGAGGCCTATGGGCCTCTGGCGACACACATGGGGTAGTTATTCTTTGACCAGCTAGCTACATGTACAACACATAAGCACTAGAACATAAAAGCGCGCGTTGATGCGCCCGTCCGTGTCGAGGAAATAAGATAGAAGTATTTGAGTTTGTTGAAGGAGATTTCTATATGTTTAACATAAACCAAATAGGAACTGCCTTAAGCCTGTCAGTATGATTTAATAGTGCAAATAACATCAAAATGAATGGCCGATGAAAAAGACAATGGTGGGGCTAAATTGATAAAACTCATCATCATGTGAGGTAGGAATCCTAATAGTTGCAGACAAATATGATCTTGTTAATGGAAGTTCTGCATTATACTCGGTGCAATCTTAGTTCATTCGGTCCAACACGCCTTGTTAATTCAAACATATTGGTAAATGCCATTTATATAAACTTATAACATGTAAGCTTGATTTTACTTGACCTCAACAATGTCAGTTACATTAATCTGGAAGCGGTGTTGAAATATATATGTTAACATCTGAGTAAGTATTTTCTATCAAAAGCTTTATTATTCCCGTCAAACATATATAAACATTCATTGAAATGTAAGTATACTTTCGCAACAAGTAGTAGGATAACGTGTGTTCAAGAGAGTAATAAAGTTAGACTAAATCGATGAACTTCAAAATATCATGGATCCTAGCTACTCTCTAACATTTAACGATTTGATCTAAAATATCATCCCAATAACCACCAAAATAGCTAAATCGATTAGAAGTGCTGCCGCATCCTACAGTTCATGAAACTTGCATGACGTGATGTAGGAAATGGCACAAATGATAGAGTACATAACGCTGCGTTGTCCTTTGTGATGAAAGGTAAACCAGTTGTCATTACTAACCTGCTCAAAAGGTTTCCCTATTTTGAGGTCATCTTAAATCCTCCACAGGGAGCTTCTCAATTGAAAATAATGAACCTGCCAGCCTCTGATAAATTTCCATGTTAAACATTAAAGAGTATATGAATCACGAGACTGCTCCACTCCATTGGCAAAACCACACAAGATCGAGCCACTTGAAACAAAACCACAGTACATCAACTAACAGTCGTTGGGGAAATTAACCTAAAGATTGGGTAAACACACAATTGTCAACAGTACTTCAACCTAACTGTAGAAATCAGATACATAACTAAACATTATTTCACAATACAATAATGCAATATTAATTGTTAAACTAACATATTGTCTATATTATTGCTACATAGATAACATAAGTTCAACAGGTAAAAAACTGGAATTATATTTGCTTTTTAATATCATAAAGATAGACATATAGGAAATGAAAGGTTCAGCTAGAATATGCTCTTCTGTTAAAAACCCGTAAGGAGTGAATAGATATGAGAGAACCTTCCCAAATATCTCGGTTTGAATATTAGTTATTTTTAAGAACTTCAGAGATAGAAAGAGCACATCCGGATCTCCAGCATTATCAGCTCTACTGAACCAATCTTGTAACAGGAGACTGAAGAACCTGGGACAAAATAGCTTCATATAGTAGCTACAAAGCATAAAAAAGTTAAGAAGAAGAAAAAACCGAATCTATCAGGTGGTCAAGTGTTGGAACCATTCACAAATGACACACGATAAAAATTAGAATGTGCAAGTACTACTCCCTTTGTTTCAAAATATAAGATGTTTTAGCTTTGTGAAGTACATATATTTAGACTTGTTTTAGTATATAGGTTCACTCAACTTTAGGGTGAATCTAAACACGAAAATAAGTCTAGATTCATTTTCTTCACAAACCTAAAACATCTTATATTTTAAAACTGAGGGAGTACAAAATTGTTTCATACAGGAGATCATATATAACGCAGATTGCCTATACCAATGTTGTGAAGCGAGACTTACATGGTAGCCTTCTTGAAAAATAAAATCTTGTTTTTCTCACATTGAACCCAGAAACTATCCTTGGTACTGTTGATAGAATAGACAACAAGGAGTAGATCCATTGTTCCACTTGTAGTTGCATCAGGCAATGATCATCCCAAAAAACAGGGGATGGAGTCCAGAGGTTGTGCTAGCGGAGCAGCAACCCCAAGAATATCCAGACTACGAGTGGCCCAAGGGCGTCTCCTGACTATTTTCTTGGGGTGTCATAGGATGCCTGATCTGGTGGGACGCTGCCGCTCTAGTGGAGAGAGGAGGGAGGCTAAAACGAAGGTTAGATGGGGGAGACAGAAGAAAAGCAATTGAGTGATGATTATGAACGAGATGATAAAGAGAGGAGGTGAACGGGTGGTAATGTACCTCCATTCTATTACCAACAATCGTTAGGAGAGGAAGACGGATGAACTCCATTATTCTGTTGCACTAGTAAAAAAAGGCTATCCGTTCGTGCCTCCTAACAACATTAGTCCCGGTTCCGCCACGAACCGGTACTAATGCTGGCACGTGTCCCGGTTCGAGCGGGCACGAGGCCCGGAGGCATGCATCCCGGTTGGTAGGGGGCATACGTCCCGGTTTTAACACAAATCGGGACTAAAGGTTGGGCGTCAGCCACGTGGCGTGGCACACACCTTTAGTCCAGGTTTGTGTTACAAACCGAGACGTATGCTCTCGCCCTCTATAAATGCAACGTCCCAGCCCTCTGTCTCCACTCTGTTTTTTCTTGGTGGAAGGTGTGAGGGGTGTGCTAGTTTTTTCCCCCTATGCATGCATTCAAGGTGTTTGATGAAATGTTTGAGTGAATGATCCCGTTTAATTTCTCATAGAACAAAAATATAGAAGGTGTCCGAGACGCACTTGAGCTTTCTCCTCTTTATTTCCCTCGATCGAGGTTAGCAATCTTATCTTTTCTCTGTCATTGATACAATGCATGTATCGATGTGAATTGGTCATTTCACTATTTATGATGTCCTGTTTTTGATAAACTTACTTATATGATGCAGATAAACGGTCGGAAATGGATGTACGGTGACCGGCGTGTACCCGGGTATATGAAAGGCGTGGATAAATTTATCGATGTGGCTACGGCAAACAAATAGAATGGTTTTATACGTTGTCCATGTGTTCAATGTCGGAACAACAAGGAGTACTCTTTCTCAAAAATCATTCGCGGCCACCTGATTATGAAAGGTTTCATGCCCAACTATAATTGTTGGACCAAGCACGGGGAAAGAGGGGTTATGATGGAAGATGGTGAAGAAGAAGATGATTATAACAACTATCATCATATGTTTTCTGAATACAGTGATACTGCAATGGAAGACAATGGAGAGGAAGGAGGTGAAGAACGGGCATCAGATGAGCCGGCTGATGAACTTGGTAGGGTCATTTCTGATGCAAAGCGAGACTGTGAAATAGAAAATGAGAAGTTGAAGTTAGAGGGCATGTTAGAAGATCACAAGAAATTGTTGTACCCAAATTATGAAGATGGCAACACAAAGCTCGATACCACACTGGAATTGTTGCGATGGAAGGCAAAGTGTGGTCTAACTGAATCCTCATTTGAAAATATGCTGAAAATAATGAAGCCAAAGTTTCCAAAACATAACGAACTTCCCGAGAGTACCTACGAAGCAAAGAAGACTCTCTGTCCTCTAGGATTAGATGTGCAAAAGATACATGCATGCATTAATGATCGCATCCTCTATCATGTAAGGAGTATGAGAATTTAGATAAATGTCTGGTATGCAATGCATTGCGGTATAAGATCAGACGAGATGACCCTAGTGATGTTGAGGGAGAGCCCCTTCGGAAGAGGGTTCCTGCTAAGGTTATGTGGTATGCTCCTATAATACCAAGGTTGAAACGCATGTTCAGAAACAAAGAGCATGCCAGGTTGTTGCGATGGCACAAAGAAGACCGTAAGAAAGACGGGAAGTTGAGACACCTCCGATGGGTCACAGTGGAGAAAAATCAAGAGAGACTTCCTGGACTTTGCGGTGTGACGCAAGTAACTTATGGTTTGGTGTAATACGGATGGCATGAATCCTTTTGGGGAGCAGCGATCACAGACCTGGCCCGTGACTCTATGTATCTACAACCTGCCTCCTTGGTTGTGCATGAAGCGTAAGTTCATTATGATGCCAGTGCTCATCCAAGGCCCGAAGCAACCGGGCAACGACATTGATGTGTACCTTAGGCCATTAGTTGAAGAAATCTTACAGTTGTGGGGCAAACCAGGTGTACGTGCGTGAGATGAGAACAAACAGGAGCCATTTGATCTACGAGGGTTGCTATTCGTAACGATCAATGATTGGCCTGCTCTTAGTAACCTTTCAGGACAGACAAACAAGGGATATAAGGCATGCACACACTGTTTAGATAAGACTGAAGGTACATATTTGCATAAATGCAAGAAGGTTGTGTACCTGGCGAATCGACGATTTCTTCCGACCAATCATCCCGTAAGAAAGAAAGACAAGCATTTCAAAGGTGAGTCAGATCACCGGAAGAAGCCTGAACTCCCTGCTGGTGATGATGTATTTGGTATGGTCAAGGACATAGAAGTAATCTTTGGAAAGGGTCCCGGTGGTCAATCAGTTCTGAACGACGTCGCAACAGGACACGCACCCATGTGGAAGAAGAAATCTATATTTTGGGAGCTGCCATATTGGAAAGTCATGCGTGTCCGCTCTTCAATCGACATGATGCACGTGATGAAGAATCTTTGCGTGAACCTGCTAGGATTCCTAGGCGTGTATGGGAAGACAAAAGATACACCAGAAGCACGGGAGGACCAACAAATTATGAAAGACCCAAAGAACATGCATACACAGAACAAGACGGATAAATGGCTTCACTTAAGTCGTGCCAGCTATGCTCTTACCAAAGCAGGGAAGGAAATCTTTTTTGAAGTCCTTTACAGTATCAAGGTGCCGTCTGGCTTCTCATCTAATATAAAGGGGATAATAAATATGGCAGAGAAAAAGTTCCAAAACCTGAAGTCTCATGATCACACGTGATTATGACGCAGCTTGATTTCCGATTGCATTGAGGGGCTTCTACCGGAAAATGTTCGAGTACCCATTGTGAAGCTGTGTGCATTCCTCAATGCAATATCTCAGAAGGTAATCAATCCAGATATTCTGCCAAGGTTACAGAAGGATGTGGTACAATGTCTTGTTAGTTTTGAGTTGGTGTTCCCACCATCCTTCTTCAATATTATGACGCATCTCCTGGTTCACCTAGTGGAAGAGATTGCCATTCTCGGTCCGGTATTTCTGCACAATATGTTCCCCTTTGAGAGGTTCATGGGAGTCTTAAAGAAATATGTTCATAACCGTGCTAGGCCAGAAGGAAGCATCTCCAAGGGATATGGAACAGCGGAGGTCATTGAGTTTTGTGTTGACTTTATTCCTGACCTTAAGCCGATTGGTGTTTCTGACTCGCGGCATGAGGGAAGACTAAGTGGAAAAGGCACGCTGGGAAAGAAAGCAATTATATGTAGGGACGGGGATTCTTTCACTAAAGCACACTACACAGTTCTACATAATTCCACCTTAGCAGCTCCGTATATCGAGGAACACGAGAATATTGTACGCTCCAAAAACCCGGGGAAGCCTGAATCATGGATTACAGATGAACACATGAAGTCTTTTGGTGGTTGGATGCGGACACATCTCTTGAATGACACCACTGTTGGTGATCAACTATACTTGTTGGCCGCGTCACCATCTTCTACTATACTAAATTTCCAAGGGTACGAAATAAATGGGAATACATTCTACACGATCGCCCAAGATAAAAAGAGCACCAACCAAAATAGTGGTGTCCGCTTTGATGCAATAGACGAGAATGGACAAAAGGACACATACTATGGTTACATAGAGGAGATATTGGAACTAGACTATGGAGTCTCTTTTAAGGTCCCTTTGTTTCGCTGCAAATGGGTCAACCTGAATGGGTAAGGGGTAAAGATAGACCAGTTGTACGGAATGACAACAGTGGATCTCAACAATCTTGGTTATAGAGATGAACCATTCGTCCTAGCCAATGATGTGTCTCAGGTTTTCTATGTGAAGGACATGTCCTCCAGACCGAAAAAGAAAAAATATGCAAACAAATACATCATATGATGAGCCAAAGCGTCACATAGTTCTTTCAGGGAAAATAAACATCGTGGGAATCGAGGACAAGACAGACATGTCAGAAGATTATAATAAGTTTGATGAAATTCCGCCCTTCACAGTGAAAACTGACCCAAGCATTTCATTAAGTAAAGAAGATGCTCCATGGTTACGTCTGAAGCGATCATAAGGAAGGACATATGCCAAGAAGTTCATGCTCATATTATGTAACTCTAGTTCATGTCTTTCGCGGTTTGTGGCTTCACCGAAGGATATCTTCATGTTTGTGGCTTGACCGACTATATATAGGGGGCCTTTAGTCCCGGTTTTGTAGTCTCGTTTTAATATTAATAAATGTCTTGAGTGTTAGTCCGTTTTCGGCTGGACGGGACTATGAAGAAGTTGTCCCGATTCGTACTTACCATTAAGATCTGATCTCCAAACGCAGTCACATATTAGGAGTGCCTCTATGACCAGTTTCTTGGAGATGCCGAGGATGGATCCAGCATCTCCTGAAACTGGTCGTAGTGGTGTCCCTGCTCTCGAAAACCATCTTGCAGCTTGTAACTTCTCTAACTATATTAATACACCTGGGAGCTAACTAATTTCACATATTAGGGAGTGCCTCTATGACCAGTTTCCTGGAGATGCCGGAGGATCGATCCGCGGCATCTCCCCAAACTGGTCGTAGTGGTGTCCTCGCCTCGAAAACCATCTTGCAGCTTGTAACTTCTCTAACTAGATCAATACACTGAGCTAACTAATTTCACATATTAGGGAGTGCCTCTATGACCAGTTTCTTGAGATGCCGGAGGATCGGATCCAGCATCTCCCCAAACTGGTCGTAGTGGTGTCCCTGCCTCGAAAAACAATATTGAGATGCCTCAATCTGCTAGAGGACTGGACTCACAAGGATGCCTATTTATAGTACAAGCAGCTTCGGCATAGTGTCGTTTACACTTACGAAATAATGTCGACACTCACCCCTATTATTAGTGTTTTGTCCCGGTTGGTGTCTCCAACCGGTACTAAAGGTTCATCTTTAGTCCCGGTTGGTGACACCATCCGGGACAAGGTACACGTCGCACGACATAATGTCGACACTCACCCCTATCATTAGTGCTGCCTGGTCCAGCCTGCCGAAATCCCTCCAACCGGGACTAAAGATGAAACTTTAGTATATTGAAAATCCGAACAATGAAAATCCTTCGCATGGTGTCATATTATGTGACATAGTTGAAAGGAAAAATATCAGACTTGGCATATTATGTGGCATACTTTGTGATGCTGTGCCCATATTATGCATGCATGTGGACATTGGTATGGAGAACAATGTTGCAGGAGGAAGTTTTCCTTTTTGTCGCACGCAAAAGCCCTTTTCCATTTTCCGAGCGCAAAAAACTGGTCGTTTTGTGAAGTAACCACCAAAATGCTGTTTCAGAATGCTACCGTCCCATTTTCCTAAAATACTAGACCACCTTACATGGACTATATCCCAACCGGGATATCTCAAACTTTTTCGTCCATCCCGGGTAAAAAGGACAAATGTCTGCTGAATCGGTAGGAAGTGGGTCCGGTTTGTACTACAGGTACATGATCTATCGCCCGTGATTTTTTGAAAAAATCATTTTTAGACTCGCAATATGTGGTTTATCCAGAGATCCAATGCAAGTTCTAACGATGCTTGTCCCCTATCTTCATGCACGCCGGTTCGACCATAGTTAGAAATTCAAAAAATTCAAAACGGGCATAATAAATTCAAAAAAATCCGAACAATGAAAATCCTTCGTGTGGTGTCATATTATGTGACATAGTTGAAAGGAAAAATACCAGACTTGGTATATTGATCATGTCTCGAAAAAACCTTCACAAAATGACCTATCATGTTCGAGGTTTCATGGCTTTTGGTCCAAATGACCGATGTTATGTGCTGAATCACGGCATAGTTTGTGATGTTGTGCCCATATTATGCATGCATGTGGACATTGGTATGGAGAACAATGTTGCAGGAGGAAGTTTTCCTTTTTGTCGCACGGAAAATCCCTTTTCCATTTTCCGAGCGCAAAAAACGGGTCGTCTTGTGAAGTAACCACCAAAATGCTGTTTCAGAATGCTACCGTCCCATTTTCCTAAAATACTAGACCACCTTACATGGACTATCTCCCAACCGGGACATCTCAAACCATTTCGTCCATCCCGGGTAAAAAGGACAAATGTCTGCCGAATCGGTAGGAAATGGGTCCGGTTTGTATTACAGGCACATGATCTATCGCCCGTGATTTTTTAAAAAAATCATTTTTAGACTCGCAATATGTGGTTTCTTCAGGGATCCAATGCAAGTTCTAACGATGCTCGTCCCCTATCTTCATTCACGCCGGTTCGACCATAGTTACAAATTCAGAAAAATCAAAATGGGCATAATAAATTCAAAAAAAATCCGAACAATGAAAATCCTTCGCGTGGTGTCATATTATGTGACATAGTTGAAAGGAAAAATACCAGACTTGGTATATTGATCATGTCTCAAAAAAACCTTCACAAAATGACTGTTCATGTTCGAGGTTTCATGGCTTTCGGTCCAAATGACCGATGTTATGTACTGAATCACGGCATAGTTTGTCATGATGTGCCCATATTATGCATGCATGTGGACATTGGTATGGAGAACAATGTTGCAGGAGGAAGTTTTCCTTTTTGTCGCACGGAAAAACCCTTTTCCATTTTTCAAGCGCAAAAAACAGGTCGTTTTGTGAAGTAACCACCAAAATGCTGTTTCAGAATGCTACCGTCCCATTTTCCTAAAATACTAGACCACCTTACATGGACTATCTCCCAACCGAGACATCTCAAACCTTTTCGTTCATCCCGGGTAAAAAGGACAAATATCTGCCGAATCGGTAGGAAGTGGGTCCGGTTTGTACTACAGGTACATGATCTATCGCGCGTGATTTTTTGGAAAAATCATTTTAAGACTCGAAATATGTGGTTTCTTCACAGATCCAATGCAAGTTATAAATGAGCCATTTTTCTTCCTGCCATTTCTTCCCGCCATTTTTCTTCCCGCCATTTTTTCTCGACATTTCTCCCGCCAGTTTTTCCCGCCAGTTCTTCCCTCCAGTTATCTTCCTGCCGTTTCTCACTATATATATGTAGGGTTGGCCTTCATTATCATTGCACATCTCTAGACTCATATCTGCAACCTCATCACTCTTTCCCATGACTTCCACCGTAGCACTAACTCCTAGGGAGGCGGAGGCGCTTTGCGCCTCGAACTACCGCTGCCTGCCGGGCTACTGTGTCCCTGTCGGTTGGATGCTGAGCGCCGGTGGCGTGCCGGTTCCTCCTGTCCCTCTAGGTGTGGCGCGTCGGATGGCAATCACGAACCAGTACTACTTCGAGCTCACGCCGGAGCAGTGGAGGAATCCCAGATGGCATCCCGACTATTTCCCGACTTGGGAAGCCTTCTTCGTGGATCGGCGTGAGAGGGCGCTCGCCAGGCACGAGGAGGACGGCCCACCTTCTCCGAACTTCAACGAGGCCGGCCGTCGGTTGTGGTGGCGCGGTCGAACTCTCCAGAGCGTCATGGCCTACGACACGGCCGCCGACTCTAGCCCCCGCCTACGCTACCCTCAAGTCCAGGCCACTCGTACTCAGCCTTCAAGGTTCAACTACGACGACCCCGACGACGACAGCGACGACGACCGCGGCGAGTACGACGACTACAGTGGCAAGTATTACAGGTGTAGGTAGGAGCATGACTGAATCACTCCAACATTGCAAAACAAGTTCGGCCGATTATGGCTTAATCTGGCCATGTATCTTAATTTTCAGTTCTTCTATGTAACTTTGTGTTAGTTGCGTTATGTACTTTAATTCCAGTTCTATCCTAATAAAATTTTCTTTCCGCCCATTATTTCCCATCCTTTTTTCCTGTCCATTAATATATAAAAAATATAAGTTAATTCAAATCCAAATTTAAAACATAAAATGGTTTTGAATTAGTTATTCAAATCCAAACACATTTTATGTTTAAAGTTTTTCTAAATTCCAAATTAATATTCAAAAAATATAAGTTAATTGATTTTTAATTTTAAATGGTTCATAGTTTAAATGGTTACATTAATTATTTTTAAAAACAGAAAATGGTTTTGAATTATTTATTCAAATCCAAACACTTTTTATGTTTAAATTTTTTCTAAATTCCAAATTAATATTCAAAAAATATAAGTTAATTCATTTTTAATTTTAAATGGTTCATAGTTTAAATGGTTACATTAATTATTTTTAAAAACAAAAAATGGTTTTGAATTATTTATTCAAATCTAAACACTTTTTATGTTTAAAGTTTTTCTAAATTCCAAATTAATATTCAAAAAATATAAGTTAATTCATTTTTAATTTTAAATGGTTCATAGTTTAAATGGTTACATTAATTATTTTTAAAAAACAGAAAATGGTTTTGAATTAGTTATTCAAATTCAAACACTTTTCATGTTTAAAGTTTTTCTAAATTCCAAATTAATATTCAAAAAATATAAGTTAATTCATTTTTAATTTTAAATGGTTCATAGTTTAATGGTTACATTAACTATTTTTTAAAAATAGAAAATGGTTTTGAATTAGTTATTAAAATCACTTTTTATGTTTAAACTTTTTCTAATTTCCAAATTAATATTCAAAAAATATAAGTTAATTCATTTTTTATTTTGAATGGTTCATAGTTTAAATGGTTACATTAATTATTTTTAAAAACAGAAAATGGTTTTGAATTAGTTATTCAAATTCAAACACTTTTTATGTTTAAAGTTTTTCTAAATTCCAAAGTAATTATCATTTAAAAAATTAAAAATTTAAACCCCAAAATAAAAAATAAGGCGGGAACAGAGAGAAAATTCCTGAATTTTTTTGAAAAGAGGGTCATATGTCCCGGTTGGAGCCACCAACCGGGACTAAAGACGCTGCGCGCCCAACCCTTGGTCTGCTAAAAAAAGTGGAGTATACGTCCCGGTTGATGGCTCCAACCGGGATGTATGACCCTTTAGTCCCGGTTGGAGCCACCAACCGGGACAAAAGGCCCTTCGTTTATAACTTGCACATCTGTTCTTCTTCTTCCCCATCTCACTTCTCTGCAACCCGACGCACCGCATAGGTACAGCAGGGGAGACGCCGTCGCCCCGATCCCCCGAACGCCGGCAGGCTGCCCGCCGTCGTCGTCAGCGCCGCCGCCTGCGCCCGTGGAGCCGCGCGTCACGAACCGCCGCCGCCCGTCCCTGCGCCACGCTGGAGAGGAGCTCCGCGCCGCCTATCCCCGGCCGCGCCGCGCCTCCCACGCCCGTCCCTGCGCCGTGTCGTCCACGCGTCGGCCGTCCCCGCGTCGTGCCGCCCACACCGTCCCCGCACAGCGCCGCCCACGCCAAAGGAATCGAGCAAGGGCGCTGCGAAACGTCGCCAACGATCGCGCCTTCCCGACTCCAGCCGCCGCTGTCTCCGACGATTCCGACCGCGTCTCTTCTCCGACCTCGTTGATCCCTCCATCGGCATCGCGGTGAGCCACTGGTCCTCAGGGACCCTTCCTCTTCCTCCATGTCCCTCTATAGCTTGCTACCACCATAGCTCACCGTCTGCCGCCGGCATTCATCATCATTGTCGGTGCTCCGGTGACCATTTTGAGGTGGCGTCGCCCCTATTAGGTCTGCCCCGGTGCCCTGGTTCGAACAAGCTAGGTTTCGTAGCCTCGCATCGCCTCTGTCTTCGTCCTGTGCTGCCGTCTGGCCGTTCCCTCCGGCGAGGCCCGCGTGGCGCCAGCGTGGCTTGCCCACGTGGACCAGGCCCACCCGTCAGTGGCAGTGTGTAACCCCTGCCCTGGTGAAAAACACCCAACGACCCCCTCTGTCCCACTTGGCTGCCTATGTGGCACAGGGCCCATCAGTCAGTTGATGTGGGTATAGTTTGCCTGGGTGTAAAAAATAATTCCAGACTTATTTATTTTCAGAAATTGTTTTCAATATTGAAAATTCAATAAATTTTAATCTGTAAGTCAGAAAAATACAAATAATATATCAAAATGTTCAGAAAAATAAAACCTAGCTGGCTAAGCTATCATCATGCATTGTTCAACAACTTTCAAGACAAGTTTAATTAGAAGAACATAGTAACCCTCAAAGTTGATTCCGGAGTTTCGCCGAGTTAGGGTTTTCACCCCTCGGAACCCAGATTAATTTGTCGAGCATGCTTTAGGGTTTCAATTCAATGCAAATTAACTTGTCATATCATCATCCCTGCTTGAGCATTGCATCAATACCATGTGTTGATTATTTCCCCTTTATTTTCTGGTGTTTGGTTCTTCCTGGTAGAATACGAGATCGAGATCAAGATCGAAGACCGACGAACAATACTTTACCAATTATAACAAGTCAAGTACAAGGCTCCCGAAGATCTGTTTATCTCCTATCAACAGGCAAAGGCAAGCATAGCCCCACCATGATATAATTCTATGATTTCGAAAGCATTCAATTCCTGCCATGATGCATACGATTCTACTATGGTTTCTCTTCATTTTTATTACTGTGTATGTATATATTAGGATTTATCTGAATTAGGGTTTATATCTCTCAACACCCTACCTAAAATTCTCCCTTAGCCGCTTTGACTTATCCGTTTTTCCACCTATGCAGAAAATCTGGACCCACACGACAGAGACGAAGAAAAGGAAGAGTTGATCCAAGGTGTGATCCGCGGGGAAGAAAATTTAGATGTATCGACGTTTCTGAACAACTCTGGTGAGGGTGATCCTCTTTTTGCCGGAATAGACGACTTGTTTGAGGTTGAAGGTGATGCCTTCCGCGAGGGACAAGGCGATGCCTTGTGTAATCGAGAAGACGACCGCTCTGGCGAGGTTCATGTAATATAATTAATTCATTAATTAATCATCTGCTATCTATATAGAAATAGTAACGATGATCTTTCTTCTTTTAGCCCTCCGGATCGAACAAATCTACTGAAAAGAGCGGACGAGGCCCAACCAAAAAGTTGGAAGACCATGAGAGGTTCAGGATCGAATATATCGCTGAAGACGGCAAACCGACGGCTCCCGAAGTTGTCGCAATCAAATTTGTGGCACAATGCAGAGTAATCATTAGGGACTTAATCCTGGTTACCATTCAAAATTGGAATAGGCCTGCTGATGCGGAAGAAAAGGGAACATGTTTGTTTGTCCCTAACAAGGCCAAAGATTTACTGTGGAAGAGTCTCATGCTTAATTTCAAACTACCGAAGATAGAGCTGGATCCAAATGCGGAGGATCCAGTTGAGGACGCCTTAGAACATAGGAGAGCCATGGAGGCTAAGGTCAGGGAGTGGTCTTTGAAGAAGATGGCCCAGTGTTTCACCAACTGGAAGAAAATATTGCACCTTGACTATGTCATGAAAGAGAATACTCCGGATTTCAAGAATATTCAGTTTGAGAAGATAAAACCATTATGGGATGAGTTTGTGAAATACAAGTCATCAGAAAAAGCTAAGAAAATGTCTGCAACGAATAAGCCGAATGCTGCTAACAAGAAGTATCACCATACTATGGGGCAATGTGGCTACAGGGCTGGCATTCCTAAGTGGGAGAAACTCGAGAATGAACTGTGTGCTAAAAAGATCACCCCAGAGACAGACGATTGGGTAGAACATGCAAGGAATTGGTTTTACGGGCATGGGGGCACGTTGGACTCGGAAGGGAAGTGTATATATAACATACGACATAAAGAAGACCCCTTGCCAATCGAGAATATGAGAAAAGCAATAAAGGCTGTTGAAGATGGGGACTTCATTCCCGATAGAGAGAATGATGATCTCACACTCGCCCTTGGAAATAAGGAACATGATGGACGAACACGAGGCACAAGCGGCTCCAAACCATGGAGGACTGGGTTTCTCGAAGAGAGGAAGAAATATCCTGATAGAAGTCGTCAGAGGAGAAAGGACAAGGCGGAAGTTGAAGTAGATATTCAGAAAGAGCGAATGCATATAATTGAAGAACGAATAAAGAAACAACAAGATGAAATTAACGCACTTAAAGAGCAAAGTACTACCAGCCCATCTCAGCAGCACACTGCATTCGATGCTACCGGCCTATCGAATAATCAAAAAATCAGTGTGGCTTCCACCAAGATCCCGGGTGATGACAATGACGATGACGATGGTGCACCGACGATGGCTCCTGTTGGCTACCCAGTGGATGATATCACACAGATGACACACTGCGAGCTACATGTAATAGTTGTGAACATATCAATGAAGGTGGTGGTCGGCTATGCCTTACGAATTAGACCCACACCAACTTACCACTGTCGTCCAGTTCCACAGGGCTACGCTGTTGTCGAGGTGGATGAAATCATGCCCACCTTTGAAGTTTTGATGCTTGACTACCCTGCAGGTGAAGGGGATGTGAATGAACTGGGAGACGCAACAAACGTCACCATTCTATGGCCAAAGGAATGTATCGTGCTTCGAAATCACACGCCAAGGCCATCTTCGCCGCCGCCTCACCCGCCTCCGGTCATTAAATGCGCCGCCCTTGACCCGTCTTGTCATCACCCGCCCGCCGCCTCACCAATCTCCGGCGTAGCCATCGCCGCGGGAGCCATCGTCGGCGCCTCAGGATAAAAAGCGTAAGTGTACCGCTACTCTGCGTCGTGGTAAGCGATCGCCGAAACGTAAACAAGAGCCTCTTCCAAAAGTACCAAAGGTTCCTCCCAAGAGAGCTTATGGCTGTACTGAAGAGGAGACTACGGCGATCGTTGCTACGGAAACGACAGCGTTTTTCGCTAAGCTGAGGCGGCCAAAAGAGCCAGAGTTCCCCAGCACCAAAGAAGAAAAAGCCAGAGTGTTGAAAATGCTAAAGACTCTTCATCAACCCGAGCCAAAGCTGTCATCAGACTATGAGCGTTCTATTCTCAAGTCACATGCGGCACAACAAGCCTCGAAGAGCACTACTGATGCAAGCGAGAAATCTGTTGCCCAGCTCGGAGAACAAGCAAAACAGTCTTGCGCCCCTCTCAAGGTGATTTCTCATACCAATGTGGGGTCTAGCAAATATGGGGCCTAAGAGCGGTATGATCCAGAGGTAGTTGCACAATACGGAGAAGTTGCCGCTGCTCAAGGTATGAGTATTGCCCAGTACTTATCCCAGTTAGAGTACTTCCCCGTGAGTGAAGTAGCATACAAATACCAGTACGGCAAACCTCTCGTCAAACCTGAGGAGGTAAATAATCTTCCAACAAAAATGCGAAGATTGCATAACTGGTACATACATGCCACAAAGGCAGGGGCTAACTGGATAGTGCTGAAGGTTACAAAAAAGCATTATGGGAAAGAAATAGATGACATGATATCCATTGAATTTGATGAACTATTTCAATTATTCAATCAAGACGCCTTGGACAAATCGATCATCAGTGCCTATTGTCTGTAAATACTAATTCTGTAATTAATTTAGTCTCCAGCTATCTCACCTTATTTATTGCATATATATAATCATATTGTAATATGTAGAATGAAGATTCTCGAATGCAGCAGAGGACAAATCTATGACATTGGCTTCATTGACCCATATTGGGTTCATCAAGCTAATCTCAAAACAAGCCCCCAGGATACGGAGGATAATATAGTACACGCGTTCAGGTTTCAAGAAACCATAAGGGAAATACTTTTTCCTTACAACTTCGAGTGAGTGTTATTGTCTTGTATACACTTTCTATTTCGCTTACTCGATGTTAAGTATATAATTGATTAGTTATGCATTCGCAGCTTCCACTATATTCTGTTAATCATTCAACTTGACAAAGGGCGTGTACTAGTCATGGACTCGAAACATAAACCCCTTGAATAGTGGAAGGACATACAGATGCTTCTCCAGCGGTAATTCTAATCATTACGACACTATATCGGCAACGTTCGTGAATTTTATGATATCAAGTAATTAATAACTTATTTTATTCGTTTTCTTCGTCGGGCAGCGCTTGGAAACAGTTCACCAACAAGGCTAGGGGTGTTTGGAAAGCGGAGCTTACATTTGAAGCACTAGATGTAAGCACCACTAGCTATATCCGCGTATCTCTTTGATTCTAGTTTTTGATACAGTTATTATCATGCTTGATTATTATTTTGATTGAACTATGTTCTCGTAAAGTGCCTGATGCAGGGATCAGGTAACAATCTATGTGGATACTATGTTTGCGAGTTCATCCGGCAGACGTGCGATGAGAAAGGCAGAAATTTAGAGCAACTCCACGGACGTAAACAATTTCTATAGTTTTTAATTACAATCAAATTGTGTTTAGTTTTATTCATATAGGCTGACTCCTTTTTTAAATCAGATCAAACGTCTACGGGACGGTCTTCTGCCAAAGGATCGCGTACGAGAAATTCAGGAGGAATTGGCGGGATTCTTGGATGCAGAAGTCCTAAACCCAAAAGGGGAATACTATTCGGCTGCGTATAGACAATAGGGATTGTACAAAGAGCAACTTTTGTATGTAGTGCATGAACTCGATCCGTATATCGAATGTAATATTGTCATGATGATCTTGTGTAATATAATGGTTCCTTCATTGATGAGTGCAAAACACTAAATAAACAATAAAACAACATAAATGAACTCTCTGCCGCGGCACAAAAAGTGGCCAAAATGCTGCCGCGGCAACAAAAGTTGTCAAAATGAATTCTCTGCCGCGGCAGAGAAATGTGTCAAATCTCTGCCGCGGCAGAAGGTTATTTGTCCCGGTTCGTGTTACGAACCGGGACGGTTGCTCCTCCCCCCTCGCACGAAGCATCGACCACGTGTACGCTCTTTTGTCCCGGTTGGTGGGGCAACCGGAACTAAAGGTTGGGGCTTTAGTCCCGATTGCCCCGTCCTGGTTAGGGAACCGGGACTAAAGGCCCTTACCAACCGGGACATATGGGTCGTTCTGCACTAGTGTTGCCTTCCGTCCCAGGCCGCAGAGAAGTGGGAGAGACGAAGCTAGACCGGAACATGTCAGGCAAGAATGCGATTTGGGCCACTGAATCAGTCGGTTAGTGTCGTGGCCCGATTAATGCGAAGGCACCAAAAACGGTCTGCAGAGTAGCAGCCCTTTCAAAGGGGCCGAACGAACTCAGTGTGCTGACGCGTGGTAAAAATGACCAGGGACGCTGGGTGTAACCACGGGATGATCTGAGACGTGCAACAATGACATCGAACAGCTGACAACATCAAATCGCTATGGTTGCTCGGAGCTGGGTGAGTTTTACTGTTTCTTAATGCCAAGAGCAAGATGACAAACTGACTTGCCCTTAGATGACATATATGATACGTACTCCTTCTGTTTGGAAATATAAGATGTGTTAGGTTAGTGAAGCTAATGTATTTAGACATATTTTAACTTATAAGTTTAAACAAATCTATATACTAAAAGATGTTTAGATAGATTTACTTTACAAACGAGTAAAACATGTAAGCTCAGGCCGTATAGTACAACGTGGTGTACTTACGTCTGGCGATGAGAGACTTCGGATCTACAATAAGTGCCATCACGCATTCACGCTGAGATCCAAGCTTGAAGTCAACTTGTACGTGGGTAATGGAAAATACTGCACTAGTACACCTCAACTTGTAACGCCCGGGATGGAGGGCGGAGGTGGGATGAAGGATGGAGAGCTCGCTTGGATGGAGAGAGGCATCGAGTTAGGCAGCAGCAGCAAGGCAGCTTGCGTTGTAGCCACCCGACCGGAGGATAAATTTGTTCGATCCCTCGGCCGGTGGTAGAGTAGCGTTTTCCTTTTTTTTTTCTTAGGCCTTGTTCGGTTAATCCTTTTTGGAATGAAGTGGATTGGGATGGTTTGGAGAGGATTTTGATTTAGATGGAATTAATTACCCTCCAATCCATGTCAAACCCGTTCAAATTGCTTGAAACCGAACAAGGACTTACAGTAGACACACAGATGGACTTAATTTCCGGCCTCTACTAAGATCTACTCCATGATAAAAGTCAACAGCTCCTCGAATAAACTTTTTGAGATGCGTGGATGTCATAGATCTCGACTCATAACTTGTGCAACTTGCATAGATATACAAATACTAGTACATTACTGATAGTTTAATAATATACTAATGCTAGTATTTCATATCGCACAGAGTACTACCAATCTAGCTTTGCCCCCTTGTTTGTGCCTATAAATAGCATCGTATGTGCATCGGCTAAGTTCATCCTGTGTCTTCTCTGCATATCACCCCTCTCTCTTATTAGCTTGCTTTCTGCCACAACAATGACTTCAGGTTCAGCCACCCTCGCTCTCAAGGTTACCATCATCACTATCATCTTTGCCGTGCTTGTCGCGCCTTCCACTGGGCGCTGCCGATCGGCACCACCCCCGCCTCCTCCGCCAGTGCCCTCCCCACCACCGCCTCCGCCGCCAGCGTCCACCCCACCCCCGTCTCTGCCGCCAGTGCTACCAGCACCGGCACCGGCACCGGGTCCATCGCTGGTGGCCTCATGCGAAGTTTGTTTTTTGGAGTGCTACGTGCCGTGCGCACGCGCCATTCCACAGACGACATGCAGACGAAGCTGCGACAGAACTCAATGCGAGGAGTGCATTACCAGGACCCAGGGCAACGGCCGGGACCCCTCGGATAACTGCCCTAGTCCCATATGCAGTGACCGATTCTGCAGAATGTGCAAGGAAGAAGCTCCCTATGTGTGCATGAGCAACTGCTCCGCGAGCTGCAAGGCGGCCAACTGCACTCCCAAGGCGCAACCATGAAGTGTACAATTAGTGTCAGCTTGTGCATGTACTCCTATCTTATGTATGTATGCGTTTAATGAGATTTACTTTGCGGCAGGCACCTAATAATACGTTGGAAGTCCTTGGGAATATCTTGATAGCTAGCGTCATACTTACATTTACGTGCATTATCCTCCTTTTACAACACAAAAATCTAGGAGTATATGGATTTGCTATTTCTAAGTTGTACGTTATTTCAAAATGTGGAACTACTCCATTTTCATTCGGTAGAAAATCGATTTTCAAGGTGCATCGACGTAGTAGTCTCGGCAACTTACTTCTAGACGATCTTATTTTCAACACACACTTTTACCATTTATAAGACATGAAATCCTCATATTTACAATATGTAATTTTTTTTGCGTTGACTTAACATGTACGATAAGATAATCCATAAACATAATTTAGCACCAAAAGGCTAAGCTAGAACTCTTGCTCGTTCCAAACAAATTCTTCCACCGTAGACAAGATAGCACACTTTTTTTGTGTGTGAAATTTCACCGATCTATTAATAATCATGAACAGTACCAGCATCGTCGACCCATGGTCGGAGGTAACTATGGTTTACTCCCATTCCCTTGTTGTTCTCCCATTCCCATCGTTAGATGCTAGATCTTTTTACAGCACTTAATCCTCTTGTGTTTCGATGAATTCACATGTTTATATTTCAATCCTATTTTATTTGTGCTCCGAGTTGTAGTTAAGGGGATTCTTTAGTTAATACTAGCGTCGATCTGTAGTTGGGATCAGTATTTGATTTTGTTTGAGATTTAAGGATTGGCAAATTTAATTCAATTGGTTAATTTATGCAAATAATTATGGGGTCTCAATCATGTCCTTATAGCACAATACTATTTTTCCAACAGGTGGAGAGCAGCGACATCTGCACTGATACATCCAATTTGCATCACCATTCTATATCATAATTTTCCTCTATTCATTGATATATTTTATATTAAGAGGTGCTACTTATGTCTTTTTATCTGATTTTGCATGTTGGATGATTCTTGGAGGATGAACTGCCGGAGTCAGGATTCTGATGGAAAAAAGCGGTGTTTTGATGCAATTTCGCGAAAATCAAAAAAAATACCAGAAAAAACTACAGAAAATTATATTTTCTCAAAAGACGAAGGATGCCAGAAGGAGAGGCGGAGTTGGGACATAAGGGGCACACCCCCACCCTCCCCCAGGCGCGGGCCACCCTAGGTCGCGCCTACAAGGGTGTGGCCACCCTGACCCACCTCTGGCTCCACCCTCTCGCCTATATCTTCTCCTCAAAACCCTAAAGTCGGGAGAGCGACCACAGAAATATTCCGCCGCCTCTGCGGGGCAGAAAACACCGAGAGAGAAAGAGCTCTTCGGCAGACAGATTTCTGCCCGAGAAATTCCTTCCTGGAGAGGGGAGATCGTTGCCATCAACAGCATCATCAAGCTAGACTTCATCGTGATCATCATCATCATCCACACCATCATCTCCACCAGCACCATCATCACCACTCCATCCCACTGTAACAATTGTGTTGAATCTTCCATAGTTCTTAGGGGAAACTTTTCCGGTGTTGATTACTATTGTAGTTGATGCTTGTGAGTGGAACCATTGAATTATTGTTTATGTTCAGATTGTTATCCATCACCATATCATCTCTGATCTTGATCCATATGATGTCTCGTGAGTAGTTCGTTTAGTTCTTAAGGACATGGGAGGAGTCATGTTGTTAGTAGTGGAATTGTGTTGAGGTATTATTCAATGGTTTAATATTTTAATTGTGGTGATATTCTTCTAGTGGTGTCATGTGAATGTCAACTACATGATACTTCACCATTTATGGGCCTAGGGGAATGCATTGTGTATTTGGCTACTAATTGTGGGGTTGCCGGAGTGACAGAAACCTGAACCCCGTTAGGAAACCATTGCACAAGGGAGTGTAGGATCTCAGAGTTTAAGACTTTGGTGAGGTTTTTATCTTACTTGCTTTCTTATAGTTGCGGATGCTTGCTAGGGATTTAATCACAAGTATGTATTAGTCCAAGTAAGGTTGGTACATTAGCACAGGTTCACCCACACAACACTTATAAAACCAAAGAAGATTAATCAGCTATATGAAACAAAAGCACTTGACAGTATTCCCATGTGTCATCGAGAACGTTTGGTCCTCATTAGTATTTTCACCGGCTTGTCCTTTGCTAAGAAAGGATTGGGACACTTGCTGCAATTATTTGTTGTCTTTATTTACTTGCACTTTATTTCCTTGCTTTATCAGAAAACCCCTAAAAATCTATTTGCTAAGTATTTACAAATATTTTCTGCTCCATACCACTAGTCAACACCTTTTGCTCCTCGTTGGGATCGACACTCCTATTCTGATGATACACCCCCTATACTTGTGGGTCATCAAGACTATTTTATGGCACCGTTGCCAGGGAGTGAAGCGCTATTGAAGAGTGGAACTGGTAAAGGAATCTTCTACTATAAGTATTGCATTTTATTTATGTTTGTAACTTTGTTTCCAATATGGATAACTCACTTGGTTTCCTATTTGGGAAACTACTACCACTTTTAGGGTAGTAGATGAACCATCACCTGTTGAGATAGATCCTTTTAAGATACCTACAAGTATTGTTGACCGTGTTATGGATAATTATTATTTAGGGGATGAAACTGTCCATCCTGGTGATCATTTGCTTTTTATCCATGAATTATGCGGGTTGTTTAAGTGTGCAGGTATCACAACTGAATAGGTGAATAAGAAGTTACTCTCTATATCATTGAAAGGAAGAGCTGGAGAATGGTATAAGCTGCTGAAGAATGGACAATCCATGGAATGGGAGGAAATAGTACCTCTCTTTTATTCTAAATTTTATCCTTTCAGTGAGATTCATAAGGATAGAAATTTAATATATAACTTTTCGCCTCGTGATGGAGAAAGTACAGCTCAAGCTTGGGGGAGGTTGAAGTTACTAATGCTTAAATGTCCTATTCATGAACTCCCCAACAATATTATTATTAATAACTTTTATGCAAGACTTTCTCTTCATGATAAAGATTTATTAGATGCTTCTTGTGCTGGATCATTCACACGTATAAAGGAAGAAGCTAAATGGGATCTCCTAGACCGTATTCAAGAGAACACTGAAGCATGGGAGAATGAAAAAGGAAGAAAGTCAGGTATAAATTATGATAATGAATGCATTAAATCTTTTATGGGAACTGATGACTTATGTGATATTAGTACTGAGTATGGTCTTGATTATCAAAGTATTGTTAATTGTTTTAAGGCCTTTGCCTCTTATATAGAAATTCCTAAAAAGAAGTGGAATAAGTACCATGCACCTTATAAAGATGTTGTTAATCATGTTCCTTCTAGAAATACTGAAGTTTATACTATTGATCATATTTTGCCTGAACCTTATGTTGAGAAAACACCTTTTCCAGCTAAGGTAAAGGAGTATTCTATGATAATTAGTGCGGTTAACAAAGGTACATAGAAAATTGTAGAACCTGGTGAACAAATAAATGTTAAACCTGTGGTAGCTACTGTGAAAGATCTTGTCACTAAAAGTATAGAAGATGAACACATTGTCTTCTGTGAAGACGATTCTAATATTGTCTCTCATCCTAGTGAATCTAGGAAAACTAGTGTCCATGTGCTTTCTGTGAGAATTGGTGATCATTGTTACTATGGTTTATATGATATTGGTGCTAGTTCTAGTGCTATTTCTTATGAGCTTTACAGGGAAATTATGCATGAAATTGGTCCTTGTGAGCTTGAGGACATTGATGTGGTTATTCACCTTGATAATAAGGAAACCATTTGCCCTATTGGTATTATAAGAGATGTGGAAGTCCTTTGTGGTAAGATTAAGTATCCTGCTGATTTTCTAGTGCTTGGTTCATCAGCTAGTAAAACTTGTCCTATCATTTTTGGTAGACCTTTCTTGAACACTTGTGGAGCTATTATAGATTGTAAAAAGGAGAAAGTTTTAACTAAGTTTGATGGAGATTCTTATGAGTTTAACTTTTCCAAATTTTCTGAAGATCTTTATGACAATAATATGCCTAATGAAGATTTCAGGGTTGAACAACTTGCTTATATTGATCCAGTTTATGACCTTGGATCTCTTTTTGATGATTGTAAGTATGATCATTCTGATGATATAGTTGTTTCTTGTGACATTTATATTGTCAACTTTATTCAAAGTTCTACTGAAAGTTATTATGAGAGAGGGAAACATGGTTTTATGCATCTCAATAATATAAAGTTTCCCCGTTTTATGTTGAAAGCTTTGAAGTTCATTTGTTTTGTCTTCCTATGCTAGTGTACTTTTGTTTCAATAATTTGTTTTCTCATAAGACTCCCTTGCATAGGAAGTGGGTTAGACTTAAATGTGTCGGATATTTTCTTCTTGATGCTCTTTTTCACTTCAAATTCATTTCTCCTATGTGAGAATCTTTGAAACTATCAAGCCCATCTTAAAGGCTATAAAGAAAGAGTTGTTGGGAGACAACCCATTTTAGTTTTATTTCGGTTTTTGTTTTGTTGAGTCTTGGAAGTTATTAACCTATCCTTATCCTTTTTGTTTTGGTTTTTGAGTCAAGATCAACCACTTTTGAGAAGTAAAGGAGTTGTGAAAAGTTGTTGTCCTGGGACAGTTTTTTTGTGCTGCATTGTAAAAATTTATGAAGGAGCTCAGTACTTTGGATGGATCTGTAATTTTCTATGCTTGTTCTACAAGTTGTTATCCAACTCTCATTAGTATTGCACTTTTTGATTTGAGCAATGGAAAATTTTCGAAAAAATCAATCTTTACCTGCTCGTCTGTTTTGATAGATTTTTGCCATCATTTGCATTTGCCTCTTATCTTGATTCCCTTTCAGATTATTTTTGGGCTTTTGGAAAGGAATTACTACAGTAGCTTTTGTTTTGATGGATTTCAGTTGAATTTTGAACCTAAAGGTTTATTGTTTTTGCATACACTAATGTTGCCAAATGAAGTTTGTGCGAGGATTTGCATGAAAGGAATATTCAGGTGTTGGAGAGAAGGAATCGGTAGAGTTCGTCTTTGAGTAGGTAAAAGGGATGCAAACAGAAGGTTCGTGAAAAACCTTTTTCTTTATATTTTTATGTTTTTATTATATATGGAAGATTACGAGACGAAACAGAGGAGGAAACGGAGCCTAGGTGGGCCACACCCACTAGTGGCACGGGCCCCAGCTGGCCGCGCCACCAGGGGGTGTGAGCCCCTGGAGTCCGTCTCCGCCTCGTTTTCGCACAGTACCTTCCTTATGTCATATAAATTCATAATATATAACCCCTGGATCCCCCGAGGTTTGTATGTCGTGTTCTCATCGTGTTTTCATTTCGATCTGTTTCTGTCAGGAAATCTTCTCAAACTTAGAGGCACCATGGTCTCTGCCAACGACAAGGGCAAGAAGCCCGTGGAATATGATCCTCAAAACCCCAAGGAGGATGAGATCTTGGTTGGGGATGAAGAAGACGTGAAGGAGGGTGAGCATCCGGACACCCGCACTACTGTTGCAAGCATTGGAGTGGTGGCAAACCCTACCAAGCTTAGGAGGACAACGCGGATGTCTACAGGAGGGAAAACTCCGCGTCATATCCTCGCTCCATGGTCACTTCCTCCACGCACCAATAACCCCTTCCATACTCTTATACATGAGCAACAATACCAAAAGTATCCCAAAGGGAGGTTGCCCTCTGTTTGGGATCTGCCTCATTCTAACCATGCAGGGAAGGAACACTCTAAGAAGGAAGAGTGGGGAAATAATAACAAGGACTAGGATTCTCGGTCTGACATGATCATGAACTGCATTGAGCATAATTCAGAGTTGATTCGTACTCTAACCTTCGAGATTGAGGATTTGAGGGAACTAATTGAAAAACTTATCGAGAGAACACCATCACCATCGAAGGAGTAATTCGTCATCAGGTTTGGCATCCCCTTGGCTTGTTCCAATCTTGGGGGAGTGCCGCGGTATCACATCATTATATTTTATATGTTTAACTTTTTAGTAGATTCATATCTTGGGTATAGAAGTTATCTTATAGGTTGGTTTGCATTGTGGAAGTATCTCTCCTTTAGTTGGTTATCTATGTATCCCTTGGTGTGAGTGGCTTGATGGAATATTAATGAGAATCTTCATATTTTACTTTTTGCACTTCTTATTTTAGTTTGCAATCTCTATTATATGATTGATCTTGTTGATCAGTATTGGTATAACTTTGGGAGCATCAAGTAGATCTAAATTGGTTTTGGCAAACCAAGATTGCACGTGGTCAGTAGCAACACTTTTTGAGGTTTGAAAGGAAAAGAGAAAAGAACTTACAGGTATTTTATATCGTTTTCTTTCTTGATGGGCTCATAAGTTTAGTATTCTTTATTTAAGATCTTTTGTGTCTTCAAGGAAGATTGCACGTTTGGCTTTATCACTTGTATGTTTGCTTGTTTCCTTCAACTCTTTTGCTTGCTACCCAGCCTTGCTAGCCAAAAACCTGTGCTGAGAGGGAATACTTCTTATGCATCCAATCCTTTAAACCAAAACCCGTGCCATTTGTGTCCACCATATCTACCTATTAGCATTATTGCTATTCCAAGTAAATTCTCAAGCTTCATCTATCTTTCGAATTAAAAATTGTTTTGTTATGTGAAAACTAGTTAGTAAATCTCTCACGAACTTGATGGAACACCTTATTTTCTTGCCTCTAATAAACTTGAACCATTGTGTCATCAAAGTTGTATATGCTTGCATCTATAAGTTGGGATTAGCAGAACCGTGTTGTCACGAGGAACGCTTTCAACACCTGTAAATATCTACCCAGTTGATATCATGCTCTTTTGTTTGCGGATGTCGTCGGTGTGAAATAAAAGGAGAGCTTGTAAGTCCATGGAGTTATGTATGTGTGTTAGAGAAACGCTTGGGCCACTAGCCTAAGCCATGCCTAATCATGGTGGAAACTTGCAGAATCACCATAATGAGCAATCTATGAAGCTTTATTCTTATAAAAGAGAGAGTGATAGAGAGAGAGAGAGATTGAAAAGAGGAAAAAGAGAAAAAAAGCACCATTTTCCATGGTAAATAAGAGATTGCTGAGATGCTCATTGTCTGCTTGCCTTGTCATTTTGATTATGGGATAGCTCCTGTGTCATGTGCAAGGGGTACCCCGTTGGCGGTTCTCTATGATACGCATGTACTTACTATGACAAGAACTTACCGGTAACTAAAGTTGAGTAGCATGAGGAGCGGCCCTCGTACTCAAGGGACATGATATTGCCAACTTACATTCCGTCAAGCATATACTCCATATTTGTTCACTTTAACCTTAATCACCTCAAGATGCTTATGATAGGGGCAATGAGAGCTCAAAGCTAGTAATTATCATAATATTTTGAAAGCTCTTTATGAACTTGAAATCCATGCTTTCCTCTATGAAGGGCCTTTCTTCTACTTCTAAGTTGAGTCAGTAAACCTATTCCTCTCTATCTCCAGCAAGCATTTGAGTTGTTGTGTTTTAAGCATTCATATGATGATTTATTCAATCATGTTCTTTATCTTCCTTGTTTGCACAAAACTCTTATTTAAATGAGTATTACTTTGAAAGCCATCTTTATGAAAAGCCTTTTATGTTTGAGCAAAGAGTACTAAACTTCTTTACATAAGCTTTACTTGAAAACTGTTTACCAATTGTTCTCTAACCAAGAACAAAGTTTGCCAATCCCAATTATGATTTATCTTTATGCATCTTTATTGTGACTCCCATACTTGTTGCAAGCTAAGTTAGATAATGGTGAGTTGCTTTATTCTATGAGTTGTGTATTGGTAAGTGTGATGCTTCTTGTCCGTATTCTTTTTATCGACACTTCACTCCATAAACCTGACATGTTTACTGAGATCAGTTTTCGCTTGGAGACAAGCGAGGTCTAAGCTTGGGGGAGTTGATACGTCCAATTTGCATCACCATTCTATATCATAATTTGCCTCTATTCATTGATATATTTCATATTAATAGGTGATACTTATGTATTTTCATCTGATTTTGCATGTTGGATGATTCTTGGAGGATGAACTGCTGGAGTTAGGATTCTGATGGAAAAAGCGGTGTTTTGATGCAATTTCATGAAGATCAGAAAAATACCATAAAAACTAAACAAAATTATATTTTCCTAGAAGACAAAGGATGCCAGAAGGGGAGGCGGAGTTGGGCCATAGGGGGCCCAAACCCACCCACCCGGCGTGGGCCACCCTAGGCTACGCCTACAGGGGTGTGGACACCCTGGCCCACCTATGGCTCTACCCTCTCGCCTATATCTTCTCCTCGAAACCCTAAAGTCGGGAGAGCGACCATAGAAAGATTGCGCTGCCTCTACAGGGCGGAAAACACCGAGAGAGAAAGAGCTCTCTAGCAGACATATTTTTGCCCGGGAAATTCCTTCCCGGAGAGGGGAGATCGTCGCCATCGACACCATCATCAAGCTAGACTTCATCGGGATCATCATCATCCACACCATCATCTCCACCAGCACCATCATCACCACTCCATCCCACTGTAACAATTGTGTTGAATCTTGCATAGTTCTTAAGGGAAACTTTCCTGGTGTTGATTACTATTGTAGTTGATGCTTGTGAGTGGAACCATTGAATTATTGTTTATGTTTAGATTTTTATCCATCACCATATCATCTCTGATCTTGATCCATATGATGTCTCGTGAGTACTTCGTTTAGTTCTTGAGGACATGGGAGAAGTCATGTTGTTAGTAGTGGAATTGTGTTGAGGTATTATTCAATGGTTTAATATTTAAGTTGTGGTGCTATTCTTCTAGTGGTATCATGTAAACGTTGACTACATGATACTTCACCATTTATGGGCCTAGGGGAATGCATTGTGTATTTGGCTACTAATTATGGGGTTGCCGGAGTGACAGAAACCAGAACCCCGTTAGGAAACCATTGCACAAGGGAGTGGAGGATCTCAGATTTTAAGGCTTTGGTTAGGTTTTTATCTTAATTGCTTTATTGTAGTTGTGGATGCTTACAAGGGGTTTAATCAAAAGTATGTATTAGTCCAAGTAAGGTCGGTACATTAACACAGGTTCACCCACACAACACTTATAAAACCAAAGAAGATTAATCAGCTATATGAAACGAAAGCACTTTACAGTATTCCCATGTGTCCTCGAGAACGTTTGGTCCTCATTAGTATTTCCACCGGCTTGTCCTTTGCTAAGAAAGGATTGGGCCACTTGCTGCAATTATTTGCTATCTTTATTTACTTGCACTTTATTTCCTTGCTTTATCAGAAAACCCCTAACGTTTGCTAAGTATTTACAGAGATTTCCTGCTCCATACCACTAGTCAACACCTTCTGCTCCTCGTTGGGATCGATACTCCTATTTATCGAAAGTACTATGATACACCCACTATACTTGTGGGTCATCATGCACTGATGACGAGTCGAGGCACACCAAGGCTCGTCAGTTGCTGAGGAAACTGAAATCCAGCCAGTACAACGCCTACATCGCTGGCGACGTGTAAAGTTGTCCCTTCTGCAAAAGAAGACTCGGCGCCACCGGCTTCAAATGCCTCGTGACGCATGCCGAGGATGTGAGCTCCTGCAACCCCAACATCAGCCAGACCTTGAATGTCCACGTCTTCTTTGCTATCATAAGGCGCTTGGATTCACCTCTGCAACCTCTAGAAGGTGGCCATCGAAGAGGGTTGCATGTCCTCGATCAAGCCTAAGGTGCCCAAGATCAAGGGACATGGTAGCAAGAAGTGGAGGAAGCGCCATCGGGAGGAGGCGGGGGGAAGGAGGGAGAAGGGCAGGAGGTGGTGCTGAACTGGTGTGTTGCTTCTATAAGGAGCTTCTTTTGTTTTGTCTATGTTGAACTTATGTGTTGCGGCTGCTGATCATCCAATTTATCGAACCCCATTATACCGTACTATATGTCTCTAATGTATCCTATATTAGCTGCTGTAAGCAGATTATCTATATTTGTTTTGTTTTCTGAATGTATTTATGCTGTTGGTTTGATTTGCTACCAGATTGGACAAAAATGAGGGTCAAAAGAAACAATAAATGAAGAGAGAAGCTGCTCTAGATTTTCTACCAATTTGGACAAAAAAACATAACTATTAGCGAGAGAGATGAAAAAGACGTCTTAAAAAGACCAATTAACAATCAAAAAAAAGAAAATACTAATTTAGCTAGAGGTGCACACGTAACTACCAAATGCGCCCCTATATGGTCTCACACTACGTTCCCCATGTCAGCATAATGCGGTCCCGACCAATTGGCCCCACGCGATCCTGAAAGTGCAAAGGATATCGCCTAGAGGGGGTGAATAGGCTTTTAAAATTATTACGGTTTAGACTCAAACAAATGCGGAATAAAAAACAACGTTTAATTTATTGAGCATAAAACCTAACCACTAGGTTCACCTAAGTGCACCAACAACCTATGCTAAGCAATACAAGCAACAAGGTGATAGCAAGAGGAAATAATTTAAGCATGATGGCTATCATAATGTAAAATGCATAAGTAAAGGACTCGGTTGAGAGCTAACCGATGAACGCGGAGACGATGATTTTTACCCCGAAGTTCACTTCCAAAGAAGCCTTGTCACTGTTGGAGAGGTGCGATGGCGCAATGCCCCTCGAACACTACAAATGGCTCACCTTGAGTTGTGGTGGCTCCATGCTCACCCAACGCCACACAAGGCCTCGCCACAATATGCGAAGGCACGCAACTCACCGACGCCACAAAAGTCTCACCATATTCTCCCGTGAGCTCGCCACAAAGTCCTATTCAAAATCCACTAAGGGAAACTTGAGGGTGGTCACCAAAGCCCGTACAAGGTTCTGGCTATCTCCACAACTCAATTGGAGGCTCCCAACAACAAAGCCACAAAGGCTACAAAACCACAAAAGGCAACAAAGCCACAACATGCAACAAGGCCATAACTGGCCACAAGCTTGAGGCCACTCCACAATGGAGGACACAAGAAGCCAACACACCAACCAAAATCGTCTAGGGTTCCAAGAACCCAAGAGAAATAAGCCCACAAGCTTGAAATAACCTCCTGTCTTCAATTTGTTGGACATCAAATCGTAAGTCATTTTTTCTTTGAGTCTTCTTACCATGTTCGTGTTTGTAGTTGTAGCTTGTTGTTGATCTGATAGGTGCTTGCATTAATTCGGAGGATTCCCCTGGCGAGGACATCGAAGAGATGATAGCGGAATCAAAGCCAACAACTTCGTTTCCCCAGGTGGCGGCCAACTTCGAGGACGGAGATTCGAGCTCCACGAGGAGGAAGGCTCGTGCACTCGTCACTCGGAAGGCGATATGCAAACCTTCGGAGTCCACACCTAAGCACGTAAGTGTTGTTCTTGTACTGCGTGGGGGGAGCCCCTGAGTCCTTTATTTATCTGACATGTTGGTCCTTCGTTGTGTGGGGGAGCCCACGAGTCTTTTATTCATCTGACATGTTGGTCCTTCGTTTGTTTGATTCTTTTGTAGCCTTTTGTCTGCAGCGCCAACTGATACGTTGAAAACATATCTATAATTTTTTATGTTCCATCCTTGTTTAGTATCTACTTTGCTTTGCTTTGTCTACACTTTGAGGTGTTTTTATATGTTTTTCTAGACTAACCTATTAACAAGATGCCACAGTGCCAGTTGCCTGTTTTCTTCTGTTTTTGGTTCCAGAAAAGGCAAAAAATCAATATTCTCGGAATTGGACGGGACAAAAGCCAAAGTCTATTTTACTGTGGGGAACACGGAGCCATAAGACGAGACGGATGGGAGCCACCAGGAGGCCACACCCCCTGGCCACGCGGCTAACCCTAGCCCACGCCTGGGGGGTGCGACCGCCCTGGCTGCCCTTGCCTCGCCTCTTCGCCTATAAATACACCCCGATACCAAAACCCTAAGTACCCGATCAATATTCCACGAAGTAGTATGTAGCCGCCTCCATCGTCGTCCCTAGATTGGGGGATCTGAAGCTCTTCCCGACACCCTGTCGGAGGGGAGATCATCCGGAGGCCTTCTTCTTCATCATGCCAGCCTCCAGTATGAAGCGTGAGTAGTTCCACCTTGGACTACGGGTCCATGTAGTATATGGTTCTATCTCCTCATTTGTGCTACCATTTTTAGATCTTGTGATCTCCGTTCATGATCAACATCATCTATTTATAATCATGCATGTTGTGTTTGCGGGGATCCAATGGATGTTGAGATTACTATGTCAGATTGATTAATGGTTTTGTCTTATTGATTCTATCATGTCTGTGTTGTTTGAGATCTTGCGTGCTCTCCGTTTCTAGTAGCTATATTGGCCAAGTAGATGCTAGTGACTCCAAGAGGGGGTATTTATGCTCTATAGTGGGTCCATGCCTCTATTTAATCTAAGGGAAGTGGCAGAAATCTCTAAGGTTGTAGATGTGTTATTGCTACTAGGGAGAAAACAACTGTCTCTTGTTCATGGAACAAGTGGATTGTTTACCTTACACACTTTGCTTAAAGCAGTTATCTATTGCTTGCAACTTAATACTGGAGGGGTTTCAGATGATAACCTGAAGGTGGATTACTAGTCATAGATGCAGTTGGATGGCGGTCTATGTATCTTGTTGTATTGCCCAATCGAATCTCATAGGATCATGAATGTCTAGTATTGCATTGTTATGCCTTGCTCAGTCCTGTCAATTGCCCTGCTGTAATTTGTTTACCTAGCATGTCATGTTTGTTTATCTTAAGGAGAACACCTCTAGTGAACTATGGACCCCGGTCCAATCTTTACCATTGATACATCTTCCACTGTTACTGTTTAATTTCTGCAAACCACTATACCTTCCACACCATATAGTTAACCATTTGTTTTCAGGAAAACAGTGAGATTGACAACCTCACTGTTCGTTGGGGCAAAGTCTTGAGTTTGTATTGTGCAGGTTTCCATGTTGCTAGCAACACCTTTGAGTCGTTTCCTTCCTCCTACTGGTTCGATAACCTTGGTTTATTACTGAGGGAAAACTTGTTGATGTGCTCATCACACCTACCTCTTTGGGACTCCCAATGAAGCTCAACAATCAACTGAGCCATTATCACCAACCTCCTCATCTAGTAGCATCTGACGCTGGAGGATGAGCTAAAGCAGCTCCAAGATGCTTAGCTTTCACCTTGTTTATTTTTCAAGTCCACCGAGTTTGTTGCTTGTGTTTACCCGATATTTCTTCATGATGTAGATGAGAACAATGCTGCTCTACGAAGGCTGAATGCTCTCGAAAAGAGCCTTGGCCAAGCGGAGAAGAAGGCAGCGGATCCTGCAGAGGCCATGGAGCGCCAGCAAAAGGAGGCCGAAGATCGCGAGCAGCAACTCGTGGCCGTTGCAGCCACTCGGGAGAAGGCCATGGCTGACAAGATCATGGCTGCTGCCAAGGCTATCTCTGGTAAGTTGCTCTTGTATCCTTTGGGTGTTCTATTTTTTTGAGTGTGTTTTATCCTTTCTCAGTCGAGTGTTCTCTTCCTCTTCTTGCCATATGCTTCTGGCATCACGTTTGATCGTGGTGTGCTGGAGCATGAGGATATTTTGGCTGATGTTGCTGCTGCGATCGCTGCTCCGCTGCTGTTGGCTCCCTAGAGAAGGCCAAAAAGGTTCTCACGTGCTTCTAGAAGGAGGTCATCCCCCAGGGCGTTGCCCTCGACGACATCGACTCCCTTGCGAATGCTCTATCGGAGGATGCTCCGGTGGAGTACAAACACAAACAGAAGGGCATCGGTGCCTCCATGGGGCTGGCTATGGCGGTGGCATCCGGAGCCGAGCTGGACTTGGCCTAGGTCACGTCGAGGATTCCGACAGCGGCGAACGGCTCCGAGGTAGATTTTTTCCCCTTTGCTTCCTGTTGTAAGCATTTCGGGCCTAAGTTGGTCGACCTCCTGGCCGATTATGCGCCGAAGCAGCAGCGAGAGGCCAAGAGCGGGCAGTCTGGCTCCAAGGCTGCTCCAGGTGCTGGTTCTTAGGCCCTTGCTTTATACCTAGTGTAGCTTTTCACTTTTGCTATTTTTTGTAACATCTTGTGGATGAACAAGTCCTACTGTGCCACGAGGTGGCTTTATTTATGTACATAAGTCTATCATTTAACGGCTGTCAAAAGTGTTTGTGATATTCATACTTCCTTGTTTTACCCCTAGGGTCCTTCGGGTGAGGTTCCAGCGATTACTCCGCCTGCACCTGATCCTCGCCCATCTTTGGATGAAGCATCGCAATTGACCTTTCTGCGTGATCGCGTCCATAGTCCAGAAAAATACATTCTCAACATCTAAGGTCATGCGGATGTGTGGAAGTCAAAGTCTGAGCGAGCCACTGCCAGGGAGGAGTTCTTGCTTGGGGAATTTTGGTAGATGGGTGAGCAACTTCAATGTGAGTCCTCGTGAACCAATGCTCTTTCGAGTGTACCTTATTTGTATGCTGGCTCTCCCCATGCTTGTGCAGTTGTCAATCTCATTCCGAGGGAAGAGAAGGAGCGCGTCGCAATTTGGATGAATTGCCTGACGCAACAAGAGCTGGAGGCTGGTGGCTTATTTTGGATGGATCGTGATCCATCCATCGTCCTTGCGACGGTGCAAGATCGCGTACACCGGGTTCTTCGGGTGCTGAAGAAAGCGAGGTCGTTACTTGCAGCCGTTTGGTCTGTCATGTTTCCTTTGGACGCTGCGCCTTCTAGCTTTTTGGGTCTTCTTGGGAAGTTTCGGAATGTAGGCCACGTCAAGGAGTTGATGCGTCATCAGCTGGTTATTGGGGTGAAGGCAGCGCTGTCTCTCATTCGACTGCATCGCGTGATGTCAATCTTGCGGAGATAGCGGCTGGACGGCCCCTCCTCCATGTGGCAATTTATGGGATATGCGCCCTCATTACGCAGTTGTGGCGCAGTATGTCGAAGAGATTGTAGATTTATTTGAGGAGCGGACAAATGTTATGCTCCAGAACAATTAGGTCATGTAAAGAAAACGAGATAATGTAAAAATTGTATTTATTCGAGTGGGCTTGTAATGCCCTTTGTAAAGTTTATATGTATTGGCACGTGGTGCGCTTGTAATGTGCATGTCCTTTTCGTTAGCCTGAGGTTGGTCAGCTACTCAGGTTGTATGCATTATTTTCAGTCGATGAAGTCGTGAGGTGAGGCACAGCCCCCGAGCGTATTTAGCGAGAAGTAATGTAAGGAGAAAAAGATATTTGGGGCAATGAACTTAGATTTTATTCATAGCAAGCGAGGAGGTACATTGTTCGGCTGAATAGCCTTATTAAAAGTAAAGAGTAACTAGGGGTAGAAGCGTCGCAGTTGTGCGACGTTCCAGGGATTGGAGTATTCGACTCCTGATGCGACGTCCATGAGGCGGTAGGCGCCACCTGGGATGACTTCGGTGACGATGTAGGGTCCTTCCTAGGGTGACTCGAGCTTCTTGTGCCCTTCTTGCTTGAGTCGCAGGACAAGGTCTCCTTCGATGAAGGACCTTGGGCGCAGCCGACGGCTATGGTAGTTGTGGAGGCTTTGCTGGTAGACCGCTGAGCGAGCCACGGAGATGTCGCGTGCCTCGTCGAGTGTGTCGACGGAGTCTTTAAGTGTGGCCAATGATTCGGCTTCTCTGTAGGTGACGACCCGTGGGGCCTTGTGGCGTACCTCAGCAGGTAGCACGGCTTCGGATCCGTGCACCATGAAGAAGGGCGTGTAGCCTGTTGAGCTGTTTGGAGTTGTGCATAGTCTCCAGAGAACCGAAGATAGATCGTCTGCCCAGGCTCCCGCGAGCCTTTCGAGTGGGCATAGTAGGTGCTTCTTGATGTCGTTGGCTATGAGGTCGTTGGCCTTTTCGACCTGCCCGTTGGTCTGAGGGTGCGCCACGGAGGCGTATGATATGTTGATTCTGAGGTTCCCGTACAAGTCTCGGAATTCCTTCAAAATGAAGTTCAAGACGTTGTTAATTATGATGCTATGGGGCACGCCAAACCGGTAGACGATGGAATCGAAAAACTTGACGGCAGTTTTGCCGCTTTGGTTGGTGATGGGCATGTCCTCGATCCACTTGGAGAATTTGTCGACTGTGACCAGGAGGAAGACGTGACCTCTTGGCGAGGACTTTGGCATTTTGTCGATCATGTCGAGGACCCACTGGGCGAAGGTCCAGGCCAGCGGTATAGGCCTCAGCTCGGATCTTGGCGTGTGTGGCTTGTCCGCGTACCTCTGACAGGCATTACATCTCTGGACGATGTCCTTGGCGTCGTTCATTGCGGTTGGCCAGTAGAACCCAGCTCATAGAGCTTTGGCGACTAGGGCGCGGCTGCCTGCATGATGGCCGCAGATACCCTCATGGATCTATTGGAGGATGCTTTTGCTGTCACCGATGGTGACGCATTGTTGGAGCACACCCGAAATGCTGCGCTTGTACAGCTCGCCATTGATGATGGTGAAGGCTTTTGACCGGCGAGATATGCGCCAGGCATTTGTCGGATCGTCGGGCAGTTCATTGTTTATCAAGTACTGAAGGTACGGTTGCATCCATGTTTCTTCAACTGCCATAACCTGCATCAGGCTGACCATCTCGACTTCTGTGTCCAGTTTTTTGGCTCCTTCTTGTCCTTCCGGTAGCGCAGCCCCCGAGTGCTCTGCTTCTTCGGCTGAGCCTTTTGGGAATTTCCACTTGATGGAGGGTACGCAGATTTGTTCGAGTAACACTCCTGGCGGCACCCGTGCACAGGTGGAGCCAATGTTGGCGAGTCTGTCAGCCTCTTCATTGCTTTCCCTGCCGTGGTGCCGAATCTCGTAGCCGTCGAAGTCCCCTTCCAGTGAGTTGTAGAGTGCGCGGTATGCGATCATGTTGGCGCTATGGGCATCGCACTCGTTCATCGTCTCCTGCACGACGAGGTTCGAGTCGCCGTAGATGACAAGGCGTGTTGCGCCGCACACCTTGGCCATCCTCGTGTCATGGATGAGGGCCTCGTATTCGGCCTCGTTGTTGGAGTTGCGAAATTTCATCTGAAGGACGTACTTCATCTTGTCGCCTTGAGGGAACGTCAGTATGACGCCGGCCCCAGCTCCAGCCTCGTGCTTGGAGCCGTCGAAGTGCATCGTCTAGGATTGTGACATGTCCGGAGTATCCGGCAACTGGAGTTCCATCCAGTGGACGAGGAAGTCAGGGAGGACCTGAGACTTGATGGCGGTGCGTCGCTCGTAGATTATGTCTAGAGGGGACAATTTAATGACCCATAAGGCTACGCGTGTCGTGGCTTCGGGGTTGTTGAGGATGTTCGACGGCGGGGCATCGTTGACGACCATGATCTGATGCTCCTGGAAGTAGTGGCTCAACCGACGCACTATCATGAATACGCCGTAGGCGGGCTTATGGTAGTGACGGTACCTCTACTTTGTCGGGGTCGATACCTCGTTGAGGTAGTAGATTGGGCATTGGACCCCGTAGGTCATGCCATCTTCGGGTCGCTCGACCACCAGTACGGTGCTGACCACCTGATGTGTGGCTACAATGTATAGTAGCAAAGGCTCCCGTTCATTTGGCGTGATCAGGACAGCCGATGTGGAGAGAAGCCGCTTGAGGTCCTCGAACACATCGTCTGCTTCAGGTGTCCTCTCGAATTTGTCCGTCTTGCGTAGCAACTGATAAAAGGGGAGGGCCTTCTCACCCATTCGGCTGATGAATCTGCTCAGTGCCGCGATTCGCCCAGCTAGCTGTTGGATGCCCTTGAGGTTCTTTGGCTTATCCATGGCTAGTATGGCTCTAATTTTCTTCGGGTTCGCCTCGAAGGCGCACTTGTCCAGATTCAGCTTGATCTTGTAGCGATCAAGGTTATCAAACGTCTCTCGGAGATCGACAATTAGAGTCCTGGCGTCCCTGGTCTTGATTACTATGTCGTCAACATAGACCTGGATGTTGCGGACGATCTGGGCTTTCAGGCATGCTTGCATGCACCTCTGTTATGTGGCACCTACGTTCTTCAGACCAAAAGGCATGGTGTTGTAGCAGAATACACCGAACGGCGTAATGAACACCTTTTTCTCCTGATCTTCGACCTTCAGCCGAATTTGATTGTAGCCTGAGTAGGCGTCAAGGAAGGAGAGCTTCTCGCATCATGTAGTGGAGTCGATGATTTTATCGATCCTTGGTAGAGGGAAGTGGTCCTTCAGACTGTGCTTGTTGAGCGATGTGAAGTCCACGCACATTCGCAGGATGTCCATGTCCTTTTTGGGGACCAGCACAGTGTTGGCCAGCCACTCGCTTTCTTTGATTTCCTCGATGAAGTTGGCATCAAGCAGCCTATTGACTTTGATTCCAATGGCTTCGGCTTGTGGCTCTGATAGTCTATGAATCGACTGATTGACTGGCTTCGCATCCGGAAACATAGTGAGTGCATGCTCGGCGAATTCCCTGGGAACTCCTGGCATGTCCGCAGGACACCAGGCGAAGATTTCCCAGCGCTCACGGAGGAATTCGATGAGCGCGCTTTCCTATGCGGGACTCAGGTCGTTGGCGATCAACGTCATCTTGGAGGCGTCCATTGGGTGGACCTACACCTTCTTCATGTTGACCGTGGAGTCGAACGACATGTCTGGTGTGTTTTGTCTGGTGACTGGGGGTGCCCTGTTGTCTGTCACCTCTCTGAGCCTTGTGAGCTCCTCCTGCATGCCGAACGACTGAGATATTCTGTTGAAGTCTCTGTCACAGCTGTTGGACCTAGTGAAGCTTCCTTGGACGGTGATGGCGTCCCTAGGTCCTGGCATCTTCAGTAGCAGGTACGCATAGTGAGGTACTGCCAAGAATCTTGCGAATGCCACGCGGCCAAGGATGGCGTGGTATTGTGATGGCCAGTCCACCACTTTGAACTCTAGCCGCTCGCATCTTAAGTTTTTGGGCTGGCCAAAGATGACGTCGAGCCATATCTTACCCAGGGGGTATATGCCCTTCCCTGGGACTAGGCCATGGAACGTCGTGGTCCGATCGCTCCAGTCGCAGGCCGATCCGTGATCGCTGGCGAAAGGTGTCGATTGATGTTGATGTCGCCGTCCATGAAGATGTGGCTCATTTAGAATCCTCCAATTTGGGCCTCGAGCACCAGGGAAGCATGACCTGGGCGAGGTATCTGGCGTGGGTGATCCGAACAATCGAATGTGATGCAGGACTCCGAGTCGCTGAGGTGCTCAGGTATGGCTGGTGGAGAGGTCACAGCCAGACTGACTTGGCGGGTGATCATCTTTTGCACCATGTTGGTTGGGCGCCCCTTCTGGATCATCAGGGACCCTTTTGGTGATGGATACCCACCTGCACCGTTATTTGGCGCTGGTGCGACCGGCGGCTGCGACGTCCGCCAGTGGTGGTGGAGGCGCTCCGTGGGCGATGGCACCTGGTGCGGGTGCGGATCCGAATCCAGGGTTCACGGTCTAGCGCCGCATTTGGGTGAGGCCTTCGCTGAGCTTCTGAAACTCTCGGCAGTCCTTGAGCATGTGGATGGTCTTCTTACCATCTTGTAAGGTTCGCAGCATAGAAAACAAAAAAATTCCTACGATGGGAACAACTATGTACCAAGATCTATCTACTAGATACAAACAACGGGCAAATGTATATCCGTAGAGAACATACCCTTGAAGACCAACAATGCTTAACGATTCCAAACTCGTGGTTGATGTAGACGATCTCTTGCCGATCTCAAGATCGAGAGGAAGTCCTAGCGCCGCAAAACAGCAGCGCATCCGTGCTCGCACATACGTTCGAGGCACCGAGCAACCTCTGCCTCCTCGCTCCAGCGATGCAGCGGAAGCACAACTCTTTCTTGCCGAATAGCCACCGGGAACATGTATCTCGCTAGTCCGAGACCATGGGGGATAAATTCTAGAGGGGGAGAGAGATCCTTCACGAGGAGGTGTGAGTGAGAGAGGGGGCTCCTTTTATAGGGAGAGGGGGGCACCCAAGGGGCCATGCGCCCAGCCATGGGGCTGCCCCCACCTCTTCCACATTCATGTGGGTGGACACTCCACTCACTCAAATGCCTTTCAATTCTCTCCACTCAAAAACCCACTCAAATTCTCATTAAATTTCCACCAAATTTAATGCAAACTCTCATTAAATAAAACTCCTTTTATTTATTCAGAATTTTGTCAATTACTTTAATGACAAACATTCACATATAACCCCTTTCTAGTATTTCATTTCACATGCAGAAACACTTTCTGCAATTTCACCCGAAAACCCGTTTCGGTATCTAGTGAAATAAATTACTCCGCGTGTTATTCTTTTTGGCATGAAACTTTTGCTCCAAATGGATGTCGGTGTCTCTTAAGTGTGTCACCCTATGGTTTGCGAATAATGCGGACATGATCGAGACCCCTCTCGGATCAATAATCAGAAGCGGGATCTGGAGATCCATACTGACTCCCACACATTCAACGATGACTTTCTTGTGATCGTCGGAACCTTTTACGCTAGTATCTTAATCCTTTTGTTTCGCGGGTATATTACATGTTCGAGATTCGATCATCAGTATCTCCATACCTAGTTTGATCTCGTTACCGACATGCACTCTTTTATCGTTCCCGTGATATAACATTCTAGTGATCAAATCACTTGCTTGCAAGCTAATCAATGTGATATCACCGAGAGGGACCAGAGCATATCTATCCGTCATCGGGATGAACAAATTCCACTCTCGATCCATGGGCCTCAACATAACACTTTAGTAGTTCTGAACCCATCTTTATAATCACCCTGTTACGGTGTGGCGTTTGATGTTATCAAGAAACTCTTCCGGTGTTAGTGATTGACACGATCTCATGGTTTAAGGATTAGGATCACTTCGTAAGTTGTTATAGCAATATAAACTCAGTGACTTTGATCATAATGCTATACTTCGGATGAATGTTCATCACACCATTACACTAATGTTGTGATCTCGTTATTAACAACATCCAATGTCCATGATCAGGAAACCTATGATCATCTTGTTAATCAACGAGCTAGTTTATAAGAGAGGCATAACTAGGAACTTCCTTTTTTTATTAAACACACATGTATTAACGTTTTCGTATTAATACAATTATAGCATGTAAAATAAACATTTATCATAAACAAGGAATACGATAATAACCACTTTATTATTGCCTCTCGGGCATATTCCCTTCAGTCTCCCACTTGCACTAGAGACAATAATCTAGTTTGAAAACTTTGCGTATTAAACACATATGGCTTTCTGGTGTTCCATATACACAACTGCAAGTGGTTAACATAATCTACGGATCTGACACTTTCAGGTTCGTGTGTATTTGCATGTCTTTGCGTCTTCACGCATCACTCATTCTCTAATGAGATGGCATTGTATAAATTTGGTCTTTCGGTAAGACCTTTAGTTCCTTGGGGTTAAAACACGTCGATACTATTGTTGTACAATATATCTTTAGTGTTAGCCCATTGCGAACCACACCTTAGTTTGATAACAAACTACTTGACACAAATTCCCTCCTTTGCTGCTACTATAGCAGTCATATACTTAGCCTTTTGTTGTAGTATCCATCACAATGTCTTAACTTTGGAATTCATCCAAATCCACCATGGAAACTTTCTTTCCATTTCATTGTGCCACCCATAGTTTAAATTGGGATAAACTTAATTTGTATATTGTGACAAAACTAGTATCAATGTAACGCTTTACAATGAACTATTTGTAATTGTTTGTCACCTCTACACAAATATATTCTTAGTTCTTCCAAAAGATCATAAGAATATCCTTACTATCGTCCAATGATCATTTTATGATTCATTCTGGTATATGCTCATAACACTTAGAGCATAGGACATATCTGGATGTGTACATATCATGGTATGATTGATCAAAACATTCTCGTGATTTCACTCATCAAGTGTCAAAGCACTTGAATCTTGTTTCACTTATCAAGTGTCGATACACTTGAATCTTGATTCAATTCCTTTCCATGCGACAAGAACTGTTTCTTGACATTTCTATATTGAACTCCTTCAATATCTTATATATGTACGTTTGGAACAACCATATTAGCGTCACAGTCTATCCACTATAGACATTCATGCTAAATATTCGGGTTTTGCCTAAGTCTTTCATTGAAATGAAATTCTTAACCTTTGTCAATAAAAGATTCATCATTTCTAATCAACAAGATGTCATCCACATAATGTATTAGAAATATGTCTCAGCGCTCCCACTTAATTTCTTGCAAATGCAAGCATCTTCATCGTCTCCAGATGAAAACTCCTTTTTCATCACGGTGAAGATTCCAACTCTGTGATGCTTACTTCAACCATTGAAGTTTGCATGCCCTTTTAGCATCCTTTGAATTTAACAAAACCCTTTGGACCATGTCTTGTACACGTCCGAGGTAACCATTCTATTAGAAGAATTTTGTTTTGTTTATTCTTGTACCATATACCAAATTATATGTAGTGGTTGCTACTTTAATCCATCCAGACTAAATATCTCTATGAAAGATCAAATCTTGTCATAGTCAACTCCTTGAACATTGTCGTAAAAACTTTACCGACATGTTGACTATTTCATAGATGTGAAACATCCATGTCTGTTTATTTATAGATCCAAATACGACCGATAGGTTTTTACACCTTTCCGGAGGGTCTTCCAAGTTCAAAACTTGATTTCTCGTGTATGAAACTATCACGGATTTTATGGCTTCAAGCCATTTGACGGAGTCAGGGCCCATCATCGCTTCTTTGTAGTCGGTTCATCATTGTCAAATAATAATGATTTACTCTCAAATCTCAATCATTTGATTGTTTATCCAACCTTCTTGGTTCAATAGGAACTTTAGACCTCCGTGACCGCAACCTTTGAGGCAGGTGGTCCATGAGCATTCTGGCTGCCTCCGGAACATTTTCCGGCGCTGCGCAACTCAGCACATTTAGCTAAGGTTCGTTAACCTTATCAAAGTTCTATTGTCCTCCCACTTAACATTTATGAAAAATTCCTTCTTCAAGAAACTTCATGTTTCAAGCGACAAACCCGTTTGTCCTTGGTGTTATGGAGGAATAACCAATTGTTATTCGAAATAACCTACAAAGACATGCTCATCCGACTTCGGTTGTAAACATCTTACTTATGTTTAGCATACCAAAATTTAAAAATAACAACTTGGGTTTTACCCCAAACCATAACTTCCATGGTGTCATTTCAATGGATCAAGATGGAGCTCTTTTCAGTTAAAAAGCGGTAGTCTCTAAAGCTTTAATCTTTTAAAACATAATGACAGTTTTATAAATAACACCTTTGATCCAACCATGTCAAACAAGGTTTCATTACAAATCTCAAACACTCCATATTCCTATGGTGTTTCGGGATATGTAAATCTAGGTGTTTTGCTAAACTTGCAACTCAAATAAATCCCTTTTATGATAAAATCATAATTCATTTATTTTTCTTGTTACACTTGTAACTCAAATAAATCCCATATGATAAAATTTCATTTATTTTCTTGTTACAATGATTTTCTACTTCATCTTGAAAGTCTTTGAAACGTTTTTCAAATATTTCATACTTCTTTCTCATTAAGTGAATATTCACTCAAATTTCCAGAGAAAGTATATGAAGTTGAACCCATCGCTTATGACTACACATAATGGACTACATACATCGATATGTATAAATTCCAATATTTTAGTCGTTCGTTCTTCTTTGGCCTTTGAACGAAGTTTTTAATTATCCCGAGGAAAGTCTCACAAGCGTCACTTGATCAAATCAAAGACTCCAAAAATCCATGAAAATGGAGTTTCTTCATGTTTTTCTTTCCAATATAATTTAAATGGCGATGTCACTTTGTAAGTGATCTTCCAATCATTTGTCTTGCGCCATTTTAGCATTAGGCTTTATGGATGTGATTTGTCCAACTAGATTTGTAAATCATCCATCTTATATGGAATACGGTAATTATTTGAACAACCTTTGTTCTCATAATACTAAATTAAATAACAATTATTAAAACAAATCTTGAAGTCAAGCTTTGATGTCAACAAGAAATACAAACAACGGTTTGTTTGTTTTCGATGAACATCATCACATATTCTCTTGCTAATTACTTAGGCCATTGTGGTTCATGAATTGCATTGATCCGTATGAAATTTCATACCAACCAATTCGGTATCCAATACCCAAGAACCACATTGTTTAACAAGCAAAGAATACAACCATAACATGTATATCATCCATATACCTAAATTGGATATTTCCCTTCTTTTTTTTTCTGCCAAATATATTTTATAGATTCTCTTTCAGCATTTCATTTTCCTTTTTAAAAGAATCTATCAACATCAAAAGTGGCGCCATATACATGACACATAGTCCAAAGCGTGTATATTCAAATAATAATACCTTTGGACTTCCACTTTGAAGTAGATCACCATCATCAAAATGATCGGTATTATTTCAAAATCCATTCTTTAGTAATCTTTTATTGTAGTAAACACTTTACATACATCTTCTATTCATCCTTATCATGACGAATTTCATGATCAAGCTACTGTAGCTTATAAAGGCGAATCGTGAGTATAACATTACTTTCCAAAACCCTTTTGGATGATTAGGATGTCTAGCATCTCCAACCTTCGTAAATTCTCATCCACTATGAGAACATATATTATACTCTATCATATTGCAACCAAAACATTGTTTCAGATATCGTTATATCTGCCACACATGATGGTTTCTGAAACAATTCTTTCAGCTCCTAGATAAACTTGATATTAAACAATCAAGAATCATGGAGGCAAACATGATACTTAAGATACTAACATTGGAATTGTTACTCTCGATTTAATACCAACTATTAAATTTCACGGAGTAAATAGAGTTTGCTGAAAGTTTGCAATAGGACTTTAAACTTTAGATTGACACTCAACACAATATGATACCAGTTCGTAAAGTATATATCCAGAATTCTATAGTTCTATTATCTCAATTACAACTATGCATAAGGTGGTGAACGAATGCCAATGACTAGAACAAATTATGCAAATTCACTTTGATTTAATTTATGATAAATTGAGTTCTACTAATCCAAATTAGAAATGAACTCCTACTCAAAAACGACATCCCTCATGTCTTTTTGGTGATTACATGAACCAAATCCATTACACCAAGTCCGATCATCACGTGAGTCGGTGTAGCTTCAAAGGAGAGCATCCATATGGTCATCATATCAAAACATATGACTCATGCTTAACCTTTCGGTACGTGTTCCGAGGCCATGTCTGTACATGCTAGGCTCGCCAAGTAATAACCTTAGTATTCGCGTGTGTAACTGTCTTACACCCGAGATATGCTCGTGGATTCAAGTACACCCGATCATCACGTGATATCTTGAAGCGACGAAACATTGTCGGTGCATACTTAAGGAAGAACACATTCTTATCTTGATATATAAATGAGGGATCATCTTATTATGCTAATAAAACGCCAAACAAGCAATATAAGATGCAATCAAAACATCACATGTTTATAAGTGAAATGATATGGTTCCCGCATATGATCTCCATCATGTGCATCGTGGTATGATCTATACCATACCTTTATGTGTAAGGCCAAGGTCTATGGAACTTACACGCTATGTGAGTTGTAAGAGTATCATCTCATACTTCTACTTACAACATCACCATATCATAACACTAGCCCAGCAACAATCTAAACTAGACGCCTCTAATTTATGCATTGCAAGTTTTACGTGGCTTAGGGCTTTCGAAGATAGAACCGTTCTTACCTACGAACATGAACCACAACGAGGATAACCAAATTGTTGACAACTCGTTGCAAATTAGATATTGACTATAGTAGGAGAGACAGACACCCGCTAGCCACTTATGCAAAACTAGTTGCATGTCAAGCGTGGAACAGGTCTCATGTGCGAGGACATGTAAAGTTTGTCCGGGCCGCTTCATCCCACTATGCCACCAATATCCAAAGTACAACTAAGAAGCACTAAAATGATCATCATCGCCCACATACTCATATGTGTACTACCCGTGTAAAGCATCTACGCATAGATCCGGCTCGATACCCTTTGTAGGGTTCGCAGATAGAAAACAAAAAATTCCCTGATGGGAACAACTATGTACCAAGATCTATCTACTAGATACAAACAACGGGCGGATGTATATCCGTAGAGAACATACCCTTGAAGACCGACAAAGCTTAACGAGTCCAAACTCGTGGTTGATGTAGACGATCTCTTGCCAATCTCAAGATCGAGAGGAAGTCCTAGCGCCGCAAAACAGCAGCGCATCCATGCTCGCACACACGTTCGAGGCACCGAGCAACCTCCGCCTCCTCGCTCCAGCGATGCAGCGGAAGCACAACTATTTCTTGTCGAATAGCCACCGGGAACATGTATCTCGCTAGTCCGAGACCATGGGGGATAAATTCTAGAGGGGGAGAGAGATCCTTCACGAGGAGCTGTGAGTGAGAGAGAGGGAGGGGGCTCCTTTTATAGGGAGAGGGGGGCACCCAAGGGGCCATGCGCCCAGCCATGGGGCTGCCCCCACATCTTCCACATTCATGTGGGTGGACCAAATTTCAATTCCCTCCACTAAAAAACCCACTCAAATTCCCACTAAATTTCCACCAAATTTAATGCAAACTCTCATTAAATAAAACTCCTTTTATTTATTCAGAATTTTGTCAATTACTTTAATGACAAACATTCACATATAACCCCTTGCTAGTATTTCATTTCACATGCAGAAACACTTTCTGCAATTTCACCCGAAAACCCGTTTCGGTATCTAGTGAAATAAATTCCTACGCTTGTTATTCTTTTCGGCATGAAACTTTTGCTCCAAATGGATGTCGGTGTCTCTTAAGTGTGTCACCCTACGGTTCGCGAATAATGCGGACATGATCGATGAAGGGTTTCGCAGCATAGTAAATCAAAAAATTTCTACGGATGCGAACGGGAAAGCCAAGATCTAATCTAGGAGATGCAAACAACGAGGGGGAATAGATGAGATCTTCATACCCTTGAAGATTCGCAATGGAGCGTTCGACGAAACGTGGGTGATGTAGTCGTACTCGCTTCTCCTCCTCGCTATCCGATCCGATCTAACACCGCAAGTGGCGATGCCTCCGAGAGATGCACACGTGCGGCACCTCGACGTCTCCTCCTTCCTCGGTCTAGCAAGTATGGTGGAGAGATGGATTGGATCTACAATGCGACAGCGCGGTGCAAGCGGTGGAGAGTTTCTGCAGCAGGGCTTCGCCTACACGCAGTCGGGAGGGAGAGAGAGGAGGGCAGCAGGGCGGCTAGGGCTTGAGGAGGAGGTGTGGGGAGGGTGCGCCCCCAGCCCTCTTTATATAGAGGGGTGGGCGGCTGGCCCTTGCCCCTCCCCCAAGCCCTAGGGCCGGCGGCCAAGGAGGGAGGAGTGGGGGGCAAGTCCCCCCCCTTCTACAAGCTCCCCTAGGGTTTTGCCCTAGGCTTGGCTTGCTGGGCCCTATGGGGCTTGTGCCCCTGGCCCAATGTGTCCAGGACACTCCCTCATAGGCCCATGCCCCCTCCCGGCAGGTGGGGCCACGTTGGTCCCCCTCCGGAAGGTTCTAGAAGCTTCCGATACAATACCGATTAACCCGAAACAATTCCGAACTCCAAAAACTGCATTTCCTTATATGAATCTTATTATCCAGACCATTCCAGAACCTCTCGTGATGTCCTGGATCTCATCCGAGACTCCGAACAAAAACTCATAAACCAATTATCCAATCTATCCTAGCGTCGAGACACGTTAAGTGTGTGACCCTTCGGGTTTGAGAATATGCAGACATGATCTTATATCAATAATCAACAGCGGGGTCTGGAAACCCATATTGACTCCGACACATTCATCGATGATCATATCGGATGAACCACGATGCCAGGATTCAATCAATCCCATATATATATTCCCTTCGTCTCGCGATATTTTACTTGCCCGAGATTTGATCGCTTGCGAGTCATACCTAGTTCAATCTCATTCACAGCAAGTACTTTACTCGTTCGGTAGTCCGATATCACTTTGTGATTAACTCCTTAACCACATGCTTGCAAGCGGTGTTGATATCGATTACCGAGTGGGCCCTAAGTATATCTCTCCGACTTGGGAGGGACAAATCCCATCTCGATACATACAACCCAACAGGTACTTTCCGATCACCTAAGAGACACCTTTATGATCACCCTCTCATAGGATGACGTTTGATGACCTCAAAGTTTTCTTCCGATACCAGGGAGTTGTATTATCTCATGGTCTAAGGAATACAATATTTGACATAAGAAAAGCTTCACAAAGATGAACACGATGACACGATCTAATTGCTCCGCTTAGTTTGGGTATGTCCATCATATCATTCTCCCAATGATATGATCTCATTATTAATCGACAACTCATGTCTATGGTTAGGAAACCTTAACCATCATTAATCAATGAGCTAGTCCATAGAGGCATACTAGGGACACGGTGTTGTTCACAAACCACACAAGTATTAAAGTTTCCGCTTAATACAATTCTAGCATGGAATATAAACTTTATCATGAACAAGAATTATAATAATAACATCTTTATTATTGCCTCTAGGGCATAATTCCAACAGTCTCCCACTTGCACTAGAGTCAATAATCTAGTTTACATCTGGCAACAATCTAACACCCATGGCACTAAGGTGCTGATCATGTTTTGCACGTGGAAGAGGTTTAGTAAATGGATCTGCGACATTCAGATCTGTATGTACTTTGCTAATCTTCAGATCTCCATCTGCTATATAATCTCGGATTATATGAAACTTACAGTTGATATGCTTGGTCTTTGGATGATATCTTGGTTCCTTAGCGAGTGCTATGGCGCCAGTGTTGTCACACAATATCTCCAGTGGGTCCAAGGCACTTGGAACCACGCCAAGCTCAGTGATGAAGTTCCTGATCCAAACTGCTTCACTTGACGCTTCTGCAGCAGCCATGTATTCCGCTTCTACTATAGATCCTGCGATCACGCTTTGCTTGCAGCTTCTCTAGCTCACAGCTCCTCCATTCAAAATATAAACGTATCCTGTCTGAGATTTAGAATCATCCTTGTCGGTGTCGAAACTAGCATCGACGGAACCTTTTACGATGAGCTGTTCATCACCTCCATAGACTAAGAACATTTCTTTAGTCATATTTAGGTACTTTAGGATGTTCTTCACGGCTGTCCAGTGTTCCACTCCTGGATCACTTTGGTATCTGCTCGTCAAACTAAGAGCATTGGACACATCCGGTCTAGTACATAGCATGGCATACATGATAGAACCTATGGCCGAGGCATAAGGCACTTTGATCATAGCTTCTCTATCATTTACCGTAGTTGGACACGAGGCCTTGCTCAATATCTTACCTGACAACATAGGCACTGAACCTTTCTTTGCCTTATCCATTCGAACCTTTTTAGAACTTTGTCTAGGTATGTACTCTGGCTTAAAGATATCAGGCGTCTTTGTCTATCTCTATAGATTTTGATGCCCAATATATAAGCAGCTTCACCTAGGTCTTTCATTGAGAAACACTTGTTCAAATAACTCTTCACATCATTAAGCATGTTAATGTCATTTCCAATAATCAATATGTCATCCACATATAGTACCAGAAATGTAACTGAGCTCCCACTCACTTTCTTGTAGATACAAGCTTCATAGCAGTTTGGAACCAATCCAAAGCTCTTGATCACTTGATCAAAACGAAGGTTCCAACTCCGAGATGCTTCCTTCAGTCCATAAATGGAACGCTGAAGTTTGCACACTTTATCAGCATCCTTAGGATCGACAAAACCTTCGGGTTGCATCATATACAACTCTTCATCAATGTTGCCATTGAGGAACGCAGTCTTGACATCCATCTGCCATATTTCATAATCATTAAACGCAGCAATTGCTAATAAAATCCGAATGGACTTAAACATCGCTACGAGAGAGAAAGTCTCATCGTAGTCAACACCTTGAACTTGTGGAAAACCTTTCGCGACAAGTCGTGCTTTATAAACGGTAACATTACCATCCGCGTCCGTTTTCCTCTTGAAGATCCATTTGCACTCAACGGCCTTTCGGTCGTTAGGAGGGTCCACCAAAGTCCATACTTGGTTTTCGCTCATGGATCCCAATTCGGATTTCATGGCCTCTAGCCATTTCTCAGAGTCTGGGCTCATCATCGCTTCCTCATAGTTCACAGGTTCACTGTCATCTACTAACAAGACAGTTAAGATAGGGTTGCCGTACCACTCAGGAGGGGCACGCGACCTTGTCGACCTGCGACGTTCAGTAGTAGCATCGTCCGAAGCTTCATGATCCTTGTCAGTAGCTTCCTCTATTGTTGGTGCAGGAGGCACTGGAACAATTTCAGGTGCTGCGCTACTCTCCAACTCAAGAGAAGGTTCAACAACTCGTCTAGCTCTACTTTCCTCCCACTCACATCTTTCGAGAGAAACTCCTTCTCAAGAAAGGATCCGTTCTTTGCGACAAACACTTTGCCTTCGGTTCTGTGATAGAAGGTATACCCAATAGTTTCCTTAGGGTATCCTATGAAGACGCATTTCTCCGCTTTGGGTTCGAGCTTGTCCGGCATCAACTTCTTGATGTAAGCTTCGCATCCCCAAACTTTAAGAAACGACAACTTAGGTTTAGCACCAAACCATAGTTCATACGGTGTCGTCTCAACGGATTTAGATGGTGCCCCATTTAAAGTGAATGCAGCGGTTTCTAATGCATAACCCCAAAATCAGTAAGAGACATCATTGATCGCACCATATCTAATAGAGTTCGATTCCGGCGTTCAGACACACCATTACGTTGTGGTGTTCCGGGTGGCGTGAGTTGCGAAACGATTCCGCTTGCTTTAAGATGCGTGAGAAAATCATAACTCAAATATTCACCTCCACGATCGGATCGTAGAAACTTAATTTTTCTGTTACGATGGTTCTCCACTTCATTCTGAAATTCTTTGAACTTTTCAAACGTTTCAGATTTATGTTTCATTAAATAGATATACCCATATCTACTTAAGTCATCGGTGAAAGTGAGAAAGTAGCGATATCCACCACGCGTGGAAACACTCATCGGTCTGCATACATCGGTATGTATGATTTCCAACAAGTCCGTTGCTCGCTCCATCATTCCGGAGAACGGGGTTTTGATCATCTTGCCCATGAGGCATGGTTCGCATGTGTCAAATGATTCAAAATCAAGAGACTCCAAAAGTCCATCAGAATGGAGTTTCTTCATGCGTTTTACACCAATATGACCTAGACGGCAGTGCCACAAATAAGTAGTATTATCACTATCTACCTTGCATCTCTTAGCCTCAATGTTATGGATGTGTGTTTCATCCCTTTCGAGATCCAGAAGAAATAAACCATTCACAGCAGGTGCATGACCATAAAAGATGTTACTCATATAAATAGAACAACCATTATTCTCAGATTTAAAGGAATAACCGTCTTGCAATAAACATGATCCAGATATGATGTTCATGCTCAACGCAGGCACATATTAACATTTATTAAGGTTTAAAACTAATCCCGAAGGTAAAACTAAGGAGAGCGTGCCGACGGCCATCACATCAACTCTTGATCCGTTGCCAACGCGCATCGTCACCTCATCCCTCGCAGGCCGCCGTCTATTCCGTAGCTCCTGTTTCGAGTTACAAATATTAGCAACGAACCAGATCAAATACCCGGGCACTACAACGAGGGCTAGTAAGGAAAACATCAATAACATGTATATTAAATATACCTTTGATGGTGCTAGCCTTCTTGTCCGCTAAGTACTTTGGACGATTAAGCTTCTAGTGACCCTTGTCGTTGCAATAGAAGCACTTGTCCGGCTTAGGTCCGGACTTGAGCTTCTTCTCCAGCAGAACGCAGCTTACGCCGCCTTTCTTGAAGGGCTTCTTTGCACCCTTACCTTTCTTAAAGCTGGGGGCTTGTTGACCATCAACACATGATTATCCTTTTGATGTCCACCTCGCAGCCTTCACTTAGCGAAGAGCTCGGTGATCGTATCGATGGAACCAATCTGATTATGAATCACTACAAAACTTTTGTAGCTGGGAGGAGTGATTGCAGAACCCTGTCAATCTTGAGCTCCTCTGGAATCTTGCATCCAGCTTGCTCAAGGTTGAGTGTAGCCCGACATCTTTATGGCGTGCTCACTAGGAACTCCTTCCTCCAACTTGCGTTAAAGAATTTCTCGAGATCTCATATCTCTCGAGCGGGCTGAGCGAAACATAGTTTTCAGCTCCTCAAGAATCTCAAAGGGCCCGGGGTAATCTTCAAAACGATTTTGAAGGTCCAATTCCATAGCAAACAACATGGTGCTCTTAATCACACCATAATCATCTTTGCGCGACTGATAAACAGCTTTCTCATCGATCGCATCTGATGAGGCGTCACCTAGCGCATTCTCAAGGACATAGTCCTTTTGTCCGCCAGAGAGAATGATTCTCAGATTGCGGAACCAGTTGGTGAAGTTAGACCCATTGTTCTTAAGCTTTTCTTTCTCATCAAAAACGTTGAAGTTGAAGTTGGACTTAACCATTTGATCTACAATATTTGCAAGTACAAATTAGACTATGTTCATGATAACTAGTTCAACTTAATCAAATTACTAGATGAACTCCCACTAAATTCAACATCCCTCAAGTTGTTTAGTGAACATGATCCAAATTCACCACACCTAATCCGATCTTCACGAGAAGAGATGTGGTTTCAATGGTGGACAACAAAGTGTCGATCATATCATTCATATGACTCATGTTTAACCTTTCGGTTCATGTGTTCCGAGGCCATGTCTGTACATGCTAGGCTTGTCAAGTCAAACCTAAGTATTTCCGCGTGTGCAAAACTGGCTTGCACCCGTTGTATGTGAACGTAGAGTTTATAGCACCCTATCATCACGTGATGCTTGAACACGACGAACTTTCGCAACGGTGCATACATGGGGAGAACACAGTTTTATCTTGATCTTTAAGTGAGGAATCGTCTTATAATGCTACTGTCGCGATCTAAGCATAATAAGATACATAAAAGTATAAACATCACATGCATATAACTTTATGTGACATGGTATAGCCAATCTTCGCGCAATGATCTCCATCCTGTGCGTGCCGGCATGATCTCCATCACTCGACCATGATTGCCTCCACCATGAATAGCAACTACAACTATTGCTAACTACTTAGCGATAAAGTAAAGCTATTACATGGCGTATAAGAAGTTGACACACAGGTCATACACAATTATAAAGACAACCATATGGCTCCTGCCGGTTGTGTACTCATCGACATGCAAGTCGTGAAACATTACAAAACATGATCATCGCATACAACATACACATCACATCTTGGGCCATACCATATCACAGAAAACACTCCCTGCAAAAACAAGTTAGACGCCTCTACTTTATTGTTGCATGTTTTACGTGGCTTATGGGAGTAGCAAGCTAAGAACGATTCTTACCTATGGAAACCCACAACGTTGATATTATGGTTGCCAAACTCCGGTGTAAATCCCATGACAACTATAGTGAGAGAAACTGGCATCCACCAGCCGCATGTGTGGAACAAGCCACACGTCAAGTGCGGAGCCGGTCTCGCGAACCCACTCAAATTCCCACTAAATTTCCACCAAATTTAATGCAAACTCTCATTAAATAAAACTCCTTTTATTTATTCAGAATTTTGTCAATTACTTTAATGACAAACATTCACATATAACCCCTTGCTAGTATTTCATTTCACATGCAGAAACACTTTCTGCAATTTCACCCGAAAACCCGTTTCGGTATCTAGTGAAATAAATTCCTGCGCTTGTTATTCTTTTCGGCATGAAACTTTTGCTCCAAATGGATGTCGGTGTCTCTTAAGTGTGTCACCCTACGGTTCGCGAATAATGCGGACATGATCGATGAAGGGTTTCGCAGCATAGTAAATCAAATTTTTTCTATGGATGCGAACGGGAAAGCCAAGATCTAATCTAGGAGATGCAAACAACGAGGGGGAATAGATGAGATCTTCATACCCTTGAAGATTCACACAGCGGAACGTTCGATGGAACGTGGGTGATGTAGTCGTACTCGCTTCTCCTCCTCGCGATCCGATCCGATCTAACACCACAAGTGGCGATGCCTCCGAGAGATGCACACGTGCGGCACCTCGACATCTCCTCCTTCCTCGGTCCAGCAAGTATGGTGGAGAGATGGATTGGATCTACAACGCGACGGCGCGGTGCAAGCGGTGGAGAGTTTCTGCAGCAAGGCTTCGCCTACACGCAGTCGGGAGGGAGAGAGAGAGGAGGGCAGCAGGGCGGCTAGGGCTTGAGGAGGAGGTGTGGGGAGGGTGTGCCCCCAGCCCTCTTTATATAGAGGGGTGGGCGGCTGGCCCTTGCCCCTCCCCCAAGCCCTAGGGCCGGCGGCCAAGGAGGGAGGAGTGGGGGGCAAGTCCCCCCCTTCTACAAGCTCCCCTAGGGTTTTGCCCTAGGCTTGGCTGGCTGGGCCCTATGGGGCTTGTGCCCCTGGCCCAATGTGTCCAGGACACTCCCTCATAGGCCCATGCCCCTCCCGGCAGGTGGGGCCACGTTGGTCCCCCTCCAGAAGGTTCTAGAAGCTTCCGATACAATACCGATTAACCCGAAACAATTCCGAACTCCAAAAACTGCATTTCCTTATATGAATCTTATTATCCGGACCATTCCAGAACCTCTCGTGACGTCCTGGATCTCATCCGAGACTCCGAACAAAAACTTATAAACCAATTATCCAATCTATCCTAGCGTCGAGACACGTTAAGTGTGTGACCCTTCGGGTTCGAGAATATGCAGACATGATCTTATATCAATAATCAATAGCGGGTGCGAAACCCATATTGACTCCCACACATTCATCGATGATCATATCGGATGAACCACGATGCCAGGATTCAATCAATCCCATATATATATTCCCTTCGTCTCGCGATATTTTACTTGCCCGAGATTTGATCGTCGGTACCGTCATACCTAGTTCAATCTCGTTCACAGCAAGTACTTTACTCGTTCCATAATCCGATATCACTTTGTGATTAACTCCTTAACCACATGCTTGCAAGCGGTGTTGATATCGATTACCGAGTGGGCCCGAAGTATATCTCTCCGAGTTGGGAGGGACAAATCCTATCTCGATACATACAACCCAACAGGTACTTTCCGATCACCTGAGAGACACCTTTATGATCACCCTCTCATAGGATGACGTTTGATGACCTCAAAGTTTTCTTCCGATACCAGGGAGTTGTATTATCTCATGGTCTAAGGAATACAATATTTGACATAAGAAAAGCTTCACAAAGATGAACACGATGACACGATCTAATTGCTCCGCTTAGTTTGGGTATGTCCATCATATCATTCTCCCAATGATATGATCTCATTATTAATCGACAACTCTTGGTTAGGAAACCTTAACCATCATTAATCAATGAGCTAGTCCATAGAGGCATACTAGGGACACGGTGTTGTTCACAAACCACACAAGTATTAAAGTTTCCGCTTAATACAATTCTAGCATGGAATATAAACTTTATCATGAATAAGAATTATAATAATAACATCTTTATTATTGCCTCTAGGGCATAATTCAAACAGTCTCCCACTTGCACTAGAGTCAATAATCTAGTTTACATCTGGCAACAATCTAACACCCATGGCACTAAGGTGCTGATCATGTTTTGCACGTGGAAGAGGTTTAGTCAATGGATCTGCGATATTCAGATCTGTATGTACTTTGCTAATCTTCAGATCTCCATCTGCTATATAATCTCGGATTATATGAAACTTGCGGTTGATATGCTTGGTCTTTGGATGATATCTTGGTTCCTTAGCGAGTGCTATGGCGCCAGTGTTGTCACACAATATCTCCAGTTGGTCCAAGGCACTTGGAACCACGCCAAGCTCAGTGATGAAGTTCCTGATCCAAACTCCTTCACTTGAAGCTTCTGCAGCAGCCATGTATTTCGCTTCTACTATAGATCCCGCGATCACGCTTTGCTTTCAGCTTCTCCAGCTCACAGCTCCTCCATTCAAAATATAAACGTATCCTGTCTGAGATTTAGAATCATCCTTGTCGGTGTCGAAACTAGCGTCGACGTAACCTTTTACGATGAGTTGTTCATCACCTCCATAGACTAAGAACATTTCTTTAGTCATATTTAGGTACTTTAGGATGTTCTTCACGGTTGTCCAGTGTTCCACTCCTGGATCACTTTGGTATCTGCTCGTCAAACTAAGAGCATTGGACACATCCGGTCTAGTACACAGCATGGTTGCCAAACTCCGGTGTAAATCCCATGACAACTATAGTGAGAGAAACTGGCATCCACCAGCCGCATGTGTGGAACAAGCCACACGTCAAGTGCGGAGCCGGTCTCGTGAACGATGTCGCGTAAGGTTGGCCTGGACCGTTTCAAGCTCACTATCCCACGCCATAAGAAGTACACAAACAAGAGGCTTGCAACAGAAACATCAACTTCCGCAACAACCATGTTGCGTTCTACTCGTGAAACACATCTACGCATAGATCTAGCTCTGATACCACTGAAGGGTTTCACAGCATAGTAAATCAAATTTTTCTACGGATGCGAACGGGAAAGCCAAGATCTAATCTAGGAGATGCAAACAACAAGGGGGAATAGATGAGATCTTCATACCCTTGAAGATTCGCACAGCGGAACGTTCGACGTAACGTGGGTGATGTAGTCGTACTCGCTTCTCCTCCTCGCGATCCAATCCGATCTAACACGGCAAGTGGCGATGCCTCCGAGAGATGCACACGTGCGGCACCTCGGCGTCTCCTCCTTCCTCGGTCCAGCAATTATGGTGGAGAGATGGATTGGATCTACAACACGACGGCGCGGTGCAAGCGGTCGGGAGGGAGAGAGAGAGAGGAGGGCAGCAGGGCGGCTAGGGCTTGAGGAGGAGGTGTGGGGAGGGTGCACCCCTAGCCCTCTTTATATAGAGGGGTGGGCGGCTGGCCCTTGCCCCTCCCCCAAGCCCTAGGGCCGGCGGCCAAGGAGGGAGGAGTGGGGGGCAAGTTCCCCCCTCCCCTCCTAGGGTTTTGCCCTAGGCTTGGCCGGCTGGGCCCTATGGGGCTTGTGCCCCTGGCGCAATGTGGCCAGGACACTCCCTCATAGGCCCATGCCCCCTCCCGGCAGGTGGGGCCACGTTGGTCCCCCTCCGGAAGGTTCTAGAAGCTTCTGGTACAATACCGATTAACCCGAAACAATTCCAAACTCCAAAAATTGCATTGCCTTATATGAATCTTATTCTCTGGACCATTCTGGAACCTCTTGTGACGTCCTGGATCTCATCCGAGACTCCAAACAAAAACTCATAAACCAATTATCCAATCTATCCTAGCGTCGAGACACGTTAAGTGTGTGACCCTTCGGGTTCGAGAATATGCAGGCATGATCTTATATCAATAATCAACAGCGGGGTCTGGAAACCCATATTGACTCCCACACATTCATCGATGATCATATCGGATGAACCACGATGCCAGGATTCAATCAATCCCATATATATATTCCCTTCGTCTCGCGATATTTTACTTGCCCGAGATTTGATCGTCGGTACCGTCATACCTAGTTCAATCTCGTTCACAGCAAGTACTTTACTTGTTCCGTAATCTGATATCACTTTGTGATTAACTCCTTAACCACATGCTTGCAAGTGGTGTTGATATCGATTACCGAGTGGGCCCGAAGTATATCTCTCCGACTTGGGAGGGACAAATCCCATCTCGATACATACAACCCAACAGGTACTTTCCGATCACCTAAGAGACACCTTTATGATCACCCTCTCATAGGATGATGTTTGATGACCTCAAAGTTTTCTTCCGATACCAGGGAGTTGTATTATCTCATGGTCTAAGGAATACAATATTTGACATAAGAAAAGCTTCACAAAGATGAACACGATGACACGATCTAATTGCTCCGCTTAGTTTGGGTATGTCCATCATATCATTCTCCCAATGATATGATCTCATTATTAATCGATAACTCATGTCTATGGTTAGGAAACCTTAACCATCATTAATCAATGAGCTAGTCCATAGAGGCATACTAGGGACACGGTGTTGTTCACAAACCACACAAGTATTAAAGTTTCCGCTTAATACAATTCTAGCATGGAATATAAACTTTATCATGAACAAGAATTATAATAATAACATCTTTATTATTGCCTCTAGGGCATAATTCCAACAATCGAGACCCCTCTCGGATCAATAATCAGAAGCGGGATCTGGAGACCCATACTGACTCCCACACATTCAACGATGACTTTCTTGTGATCGTCGGAACCTTTTACGCTAGTATCTTAATCCTTTCGTTTCGCGATATATTACATGTCCGAGATTCGATCATCGGTATCTCCATACCTAGTTTGATCTCGTTACTGACATGTACTCTTTTCTCGTTCCCGTGATATAACATTCTAGTGATCAAATCACTTGCTTGCAAGCTAATCAATGTGATATCACCGAGAGGGTCCAGAGCATATCTATCCGTCATCGGGATGAACAAATTCCACTCTCGATCCATGGGCCTCAACATAACACTTTAGTAGTTCTGAAACCATCTTTATAATCACCCTGTTACGGTGTGACGTTTGATGTTATCAAGAAACTCTTCCGGTGTTAGTGATTGACATGATCTCATGGTCTAAGGATTAGGATCACTTCGTAAGTTGTTATAGCAATATAAACTCAATGACTTTGATCGTAATGCTATACTTCGGATGAATGTTCATCACACCATTACACTAATGTTGTGATCACGTTATTAACAACATCCAATGTCCATGATCAGGAAACCTATGATCATCTTGTTAATCAACGAGCTAGTTTATAAGAGAGGCATAACTAGGAACTTCCTTTTTGTTTATTAAACACACATGTATTAAAGTTTCCGTATTAATACAATTATAGCATGTAAAATAAACATTTATCATAAACAAGGAATACGATAATAACCACTTTATTATTGCCTCTCGGGCATATTCCCTTCACATCTTGTTTGTCAATGTAGAAGTGGATGGTGCAGGGGCCAGAAAGTTTGTCGTATGCCGAAGTCTCATCATCGCGGTTGCGACGTTGCCACGTTTGTGTGGGTCGTCCGTTATCGCAGTAGTTGCTGTTGCGGTATCCGGTGTTGTGGTTACCGTCATCGCGTTGATCAGCGTATCCAGCCGCAACCATGTCGACTCCATCGCGATCGTCATAGACGCACGATCTTCTTTTGCTGCGGCATTCGCTCCTGCGGCCGTAGTCATCTTTGTCGTTCGAATGCGGTCGGTTGACAGAATCTTCGCCATCTGCCCATCGGTTGGCAATGTCCTTGAGGTGGTCAAGTGTCTTGGGCTTGACGCGCCCAGGCTCCTCCTTGAAATCTGGGAGCCTGGCACCGTCCTTGAAGGCGTCGATTTCTCTTTCCTCAGAGATGTGTGCGGTGGAGTTCTTGATGTGGGACCAGCGTAATATGTACGAGCGAATGGACTCGTTGGACCGTTGGGTGCAGGACCGTAGCTCTTTGATTGAGGCTGGCCTCTTGCTGGTGCCCTTGAAGTTGTGGATGAAGCTGTACGCCAGTTCTTCCTAGCTTCGGATGGAGCCGTAGAATAGGCTACTGAGCCAGACCCTGGCCGCGCCTATCAGCTGCAGCTGAAGGCATTGTAAGGTAGTGTTCTTGTTTCCACCGTGGGGCTTCACCGGCGACAGGTGAACGTCTAGCCAAGCCTTTGGATCCTATGTGCCGTCAAACTTTGGATTGTCCGAAGGGAGCTTGAAATTTTTTAGCATCCGCGTTTGCCAAATGGATTTGCTGAAGCATCTGGCTCCACACAACTCTCCATCATCCTCTTCTTCAGACTCAGTTGAGCACGCGCTCTTAGCACGTGATTTGTCGATCTTGCGTTGGGTGATCTCATTGCGAGCGTCGTAGTTGCTGCTGCGGCGCCGAGGCAGGTCATTCTCGTCCTCCTAGGATGAGGGTGTGCGGCTTTGAGTGAACTTGATTGCAGCTTTTTTCTTCGGCTCCGCAGGAGTTTCGTCGTGGAGCGCAGCTCCGACTAGTCCGAGTCCTGCTAGCGCAGACTTGTGCATTGCGTTCTTCGGGTCGCCCGCTGGAGGCGGATTGGACGCGAGATAGGTGGTGGCCGCCATGATTGCTGTCTGCGGCGTTTTCAGCATGACGTTGTCGTGCGAGTCCATCATCATGAAGGACGTGTTGAGGGCCCGCGTGACCTCGCGTCGTGCGGCGGGGTCCATGCACTCCATGTGGGAGCGTTACTTGTTGGTGTTGTTGCCATGTGAAGTGGAGTCGTCAGAGGTGGAGAGCGCAGCTCGCCGCGCGCTAGATTTTGTAGCTGCCTTCTAACGCTTTCGAGCTCCTCCATCAGCTTCACCTGCCGGTTGTGCTCGTCAATTAGGAGGAGGTGGTAGGCCATCAGCAGATTTCAGGAGGCGTCCGCAGGTAGGATTTTGTTGCCTGCCACGACTTCGCATGTTTGGCGCCAGCCTTCCTCGTTGAGGTTGATCTGTTCATAGCCGCTATTGCCGCGTTGGTTGGCTCTGTTAGCCAGGTTTTCCCCGTTTCCTCTATTCCCAGCCTACGGGTTGGGAGGGGGATTGGGTGGTGGATTGGCACTCGAACCCAGCGGTGGGTCCGCTCCGTTGTTGATGACAGCGCATAGGTAGTGCTCGCGAAGTGGGTCGCTGCTGCCGCAACTTTCAGATCCGGAATCGTAGGTTCCTTCATCCGAAGGGGGACCACACAGATCAGAGTTGCAGCTGCTGCTGTCATCCGAATCATCTGTCAGTGTCGATGCGTGCAAAGCGCTGATGGGCGGGACCCACGAAGCGGGCCTAATGGATGGTGGTGGCACCCGTTCTGGGAGCGGAGGGTGCCGGTTTGCCACAGGCGAAGCTCCCGAGCATCTCGAGCTCGTCAGACGGACTCGAAATCCTTCAGGGTGGCCGGCAAGTGGGCGGTGAAGTCAAAGGCGCCGAAAAGGAGGTGACTCGCTGTCACCGATGAATCGTAGATCGCTCCGGATGGAACCGTCACGACCGCACGATCCTCGTCCCCGCTTCCCACAGACGGCGCCAATTGACGAGGTTCGATCTCGTCGATGCCTATTGTTATGGACTTGGGTTTTGGAGAAGATGGGGATGCTAGAAGTCGCAGAACAGTTAATAGACAAGCAACACAGGGACACGAGATTTACCCTGGTTCAGGCCCCCGGAGGGAAAACCCTACTCCTGCTTGTCTGCTCTTGATTATGGAGGAACCAAAGGTTACAGGGGTGCGCAGATGCAATCTGGTGTGAGGTGCGTATGAGGTGAGGTGAGTTGAGAGATCCTTCTCGCCGTACCCTCCTGGGATTTATATAGATAGGCTAGGTCTCGGGTCAAGTCGAGTCGGTTATAAATTAGAGTTGATACCCTTTGAAATTCTATCTACAGCTAGACTTGTCCTCCAAGGAATCGAAACCGCCATGGGCCTGGGCCACCCGAAATCTTCATGGGTTGCGTGTCCTTGTGTGGGTCTTCCTTGAGCTGGACCAGGTATACTAATGTCGTGTACCCGTAGGGTATATCCATGTCAGGAACCTGGTGACTCTCACTTTTGGGATGTCCACATGGCTTCCAAAAAGCATTTTTCCATTTTGGTGTTTGTAATATTAAGGATGGATCTCGGATACGTTTTTAAAAGGACAAGTGGCTTGGCCACGATACCTTATGAGAGCAGTATCCAGATCTGTACAATATTGTTAGCTATAAAGGGATACAATTTTCAAAGTTATAGAATCAAATCCTCCAAATATGTCTTCACGAAGAGATTTCATTGGACATGGATTGGAATCATAGAATAATCTTCTACTAAGATTACCTTTGGTTCAGTTACTAGGAAATTAGGCGCAGCGACACGCTGCGCCCGTGATACGGGCAATATGCTTCAGATCATACATTGATTGAGTTAACGTATAACCTGTAATTTTGGCCAGGACCATCTTCAGATCATGAACTTAGTTCACTATAGAACCCGTAATACTTTGAAGGGAACTGCACTATAAGGCCATGAGCCTAGTTCCACAGCTTCAGATCATGCCATCTTGGAGTTCAGTAGGTGTTGTTGTCGAATGATTAGACTGCTGGCAAAGGTTCAGATCAAGACCATCAACTCTCCTGCCCATTCGTGTTTGTAGAATTGCCAGCCAGATGTGAACAACAAAAAAACATACACAGGTGAGGATAGACCATCTGTTGAGTAAATCATTTGGGAAAAATCTGTTGGGCGTACATACTATAATTGCAAAATAAAATGCTAGATATCGAAGTTCCATATTACCTATATCTGATAGGGACCAAATAATTTGAGCTAAGTATATCACTAAGTAAATAAAATGACAACCAGAATCTCGGGAGTACTGGTAACGAATTTAATGTAATTTAAGTACGAATAGAATGTCAACAGAGGCCCTAAAGCACCATGGAATTGTGTTAAAAGCATATTAACAGTGTTGCCTTTTCGTTAGTAGAAAATCAGCAGCCCATAACTTGAAATAGTCCACCAATAGCTAGGAAAACAAAGGTTATGGAATATTTACACCACACCTCAGCTTTCAGACGCCTAAATTGCATCCGGGAGAAATATCAGTATTCGTAAGACATGAGATATTAGTCTGAATCTTCAAACCGTGAGTAGAATCTTCCCTTTATCTAAGAGTAACATGATTGGATAAAACCATGATATTAGTTATATAGAATTCGCTTCATTGTTGGTAAGCCATGTACTTTAGCGCCCTCCCGTCATACATTTTTTCTATGATGGGCCTCTTTGATTCTTTTCTGAATGAAAAAAATTTGATCACATTTGATTGTTGCCACGCGTAACCATGTCTCTTTTTCATAGACAATATCATGTAGAAAATTGGAATCATTAAGCACATGGTGGTGGTGGGTTGGTGGGGGTCAGTCTGTGCCATATTATCCCTTCTATGCTTCAAATAGCTGCAAGGTTGTAACACATTGGCCATGATAAAAATATGATGCAAAGCTTGTAGATTCTGACCTCATCCTGAAGCTAGGAGCAAGGAGAAGTTGTAATACCTTCCAAGAAAACCTTGAAACTAAAAGAACTGATGTGTTGACCGGGCTTCACTAATACCATTACCTTAAGAAAATGCCCATTAATGTTGAATGTTAAGTTCCTGGAAAAACAATAGAAAATATCAACCATCAATCATCGTCGAAATTAGCCATTACATTTGTAAAGTACATGCTGACAATAACTAAACGGAAGATTAATTTATGTGTAAACAATTTCTTAATGAAGTTAGTGCTACAGTGAGAACAATACGAAAGATATTTTTGGTAAATCTCACCTCAGAACAATATTGCTGAAAGATGACATAAGCAAGTAGCTACTGAGAAATTTCACCTCAGCAACCAAAGCTCCGCAAGTCAAATATAATGCAATGGCAACAAACAAAATAGACAACCTCTTTTGCTGCCTGCGAAGCCACCTTCCTGTACCTTCAACCTCCTCGGCAATATCCTTGAAAGCTGCATGGAGATGCATAGAAAAAAATAAAAAAGTGAAATCTGAAACATCTTGAAGAGCCTACAATTATACATATTTTTTTTTGAGCGGAACTACGGCGGGCTTACGCCAGCCTGAACAATTTCATTCAAAGTTGCCTATGAGGCTTTTCAGCCTCTACAAGATAGGGTTCAAATGAACCGGAATTTGCAGGGGTTACAAGAGAAGAGAAATAAAGGAGAAAAACACACACACCACCCACAACAAAGATTGAGAGGAAAAGGGGCTACTCTGAGAATCCTCGGAGGCGGTTGACTGATGAGAAAACTCATCACAACCCAAGCACAACGATCACAAGGAAGAACCAGCAGGACACGACCGCAGGGGGACAATCCAACTCGAGCCATCGCCGGAGTAAACGAACGGCCTTGATCAGCCGAGACCCATCCTCAACACTGCACCATCGACGTAATCGAAGGGCAACGCACATCCGAGACCACACAACGCACCGACACCACCTGTGTCGTGGGTGTGGCCGAAGGGGCATGCGCGGCCGAGACGACGCCATGACGCCTGTGTGCCATCGGATGGAGTCGAAGGGCGTCACAGGGCAGAGTCACACCATTGAGCACTCTCACATGGAGCACCCACACCGCACGCTGGGGGTCGCTGCAGTAGTCGAAAGGCATAGCAACACCGAGGGCAACCCCAACCCCACATGGGTTCGATATACCCGAAGGGTGGGCTAGCCGAGAGCACGCGCAAAAGACCACCCCATGCAAGGTACGCCTTGAAGCTCGACAAGGATCCAACACAAGAGCTTGGCAACCGGCAAGGAGAAGCCACCACCACCACTGCACGGCTCACCTCGCACATGGAGAGAAGACCGCACCCATGGCTGCCATCTGCAGAACCATGGGGCACACCAGAACAGGCGGGAGCAGCGCCCGCTGAAACTGATGGCAAGACAGAGGGGCTCCACGCTCGGCCACGACGGCCCCCCGGGTAGGGAGCGCGTCACCACCATGGCCGCCATCTGCGAAGCCACGACACCAGCCAGCCTACAACGGGCAACCCAGCTGCAGGATGATGACCGAGAGAGAAGGCAGCGACCCTTGCAACCACCGGAGAGTACACCAATGACCATCAGCGGCCAGCACATCGCGCGCAGCGAGAGCACAGCCGGCCCTGCCCAAGCACCACCAAACCACCACCACCTCCGCCGCCAACCGGGACCGATCACACCGCACGCCGCTTTCATGAGAGAGGCGCCGAGCGCCTTTGGCGGGCCCAGATCTAGGCCCAAACGAGCTCACAGACTGCCCGCGCCGCAAGACACCTCAGCTGCAGCCCCGCCGCCCAAGCAGCCGCCGGGATGCCCCTGCACGCCTAGCAGCCGCGCCGCCACGCCCACGTACAGCCGCGCCGGGAAGCTGCCGAACGCTGCTGCAGCCTCCAGCTCGGGAAACCAAGGAAAAAGGTGACCTCGCCCGCCGTCGCCACGAGAGCCGCGGCATCCTCCGTCAGCGGGGAGAGGATGCGGGAGGGGAGGTGGCCGGAGGAGGTGAAGTCGCCCGTGTCGCCTGCAGAGAGCGGGGCCGAGCCAAAGGAAAGTATTATTCACACAATTATACATATCAGCATTCAAGTGAAAGGAAATCATGATGTGCTGATACTTGAGATATATATCATTTAGTGAATAGGCTCTAAATTTTTCAGGGATAAATAGCATCATCTACATTTAATAGTATCGGTGAATAATCATTTAACTGGGTTTACAATTTGATTATCAGAAGTATTTTCATGAAAACTTGCCTAAACATGCTAAAAGTAAATTATCATTGCAAGATATAATCTTACTCATTGGCTCTAAAGCACGCCATCTTAGTTTGCTTCTCTGAAACCACAAATGCTGACAAAATAGAAATCCAATTAACTGCCACTAACAGCTATCCAAGGGCCAATAAATATTATAGCAGGATGAATTAGCAGCAAAGGTTAAGAAGTGGACAATAAAATCCGGAGGAAGGTCCGATTTGCCGTGGAAAATGCATCAATGGAAGAAATAAATGAATAAGAACAGAAAACGAATAATAGAACTAACAGAGGACATGGTCCCGGAGGAGGTGACTTAGAACAGAAGATGACCAACCTCGCCGTTGAGTCGGAGGAGGTACACGACGCCGACAAAGAACCGGAGGAAGCGACATAGAAGGAGGATGACATCGGCGGCGAAGGAAAGCGCTGAATGGATTCATAATACAACCTGCAGACAACAAACACGCTGATTATAAAAGGAATAGAACAAAAATCTAACATGATCGGAAGAAGCAGAGGGCTGCAAACATGCATTTGTCGCCTACCAAAATAAAAAAGTAATCAGATAAAAGAACGCAAGAAACATGCGAGAAAAAAGAACTATCCAAGGTTAATCAGAGAAGCCATACAACAACACTCTAGGTTCGCAAGAATCAATTTGTCAAACAGATGACCTGCAATAAAAACAAAGATTCATCAAACTACTGGAATTTGGCTAGAGAGCATTGACCTGCACCGTGATTTGAGTTGTCCAAGTCTTCGCTCTCCCAGTGCATCCATGGAGAGTAGCGGTGGAGAGGAAGAGCACGCGGCAATCTGGGTGAGGACCCGATTCAGTTGACGACGTCGTCGGTCCCCGGCGACTCATGGCCCGGCCAGCCAGGGCGACTGGCGACGGCGATTGGGAGGGTTCCTGATCTTTTTGGTATGGGAAGACTGCAAATCGTGGAACTCCTAGATTGTTCGACCGTGGATGCGGGGAAGGGTCGGGATAGCCGGCGGCTTTAGAGGAGGTGGTCAATGGAGACAGGGCTCAGCTGCGAGGAGGGCGACGCTGGTGAAGCTCTCAATCAGATGAGTGAGAGAGAAAATCAGGAGAGGCATACGGTTATTGAGCGGTGGGAACGGATCGAGATAAGATCCGAAACAACACGTACGTACCTGCAGAGACTTACATGGCAATAAGAAAAAAAAAAGGAAAAGTACTGTAGATGCACGGTTACTGTAGATGTGATCTACAGTACCGAAGCCTGATTTGGCGTAGCTAACCGATCGCTGAAGCTCTCCACTTTCATATATGTAGATATGGGATGGCAATGATGAGTTTAAATGGAATACTTGAGAATGTAAAATTCATAGTAGACTCCACGTATAGAGCTTTGATGCAACCTGATATTCCAGTCGATAATGATAATAAGAAAATTTGGAAGATGAACGTGCCTCTGAAAATGAAAATATTCGCATGGTCTGCGTCGTGGTGTTATCCTTACTAAAGATAATTTTGTTAAATAGAATTGGCATGGAAGTAAACGATATGTTTTCTCTTATAAAGATGAGACGATTAAGCACTTATTCTTTCAATGCAAATTTGCTAAGTCTATATGGTCAATCATCCAAGTAGCATCTGGTTTATCTCCTCTTGATCGGTTGCCAATATTTTTGGTAACTGGTTACAACAGATAAATGATAAGTACAAGATTCTGTTTAGAATGAGCTCGCTTGCCATTATTTAATCGTTATGGCTATATAGAAATAACAAGATTTTTAATAATATTTTGTCTTCTAACATGAAGGTTATCTACCGGAGTACGGCTACTCTCCGTCTATGGTCACCTCTACAACATATGAAGTCCTGCAACATGTTTACAGAGGGGTGTACACGAATTAAAACATACAACGAGGGATATTTTTTTCTAACTTGGGTGACAGCATGTTCTGAGAAATGAATAAACATATTTTGTTGTAACCATTGCCTAGTTTTTTCTTTTGTCAGTTATGTGCCGTATGCATTACTGTTCGTAATAAACGCTCATTTAAAAAAAAATCCTCGCTCGGCTTCCAAAACTGACGCACAAGTGCAGATGCTATCGCTCTGAAATTCGTCACAATCTTTTAACATGACCAATGACACCTACCGTGTGTCTGTGTCCACCAACGAAATAAACTCAAAAACACTATGGAAAGTCCACACAAGAAAGTATCCGAATCAGGCAGTCTGACGTGTTTTGAAGACGCGCGCCACTATCATCTACATAACCGGAGCAGGGTCCTCATCTGTGGACTGAGCGCCGGCGTCGGGCAGGTTTGTGACCCTGACGACGAGCGGCGTGCGCACGCGGTGGTAGCCGTCGGACCAGACGATCTCGCCGAAGTCGTAGCGGCCGCGCGACAGCTTCACCGGCGTGACGGTGACGTAGTAATCCGCCCTGGCGCAGCGCGGGGAGAACACCAGCGCAGGTGGCCACACCGCGACGCGCGCGCCCTGGGGGCTGACAACGGTGGCGTGGTACACCGCGTCCCTCCGGAGGCCCACGTTCGTCACCGTCCTCTTCACGGTCGCCGCGGCGCCCAGCTCGGCGAGCACGATGGCAGGGTAGTTGAGGTCGGACGCGCCGGCGGCGCCGCCGCTGCAGCTCGTGTTGAGCGCCGGGGAGGGGAGCACCATCTGCCGCACCTGCGCCTCCGTGTAGCCGAGGCCGCAGAGGAACCGCACGTGGTCGCGCGCGTCCGCGTCGTAGACAAGTCCTGGGTCCAGCGCGCGCAGCGGGTCCACGTGGCCCGCGCCGGCGTCGAAGGCGTCCGCCGCCTTCATCGTCCCGCCGGCCACCATCGTGTCAGACGTGTCGTCGTGCACGTACGCCGTGGTCATGATGGCCGACTTGACGGCGGCCGGCGACCAGGTCGGGTGCACGGACCTGAGGATGGCGACGATGCCAGAGACGTGGGGGCACGACATGGAGGTGCCCGTGTCGAAGTTCCACTCCGTGGAGCGCTTGTCCAGAGGGAGCACCGTCGGCGACGACTTGGGCGGCCACGCCGCCAGGATGTTCACTCCGGGCGCGGTGATGTCAGGCTGCAGCAGCAAATCGCTTCAGCCATTGCCCAACTCTCCGCCATGCCAGGCCACATATGCTCAGTACTTCACGTGATCGTTACCTTGAGGATGTTCGGAGAGATGGAGCTGGGCCCTCTGGAGGAGAAGTACGCGACGGCCGGCGCCGGCGTCATGCCGACGACGGTCCTGCTCGGCGACACGTGCACGGTCGGCCGTTGCCTGCAGTGTCGCGCACGCGCTGTCAGAGAAGAGCACAAGGATCGCTTCATTGATCCGACGGCGGATTGGTTACCTTGAACGGCTCTGGATGTAGTTGAGGATCTTGGTGCCCTGGCGCAAGTTCACGTGGACGGTGGGCAGGAAGTTGTCCTGGTTGGACTTCCGGGAGCTGGTGTCGGCGAAGATCACGCCGGAGCCGCCGGCGGCGTACACCGCCAGCGCCGCGCCCTCGCTGGACACCATCCCGATGGTGGAGAAGCACAGGACGATCTTCCCGGCCGCCGCCGTGCGGTTCACCACCTGGTCGAACGAGCACGTCCTTCGCACACAAATCGATTTGTCAAACATAAGTCACCACACGGTAGCCATAGCCACTGCTCGTGGTTGTGAACTGAGAGAGATTTTACCCATCTGCAAAGACGCTACTGCTCTCCACTAATGGCATCACCATGTCCTTGACAATGAAGCCCTCTCCCTGTGCAAATGCCCCAAATTACATCAGTTATTTCTGAATTTCAACAACAGTAAATCCATTTCTTGCATACCATGTCGATCGTGTATGCAGTGGTCATTAGGTGGGGCCAAGAACTCACCACGACGGAGGCGTTGTTCCCGAGCGTGATCACCGTGGGGAACCTCCTGTCGATGGAGCTGGCGGCGACGGTGATGCCCCACGGCGACACGTTCTGCACCATGGCCGCGTCCGGCCCGTCGTTGCCCGCCGAGAACACCGTGGACACCCCGAGCTGCATCGCGTGGAACGACCCGACCTCGGTGCTCGTCGCGAACAGCGGCGCCAGCGGCGGGGACGACCCCAGGGACGCCGAGATGACGTGCACGCCGTCGCGCAGCGCGTCGTCGAACGCCGCCAGGATGTCGGCGTCGCTGCACCGGCCCGTCATGTCCTTGAACCAGCACACCTTGTACACCGCCAGCCGCGCCCTGGGCGCGCCCCCGCGCGCGACGCCGCGGCCGAGCCCGCCGAAGTAGCTCGCGTTGGGGGACACGCTGCCCACGGCCGTGGACGCAGTGTGCGTGCCGTGGCCGACGCGGTCCCGGGGCGACCGGTACTCCGCGCCGCCGCTGGTGTTGAGCGGGCCGAGCTCGCTCTCGATGCCGGCGAGGTAGTAGCGCGCGCCGATGAGCTTGCGGTTGCACGCGGTGGCCGGGTCGAAATGCTGCCCTCCCACGCACGTGCCACGCCATGAACACGGCACGGGCCCTAGGTGGGAGTCATCCCTGAAGCTTTCGGACTCAGGCCACACCCCTGTCGACAACACTCACATGAAAATATCCAAATGGAGTGCACTGCTAAAGGACCACAGCACTGTTAATAAAACTGTTAACTTCAGATCTTGGGATCCAGGAAAATGGTTTTCACTTTCACTTTCAGGTTTGTTCATTTTTTTCTCACTTGCGTTGCTGTTGGAAACCACATTGTGATGCTACGGTACCTACTGTACAATGTTTCTTCAGGCTAGAAGAACATGCATGCAGGGACTCCACTTTTCATGTGTGGAGATGGAGAAGAAGGTACAGAAGAAAAAAAAGTGAAGCAGGATATGCAAGGGTGTGAAATCGTCAGAGGACAAGTACCCGTGTCGAGGATGCCGACAATCACGTCGTCTCCGTACTTCAAATGCATTTGGGAGGATGGTTGCTCCATCGACAAATGCAAGCTGAGGCCCATGAAATCCCAGCTCCTTGTTGTATGGAGCTGCAGCATCCTACTCCTGAATACTGATATGACCTCTTCTGATTCTGATATAATGATCATGGAAATTTAGAAATATCCAAGTGCAGAAAACTAGTGCGAACATAGAAATAACTCCCACGGCGTATAGGTGATTGTTACCCGACAGGGAGGTGGCTTGCGTTGAATTGAGCAATGCTGCAAAACCAGAGAATCCATAGCTGTAGCTATACAGAATAGCTTGCCTTGCTTCATCCAGCCTGCAATGTTATGTTCATATAAGTGTCTTCTTAGCCACATTTATTGCCAAAGTAGAACAAGCATGTCCAGATTGTAGGAGCTGGTGTTTTTTTTTCTCTAATCAAACAATTGAATTGCTTCAAGTTAAGCATGCAGATGAACATAAGAAACAAGATTAATGGTCTCTACTATGGTATAAAGTACACAAAAAAATAATTACCTAAATTTACCTCGACTTATTCAACGTTATGGCTATTCACCCGATACTCGTAGTACTACGCAGCAGTAACTCAGATGAATGTGTCATGAAATACAGAAGATAGTGCTTTGCACTGCATCGTTTTTTCGATCGGTTTCAGGAAAATTCAGTGGTCTTTTTTTGTTCCCCTTTAACTTTAGTGCTGAAAGTAAGATAGTATATTACTCTGCGAAGACTCTTGACAGAAGTTGGAGATGAAACCGTGTGGTCAGAGAAGGAGTCAGCCCGTTGTTGTGGCCCAAGTACACAATGTGAACCTGCAACGAAACAGAAATGAAGTGAACAACTGATCTGACAAAGATGAAAAGACAGACTGAAAACCTGCACAAAAAACACTACATGTGAATGAGATTCTGGAGCGCATTGAACAGAATCAATGGCAGCAAATGAGAGCGAGGACACAACGAGCAGAAGCAGAAAAGCAGCCATTGTCCTTTACACAATGACATTGGTGAGGTGGCAGAGAGATATATATGGACATCATACACAGACAGAAGGACACAACATATGATTCTGCGGGGGAAAGTGTTCGCGTCATGTCGTAGGGTGCTTGCAAGACAAGCTTTGCAAAGCTAGGATGGCCCTGACATCCCTCCATGGCTGCATCATTCCCCTCCCTTGTTCATTTAGTGATCTAGTCTACAGATGGTTGACGGCGATGATTAAGCCTATCGAGTTAAGTACACAGTCTAGCTACTGTAGAGAGTACAGGATAACAGACCTAAAGTTTGTTAATTGCAGCCTAACCCTCTTGCCCTCGTGTTTTAATGATCTGATCTAGTGTTATGTTATTTCCTAGACAGAAGAGGCAAAGATCCAGCTATCAGCTACAGACATATATTACATGCTGTAGCCTTTGGGATCCTCCAAAGGCAGCTTAAAATAACTACTAAAAGGCTAAGATCTAAGTTCCTAAAGTGCAAGGAAATAGGCAAGTGAGTTCAGTTATGAAGATAACATGTGTGCACAAATCATTAGGCTCTGAATATCTAGTTTAATGACAAGACAAACTCTGGTGACCTACCATTAGTAGCCAGGTTATAGCAAAATCCCATGAGTGTGAGAACCTGTAAAGTACTTGAAGAAAATCTATAATGTATAGCAGTTGGTCCCCGTGAGTTAAAGTGAAAAAACTTTTCTGGTCCCCTGTCAAACCATATATAGTAAAATCCAAAAATATAATAAAATCCAAGACAGGTTAGTGTGCAATGAAGTTTACTGCACATGTTTCTACACTCTTTATAGGATTGTGTGCAAGCATAATGCATTCGCTGAACCATGATAATGCTGAGCACTCACTCTTTATAGGAAAATATAATTCTCAATCTGCATGGACCATGATTAATTAACTGTTATTTCACCCTTCACACCCTACTTTACATGCACTTGCAAATGCTTGCAACTGGTAACGAGCGGGATGTGTTAGATAAGTGGCAATCCTATAATTTGGTGTATGTATTGGAGCTTGTGTACAATTAACGAGCATGCTTGTAGAACTTACCTTGTTCTACTGTATGCAGCTTTTAAATTGATGATAAATAGACTGTTACAGAAGAGAATGGAGGCTGCAATGACGTTATAAAGAGAGACACAGAGAAAAACAAATCTGATGTGCTGGCAGTGTAGTGCAGTTTAGCAGAACATGAAGTGTGCTAGAATATCTTGAATCTCATTCCTGCAGACATACTTCAGCGATGGAATTGTCTAGAAGGAGGCTGCCACTGCACTCTAGGCCCCCTGACTGATAGCTCTGACTGCCAGCGCTAACACTCACTTGCATTTTGACGAGTGTTCGAGAAAAAAAAGTAAAATGATGAAGATCATTGCAGGCCAGGAATACTGTAGTATCTAACATTATGAAACTTCCAAACACATCCCTTGACGTGAGAATTAATCGTAATTCTTCACTTCAGAAAAAAGTTACCAGCATGCTTCAGCAACCATCAGTCCTCCATCTTTTAGGTACTGCCATATGTAAATTTGCATCATTGGTCACAACTCACAACAACACAAATAATGGGTTTGCACATGGATTGGGTTTGTGTTCATGTCCAGTAATTGCCTTACATCCCTGCAAGTCAAATTATGGTCAACACAGTTGAGAGGACTAGCTTGTACTGTCCCTTATAGTTTCATGTAATCTAGGATTTGCCTATGAGATTGTTTCACTTTTACCCCCTATTCTTTTCTTGTCAGCTGTGTGCATCTTAGCTATGCAGAGGCCGGGTGTGGCTCTATGATTGTATCATCTTGATGTAAACATTGGAGTCTAATAAAAAGCGCCCTTTATCAAAAAAAAAACTTGTACTGTCCCTCTTCCAGAATTATGGCTAATGCTCATTCAAGACTCGTCTTCATAATTTACCCCACATTTGGTGCAATTATGCACCCTGCAAACCCAGATCTTCCTCTGGCTTCCGGTGAGGGAAAAAAATAAGGATGGGAGAGCTACTGCTACTCCAAGATGAATTAATAATTGACGAAATACCTCTCTTCGTCGAGAAGTAGCAGGCCCTGTTACATGCTAGTCTTTAACTGCATGAACTCCTGAACCTTCACCAGGCAAGGAACTATGGAGCCTTTCTGAAAATGCCTTCCACAACCCCTGTCATAAAATAGCTATAGCGATTACTAGAATATCTGGAAGTGCGCAAACAGCAAGGTTTTCTGAGGAGAGGATGAGAATTCCGAACATTCTAAAATCTGTTCAACTAAATTAAGCCTTTGGACCTGTCAATTCGACAGCGGAGCTAGACTGCTACTAAGCCATCCAATTTTTGGAGTAAGGTTATCAACTAAATCATCATATAGCCACTAGGATGATGTTTAGATGCAACTTCTATATTGGAAAAATGGATGTGCATGGAGCTTCATTGTACATGTAAAGTTGAAGACATGCTTGGTAATATTTGGTTTCTCATGAAGTGCTACATTTTAATCCCAAAAGCCTCATGCGGGACTTATCGATACTTATATAGGAATTTAGAGAGGATAAACTGAAATTACAATATCTTGAGTTATGCCTTCTTCTAATACAAGTGACATGCACTTGGATGTGTGTGTTCACTAAAAAATAATATTTTGAGTTCTCCCCAATCAACTAGTACTATACTAAAAGCAAATCACTTTACACCAAAACGATAAGTGAAGCCTTTTTGCTTCAAAAATACTCAAAAGTCAAAATGTACTAATATGGTAGTAAAGCTTGGAGCAAATTGAGAGAAATTTTATCTACTAAGAAGTGAGACTAATTACCTCTCATGTAGAGTTGAAAAAATCCCATATAATGTTACGGAAGTGCAGAATAGCATCTGAAACATTTTTTCCTTCATGTGCACGAATTTCTCAAGTATACTTTATATTTCAGCCAAGTAAATTTCCTGAAATGGATTCATAAGATAGCTGAGGCCTATATTTAACCATTAGGCTGTCAGAAAAATGTTAAACATGTATAGATTTAACTATTTGGCAGTCAAACAGGAGACTTGAAAGTGTAGCATTAACTAATTTTGTCCAAATTCAGAGAGTATTATATTGGTTCTTCTAAACAAGGGGAATTCAGTCCCTGCATGAAATTTTGCCACTGCATGGTTAGCTTTTGGAATATACGAAATGAAGAAGCAGGAAAGGAAGAAACAGTTACCAAAGCATGCATCATACTAGTGTGAGCACACAGTACGCTTAGAATTGACACTAGACAACTAGAAAAACGGAATATGTACTCGAGTTCCCAAATAACAAGAATAAACGAACACTACTCTGAAAGCTTCATCGTAGAAGAATCTAGACAATTACCTTTTCAAGTTTCACCAACAAAATAGGTAAACCTTTAGGGCTTTCTAGGACCAGACAATTAAGGAAGAGACTGAGTGGAGCATGTTTCCTTTACGTGTTACTCTGAAGATGCAAGTGTAAAGTGGGTGCAACTTATAAAGTCCTACCAAAATAATTCCCTCGGTGAAGAGATAAAGGCTACTCCCCACTCAAGACATGGCTGCAGGCTATGCTCAAAAGTAATGAGACTTTGGGGTATTATGTGATGTGTCAAGTTTGGCGTCATGGGCGTAGTATGATCTGCTAGATGCCACACCATGGTAGTGTTGCGATTCTATCCAGTTAGCATCTTTCGCATCAGCCGTGGACAAATCTCGCCGCACCGTCAAGGTGCAGGTAGTCATTCAAAAAATCCAAAGAAAAGCCCCATCCATACATCACCTCAGCTGACTTCTACATAGTTGGGACAAATCAAACAGAAGTGCGGATGCAAGTGCGGAACCAGCTGGAGATCAGACGGTCTAATCAGCTAGAATTTGATGTTTTTCCTGATCCTGGTTAAATGAAATCGAGCAGCCTAACCAGTACCCACAGTTTCAGTGTGCATAGCCAGCGCCACAAGTCTTGCAGAGTCACAGGCATTCGGTCGAACACCTGGTTGGCGCATGAACGTTCTTGCCAAGCAGAGAGTCCACACCCATCCAGCGAGCTCTAGTTGTTCAATCACACCGACTCAATTATCCCTTCGACTAGTGAAGAACTTTTTTTATCAAATGCACAAAGTGATCTAAAGGCAGCCCACCTTTACTGATCAAAAGTTGAGGATGGGGGTGTTAGCCTGACCTGAGCAGGGCAATCAGAGGATGGAGACAGTGACATCCCCCAGAATCCAATTGGACAAAAGGGGGACTTTCTTTTGTTTGACCTAATAAGATTGGGATCAATCGAGGAGGAACAAATGTTGGTTGGGCGTTGGACTTGGAAGACTGCCATTGGTCCAGCCAAAAAAGGGACGATCCTTCCCAGTCCACGCAAATTCCCCACCGCGACACAAGACAACTCCGTGAGGATACCGCGGGTCGCTGCCTTTGATCAAGACATCCACCTGTCGTGGAGCCAAGGCAAGCGAAAGGAATGGGGGTGGGATGTGCGCGCCACTACCAGCAGTCCACCAAGAAACCTCATCATTCCGCCTTCTGAGCAATGGGGCAGAGGAGTGAGGGCAACGCAACCAGGTCCGTCAAAGACGACGACGATGGGATCCAGCCACCACTGCACTCCGCGATCACCATTGTCTCACTCGAACTCCAGTGCGCGCTGCCCTTTACCTCCTGGCCGACTGCTGCCATTTCCCGTCGCACTTTTCTTCTCTTCCACACACGACACAAGAAAATTCCACGGATATATACGTAAAGGAGATAAATTCAGGGGGAGGGAGAAATCTCCCATGCCCTTCTTAAATGCGAGGTTTACGCCGTATAAAACGAGGACTGCCTGCCAGAACTGAACCTGTTTCTTTCTTCTCCTTGAAACGCATAATAAATAGAGACAGGGAGATGTTCCACTTGGGGCCTTCTTCTGCGTTTCTTCATTCTCTGTAGCTTTCAGCAGATAGGGATCCATACCTTCTCCCCTCTTGGACTTCTTTTCTGCTTCCATAGTTTCAGACAAAAAGAAGTGTTTTGTTTAGTGACAACTTGTTTCTTCCTCCTCTTCTTGGTGTTTTTGGTGTTTGTGCTTTAGAAGTTGTGTGTTATGGGTAACTGCTGGTTTAAAGGGAATCCATACTTTAACAGGGTTTCTTCCAACGCAACAAAGTCAGGTAACTGCTGTTATTTCTTGGTACAGTTCTTTCTTTTATATATCTTTGATCCCCCCATTTTGAGATATATACATACATGCATGTTGTCATGTTGCTATGGAGTATTTGTTCATGAGTACAAAAGACTGTTGGCTTTCCAGGTAAACTGTTTCTTTATCTTTTTAAATCTGATGGTGACTTGGGCCAATTAATTCTGAATCCAGATATACCATGCCGTCGTGCTCAATCAGATCGTGGCTATTCCAATACTATATGCTTCAGTCTGATCCACTCCATTCATCATGCATGTTTTCAATTTGTTTTTGTCCATCAAAATCATCCATAAGAAGTTCAGTCATCTGTGCGAAGTATCGTGAATATTCTCTTCTTACTTCAGTATTCTGAATCATTTGCAAGCTATTTTTGGAATCTCTGAACTATTTGCAGCTTGCAGGTTTCTAATCAATCTTCTGACATGCATGACTTGCCGTTTCATCTGCTGCAGAATCTCCAAAATTGCAGAGCCCGTCAGAGAGAACCGAGAAGGATGACAGCCTACTGCCATCCAACCCGAAGGAGGTGGAGGAGCTGCGCAAGGACTCGTCTCAGAAGAACCCTCTGATAGCGTTCACATTCGAGGAACTCAAGAGCATCACCAAGAACTTCAGACAGGACTCGGTGCTAGGGGGAGGTGGGTTTGGCATGGTCTATAAAGGGTACATCACAAATGATCTTCGCGGAGGGTTAGCGGTCGAAGAGCCGCTCCGTGTTGCCGTCAAGGTCCATGACGGAGACAACAGCTACCAAGGCCACAGGGAGTGGCTGGTGATTAGCATTTTCTCAATTATCTTTCTTCTGTGGTATTTATTGAATTATACTGCTTGTTACACATATGAATTTGAATTTTTTTTTGTGTCATGTCTGCAGGCTGAGGTCATATTTCTTGGGCAGCTCTCACACCCAAATCTAGTGAAGTTGGTTGGGTATTGCTGTGAGGGTGATCACCGGGTTCTCGTCTACGAGTTCATGCCCCTAGGATCTGTGGAATCGCATCTGTTTTCGAGTAGGGCCAAAACCTGTTCCTGGCATTGTTGCTTGTTTTGCTGCAGGTTATCATTGTTTTGCAATGCTCTTGGGGTTATGACGCCAACCAGTTTCATTCACGTAGGCTATTTCATGTTTCAAAATTATATGAGTTTTGCAGCTAACTAGTGTGAATTTGGAAAAAAAATTGTTACTTTCCTAAAATGTGTAGCAAATTTATGCCAAAAAGAACTGACAAATTGCTGCAGTTCTGCTGCATTTCTTCAGTAAAGTTCAATCATTTTCCTTTTTTGCTGTATTTCTTCATAATTGCATGAGCAGTGTGGGTGTAGTATGCATTACTATTTTTCCACATGTATTTATCACACACTATATTATGTAGATCTGTTCAAGTATTGGCATTTGCTAATGCAGGGGTGATGTTGCCACTGCCATGGTCCACCAGAATGAAAATTGCACTCGGCGCTGCACGGGGGCTCGCCTTCCTTCATGAAGCTGAGAGGCCAGTCATCTACAGGGATTTCAAGACATCAAACATATTGCTAGACGAGGTATGTAAACCGTGATCTATTGCTCCGGTATTTGTTTTCCTAGCAAAAGAAAAAGTTGTGCCGTTTGGATCTTCTGATGCACTAAGTCCATGCCAAAGGTTCAGAAACCAGAATGAACAATACTATGAAACAACACCGCTTGCTTGCATTTCCCCTGCTTCTCTGATACTGCAATGTTCATCACGCAACAGGAGTACAATGCGAAGCTCTCCGACTTTGGGCTGGCGAAAGACGGACCGGTGGGCGACAAGTCGCACGTCTCGACTCGCATCATGGGCACCTACGGTTACGCTGCCCCGGAGTACATCATGACAGGCAAGCCAACGTGCTCCAAATTGACTTGAGAGCAAAGCAATGGGGACCTGTTTGTTGCCTGAAGAAGGTCACCAGAGATCTCTGTACTTTTCAGCTGCGTGCATTCAGCAGCAGACCAGTGTAATGGGCTCTTGTGTGTGACTGCAGGGCACCTGACGGCGATGAGCGACGTGTACAGCTACGGGGTGGTGCTGCTGGAGCTGCTCACAGGGCGCAAGTCGCTGGACAGGTCGAGGCCGGTGAGGGAGCAGACGCTCACGGACTGGGCGCTCCCGCTGCTCACGCACAGGAAGAAGGTGCTGGGCATCGTCGACCCGAGGCTCCCCGCCGACGACTACCCCGTCAAGGCCGTGCACAAGACGGCCATGCTCGCCTACCATTGTCTCAGCAAGAACCCCAAGGCCCGGCCGCTCATGCGCGACATCGTCGCCACCCTCGAGCCCCTACAACATCAGAAGCAGCCTGTGGAGCTGGCAGGGGAGGACACGACGAACACCGGTGTGGGCGGTGGCGGCGGCTGAATTGTTCGGGGGTTTTCCCGTGTACTTGAAACGCATGCTGCCATGTACCTGCATATATGTGTTCTATGGGTTGTATAGTGTTCTTCTTATTCTTAGGTATATTAATTGCTGTAATTTCTGTGTAGCCAGCGATATTTAGCTCTATCTTGAACTAAATACCGGTGGCTACACAAATTTTACAACCAATCCATACAGCACCTCGGACCCTCCCTCTTTGCTTCACACTATTCTTTCGAAATTTCAAGTGAAGTGGTTCTAATTGTGGGAACAATATAGATTCTTGCAAACTACTTGTGTCCTCTTATATGTTTAAGACAAAGCATCAGCCAAGACGACATCTTGGCACCCATGCGACCAAAGCCGACAATATGCAACACAATGTAGATTTCTTAATCTACCGCCCGCACTACTAGGAAAACAGCTATCAGTGGCGCATCGATTTTTGCTATTCGTGGTGCACCACCGGTGCCCCACTGACATCACGTCCCTGGTAATTGTTATCCATGGCGCATCAGCCAATCCATGGCGCATCAGCCAGTACGCCACGGATAGGGTACATATCCGTGGCATATGTGTTTGTGGTGCACCATTGGCAGGAATTTCAAATTTAAAAAAAAAAGCGGGATGGATCTGACCTTGACCCATCTGAGCTCCCGTGGCTGTCCATGGCGACGACCCTTGACGCGTTGGGAGCTTCGGGGAGTAGAGGCTTCCTTATCCCAACGACCGCGCATGTACGGTCATCTAGGAGAGTAGGGTTGTTAAACCCCCATTCCTTGAAATTCTACATTAGGAAGGAGTCGATAAGGTTTTTGGCGAGCATCTCGATGCAACTGCTCACTTGTTCGATTACTTCCGCGCCGACGGTATGAATACTTCCTATGAATCCGACGTACGAGGACAACTTATTCATTTGCATAGCCGACGACGACAACAATGTTGGCACTACTGCTGTGGTGGACTTCTCAGCCAAGACGAACGTGCTTTTCATCCATTTTGCTTTCACTTGTGTTTGATCTTTGCTACATTTGTGTAGTCTGTCATATGTGATTAGGTTTACTAGTATTGTGTTGTTTTCGTTAAATAAACTCATCCGGAAATTACTTAACATTTCAACATATTGTAGCTACTAAATCGGTTTGAATGTTTTGCCAAACTAAATTAGTTTGCTAAAACATCTTATATTATAGAACATAGGTAGTATTTAGTTTCATATCTTTCTCTAGAGTTAGCATAAGTCAATCGACATTTTGTCTACTTAGCTCGACTTTTCTCTCTAAAGAGGGAACTATGTGTTGGACTAGGTCCAACGTCATAGTATTGGTACAAAGTTTGGAATAGCAATAAAAATGATTTTCCAATAAGAAAAATGGAAGCAACAGTAAGGCTTGCATTGTGAAAGATATTGAGGCCTATCCAACGACCAAGCTCATAATCAAGGCCTTCGCTATCGACCTAATAAAGGACCAATTACTTGATGTCATTGCCTACCACAAACTCCTTTATAAGGAGAAAGACTACCGTAAGAAAATGAATACCTTATTCTCATTTCACTTCCGTGTCATGGATCTATACAGTTCAAATTCGTGCACTTTTTGATTGTTTACATGCACTCTAATGATAAAAGTTTGATAGGTATGGGCATAGAAGGTATTGGGAATTATCAATGGACCGATAGAATTACAACATAAACTCGGTGACTCGTGATACCACCGTGTATCTATAACCTACACTAGCTTGTGAACTATTTTTCCTCGAAATTGCGCATTTGCTTAGCACCATGCCCATCTGCTTCAATTGTCTCATACAACACGCTCTTGTCCCACCATGAGGAGGCAACGGTCTTGTAATTCTTTTTGCCTCACTGAGATGGAATTTGGGTCACGAAAAAGGTTGGTCCAACGAGAATGAGCAAATATGGGTAGGACGAAGCAAGATCGAGTGTTTTGGAGATGTAACACGAGCAACTGCGAGTCCTCATACATGGATATGACAAATTGGTGATGCACTTGGTAGGAATGACTATGTATCTAGGTTTGGGTTTGTTCTCATGATGACATGAAAATTGTTCACCCTTCCGACTGATTAGTGTATGCGGTCCATGTATGATAAGGTGGTCAGTGGTCACACCCTTGAGTGTTAATGTTACTCTTAACCCAAAAAAAGCTTCCGAAAGTACAAAGAACAATACATCTACGTATTTAAGTTCCATTCGCCGATGGTGGTTCATTGCCTTGCATTTGGTATATAGTTAGAACATAATTTTGGAAAAATTAATATTTTTCTTAGTGCACCAACTAGTTGTATATGTGTCAATATGTTGTTAAATGATTAATATGTGGCTTGTTTTTTTCCACAACATGGCATTTGTGTTCTCTGTATGTCCTCATACTACATGAAGAAGAGAACATAATGAGCAAATTCCTTTCATTGTGCTACTTCTAGGCTTCCCTATCCCTACGGTCACGCGTGTACGGTCATCTTGGAGAGTAGGTATGTGAAACCCTCATTCCTTGAAAATCTGCACTAGGAGGGAGTCGATCAGATTTTTGGGAAGCATCTCAGTGTAACTGCTCACTTCTGTTCGATTACTTTTCGCGCCAACCATACAACTACTTCCTATGAACCTGACATATATGAGGAAAACTTATTCATTTGCATAAATGACAATGATAGCAGTGTTGGCGCTACTGTCGTGGAGGACTGACTTCTCAGCCAAGACAGACGTGTTATTCATCCGTTTTGTTTTTACTAGTGTTTGATCTTTGCTAGATTTGTCCAGTCCGTCATATGTGATTAGATTTACTAGTATTGTGTTGTTGTTTTTAAATAAACACATCCATAAACTACTTAACATTCTAACATATTGTAGCTACTAAATATGTTCTACACTATAGAATGTTTTATCAAATTAAATTAGTTTGCTAAAACGTTCTACATTATAAAACAGACGTAGTATTTAGTTTTATATCTTTCTCTAGAATTAACTGAAGTCAATCGGCATTTTCTCTACTTAGCTCGAATTTTCTCTTGAAAGACGGAACAATGTGTTGTGCTAGGTACAGCGTCAAAGTATTGGTACAAAGTTTGGAAGAGGAATTATTATGACTTTCCAAGAAGAAAAGGCCAAAGCAACAGTATGTTGGAATTATGCCCTAGAGGCAATAATAAAGATGTTATTATTATAATTCTTGTTCATGATAAAGTTTATATTCCATGCTAGAATTGTATTAAGCGGAAACTTTAATACTTGTGTGGTTTGTGAACAACACCGTATCCCTAGTACGCCTCTATGGACTAGCTCATTGATCAATGATGGTTAAGGTTTCCTAACCATAGACATGAGTTGTCAATTGATAATGAGATCATATCACTAGAGAATGATGTGGTGGATAGACCCAAACTAAGCGAAGCAGTTAGATCGTGTCATCGTGTTCGTCTTTGCGAAGTTTTTCTTATGTCAAATATTGTATTCCTTAGACCATGAGATAATACAACTCCCTGGTATCGGAAGAAAGCTTTGAGGTCATCAAACGTCATCCTATGAGAGGGTGATCATAAAGGTGTCTCTCGGGTGATCGGAAAGTATCTCAAGGTTGTATGTATCGAGATGGGATTTGTCCCTCCCAAGTCGGAGAGATATACTTCGGGCCCACTCGGTAATCGATATCAACACCGCTTGCAAGCATGTGGTTAAGGAGTTGATCACAAAGTGATATCGGATTACGGAACGAGTAAAGTACTTGCTGTGAACGAGATTGAACTAGGTATGACGATACCGACGATCGAATATCGGGCAAGTAAAATATCGCGAGACGAAGGGAATATATATATATGGGATTGATTGAATCCTGGCATCGTGGTTCATCCGATATGATCATCGATGAATGTGTGGGAGTCAATATGGGTGCCTGCACCCCTGTTGATTATTGATAGAAGATCATGTCTCGCATATTCTCGAACCCGCAGGTCACACACTTAACGTGTCTCGGCTAGGATAGATTGGATAATTGGTTTATGAATTTTTTTCGAGTCTCGGATGGGATCCGGGATATCACGAGAGGTTCCTAATGGTCCGAGAATAAGATTCATATAAGGCAGCGCAGTTTTTGGAGTTCGGAATAGTTCCGGGTTAATCGGTATTGTACCGGAAGCTTCTAGAACCTTCCGGAAGGGGGCCAACGTGGTCCCACCTTCCAGGAGGGGGCATGGGCCTATGAGGGAGTGTCCTGGCATCATTGGGCCAGGGGCACAAGGCCCCATAGGGCCCAGCCGATCCTAGAGAGTTTAAATCGTTTAAACTAGAGATAAGATAAGATAAGATTTCTAGATAAGGGAGAGTTTAAATTGTTTAAACTAGAGATAGGCTTGGAGGAGAGGCTAGGGCTGGCCGCACCCCCCCTCTATATATAGAGGGCTGGTGCCCCTCTCATACCCCCCTTACACCTTCCTCCAAACCCGGTTGCCTGCCGCCTTCCTCTCTCCCTCCCGATTGCTTGTAGGCGGCCCTGCAGTAAATTCTCCACCATATACACCACGCCGTGTAGATCCAATCTATCTCTCCACCATACTTGCTGGTCCGAGGAAGGAGGAGACGTCGAGGTGCCGCACGTGTGCATCTCACGGAGGCACCGCCACTTGTGGTGCTAGATCGGATCGGATCGCGAGGAGGAGAAGCGAGTACGACTACATCACCCACGTTCCGTTTAACGCTCACGCGTAATCTTCAAGGGTATGAAGATCTAATCCAATCTCTCGTTGTTTGCATCTCCTAGATTAGATCTTGGCTTTCCTCTGTTCGCTCAGAGAAAATTTTGATTTACTATGCTGCGAAACCCTTCGGTATCGAGCTAGATCTATGCGTAGATGTGATTCACGAGTAGAACGTAACATGGTTGTTGCGGCGTTGATGTTTTCTGCTGCAAGCCTCTTGTTCGTGTTCTTCTTATGACGCGGATAGTGAGATTGAAGCGGTCCAGGCCAACCTTACGCGACGTCGTCATGAGACCGCTCAAGACTTGACGTGTGGCTTGTACCACACATGCGGCCGGTGGATGTCGGCTCTCACTATAGTTGTCATGGGATTAACACCGAGTTTGGCAACCATAATATCACCGTTGTGGCTTTCCGTAGGTAAGAATCGTTTAGCATCTACTCCCATGAGCCACGTAAACATGCAACAACAAAGTAGAGGCGTCTAACTTGTTTTTGCAGGAGTGTTTTCGTGATATGGTATGGCCCAAGATGTGATGTGTATATTGTATGCGATGATCATGTTTTGTAATGTTTCACGACTTGCATGTCGATGAGTACACAACCGAGTGAGCCATATGGTTGTCTTTATAATTGTGTATGACCTGCGAGTCAACTTCTTATACGCCATGTAATAGCTTTACTTTATCGCTAAGTAGTTAGCAATAGTTGTAGTTGCTATTCGTGGTGGAGGCAATCATGGTGGAGTGATGGAGATCATGCCGGAACGCACAAGATGGAGATCATTGCGCGAAGATTGGCTATACCATGTCACATAAAGTTATATGCATGTGATGTTTATCCTTTTATGTATCTTATTATGCTTAGATCGCGACGGTAGCATTATAAGATGATTCCTCACTTAAAGATCAAGATAAAACTGTTCTCCCCAAAGTATGCACCGTTGCAAAAGTTAAATGCGTGTCCAAGCATCACGTGATGATCGGGTGCTATAGACTCTACGCTCACATACAACGGGTGCAAGCCGCTTTGCACACGCGAAATACTTTGGTCTAACTTGACGAGCCTAGCATGTATGGACATGGCCTCGGAACACAAGAACCGAAAGGTTAAGCATGAGTCATATGAATGATATGATCGACACTTCGTTGTCCACCATTGAAACCACATCTCTTCTCGTAATGATCGGATTAGGTGTGGTGAATTTGGATCGTGTTCACTAAGCAACTTGAGGGATGTTGAATTTAGTGGGAGTTCATCTAGTAATTTGATTAAGTTGAACTTTTTATCATGAACATAGTCTAAATTGTACTTGCAAATCAGTAGATCACATGGCCAAGTCCAACTTCAACTTCAACGCTTTTGCTGAGAAAGAAAAGCTTAGAAACAATGGGTCTAACTTCACCAACTGGTTCCGCAATCTAAGAATCATTCTGTTCAAGGACAAAAGGACTATGTCCTTGAGAAAGCGTTAGGTAAACCCCTATTTGCAATCGCTACCGGTGATGAGAAAGCCGCTATCATCACAAGAAAGATGATTATGGTGTGATTAAGAGCACCATGTTGTTTGCTATGGAACCGAACTTCAAAATCGTTTTGAAAACTATCCTGCCCTTTGAGATTCTCGAGGAGCTGAAAACCATGTTTCGACTCAGCCCGCTCGAGAGATATGAGATCTCCGAGAAGTTCTTTAACTGCAAGATGGAGGAAGGAGTTCCGTTAGTGAGCACGCCATTAAGATGTCGGGCTACACTCAACGCCTTGAGCAATCGGATCGCAAGATTCCGGAGGAGCTCAAGATTGACAGGTTCTCGCAATCACTCCTCCCGCCTACAAAAGTTTTGTAGTGACTCACAATCAGATTGGTTCCACTAATACGATCACCGAGCTCTTCGCAAAGCTGAAGGCTGCGGAGGTGGACATCAAAAAGGATAATCATGTGTTGATGGTCAACAAGCCCTCCTTTAAGAAAGGTAAGGGTGCAAAGAAGCCCTTCAAGAAAGGAGGCGGCAAGCGCGTTGCTGAGAAGAAGCTCAAGTTCGGACCTAAGCCGAATCGAAAGTGCTTCTATTGCAAGGACAAGGGTCATTGGAAGCGAATCGTCAAGTACTTAGCGGACAAGAAGGTGGCACCATCAAAGGTATATTTGATATACATGTTATTGATGTTTTCCTTACTAGCCCTCGTTGTAGTGCTCGGGTATTTGATCTTGGTTCGGTTGCTAATATTTGTAACTCAAACAGAGCTACGGAATAGACGGCTTGTGAGGGATGAGGTGACGGCGCTGCTGGCAACGGATCAAGAGTTGATGTGATGGCCGCACGCCTCCTTAGTTTTACCTTCGGATTAGTTTTAAACCTTAATAAATGTTATTATGTGCCTGCGTTGAGCATGAACATTATTTCGATCGTGTTTATTGCAAGACGGTTATTCATTTAAATCGAGAATAATGGTTGTTCTATTTATATGAGTAACATCTTTTATGGTCATGCACCTCTTGTGAATGGTTTATTTCTTCTAAATCTCGAAAGGGATGAAACACACATCCATAACATTGAGGCTAAGAGATGCAAAGTAGATAGTGATAATACTACTTATTTGTGGCACCGTCGTCTAGGTCATATTGGTGTAAAGCGCATGAAGAAACTCCATTCTGATGGACTTTTGGAGTCTCTTGATTTTGAATCATTTGACACATGCGAACCATGCCTCATGGGCAAGATGATCAAAACCCGTTCTCGGTATGATGGAGCGAAGCAACGGACTTGTTGGAAATCATACATACCGATGTATGCGGACCGATGAGTGTTTCGCCTTGCGGTGGATATCGCTATTTTCTCACTTTTACCGATGACTTAAGTAGATATGGGTATATCTATTTAATGAAACATAAATCTGAAACGTTTGAAAAGTTCAAAGAATTTCAGAATGAAGTGGAGAACCATCGTAATGTAAAGATTAAGTTTCTACGATCCGATCGTGGGGCGAATATTTGAGTTATGATTTTCTCACGCATCTCAAAGCAAGTGGAATCGTTTCACAACTCACGCCACCGGAACACCACAAGCGCAATGGTGTGTCTGAGCGCGAATCGAACCCTATTAGATATGGTCCGATCGATGATGTCTCTTCTTGATTTGCCGTTATCATTTTGGGGTTATGCATTAGAAACCGCTGCATTCACTTTAAATAGGGCTCCATCTAAATCCGTTGAGACGACACCGTATGAACTGTGGTTTGGTTCTAAACCTAAGTTGTCGTTTCTTAAAGTTTGGGGATGCGGCTTACATCAAGAAGTTGATGCGGACAAGCTCGAACCCAAAGCGAGAAATGCATCTTCATAGGATACCCTAAGGAAACTATTGGGTATACCTTCTATCACGTAACCGAAGGCAAAGTGTTTGTTGCAAAAACGGTTCCTTTCTTGAGAAGGAGTTTCTCTCGAAAGAAGTGAGTGGGAGGAAAGTAGAGCTAGACGAGGTTATTGAACCTTCTCTTGAATTGGAGAGTAGCGCACTGAAATTGTTCCAGGTCCGCTGCGCCAACAATAGAGGAAGCAAATGACAAGGATCATGAAGCTTGAGCGATCTTTGCTCTTGAACGTCAGCAGTCGACAAGGTCGCGTGCCCCTCCCGAGTGGTGCGGCAACCCTGTCTTGACCGTGTTGTTAGTAGAAGACAGTGAACCTCGAACTATGAGGAAGCGATGATGAGCCCAGACTCTGAGAAATGGCTAGAAGCCATGAAATCCGAATTGGGATCCATGAGCGAAAACCAAGTATAGACTTTGGTGGACCCTCCTAGCTACCGAAAGGCCGTTGAGTGCAAATGGATCTTCAAGAAGAAAACGGACGCGGATGGTAATGTTACCGTCTATAAAGCACGGCTTGTTGCGAAAGGTTTTCGACAAGTTCAAGGTGTTGACTACGATGAGACTTTCTCTCCCGTAGCGATGTTTAAGTCCATTCAGATTTTATTAGCAATTGCTGCGTTTCATGATTATGAAATATGGCAAATGGATGTCAAGACTGCTTTCCTCAATGGCAACATTGATGAAAAGTTGTATATGATGCAACCCGAAGGTTTTGTCGATCCTAAGGATGCTGATAAAGTATGCAAACTTCACCGTTCTATTTATGGACTGAAGCAAGCATCTCGGAGTTGGAACCTTCGTTTTGATCAAGTGATCAAGAGCTTTGGATTTGTTCCAAATTGCTCTGAGCTTGCATCTACAAGAAAGTGAGTGGGAGCTCGGTGGCGTTTACGGTACTATATGTGGATGACATATTGATTATTGGAAATGACATCAACATGCTTAATGATGTGAAGAGTTATTTGAACAAGTGTTTTTCAATGAAAGACCTAGGTGAAGCTGCTTATATATTGGGCATCAAAATCTATAGAGATAGACAAAAGACGCTTTGATAGCTTTAAGCGAGTACATACCTAGACAAAGTTACGAAAAGGTTCAATGGATAAGGCATTGAAAGGTTCAAGGCCTATGTTGTCGAGTAAGATATTGAGCAAGGCTCGGTGTCCATTCTGATGAAATGATAGGGAAGCTATGAGCAAAGTGCCTTATGCCTCGGCCATAGGTTCCATCATGTATGCCATCTTTGTGTACTAGACGGATGTGTCCAATGCTCTTAGTTTGACGAGCGGATATCAAAGTGATCCGAGTGGAACATCGACAGCCGTAAAGAACATCCTAAGGTACCTAAATAGGACTAAAGAAATGTTCTTAGTCTATGGGGGTGATGAACAGCTAAATCGTAAAGGTTACGTCGATGCTAGTTTCAACACCGACAAGGATGATGCTAAATCTCGACGGGATACGTGTATATTTTGAATGGAGGAGCTGTGAGTCGGAGAAGCGCAAGCAAAGCGTGGTCGAGATCTGATGAGAAGCGGAATACATGGCTTGCGAAGCTTCAAGTGAAGGAGTTTGGATCGAAACTTTATCATCGAGCTTGGCGTGGTTCAAGTGCATTGGACCCATGGAGATATTGTGTGACAACACCGCGCCATAGCACTCGCTAAGGAACCAAGATATCATCCAAACACCAAGCATATCAACACAAGTTTCATATAATCCGAGATTATATAGCGATGGAGATCTGAAGATCAGCAAAGTACATCTGATTTGAATGTCGCAGATCCATTGACTAAACCTCTTCCACGTGTAAAACATGATCGGACCTCGATTGCCATGGGTGTAAGATTGTTGCCAAATGTAAACTAGATTATTGACTCTAGTGCAAGTGGGAGACTGTTGGAATTATGCCCTAGAGGCAATAATAAAGATGTTATTATTATAATTCTTGTTCATGATAAAGTTTATATTCCATGCTAGAATTGTATTAGCGGAAACTTTAATACTTGTGTGGTTTGTGAACAACACCGTATCCCTAATGCGCCTCTATGGACTAGCTCATTGATCAATGATGGTTAAGGTTTCCTAACCATAGACATGAGTTGTCAATTGATAATGAGATCATATCACTAGAGAATGATGTGGTGGATAGACCCAAACTAAGCGGGCGATTAGATCGTGTCATCGTGTTCGTCTTTGCAAAGTTTTTCTTATGTCAAATATTGTATTCCTTAGACCATGAGATAATACAACTCCACAGTATCGGAAGAAAGCTTTGAGGTCATCAAACGTCATCCTATGAGAGGGTGATCATAAAGGTGTCTCTCGGTGATCGGAAAGTATCATTGAGTTGTATGTATCGAGATGGGATTTGTCCCTCCCAAGTCGGAGAGATATACTTGGGCCCACTCGTGTCGATATCAACACGCTTGCAAGCATGTGGTTAAGGAGTTGATCACAAAGTGATATCGGATTACGGAACGAGTAAAGTACTTCGTGAACGAGATTGAACTAGGTATGGCGATACCGACGATCGAATATCGGGCAAGTAAAATATCGCGAGACGAAGGGAATATATATATGGGATTGATTGAATCCGGCATCGTGGTTCATCCGATATGATCATCGATGAATGTGGGAGTCAATATGGGTGCCTGCACCCGCTGTTGATTATTGATAGAAGATCATATACGCATATTCTCGAACCCGAGGTCACACACTTAACGTGTCTCGGCTAGGATAGATTGGATAATTGGTTTATGAATTTTTTTGGTCTCGGATGGGATCCGGGATATCACGAGAGGTTCGGAATGGTCGAGAATAAGATTCATATAAAGGCGGTGCAGTTTTTGGAGTTCGAATAGTTAAGGTTAATCGGTATTGTCTGGAAGCTTCTAGAACCTTCCGGAAGGGGCCAACGTGGTCCCACCTTCCCGGAGGGGGCATGGGCCGATGAGGGCGTGTCCTGGCATCATTGGGCCAGGGGCACAAGGCCCCATAGGGCCCAGCCGATCCTAGAGAGTTTAAATCGTTTAAACTAGAGATAAGATAAGATAGGATTTCTAGATAAGGGAGAGTTTAAATTGTTTAAACTAGAGATAGGCTTGGAGGAGAGGCTAGGGCTGGCCGCACCCCTCTATATATAGAGGCTGGTGCGCCCTCTCACACCCCCTTACACCTTCCCAAACCCAGGTTGCCTGCGCCCTTCCTCTCTCCCTCCCGATGTTTGTGGCGAAGCCTGCGCAGAAATTCTCCACCATATACACCACGCCGTCGTGCTGTAGATCCAATCTATCTCTCCACCATACTTGCTGGTCCGAGGAAGGAGGAGACGTCGAGGTGCCGCACGTGTGCATCTCATGGAGGCACCGCCACTTGTGGTGCTAGATCGGTCGGATCGCGAGGAGGAGAAGCGAGTACGACTACATCACCCACGTTTAACGAGCGTTCATTTGTCTGAATCTTCAAGGGTATGAAGATCTAATCCAATCTCTCTCGTTGTTTGCATCTCCTAGATTAGATCTTGGCTTTCCCTCTGTTCGCTTCCGTAGAAAATTTTGATTTACTATGCTGCGAAACCCTTCACAGTAAAGCTCTTATAGTTATAAATACAGAGGCCAACCCAACAAAGCTCATAACCAAAGATCCTTCGCTATCGACCTAATAAAGTACCAACTACTTCATGTCATTGCCTACCACACACTCCCTTATAAGGAGCAAGACTCCCCTAAGCAAATGAATAGCTTATTCTCGTTTCACTTCCGTCTCATGGATCTATACAGTTCAAATTCATGCACTTTTTGATTGTTTACATGCACTCTAAGGATATAGATTTGATAGGTATGGGCATAGAAGGTATTGGGAGTTATGAATGGACCTGCATAATTGCAACATGAACTCAGTGACTCGTGATACCACCGTGCATCTCTATCATACGCTAGCTTGTGAACTATTTTCCCTCGGCCTTCTCCATTTGCTCACCCTCATGCCTAACTGCTTCAATTGTCTCATACAACATGCTCTTGTCCCACCATGAGGAGAAAACGGTCTTGTAATTCTTTTTGCCTCGCTAAGATAGAATTTGGGTCACCAAAAAGGTTGGTCTAACAAGAACTGGCAAAGACGGTAGGATAAAGCTTTGGAGAAGTAACACGACGCAACTTCGAGTCTATGTTTGGCATGTACTTGGTAGAAATGACTATTGTATCTATCTTTGGATTTGCTCTTATGATGACATGTAAATTGTTCACCGTATTCCAAACTGCTTAATGCCTGCGCTCCATGTATGATAAGATGGTCAGTGGTTACAACTTTGAGTGTTCCGGTTACTCTTAACCCAAGAAAGCTTTTCAAAGTGATACAAGGAGCAATGCATCTATTCAAATTCCATCCGTCGGTGGTTGGAACCAGCGATAGCACGCCAAGGGTGAAATGCGCCTTTGCTACTGGCTTTGCGGAAATCTTGAACACACATCCAAAGTGTGTATCGAGTGAGTGTTGGCAAATTTTCGTCGCCTCGCTCGGATTCGAAACGGTAAAAATAGAGCTCCGTACCCTCGTCTCCGATTCGCCCCGAATCAGACCCATCCCCCAAATTCCCCAAATCCGCCGCGATCCCTAGCGGAGCGATGAAGAACCCTAAGCATCCTTCCTCGAAGCCCTCCGCCTCCTCCAAGCCGCCAGCGTCCGCCAAGCCCTCCGCCTCCTCCAAGCAGCCGGCCTCCGCCAATCCCTCCGCCTCCTCCAAGACGCCAGCCTCCGCCAATCCCTCCGCCGGCATGGCAGCCCGCAAGTCCCGCTGGGGCCCGCCACCCGCCGGCGCCGCGGCCGGCCCCGCCGGAGAGAAGGGCGCGTCCACCTCCCGCCGCACCCCGACCCCCACCCGTTCCTCCAACGCCAGGCGGCACCCCGCTCCCAATCCATCTGCCCCTGCCCCGCTCGCCCGCAACCCCGCCTCGCCTGCTGCCGCCATCCGCCCGCCGCCGCATCAGCAGCCGCCGGTGGAGACGCCTCCCCCGCCGCAGTACGGCTTCAACAACCTCGACCGCCGCACCATGCTGCTGGCCGACGGCACCGTGCGCACCTACTTCGCCCTGCCCCCCGACTACCTATTCGAGCCCGCCCCCTTGCCCCCACTCGTGCACATCCCGCGCCACGCCGGCCCCGAGGCCTGGCCGCCGCACCAGCCGCCGTCGCAGCAGCAGTTTCCACCGCAGCAGCAGTTTCTGCCGCACGACGCCAAGCGCAAGCACCATGCCGACCCCGACGAGGGCTTCTCCAGGTACCCGAAGCAGCCCCGCTTCGAGGCGCCGCATCACCCTTCGCAGATGCCGCCTCAGGTCGACCGGCAAGCGGTCAGGAAGGCGTTCCTCAAGTACTCCAAGATGCTCAACGAGAATACCGCCCAGAAGCGGAGCTACCTTGAAGGTGGACGCGTCCAGTGTCTCCCCTGCGGCAGGTTTGGTGATTCCGCCCCCCTTGTCACTTTCTTCCTGGGGAGCGTTCTTGTACAGATTGTTGTCAGGTTTCTGTGCTGGTTTCTTTCCATTGTTGAGCTCGTTCTTACGCTCTGACTTTCATATGTCTTTGCTCTGCGTTTCTTATTGTCCTAAACTGACAGTGATACTATATCATGTGTATTGCTTTCTGCAGAGACCCACTTCGTTAATGCTAACCAATAGTTTTGTGTGCCGTAGATTTTTTTATTTTGTTCAATTTGCAAGGTATTTATTTGTGGTCTACTTGGAGACGGGCAAGACAACCGGTTGTTTGTTCATTTCTCTAGATGCCAGTTAGTACTAGTTGTGGGGAATTCTAGCTTTGGTATTGCTTCCATTTCGTCTGATACTAGCATAGAATTGGACTGCACTTGATGCAGTGAGTTGATAGATTTTCTGCTCTCTTGCTACTAGGTGCAATGCCTATGCCATTATATTTCCTAAATTAGTTTCTGTTATTGAACTTTTTATTTCTCAAGTGAGAGTTACGGTACCATCATATTCACCATATCATTTACTTGTTATTATCGCTTTGTGCTCCTTTCCTGTCTGAGCATATGTCTGTGAGCTTGCGTCTGGCTAACACATGTGATTCATGCTGTCTCTTTTCTTCCCCACTTAAGCTCGAAGCAAAGTGGTATTTTACTTTTGTGATCACGAGAGAACTGTGAGGCTTTCTTTTCTACTTGTGGCATATAAAATCAAACTCCATACTATTGTTATTTCAAACATGGTATTGGACTATCAGTGTGGAAATTCAAGTTATAAATATCGTTTCATTTTTTCAAAGCTACTTGTTGTGTGATGTTTCTGATTCAGCGTAGTATACTGTTCTGCAACAATGTATGTACTGCCTATTCTGCTTTGCTTTTTGCAGATGAGTAGTTTTACATATTCGCTTATACTGCTCAGACAGATTCAATACTACTATGCTTCTTTTGTTGGCCATGGATAGTACTTGTTTGTGTTGCCACCACCCAAAACAGCTCAGCAGAGGCTACATTCTGTACTATTTCAGTTCTGTCTTACTGTTTCCATGCTGGTCAACTATAGTGTTGAGCGATTCGCAAGTAGGAACAGACCTTGTCGCACCAGTCTGCATCATGTCCTGATGTGGCGCTTGCTTCACATCCGTACATAGTTGTGCCAAAGCTGTAGTGCTTCACCGCCACATGCACAGCTTCATGTTACATACACATGCCGTTTAGAGCATAGTTATAAAAACCGAACCGGGCCAAGACTCAACTAGAAAACCCTGGAAACAGTGGCCTGTCCTTCGGGTTCAGTTTAGAATACCAGTTAAGCATATGAACTGGAGAAATCCTGGTCTGACCGTCCGATTCAGCAAAACCAGGAGCAGTCAAACCACCCAAGTGTGCCAGGGTACTCCTCTTTTGACATTCTGCCAAAATTAGGTGCGTGAGTGGGATTTGAAACCGTGACCTCACTCACTGAGGTCCGAACTCCATTCGCTACTAACCAACTGGACCTGATTGCTTTGTTGTATAACCCCAAATTGGGACATATTTGTACTTCCATGAACCCTGGTCATATCGGTGAACCAGTGGTTTGACCAATGAATCGATGAACTATAGCTTGGACCCTCACTCATCCGTCTTTTAAAACTACGGTTAGGGGCTTGGTACTATGTGGCAGTGTACCAAGTGGATTTTTTTTTTGAGTGTTGTGAGCAAGGATGGGATACTGGAAGAGAAATGGAGACATGAATGAGTGGGGCCTGAATCCTGACTCCTCCATCTTCTAAAACTACGGTTAGGAGCTTGATACTACGTGAGTATCAAGTAAAGTTTTTTTTTTGAGAATTGTGAGGGAGGGGATAGTGGGAGAGAAATGTAGACATGAACAGGCGGGTGGTGTTATACTATACATTCTTCGACCTTTGGTTGGCCAGTATGTCTCGTTTTCATGGCCTTCTAATGATATTGCTTTTGAATGCTTGCTTATTGGCCACGGCTATGATTCATGTCGGAAGGGTCTGTGTGAACATGTGCGTGTAATAGAGCTGTGAACTAATGGATTATATTATTGCGATTGCATAAAAAGCATCTCGAAATGGTAACCCCAAATGGGCTGGCACGACCATACAACATGGTTCCATCCAAGAGGAAAACCTGGATGCAATTGACAATGTTGGTAATGGAATATCTTGCTTGGACCTAATAGGTTTATTTACGGATAGTTTGGTAAAATGTGACATAGTGGTTTTGCGGTAGGTAAGGCGATAGAGAAATAGATGCTATTATTCTATGAAAGTTCTATTTGTTTGCTGCTAAAATTGTTTTGAAAATAATCTTATCCCAGCAGGGACTTGGAGATATCACCCTGGTATAGGCACCGCTATTACTTATTACACCCGGATTCAACCAACATGGCTGGCGAAAACATAAACCAGATAGGTTGTCAGCTCTAGGTTTATGAGCCATGATAATTGCCCGTCTGAAATTCGAACCTACAACCTCCTGCTTGAGCTGGTTTATAATCAATTTGTATGTAAGAACATAATATATTCAACAAAATTAGCACATTTTAATTGCCTTGTTGCTTCTTAAATGTAATTATAGCTAGTAGTTTCCGTCTATAGATTAGAGGAGTGTTTTGGGGAAAGCAGGGGCTCCACGGGTCACCATTGACCAACTGACGTAGTGACGTGACACCTGCAGGGGTGGTTGTAATGATATTGCCAAAAGGGTGATAAGGTCCTAGTAGATGGCTAGAAGGCTCTGCCAGCCCTTCAAATGGCAACAATTATACCTTCGTCCAAAGGGTATTATAGGGCAGTAAATAGTTACTCTGTGAATGTCATCTTATCTCCACTTAACTACATGTAGTATATTTTGACTGGAGGAGAGTATTGTGAGAAAGGACAAAAGGTAGACGCTACCAAACTTCCTTTTGCGTATCCTCATTAGTTTCCGTGCGCAATGTTTGTTTAGGCTCACCATATCTTATAGTCCATATGGTATATCTTGATATCTTCATTCCTTCTGTAGTTCATGCAAAATCATCCTGTCTCGGAAGATCAGATTTCTTGTTCCACAAGATGATCTTTGCACGGTTACCTTATCTAACATGTTTACAAAGATTTTCCTACACACATGTTCCATCAAGATAGAATTACTTTCCTTTGTTGTCCTTCATTTCTAATCAGCACTCGGAACTTAATGCGCTTGCACGTCTGTACAACATAAAGATGTCATCTCTACAAATGGCAAACTTAGCAGTTGGTGAGCGTAGGGAATAAATGGATGAGCTGGCAGCATGCAGTAGACAGTTATGGGCCACTACATGGTTGCCTGGTTTTCGCTGCATATATGGCCCAAGCCAAACTAAAACTCATGGTCTTGGGGAGTGGAGGGGGCTCAGCTGTAGGGAAGCTCTGCCAACTGCCCTGGGGCATCCTAGGCAACTTCATGCAGTACCAGCTGGAGTAGCTGACGGTAGGTTAGTTTACTAGTAACAAACATATACATTCTTTTCTTGCCATGGGCTCTTTTTTAGCATTGAAATCCTTGCTTTCTCATGGCACATGTGGGATTGATATATTTTGTGGCTTGTGGAATGAATTTGAGATCTTTTTGATTTGTAGACTATGTCATATAAAGTTTGTGACGGTTACATTTATTTTTGGTAGTTTTCAGCTCGTTGATCACATCCTAATTTGTTTGTGATCATGTCTGGTCAATGTGCATAATTCCAGGTCTTCTAAGGACTTCGCTGATGTGCATGGGCTTGTCATGCATGCTTACAACCCACCGAATGCAGATTCATTTGTTGATCATCTTGGTTTACACAAGGCATTATGTGTCCTTATGGGATGGGATTATACAATAGCCCCCGATAACTCTAAGGCATACCAATCATTATCTCCTGACCTTGTTCAAGCAAGTAGGGAGGACCTTATAATGTGGCCACCCACTGTTATCATTCGTAACACTGCCTATGGAAGGAAGAAAGATGGACGCTCTGAGGGTTTGGGGAACAAAGAAATGGATAAGAAGATTGCAGGTATGTCTATATTGCAGTCTCTGACTTATAAAGTGAACAGTTCCATTGTTGGTTGGATAAGTGCACAAGAGAGGTTTCTTATTTGCAATCGATGTGCTTGGTGTCCATTTTTGTCACATCTATACAGAAAAGTACAGGGGAAAGGATCACGTAGAAAGGAAAAAACTTATATAGTGACGCTTTAATGGCCCATCACCCTGGTCCTTCTCTTTCAACTGCAATATCATTAGAGCTCTCAGTTTATGTTAGGTCTATTAGAATTTTTTTATGTTAGGTCTATTAGAATTGAACATACACGTCCATTGCATAGCCCATCAAAATGATGGATTCGAGAAAATGAAATATTTTCCATTTTTTATATGACCTCAATCTGCTTACAATTCCCTTGGGCGCGTAGCGCGTTACTGTCATGTGACAAGATTGACTAGGTCGACTGTTTGTGTCGAATAGCTAACTTGATATAAAGAGTGTTAGATTCATGATACTGCACTCTTGCAAGATTGATCTCTGCAGGAGGAGGGGTGGTGGAGTATCTCATGTGTGTAACAGTGTGCAAATGATTACTGGTATCTAACTGTTCATTAGATTGATTCTGTTACATATGCATCCCTTGGGAAGCAATTAATGCATGGAGTACTGTGCAGATTGCAAGTTATTGCACTGTCCATGCAAAATTAATTTGATGTGGCTGTGAAGTGTCTATCCAGGTTTCAAATTCAAGTAGTTCCTGCTACATTCTGATATGCGAGTCTGCAAAGCACCACGTAGTCCCAGTGCGCGATGCTTCTTCGTGGCTGGTCGGTTACCTCTAAGCTTGCCACGCCTAGGCAACCCACACTTCCTAGTTGAGTGTTTGGTTCGTTACCACAGTTGTAGCTTCTTGGCACTCTTTATTATTCACATTGACTCACACATCTCAAATTGTCGCTAAGTGGGTGCTGATAGTTTTTGTAAGATTTGGAAATAGGGGAAGAGCAGGCTATAGCATTATATTTGGGGTTCACTTTCCTTGCTAAACCAAATATCTTATGTAGCAATGATGTTGAGTCTGCAATTTGAGGACCGGGCAGAGGCCTAGTGTTTGAGGTAGCAGTAGCTCTCCCAACAACCTCCCGTTGGAAGCGAATTTTTGGAATTCTCACCAATAGCCTTCTTCTATAAAACAAACGCCAACAAGTGCTAGTACTTGGGTTGGTCTCATTTTTTGTTGAGTCTGCAATTTAGAGTTGATTGTAGAGCCACATTTAGACATCGAGAAATAAAACCACATGAGAAGTTCCCAGTTATGCAACTGTTGCTCTGTTGAACACATGTTTATGGAGCAATGCCATATATAGCACAGTAATATTGCTGTGTCGTCATCTATCTTTGTTTTCAGAACTAGGGTTTGCTGGTGGCAAGTCGAAATCCTTGTATGGAAAGGAAGGGCATCTGGGTCAGACACTTATCAAGTTTGCGAACAACCCTGCTGGCTTGAAGGAGGCAGAGCGCCTTGCTGAGTTCCTGGAGAGGCAAGATCATGGACGTGTAGGTTGGTCACGGGTACAAGCCACTCACTCTTTAGACCCTGATACGAGCCCTTTGCTGGTCGAGACCGATAACAGGGGTGAGAAGAAGAGGATCCTCTATGGGTACCTAGCAATTTCATCTGATATGGATGAATTAGACTCAGATTCGAGAAAAAGGGCTACCCTCAAGAGCAGAAGAGACTTTGACCCATCTGACTAGTCTCTTTAAAAAAATACCCACCTTCCTGTCAGTTTATTTAGTCTGTGTCAAAACTTCTGTATCTTACCTTCAATGTGGATTTCATAGATACATCGTGCAGCTTTGTTCCAAAAATCTTACTTCGAATATAATACCTGCTCGTAGGATGCTTATAATCGTTATAATTATTCCTGGGATTTATTTTCGGCGAGTTATGTCTGGCAGACATCCATTGCTCACCGATTGAATGATTATCTGGAAGAGTATAATTATCCTTCCAAATTGTTAGTTTGTTGTTTATGTGATCATCGACAGCCTCTAATATGATGTGTGATGTTTGTACTGTGGATGATATGGCAGTCCTTTGAATACTGAAATTGAAGATTCAATAGGCCTTTTTTGTGTGTATTGCGGGTTATATGTTGCTTTATATCCTTGCATTAGGTTGGTGCTGTTATATCACCTATTCTAGGGAATTGCCATAATCTTGGTGGTTTGTCGTGTTTGTATTGGTGGGGTTACCACTCTAGGCAATCTGTTGCAAAGATCTACATGATGGTAAAGCCACTTGTGTCCCTTATGGGCTAATGGTTCTTTTTAGCACATTTTTGTTCAATTCGTGTTTGCACTAGGAGCAGCTGTGGTTTGGTTCCACTACTTTGATAATTAGGTGCTGAAACAGAAAGGTTCAAAGATGATAGCAGAGTAAATCATGCACATGTTTGTCACACCTACTCCTTATAAATATTGAAATTTGGATGCACACTCAAATAGGTAGAGATTAGCTGAAGTACTAGATATCAGTTACATCTCAAACAGGTAGTATTGAGTTAGCACGGTTTAATATAATAGGTCAATGATTGGAGCAAATAAACAGAAATGCTGCATATGTACATGTTATGCAAATGAGTACTCCCTCCGATTCATGATTAGTGTTGCTGATTTAGTACAAACTTTGTACGTACTAAATCAGCTGTACTATATCAGCGACACTTATTATGAATCGGAGGGAGTAGTAGATATGGATTTTTCTTGCTTTCTGTATATTCCTTACTATACCTTTACACATCCTGCTTCTCTGAACTGGATGCTTGTTATTCCATTTCCATCCTGGTTTACCTGGTTCCAGAGCAGAAAATGTAGTGTGTTTGTGCATCTCCACTCTCCAGCAGGGTGCAAGATCTGCTTTTACCAGTATTCCTTGTTGGTGGGAGTGCAGCAGTGTTGCTGTCTGTCCTAATGCTCCTTTTCGGCTGTCTGTCATGTGTACCATCTCCAGGCCTGTGTGTGGTTCTAGAGCAGAAAGTGAGCAGGAGTAGTTCTGGATATTACCCTCTTTCTAAATTTACAGTGATGCGTTTGAGTCTGCTGCATCTCCGTGGGTGCCAAATCTGCTTTTACAAGCAGTATTTCTTCTTGTTGAGAGTGCTGTTTGCCAACTGGGCTGTGCGCGCGCGTGGCCGGTCATCAAAGGTGATTTTGTCGGCGGCGCTACTGGCCAGAGTGGAAGGATCAAATGATCAGACACAGGACCTGGAGTAGCCTGGTGCTGGCCGGTGGGCGGTGGTGGACTAGGTGTAGGATCTTGGTTAATGGTTATGCTGTTCCATGAGTGGATGCTGCTGCCGGCCTGCCCCTAGCAGCTGCTGTGGTGTTTCAGGGATCACAACATGTCGCCGTGATATCGTTGCTGTTGCTGTCTTGAGGCGCCTGCTTTTGCCTCCTGGTTAGTTAATGCATCCACAAGTGATCAATCATTTGCCTCCTGGTTAGTTAACGCATCAACAAGTGATCAATCACGTAGCCCCCCTGAAAATTGTACAGTAAATATTTTGCTTGCATGTGGTGTGCTGGACAGGTCCGTGGGCTCGTGGACAAAGTATATCTAGGCACATTCTGGCTCTATTTTTGCTGTTGCGACTTCTTGTTTTGGGGAAGTTCTTCATGCTCATGACGCCATGGCAGTTGTCAGAGCACGATAAATTTTACGATGCAACTTCTGTGGAAGCTCGTGTCAGTGGTAGCGGGCTAGCGCCATGTTGGGTTGATGAATTTGCTGTTCATAAACTTTTCGTAGGAAAAACAAAAAGAACTTTGACGTGCGACTTTAGTCTTGATTTTCATATAGCTTGTGAAATTTGATATAAAATTGAGGAATCAGTTACCCTCTTTGTCTAGAAAAAGATGTTCGAGATTTACGTATCTAAAAGCATGTTGGTGCGGTGGCTGACCTCCTGCTCTCAGCAGTATCTGAACTTATGCAGTACGGACGCACCCCAGAGGTTCTCTCCTCTTCGGCTGGCTTGTCTCGCCAGAGCGTGTATGTGTGTGCACTCAAAGGCCACCCCGCAGAAGAAGAAGCACATTTGGGACGAGGACGCCTGTATGTATGTATAGGATCTCTGCAACCGTGCGCTTCAGGAACCACCGCACGCCTCCTCTTCAAAACACAGTTATGTGCTGAAGCAGATAAGGTTCAGAGATGGTAATATAGGTATCACAGCTAGCATGTTTACCCCACTCTTGCTCCTCGCTAAATATCAGATGCGGATGCACATAGAAACGGGTACGGGTAGAGATGAGCTGAATTAGCAGACATCGGTTATACTATCTCGAAAGAACATTGTCTCGGTACTAATCGGTAGCTCAGTTGCAGAGCAAGCGAAGTGCAACCGAATTATCGTAGACATGGAGTTTTTCTCATGAAGCCACGGACTCAAGGTTAGGTGCTCAAGCAGGTTTTTCTCATGAAGCCACGGACTCAAGGTTAGGTGCTCAAGCAGACCAGGTTCAGAGATGACAGCATAGGAATTTCGTACGCATGTTTTGTCACACTTGCTCCTCATGAATACTCGAGCTTAATTAGATGTAAACTGAAACAGGTAGAGATTTGCTGGAGTACCACACATATATGGATGGTAGCTCATAAGTGTATTTTCTGACACTGAATGAACAAAGTCTTGCCGTAGACATGGATTTTTTTTTCTGGTTGCTCGGAACTGATACACGCGTCCTTTTTTTTTTCTAAGGTGTTCCATCTCCGTCCCGGTTTGTGGTTTGTGGTTCGTGGGGAAAAAAAAGTGGCACCGGCACATCATCTCCTTGTGAATTTACAGTGTTTTCGTGGAGCCTACTGCGTCTCCACTGTCCACCAGGGTGCCAAATCTGCTTTTCGCAGCATTTCTTGTTAGTGAGGGTCTGCTTGCCCACGCGTCTGTGCGCATGGCCGGCATGAAAAGTGATTTTGTCGGCGTGGCTCGTTGGTCGGAACAAATGGATCAAATGATCATCAGGCCACAAGACCTGGAGCGGCAGAGTGCTGCTGGCCGGTGGTGGAGTTGGATCTTGATTATGCCGTTCCATTGACACTGCCGGAGTTGGTCGCTGCTCCGGCTAGTGTGCCGCCCTCTGCTGCTGCTGTTGCAGAGATCGCAACATGTCCCCATGATGCCGATGTTGCTCTCGTGAGGTCGCCTGCGGCTAATGCTTTGCTTTCAGGCTAGTTACGCATCAGAGGGGCCACTAATCACGTAGGCCCAGATCAGCATCTAGTACTGCTAGTATTATCTTGCTTGCATGTGACCTGACACGGGGTGCCTCCCTGGGCGTCATGGACAAAGCAGATCATCCTGGTCCTGGCTCGATCGCGGTTGCACTGTCAGCGTCTGCTCTCCCCCGTCGCTCCTCACAGGCTTAATTGCTTTGCCCTCTCGCCGTCGCCACTCTCTTTTGGATAGGTTCGCCGTGAAGAAACGTGAGTGGCGACACTCCATGATAGTAGTACATCTTACTAGTATACAGTTCTTTGCTGTCTGAATTTCGAACGGCCCGTCTCCAACTGTTACTCCAGACAGACGATCCTTCCATCCACCACTACGGAAGCCATGTGTGTGAGCAGCCTGTGCCTGTGCCTGTGTCTGTGCTAGCCCAAAAGATGTACTAGTACATGTACTGCTACGGCGATTGGTTTTGCACGGCGTCTGTTTATTAATGCTGCTGCTGGATCCCAAGCAGTGACCTCGCCCGTCTCTAGATAGGATCGGAGGACGTCGCTTTTGGGACACTATGTTACTACTACACGATAGGACCAATCGCATCTGGCCTGGCGGGTTTTTGTTTCAGAAATTGTGGAGTACACATCTGATCTGTACATGCATGGCCACACACGGTTCCAAACATGAAAACAGATTGAATCGTACTACTACTCTGTTTACATCTGCAGAACAGTAGTAATGGTCACGGCGTAATTAACCATGCAAATCGAAAATGATCTCAGATGCTCCAACAGAAAGCTAGCTAAAGGCCAGCACAGTGAAAAGACCAGTGATGAGATGCCCGAAAAGACAAAACGTAATTGCGCAAAGGAAACAAAGCAACACCGACCATTGTAGTTGTAGAAGCTAGTAAGATATTCCCAGTTCTTCGCTAGCACGCTCTCACACTTTTTTATAAAGAGCAAAAGGCAACCACACGCAACAAAGCTACAAGCAGCCACAAAGCGACTTTTGTTTTGCTAGTAGGAAATTTCACACGACCTGTGTCGATCTGTGTACAGTCAGGCGCACGATCTGGGCGAGCGAGTGAGCACAGAGCTCGGGCATTTTTGCACGCACGCACGCACAGAAAAAGATGCTCCGGGAAGGGAGCTACACTACGAGGCGGCGTGCTGCTCGTCGTCGTGGAAGTCGAGGCCGTCGGTGGGGGTGGCGGCGGTGAGGCGGAGGAGGAGGTCGGTGAAGGCGCTGACGATGTACCTGTGCGTGCGCCTGTCGTTGAGCGCGAGGTAGCAGAGCAGCAGCTCGTGGAGGCGCGCCCTGTCGCCTTGCCGCCGCGCGTCCAGACGCAGCGCCGCGGACATCTCCACCATGGAGCGAAGGAAGTCGGCGTGCGGGTCCGGGGAGTAGGTCGGCACCGCCACCCCGGCCGCGCCCACCCCCGCCCCCGCCGTCGTCGTCCCGGCGTGCGCGGACTTGGAGTCCACGATGGAGTTGGACCGGCCTGGGGAGGAGAGGAAGAACCGGCGGGACGCGATGGCAGAGGACAGCCCGGAGTCCACGGAGAGCGCCGCGGACGACGGGCAGTCCTTCGCGACGTCGGCGACGTCGTCGGCCCTGTTGCCGCCGTCCCGGAGGCTTGCGTTCTTCAAGCGGGCGGAGGAGGAGGAGGAGCGCGGGGAGGTGGGCGCGGTGGTGGAGGTCGACGCCGCAGACGTGGACGCGTCGTCCGACGGATGCTGCAGGGGCGCCGGCGCACCGGACGGCGGCCGCCGCAGCCGGGAGAAGCAGCCCAGCATGGCGCTTTAATTCTTGCCCTGATGTGTGGGCGCTAGTAGCTGCCCAGCTACTAGCTCGGCAGCTCCTTGGTTTTGGGGGAGGTAGTTGCGCGCGTCGTGAATGGGGGCGAGTGAGTGAGTGTGCGTGCGAGGAGTTTATAGGAGAGAAGGGGTGAAGTGAGAGGGCTGGCTTCAAGTAGAAGTAGGTAGCTAGTGGGGGCTCACCTATTATTTGGACGTATTGAGTTCAGTGCAACGCTGACAGTAGTTTGTCCAAGAAGGGCTACAATTACTCTCCTACCTAATTTAACAGGTGGAGTAGATGCGGCTTCCTTCTCCAGGGATTATAAGTACCACACTGGTCTCCAGATTAGGTTTGCATTTTCTTGCCCGTAACCGCTACTCCCTCCGTTTGGAAATATAAGATGTTTTAGTTTTGTAAAGTAGATGTATCTAGACAACTTTTAGTGTCTAGATTCATTTGAATCTATACACTAAAAGGTGTCTAAATACATCTCCTTCACAAACCTAAAACATATTATATTTCTGAACGGAGGAAGTAGTGGAGTAGTACTATAAACACATAAATACGTACAGACAAAGAATTTTGGGACCCAAAGATCCGGAACCAACGGATCCTCTTTAACCTCTAGAACCAATGGATTATTCACATGTTTCTAGTGTAGGTTACTCAGTAGTTTCTTGCTTAATGTTGAAGATAATCACACTTTATTATTAGACAACAAGAAACATGGGTAAAACATACCAAGACATACAAACAAAACAAATCGTGGAGCCTAAGTCCCGGAACCAACGGGTCATCTTTAACCTCTACACCCTCTCACCTTTTAGTAGGGCAGCCGGGGCATCGCCTGATCTGTGTTACACTACACATACAGAATATCAAATTATGTAACTCCAGGATAAGCGCGCTATCTTTTTGCAATCCATTGCCCGTGCAACTCGTACTAGCTGTAGAGGCCCTAGGAATTGAAAGAGTTTTTTTTTTCATAAATTAGGAAGTTTTATAGCAATGAAGCTTTTTCTTTTGGGGGGTATTATAGCAATGAAGCTTGACCTGCCCCACATGAGAGCTCGTGGAAGTTATTTCTTGTTAATACTTTTCACATATAGGATATTCAAATCCACACCAATAGCATATGCTCAAGGGTGAAACAAATGATACATGTTAATGTAATAAAATCATTAAAAAATCACCTGTACAAATCCATCCTATATTTATGATCGGTGGCATGTGAAAACAATTTTGTTGCTTCAAAAGCAACTTTAAAACATGGGGTTATTTTTTCAAGGCACAACATAGATTTTTTATGTGTTTGAAACTTTGCAAGGACATAAAATACATGGACATGTGTATTATATAGAAATCATTTTGTTTATATATATTTTTAGTGATTTTATTTCTCATCCACATACTCGGCAGTCGTTGTCCACTTCAGTTATGTGCCTAAAGTATACAAGTGTGATAATATTGCGCAGGTGCTATATATTAAGGTAAGGTGTGATATGAACTCGCATAAGTATTTTAAGGATCGATCACATGTGAGCTGACCAATTTCCATTATCCAATGACTCTGAACTCTCATGCAAATCAAAGGAACACGTGTATTTTGGCTCCTCGACTGTTGCTAATGTCTAACTAGTTTAGCCACTCAGCTCTCTATGTATTCTATACTTTTGGTCCTTCATATGCCAAAGACCTTTGCTTTAAGAAGTGTCAGCGAGGCGTAGATTAGTTCCTTGCCTCTCAAAAAGTGGTGTTAATAACATGCATTTTATCTAAAGAAAGCGGTGTTAATGATGTATAATCATAAATGTTACACAAAACCATGGATATTGTAAAAATTGAAAGCTTTCCTTTTTTACAATTTATAATTATTCACTTCAAAATTCTCTAATATTTAGCAAATTTTCTAAAATAGCCTCATTTTTTCTAATTTTGTAGTGTTTTTTTTCTTTTTCTTCAATTATCCGTTCTTTTTAATTCCTCCATATTTTTCTTGTAAATTTCAACTAGCCCCTCCGATCCATAATAAGTGTCGCTGATTTAACACAAAGTTGTACTAAATCGGCGACTCTTATTATGTATCAGAGGGAGTAAATGAAGTCAGGTTTCTATATAAATGTTATGTTTGATTATATTATATAAAAGCTTAATTTAATAAAAAAAAAGATGGTACCTACTTACCTATGAATATATACTTTTACAAAAGCATTTTTTCCCTTTGATTTTCTTGATTTTATATGTGTTACACTAATTGGACTGCCATGGTGTGGGAAACCACATCTTGTCATCACCAAAACATCTTTTAGTGGGGGAAAGGAACTAAATTTAGGCGGTTTTAGCACTTGATGGAGCAGGGATATAACTGTCGAGTGATCTAGAGTACGTCAATAGTTGGAACGTCAGGAATATCTCTTTTCGAAAAAAATGAAACATGGTTTGTTCTTTAGAACAGAACAAGATGAAGATAATTCCCCGCCAAAAATATGAAGATTAATTCGACAATCTTTTAGACGTCACTCTAGCCATGATGCATTTGTCCAGAGATGCACAAATACCGAAACTGATGCACGTATAATTTCTCTGCCTCGTTTTGGCACTCGAGAGTTTGAAGCTCGAACCACCATAATGTGTGGGCTTCGTAGGAGTACTACAAGTGACAGTACGACTGGTCCCAGATCGTAAACAGTTACTGTCATGTCGACCTGTCGAATTCACTCGACTGGTACACACCCACTTAATAATCTCAGGTCCAGTTGTACGTGCGCACGTCTGCTTGTGCGTGTGTACATATATGCACATTTTACCGAGGATGCTTTTCCAAAATAAGAGTAATACCACGTCATGACATTGTGTACCTAGCTCTGTTGTTTTGTTTGAATAGTCTCGAGAGAGGCAGGAGGTCTACATTTACTAAATCAAAAACAGAGTTGTGGTTCCCCTTTGGAACTAATTTGTTAGAAGTGTGCTTTTTTGCGCTACTGGGCAGTCCTACAAAATAAAAGGGATCGGGACATCATGGTGGAAGATGATGTTCGGCTTTAGACCATGACCACCCAGATGCATGACATGGCGCGTCGTGCTTCAACACTGATAGTCAAAAATGTTGAAGAGGATATTGATGTGGATGTAAACTGAAACCTAGAAGCTGTTGAGATCGGGTGGTCTATGCCGAGTTTGGTCTTTCTGTCCGGTGTTTCTAAGGTGTGGCGTTATTTGGTAGGCTGGTTTGTGTCGTAAAATTTTCATGTCGTCGTGGTGGGTTATGTCCTTGTGGTTGTCATCGAGACTGGTTGAACTATTTTTCTTTCGCTTTTCTTTCCTAGTTGTAAAAAGACTTGTTATTCTGTTATCTGATGGTAATGGTACCCGGCTTGTGTGAGTCGTGTGAAAAAAAAAACAGAGTCATGCAGGTGACATGGAAAAACACAATCTCCAACAAGTGCACATCTTGTAAATCTTAAACCACGACCACATGTCAAAGAAAATGGACGGGAATCCGACGCTACCGTTCCCGCGGAGGGGCGCACGCGACTTCAGGATAGAGTTGTTGCCAGCAATTTTGTGTGTGGACCCTCCAACTTTGCCACGTGGCAGAAAAAAATAAAGGTTTCATCTACTAGCATACACTGCAAAATCCGACGAATCAAGATACTTTCGCTCTACTAGCTAGACAACACCGACTATAAAGCATCATGTAGTATTTCAGTTCCATCGTCTAAGCACATCCTTGTCTGAAAGCACAACATCTGCAACTTTAAGAGCTATAATATATATCCTGTCAATCGTTGACTGATTGGGAATGTGTCTGAAATCAACATTATAAATATTGCTGATACAAAAAATTCAGTGTATCCCTCACAAAGTCTTTCACCATATAACCACTTGTCTTTCTAGAAACAAGTGTTTTCAAGAATTTTAAGCGAGCCAAGCACGCATAAATTCCTTTAAAAATTAGTTGAAACGAAGATTTGGCGGTTGAACATATATTCACATTTTGTCCGAGAGATAGATACCACACGTCGGGGTGGCAACAATGATAGCCATGCGCTGCCGTACTGCATGGCGTTGTAGCTTGGTGTACCGCTGCTACTGCACACATCGTCCTGTTCTAGTACCGGTGGTAGACACGCACCTTACAAGAAAAACAGGAAAATAGTACTACAGGCAGAAAGCAGATGAGAGAGACCATATGTATGGCTTTGCGTGCGCACATAAACCTGGTTGGTACGCATGCATGCGCGGTCGATCATGGTTCATATGATCTACTAACCCGGATGCAACAGCACACAATAAAGATCTAAAGTGCACATAATGCATAGTAGTACATTGCATGTGGTGCACATAAATGTCAACAAAAATGTGTCCCACGGCATGATTAATTATATGTTTGGCTATGTATTTTGTTTAGGGAGTCACTCGATTATTTGGAAGTCAAGCCGGAAATTTTGATTCCAAAATCGATTCCTGATCGAACGGCTATTGATTACACCATATTATGGGTTTCCTCATGTATTTTGTTTACGGAGTGTCTTGATTATTTCAAAGTCAAGCTTGGAAATTGTAATTCGAAAATCGATTAGTAATTGAACAACAATTGGGTACATGGTTGCACATTCCAAAATTATGTGCAACTTTGTACACATGTATATATATTTGCTACATGATCGGTGTGGCTTTGGACCCGAAACTTTTCCATGACACCCTTCTTCTTGGTAAGTGATCAATACAACAATTTTTAGTCTCCAAAAATTCTTGAAAAACATACAAGCAGATATAAATATCTAGTATGCTAGACCAAAAGTGCATCGAAAAATATATTTTCATATGTGATTGCACAAAAACGACAAATGATGGAAGAAAAATGAGTTCATTTTTTGCTTGTGATTTTGTGTATCCTAGAATACAACATATCATCTAACAAAACTCTATAGATATGTAGATGACATGTGTATTATCCACGTATTTTTTTTGTTTCTTTGAATGTTCAAAATACCATTTTGGATGTTTTTAAATACCGAGATCACTGGAGCTCGGGAGCTAAAGCACCTCTGTCTTGTACATGATACCATATATAGTAATTGTTTTCTGGCAAATCCACTTTTGATCTTGGGAGCATATGCTACTGCCACCGGAAAAGAACATATTAAAATATCAAAAAAATCTGATAAAAGATTCTGCTAGTAGATATTGACAGTCTATGTGCACATGCCAAGTTTCGAGGAAAACTTACATTTTTTATGTCCTGCATAAAAAAGATAAGAAAATGTCTTGTGAAGGGCTTTTTTGTAGCACCCAATTTTTTCTTTTTTCCACATGACAGAAACATTGTCGTTTTCTCGTGAAACAACTTTGCGAGGACATAGAACATAGAGATATAGACCAGACATTTTCTGTCCGATTTTTTGGACATTTTTTTAATACGTTTAAAATTTATTTTAAAAATCAGGAGCATATGGACATGAGTGCAAAAACGCCTCTTCCTTATTTTCTATGATATAAGATGTATATATTTAGTCAAAAATTGAAATTCACTAATTTTGAACACACACACACACACATACACACCCACATATATATAACATTTGTAGTATTGAATGAATAAACTATGCCAATGAATTTATGGTGGATCTAGTGATGTTGATTTGCTATTGGAGATATTTGTGTGTTTTACGTAAATTTATAAAACTTTGACTATTTATATAAAATAGTCAAAGAGATAGAGATAGAGTATCTGACTTTCCGTGCCAGATAGAGTAAATTCCTGCGTCAATATAAATTCTATCTGGCGTAGTAAGGAATATAGTTGACGCCAGATAGAGTATATTCCAGATAGAGTATATTCCTTACTCACGCACGCAGTATCTGGAATATAAATTAGAGAGATAGAGTATCTGACTTTCCGTGCCAATGAGTATGTAATATTATGGGTCCCTTTGTTTTTTCAAAAGAAACTTGGAAGAGTCCCATTGATAGTAAATTTTTTCTAAGGAAGCCATTTGGATCAAAGAAAGACACCTCCAGAATTCCTATGGATTGCATATTCCTACATCTCTACGCCATAGGGATTTTTCAACATATTTTTTCCATGGGGACCAGTATTTTCTGTAGTTTTTCTCTGTTTTGCAATGTTCAGTTTTCTACCGGAAATTCATGTGTGTTTTGTAGTCATGTGATCCACAGAAGCCCACCACACGATGACGCACTGTACGTGTTTGGTCGGCCCTGTACATCTCCTTGTCGCCAGGCCACGAAGCAACAACAGATGGAAAGCAACGCGCAACGGTACCTCCGCTCAAAGTATAGCGTAGAGGCCGTCCGCGCGCGTCCTCCTTCCTTCCTTCCTTCCTTCCTTCCTTGCCGAAGAAGCACCTTCCCGGCCCGGCCGCCGGGAGGAAAGAGAGAGAGAGAGAGAGAGCTTCACGGGACCAGTAGTGTCCAGTACCAGCTAGCAGTAGCTCCATCGGTCGCCATCAATGGCCGAAACTGATAGCTGAGAGAAAGCTAGGCGCGTACTACGTGACTACGTGGGCGCGTCACGTAGCTAGCTGCGGCTGTGTACGCACGTACGTAGCCCATCAGATCAGTGAACCGATGGCCAGTCCCCGTCGACGCGCACGTGACGGATCCGATCGCGTACGTCGCCGATCGATCTCGATCTCGCTTCCGGCCGGTCGCGCATCTCCATCGCCCGATCCGTGCGCCAGCAGTAGCCGAGTCCGTCTGGTGTGGCTGGGGAAATTACTGCAACAGTACCATTTGCTATCGCCATAATTAACTCTGCTCATCTTGTTTAGCTTAGCTGCATGCGTTAATTAAGCTGTACAGCTACTAGGTGTTAATGTTCAGAATGTGTACTCCTAGGTACTAGGTCTGATCCGTGTGGATATATAGGAAGTAGTATTGCAGCTAGCGATGCAGGGTTATATATTGCATGCATGGGCAACCGGTGGAAGTGGTGGGCATGGCACGGAACGGAAGCAAGCGATTCCAGGCGTGCATGCATGCATGCCTTCCATCAGCTGTAGCTGGGGGCCTGGGAGGAGGGCCGATCGAGCTGCGGATGCATGTGATCGATGAACAGGGACAGTGCTAGTACCGTGTATACGTGCGTGCAATGAGTGGCGCATCGAGCGATTGGAGGATCTCGATCAATCACACAAGTGCCGCGTAGCTTGGTAGAGTTCCTGTTCATTGCGTTGCCCGTTTCATCGGCGCGGCAGCCGCTGACGACACCCTGTACGTGCACGGAATCGCTGCCGATCGAATGCATGCGGAGCTAGCTCACGGTTTTTGATTAGGGATTATTCTGTGCTAGCTATGTCCGTTCCAAAATATAAGAGACGTTCTATTATTTTTTTAAAACATATGTATCTAGATTTTTATAACGTGTAGGTTCATTTGTTTTCCTTCGAAACCTATTTCTAGATATATCTATTTCAGAAAAATACAAAAACACCACCTCTATTTTTGGAACGGAGGCAGTACATGCATATCGCACGTCACCACCGAAGCTTTGCGGCAGCAGAGCACGGCCCCTGTTTGTCGCCCCCCGAGCTGTTTCTTGCGGTGGTATAGTCGTTGTCACTGCAGGCTGGATATGCTGCCGGAGGATTCATCCATGGAAATCGGGAAGGCCCGCGCCGGAGAGCGCGCGTGCAGACAGGACACGCGTCTCCTGCGATCATCGTGGCCTGCCCTGACCTGCCCTTGCCCGCCGCCATAAATACATTTTGGCGTTCGTCCGGTGTTGTTGGGCTGGGCAGACAGAGCGAGGAGCCGGGTGCATGCGGCAGCGGCATGCAGGACGCGCGACCCATGTCACAGTGGACTTGCCGCACGCGGGACAGCGCCGCGGGAACGAAGAATCCATACGGCCATGCGAACGGGAGCACGCATGTGTGTGCATGAGAAGGTTCTGCTGTATGTGTGCATGCGCTAAAATAAAGGAGGACACGTCTAGTCTAGTGCCCGATCGATCGGGGATTACGCTAGCGCTCAATCGACCACCGGCGACGCCAATGTCTAGTGGATCTCTCATGTTTTGGTGGCGACTCTTTATCCTGCGACCATCTCCTCCTTTAAAGGTGGCCATCTCCTGGAGACGGTGGCTTTGCGAGGTGTCGGCGGCTGCCACGCCTCGGAGACGAGTCCTGTGGCGATCCCGACGGCAAGGCGACCTGCACAAGCGGCGAATACTTCCCGGAGCTGCCGAGTATCACGGAGATCTCTCCCGCGGTGCTATGGTGGAGACCACGACCACATCCTTGATTTTTTCTCTCCTTAGTTCTTGTTGAATGGTCTCTGAATGTAGCTTATCGAGTGTAGTAATTCTGATTAAGTGTACGTGTATTTAGGATGTAGCTTTACAACGGGATTGTCGTGCCATTAGTAGATGGAGCTGCTGGTTAATGGAAATTGTAGAAAGAAAAGAAGTTTGATTTCTTTTGTTCTTCTCGTTGTTGATGAAAAGCAATTCTTCAGAGTTCAGACTGATGGGATGCTCTAATTTGAGGTGTCCTGGTAGGACACGCACTGTAACTTCTATTATGCTGCGGAAGTTATTGATTGTTCCTGTAGTAGTAAGAACTACAATAGATTGAGAAACTTCAATGTCTTCTCCTGGTGTAGATTTAATAAGTTGCCAGAAAAACTTCTGGTAGATAATTTGTCAGTGTTCTGTAACAGTTTAACAAGGATCAAACTTGTAACAGTTTAACAAGGATCATGCACCCAACATTCGGAATCCCACCCTCGCTGACCTGGAGGAGCCTGTATGCCTGGGAAGTGCCAATGCTTGCCTTGTGGCATGTGTACAAAGTATTTTTTGCTCTCTCACTAACTCTACGGTTTGATCTGATTAAATGATGCTTATCAGGAGAGACAAGACCATGGATGTGGTGCTCAACCCATGACTCTATCTTGTAGGTGTTGTCTCCACATAGTTTAACAAAAATATGTGCATCACAACCACATCTTGTGTCTGTTTTCTTACGCCTTTTATTGAAGGGGCCGCCGATCACCTCTTTATTTTTTGACTTGAATCCTTCCCTATTACAGACAAAACGTTTAGTCTTAACAAGCTGATTCTCTGTCTTCTTCTGTTGTCCGACACGAACTCCAAAACCCATATGATGTGCATATGACTTGTAGAACTCCTCGACGGCCTCAAGTCCTTCAAATATCATTCCTACTTTAGGCTTCAAATTATCATCACATTGAGGTGTAAAAGATGAATTCTGCGGCATCAAGCTAAATATTGATAAGTGACTTCATGTACAGATTGCTAAAACTGAATAGAATTATTCGTCGGTGAAAACTGTTGAGTAATAAGACTTACAGCTTGCGGTATATCTGCATTCTTTTTGGGTGTACTAGACATTGGCTCATTCGTATGCATTTGAAAGATGGTTATTGGCTCCGTATGACTGCACACGTTGCTACAAGGTTAAGATTTCACTCACAGGTTAATAACATACCGAAGGACTGAATATCGCGTTTATGTTACCTGAAACTTGTGGTGTCGCTGATTGCTGTTGTTGGTTCCATGGTATTTGTTGCCCCCTCGTGATTGATTGTCATTGGAGCAAAGTTTGCCTGATGTTGCACTAGTGTTCAACAACACATGAGACAGGGAACAATGGAGCCTGACATAGATTAGAAAATTACACGTGAGACAGGAAAAAGGACAGGACATTAAGTTCATGCATCAGACGCTTGCCGACAGACGGGGGATCACGTAGGCTTGCAACTGGACGGCGACTCGACTCGGCGTTGGAGCAGAGATGCGCACATAGTCTTCGCCTTTGTCTAGGGTTCACGGCTGGCCGCCGTCGGGATCAGGGGCGGACCTAGAGCAAAATCGACCCGGGGTCACTCTATAAGTCACACATATATTTCAGCTAGATTTGGGGGTGTCATACACTACAAATGACTAAAAATTAGGAAAGAAATATGATTTTACCGGGTGTCCTGTGACACCTGCTACCATAAGGTAGGTACGCCCCTGGTCGGGATCTCTACAACGTGGGAACGATGTAGTATCGCGGCCATGGGGTTTTCTCAAAAATAGATTTTCTAGTATGAGGTGGAGGGGTCGTGTTGTGAAAAATAGCGGCAGACTTGGTTAACCCACCAGATTATGATCGTGGGGTTGAAAAAGTCTGGGATGCACGGATGCACGAACCTAGCGGATGCACACGATATGTTGCCTTTAAATTATGTGATTGTTTATTTGGTAATGTGTATATGGTTATGTATTCAGTTTGTTGTAGCCCGGGCTTGTTACGCCAGGATCACCCACAACCAAACTCACAAACATATATTACATCGGGAAAAACCACGGACATTAACAACAAAAACACAATGAAAAAAGCGCAACGCAGCAGCAGCAGCGGAACCCAGCGAAACCATGAGCAGCACAAACAAAGGACGAACATGATTTTTTTTGAAGGTTGTTTTCTTCTTTCTTTTATTTTCAATATATCTTTGTTTTATTACTTTCTTCTCATTTTACAATGTTCCTCTAACTTTTTTCTTAAAATTTTCACTGTTTAAAAAAAATCATTTCATTTTCCATTGAACTTTTACTTTCTTTTATATTCATTCTTCATTTTTTCAATTTGTTCATGCTTTATTTTTATTTCCTTACTTTCTTTGTATACTCTTTTTTTATATTAAAAATCTATGTATATTTTTTTGTGGAGCACATGCACATATTTTAGTCTTATGAATGGTATGGACATTTTTCAACCGATAATTATTTTTTCAAACCGATGAACATTTTACAGACCAATTAAATTTTTTCAGACCAGTGAATATTTTTCAAACGTATGAACAATTTCTAAAATTATATAACATCGTTTTCCAAAACCGTGATAATTTTAAGACCGATGAACATTTTTTTCAAACCAGCGAATAATTTGAGAGTAACAATTTTTCAAACTCGTGAATATTTTTTAAAGTTATGTGAATATCTTTTTTCAGACATGTGAGAATTTTTTCCATAACTATGAACATTTTGTCAACCTCGTGAGCATTTTCTTAAATTACGTTAACATCTTTTTCCGGTCCCGTGAGTTTTTTCCTGACCTATGGACATTTTAAAATATACATATATATTATTTTGTACTAAGAGAACAAAATTATTCTTAGTTGTAAACATTATTCATGTTCACAGATTAAATATTTTCTATAATTGTTAAGCAATTAATATGTAATATATTTATTCTTATTAGCTAATCTATCTTTCGAGAAAAATATAAAAAAATAAGGTTTTTGCTAGTTTTCAGGCGCCTGGGAATTTCTTAGGTCTCAGTCACCTCTCTCGCCATTAGATTTACCTCGCAATTCGTGCAACGTGGAATTAGGTTGTAACTGGGATTTTGATGAGTTACAACTAGGTTGTAACTGAGAATTAGTACAAATTATATAAGTTGCAATTAGGTTGCAACTGAAAATTAGCACAAATAGTAGAATGATGTCAGCGACTTAGACATAATAAATTGTCAGGCGTCTGAGATCTAGGCACTCCCAAAAAATAACACCATAACTGGTGAAGCGTAGACGCACCACCATTCACCCCTGACGAGGAACCACTCATTTAATTTCGGAACACGCCTTGTCTACAAGCAGAGGATCCACACCGAGTAATGAAACAACCTAAAAGCAATGGAGCAACCAAAAACCTTCAATTCAAGAAAGCTTAGATCTCTTTAGAGATATCAGATCGATCGAGACACAATTCGTAGCGTCGATGAAAAGTGGAGCGGCGGTCGCTAATATTTTTCCCCTGCACGACCTGAAAACAACGAAGGGCACACACTAGCGATAGAAGCTTGGAAATAAAACAGTTTGACAGCCGTACGACTCATTCCTCAATTGTTCAACGTCGGCTAAAAGCGCCTCTGGTTGGAACATTCCGAACTCTTTGCGTCGTCCTTTTTCGTTTTCTTGTTTGGCTAAGCGACTGATTTACCGTTAGAGCATGTACAATGAAAGATGTTTAGGATGGTGTTTAGAAAAGTAAACCGGTTTTTATTTTAGCACCGGTGCTTATTTATACTAGGTAGATGTCTAACTAAGCACCTCTTCTATAGAAATAAGCACCAATGCTTAGCAAAATGGTTGGTTTATTTTTGTAAGCACTTCTCTAAGCACCTCCTATTATACATGCTCTTACAAGGCCAGCCGCTTAGGTATTAAATGAATTTTGGGGTATTTTTTTGGCTTGCTTAAGCGTCCATCTAAGAGGCTCCAATTAAACGTGCCCTTAGCCCAATAAGAAGCTTAAAAAACAAACAAATACGAGCCCAATTATAACTTACCATGGAAAAACCAAATCCAAAATAGAAATCAAATATATAAAGTCTAGAATCGCATAATTACATATCCATGCGCAACTGCATACATTGGTGAAATTGCACACGTATTCCCGCAAAAAAAATTGCACATCTATGTGCAATTTTGCATCTACGAGGAAAAAATACATGTATAAAAATGCATTGAAGGATGACAGGTAAAGAGGAAATGGTGGTGTAGATCCAGAGGACGATGTCGACGTTAGCGGAGCGCCACGTCGCGTCGGCGAGATGCGGATCCGTCTACTCCTCGACGTGATCGCAGGCGTTGAACTTAGAGAGAGGACGAAGAGGAAGAAGTTGCGCCATTTGTTGTAGTTCCTGGCCTCCGCGTAGAGCTTAAACTTGATGTAGCGGGTGATGTCAATGCCATACGTGATTGGGGGGAGAGGAGGAGCTGCACGGAGGTGTTAGTGAGGTGGCGTGCCAGAGAGGCATCACTCTCGAAATCACTCATTGTAGAGAGGCATCACTCTCGAAATCACTCATTGTAGAAGAAGAGAGGAGGAGAGGGAGAAGAGACTCTGATACCAAACTGAATAACACAAGATTGCAATACTCACCACACTTCTCATTATCTAAGAGAGGTACATAATTATACAAGGGGAACGGTAGAACGTGCCGTTGTGGGCTTTAGTCGTGCAGCTACAATTGTGCTAGATCTAACAACCTCAAGGTCATCTAGTTACAGATCACGGTACAAACACCGTCTCAGACTATGTATAGAATCTACACTTGGCCTCTGCTCCCTGGCTCTGAGAACTGGCACTGAGAAGATGCCTGAAGCGTAAACTACTTGGCCTCTGCTCCCTGGAGAAAATGATTGCCCAGCAGAGAGTGCGGGTCCTCTGGCTGAAGGACTGTGACACTAACACAAGGTTCTTCAGGACTCACGCTAGTCATCGCTTAAGGAAGAACAAGATCACACTGCTTAAGGTTGATGGAAGCTATCTCACGAGCCAGGAGGAGATGGCTAGGGCAATGGGTGACTTCTACGTAGATTTTCTCTCCTCTGCCGGAGACCGGCCCTTCACTATGGATTTGGACGCGTTTGAGCTGCCTACGATGGATTTGTTTGGGCTCGAGGTGGCCTTCTCGGAGGAGGAGGTGTCGAGTGTGATCAAGACCATGCCGCTAGACAAGGCTCCCGGGCCAGATGGGTTCGTGGGGAGATTCTTTGTGTCATGCTGGCATATCATCAAAGGCGATGTTATGAGAGCCTTGGGTAGATTCTTGGTGGGTGACATGAGAGGTGTTGCTTCCATCAACAAAGCGATGGTCACTTTACCGCCGAAGACGGATGGGGCTATGGAGTTGAAGGATTTTAGGCCGGTGAGCCTGATCCATGGGATTGCCAAGCTCATCGCCAAGCTCATCGTTGTGAGGCTCACACCCTATCTCCCAATCTTGGTGGGGCCTCACCAGAGCGCCTTTGTCAGAGGGTGCTGCATGCACGACAACTTTATGCTGGTCCAAGGCACTGCCCGCCGGCTTCACGCATTGAAGGCACCAGCGGTGATGGTCAATCTGTACATAGCAAAGGCGTTTGGCACGGTGGATTGGTCGTTCCTGGTGGAGGTCTCGAGGAAGTTGGGCTTTGGCCTAAGGCTCATCAGCTGGGTGTGTGGCCTGCTGGCGATAGCTTTGACGTCGGTCATGCTTAATGGGCTTCCTGGAAATTCATTCTGGAAAGGCCGTGGGCTGCAGCAGGGCGAACTCCTCTTGCCGATGCTTTTCGACCTCGTCATGGAGATTCTGCATCACTAGTTTGCCCTGGCAGTGGAGAAAGGGTTGTTGACCCCGCTGGCTCGGAGTGGCATGCGCCAGAGGCTCTCCCTTTTTGCGGACGATGCTATGTTGTTCATCAAGCCAATGACAACCGACCTGGTAGTGGGCATCGCAATTCTAGAGGATTTTGGGCTTCTGTCGGGTCTTCGGATCAATTTGGCCAAGTACGCGGCACACCTGATCAGATGCTCGGGTCAGCAGACTTCGTTGATTAAAGACGCTGTGTGCTGCCCGGTCGCGAGCTTCCCCTACACCTATCTGGGTTTGCCGCTTTCTATACGCAAGCAAACAGCAGGGCAGTTGCAGCACGTGGTGGAGAAGATGGCCAGGAGACTGCCACTGCGTGCCTACCCAAAGGAGGGCGCCTACTGCTTGTCAGATCGGTCATGTGTGCCACTCCCATCCATGCGATGTTGGCCCTGGACCTTCCACCGAAGACGTTGCAAGCCATGATCATGATTTGCCGAGGCTTTCTCTGGAGTGATAGAGGGGACGCCAAGGCAGGACAGTGTGCCGTGGCATGGTCTGTAGCTTGCTCTCCCAAGGATTTGGGAGGTCTAGGTATCCCCAACCTAAGATTGATGAACCTGGCGCTTAGGGCTAGGTGGCTTTGGCTTCAACATACGGACCCAGAGAGATCCTGACACGAGCTCCCTATGCTGCTGGAGAAGGAGACTAGGGCCTTGTTCTTGGCGGCGCTGCCACAAAAGTGGGTAATGACTTGACGACCCTCTTCTGGGAGGATAACTGGCTAGATGGCGTTCGACTCAGGGATAGAGCACCAAACATGTGGGCATCGGTTAGACCGATCGTCTGGGCAAGGAGGACAATGCTAGAGGTGATCGAGGAGGGATTTTGGATCAGATACGTTGGACCTAAGATTGCTTCGGCGGAGGCGGATGAGGTCCGATGGAGATGGGAACCTGATGGGAAGTACTCTTTCAAGTGTGCGTATGCGGCGCTGTTTGCAGGAAGGACTTCGTGCCCAGCGGCTAGGGGGATCTGGTCGTCATGGGCTCTCAGATCTTTGCCTGGCTGGCAGCAAGGAACCACTATCAGACGTCTGATAGACTCAGGAGGAGGGGCATGCCGCACTGCGGTGACCCAGCATACCACTGCATATGTAGTACACTATAGTCGTTGACATGACATCCACAGAACACTGTTCCGTAAATATCATATCCCTCAGAGTGGTACAACAGAAACATTATGGGTCCATATTACAAGCATTCACACATTATTATTATTACAATACCAGAAGTTCAAGACTTCAAAAGGATTCAACTTATAAACCAAAATATAAAGTGTTTCAGCGGAATTTAGAAGTAGCAACTCCCACTAGGAGTTGAGCTCAACAGCTTACTCTATACAGTTCATGCTGCTCGGCTCCGTTGGTTACTACTAACTAGGATTCTTAGTTGGATTCGTTATCATCAACACCATAGCGGATTTCTTAATCCACTCCTTCCACACCTCGTGACAGGTCAGGCTCTTCGTAGAACACATCTTCTTGACATTCGGCTGCATATATTGGCACGTCTTCGGGATCCTTAGAGTCTAAGCAAGGGATCAAAGGAAAGGATGAGTAATAGCGTTACCCAACAAGTTCATTATATGCAAGGTGGGAAGTTTGATGCTCTAACTACCACCTTGGATTATCAATCCTTGGCACTATGCAGTTTTTGTAAATCTTTCTTCAAAGTTTTATTTTATTATGAAAATCTATGACCATCAGCCTTCACAGGTTGACCAGAACTTTCATGGAGTTCCTTTCCTGCCATGTTCGTAGCTCCTTCCCGGAACATGGAGTAACAAGTTACAATTCTTACACTCTGCAGAGGTGCGTTACTTTACTCATAAAAGATCAACTCCTTGTTGCACAACCAGGCGTACTTTCCCGTCCACAATTCCATGATGTGGGTCCCAGTAGTTGGTCCAAGCCAATCACTGCCCCCTTCGCGACCTCGCATGCCTCTTTGGTGTACACCATGCCCACATATTGAATTACGGCAATGGTTTGTACAAACCGTTAGATGCCAGAACTATTGTGGGACGATGAGGGTTCCCATCCATATGCTGCATATCCTCTACAAATTACCAATTAATATGCACGCTACGAGGATAACAGCCACGACCTGCGTATCCGGCTTCATGCGAGAGGAAGAAGATATAGTTGACTTCTCTGTCCCATTCCAAATCTCAAGGTCAACGCGTAATATACGGTGCTAGAATCACTGATGTCAGGGGTTATTAAGTCCCTAATTGATCATCATTGTTACAAATAGAACCCTAAGTTCTATTGCTCCATTATATTATCACTTAGGATGATATCTATGATTTCTTTATTTGTGAAAATATTATTTTCTTTCTTTGGAGTATATATGATAACACACAATTTGCAAATACTTTGATAAAGACTCTTTAGAGGATATGAGCAAGTGATGAACTTGCCTTGTGATTGCAAGGTAGTGAAGTCTGATGCTTGCACTGGACCTTGAGCTTCTATGTAGGGGTGGGCGTTCGGTCATGACCAAAAATTCGGTCTTTGCATATCGGTCTATTTTGAAATCGGTCTTTAAACAAATAAAGACTTAAATTTACTTGTTATTTTTACTAACCGACAAATTCGGTTACCCGATAATTCGGGTTCGGTTTCGGTCATGATCGAATTGTGTAGTAGATATTATCAAATACAAAAGTTCGATAATATTTCGTAAACCATTTGGTACTATGTAAGTTATAATTTGAATATAAAATACACTTCATATAGTCATATTATTTTGCGGAAACTAACATTCAATAATACTAAATTTGGCTTAGTCTAGGAAGAAAAATCTATAGTTATGCGCAACTAGGGCTTTGGAACTATGCCACTCTCATCTAAAATTCGGTCAGTTCGGTCTATTCGGTTACCAAGAACTAATGACCGAATTAACCGAACTAAATTCGGTCTACAAAATTTGCTACCCAATTTTTTGATCGGTCCTTTCGGTCTTGGTCTATTCGGTTTTGGTCTCGGTCATTTCGGGTTTGGTTTTCGGTTTTCGTTTTTTTGCCCACCCCTACTTCTATGTCTACAAAAACATCATTATTGCCCGGTAAGGACAATATTTAAAGAAGCAAAATGATTATGCAAAGTAATATAATGCATTATTTAAATTTGTATGTATTCTCCCTTCATTTATTTAATTTATAAAAATTCTTTTAATAGTAAAGAATTTATAAATATTAATTTTCTTAATATTTATTGAATATTGTATTCTTTTATTTAATTTATTTGTATTTTATTTAATTAATAATTCCATTAAGAATTATCATTAAATACCAAAAATTGATATTAAATATTTGTTTAGTATTTTTATAAAATACTAAAATATTAATATATAATGAAAGTGATTTTTATTTATTTTTATTATCTTCCAAGGATTTTGTAAAATTCCATAAGGAATATATATATTACAAAATTCTTAATAAAATTTATATATCTAAAATTTTATCTCTTAATTTATTTGGATATTTTGGATTATTGTGAATCCAAAAATATTTTATTTATAATGTTTGGACTTTTATTTTATTTTCTAGAATTTATTTAAGTTCAGGGGCACTTTGGTCTTTTTCCATTTATTAAAACAGGCTCTAAATGATCTGGGCTGGCTTTGTGGGTTTATTGGGCCATTGTGGCCTAGTAGGGCAAAGACAAAACAATACCTCGAAGGGGTATTGGCCCAACCCAGCCCAACACTCTCTGTCTCTCTCTCGAGCTCACTTCTCTCCTTCTCCTTCCCCGACCCCGTGGTCAGTGATGCTGTCACCGGCGATTCGCGCCGCCGTGGTGGAGGATGAGGTTGTCGGCCCCGCTCTATCCTCCTGTCCAATTGGATTTGGACCTGGAGCCTCCTGTGACTAGATCAATGCCGTCCCGAAGCCTAGGGTTTGGGGTTGGCGTTGATCTGACGTCGCCGCTGCTGTCGTGTGCCGTGGAGATGCTCCTCACCCCCATGCGTGGCTATGGTTGCTGTCGTGGTGTTGTGTGGGTTGCAGCGCCCCTTGGGGGTGCTCCCCGTGCTGCCATGGTCGCCCTCTCCGCTTCTTCTATCCCATCCTAGAGGACCTTCGGTGAGTGGTTCCTCTCCCTCTCATGCTCTCTGTGCTAGGCCCTCTCATGCTAGATGTTGATAGTGGCCTTCCTGGTTACTGTCCTGTCCTGATTAAGATGATTGGTTATGTTTAGGGTTCAAATCCCTTTGTGGATTAAATATTTGATGAATTGAATCATGTGTTGATGATCCTTGAACCTGTTAAGTGGTGACTTGCTGTGGAGTTCTGCTGATGGTTAGTTGTGGTGATGCTAGTGGTTTGTCAGATGATTCTATGGATTAATTTTTATATGATTCAAATGGTAAAGTTGCTTTAGAAGCAATACTTGGGAAATCCAGTGGTTTAATAACTCACCACTGTCATTACTTGGTTAATGACAGTGGGTGTTGTGTGATGAAGTCATTGTCTTAGTACTGTTGGCTTAAGATTTCATATATAGATTGAGATCAAAATGATCTCCTACAGTGAAAATATGTATATGATTTTCCTGAGTATGATTCTTATGATGTCAGGAAAATGATTTTTATAGTTAGCTGTGGTGTAACTGTGAAGATTGGATGCTTAACCTGCTTAGTTTAGAACTATTCTTGTGACACCATCTTTGTATGTCACACAAGATTAGATTCTATTACTTGGTTTGGTATTATTCAAGCTTTAACATTAGCTTGGCATTATATATAAGTGGAATTATCTTTCCTTGCATCCCTAGAACCAATGATGTTGGTCTGAGGTTTAGGGATTTAGACCTCTATCTTGTTGATTCACATGGATTGGTTCTGGTAGTGATACCAGCTATTGTTTCTTGAATCAAAGTTGGGGAAAGATGCTTGTAAGCTTGATAACTTATATAGATCCATAAGATTAAATCCTAAGGTGTTACTCTAATTGAAGATATGTGCCTAGAGGTTTAGTTCTTGGCTATATTCATTCTTGAATTGAAATATAGCTTGATAGCTTAGATCAATGATGTTGTCCTGAGATCTAAGTTGGATCTTTATAGTTTTCTGATTGCTTTTAATGTTTAAAGTTCAGTGATGGATTCACCCAACTTGGGTGTTTTCTAAGAATTTGAATAAAAGACATATCATGTATGCTTGTCTAATCTTAGACAGATAGATCATGTGATAGTCTATTTACTCACCACTGTCACTTGATATGGGGTTTCCTGTGGTTGATCTTGTGGTAGCTTGGTCTGATGCTCCCCCGGTATTTCCAGCTCCTAGCTTGTCCTTGATCTAGATCTTCACCTGCTGGTCCTGGTGGCTTGATCTTGGTCTTGCTATCCACCTGTGTGATCCAAGGTTTTGATTGGTGTGATTTAGCTTGGCTTTGGCTTGGTGTAGCTACTGGCTGCTATGCTTAGTGTGTAAGAACAATGGAATGGTGTGGGGATTGGTTTCCCACGGTTGTGTTGATGGTTTTGTTTGATTGTGCTGTTGTTGTGGTCTTGTGAACACCCATGCGATTTGGTGTGTGTCTTTGCTGTGTGTACTGCAAAAAAGTTGTGGATATGTTCTGAATTTGAGAGTTACTTTCATCCTGTTACCATTTACCTGGCTGGTGAAACTTGCCCCTCCTTGCTGTTTATTTGACTTATGGCTTAATTTATGAAAGATATATTCTTTCATATTGGTGAAACTTGCCCCTTAAATTACTCAATGATGAACCTTGATCAGTGCACTTCACTGTCAAGTCAGAGAGTAATATCCTTTTAACTTTAACTTTCTTTCTTTTGTTTATGTTTATTTTGCAGGTACCAGATTTGAAGATCAAGACCTTAGTTTAGGTTTTTATTTTTATTTATTTATAGAATATTCACTTGTAAAAACTCTCTGATTCAATTGTAATCTTCAATTTATTCTTTTGTACTTTTTATTTTTTATTCTTTTGTAATAAAGATTGTACTATTATCAATAAAGAAATATTATTCTTTTATTTATGTACTATTGTAAAGATTGTTACTTATGTACATAAGTTACATTTGTGTAACTTCTTTATTGAATGAAGTTTTTGGAATATTCATTTTATTGATTATCTTCTTTTATTTAAAGTTTGAGTTATTATTGGTTAATTCTTAATTAAATCAAATACTCAAACATCATTCAAAATCCTTTTGAATTATAATTCAAACACTCAAGTTTTAAATTCAAATTTCATTTCCCGAAACACTCTAATCCAAAAAGATCATATCAAAGTCTATAGCAATCATCCTTCAAGACTATACCTAAACTCAAAGCATGAAAGAAACTTTGATCACTTTAGGTTTTTATTTGGCGAAAAATTTCCCACATTTTCACAGATGAATGCATGCAACATATCAAATTCCTAAATCTACCCTTCGTTAGTTCCTAAATGCTGGGATGTTACAGACTTCCCCCTTAAATTAAACTTCGTCCCGAAGTTAGTTGAGATGTACCTGAATAGTTCTGGATAGGCTTTTCTTAAATCCTCTTCTTTCTCCCAAGTGGTTTCCCTTTCAGGGTGTTGTTCCCACTGTACCTTGCAATATTTGATTGCCCTATTCCTCAACCTTTTCTAGTTTTCTTCCAAAATTTTACAGGATTTTTTAACATAGGTCAAGTCTGCTTGTAGTTCTATCTCCTGATGTGTGATTGCATCATCCGGAACTTTCAAACATTTACGAAGTTGTGACACATGGAAAACATTATGCACTTGAGCCAATATTGATGGTAACTCTAAAGCATAAGCTATAGTTCTGTTTTGACTCAATATCTTGAATGGTCCGATGTATCTTGGTCTCAATTTTCCTTTAACTCTGAACCTTTTCACCCCTTTCATTGGACTTACTTTCAAGTATACCATGTCTCCCACTTCTGGATGCCAAGATCTTCGACTTTGATCAGTATAACTTTTCTGCCTACTCTGAGCTATTTTCAATCTATCCCTGATCTTATCAATGATATCTTGTCTTTCCTTGATATAGTCTGGTGCAAATTCTTTGCTGCTACCAGGCTCATACCAACATATTGGTGATCTACACTTACTTCCATACAGAACTTGGTATGGAGCTGCCTTCAGACTACTCTGATAGCTATTATTGTAGGAAAATTCTGCCAATGGTAGATGATCTTCCCATGTACCTCCAAAATCTAATGCACAAGCTCTTAACATGTCTTGTAGTATTTTGATTTGTTCTCTCTGTTTGACCTCCTGTCTCAGGATGATAGGCTGTGCTGAAATCTAACTTTGAACCAAGTGTTTCATGCAATTGCTTCCAAAATGCTGAAGTAAACACTAACCCCCTATCAGTTATGATCTTTTTGGGCAATCCATGCTTACTTACTATATCTTTGACGTAAACTTCTACTAACTTCTCAGCATTATCTTTCTGATTTACCGGAATAAAATGTGCACTTTTAGTGAGTCTGTCCACAATAACTCATATCATATCCTTCCGTTTAGGTGTCATGGGCAATCCTGTGATGAAGTCCATACCTATTTCCTCCCACTTCCATTCGGGAGTTTACAAAGGTTTTAATGGTCCTGCTGGACTTTGATGTTCATCTTTAACCCTTTGGCAAGTATGGCATTCTGATACATATTTAGCAATGTCCCTTTTCATGTTATTCTACCAGAATAATTCTTTCAAATCCATATACATCTTAGTACTTCCTGGATGTATAGAATATGGTGTTTCATGTGCTTCTCTGAGTATGACATCACGAATCTTAATCACATCTGGAACACATATACGGTCTTGAAACCATAAAGACTCATAATCTCCAAGGCAAAAAACTGATTTTTGTCCTTGAGATATCCTCCGAATTTCCTCAGCAATAAAAGGATCTTCTGCTTGATGTATAAAAAATCTGCTCTTAAGATCAATGTCTTTTCTTTCAACTACACCATAGTAGTAGCTAATCCTCCAAGAACCTCTGTTCTAATGAATTGAAGCTCTAATATTTCCAAGTACATTTGTAACTCTTTTGGTAACTCCCGGTTGCTAGGTTGAATGTCTGGACTCTTTCTGCTTAAAGCATTTGTGTCACATCCTTGTATTTAGGACCTCACGAAGGGTAGATTTAGGAATATGTATTGTTGCATGCATTCATTTGTGAAAATGTGGGTAAAATTTTTTCCAAATAAAAATCTTGAGTGATCAATGTTTCTTTCTTACTTTGAGAATAGGTTTAGTCTTAAAGGAGGATTGCTATAAACTTTGATATGATCTTAAAGGAATATTGTGTGTTTTGAAATGAGTTTGAATTTTTAAAACTTAAGTGTTTTATAATTTAAATAATTTTGATATAAGATTTGGATCTTAAATTAATTAAGAGAAAAGTATTATAACTTAAATCTTATCTAAAATCAATATGGTATATGAAGTTCATTTCTTATTCATAAACAAATTACAAAGAATAACTTACTGAAGTTATTCCAAACTTCACAATTCACACAAGAGTAAATAATAAAATATTCTTTATTAATAAATATATAATCTTTATTACAAATGAACCAAATAAAGATTACAAGAATTATAAAAGAAAAATTACAAAAGATTAAGAAAAGTACATTTGTATCTCTACTAACTATCCTATATCTAAAACTACACTAAATCTTCATCTTTATCTTTGTACCTGTAAAACAAAGATTAAATAGAAAATAAATCAAGATTAGTGTTAGTATATATTTCTCTCAGATATGTTAGTGAGGTGCACTTGACAATCTCATCATTGAGAAATGTAGTAAAAGGGGCAAGTTTCACCAATCTGAAAGATTTCATCTTTCATCAATTCAAAGCCAGAATGCAAATGACAGCCAAAAGGGACTAAGTCACCAGCCAAGGTAAAAGTAGTTTGGTAATCGTAAGTTCAAAAATTCTGAACCTATCCATATGTGCATAGCAGGCACACAGGCTGCACACACAAGCATGCAGATGGTGTGCTGTCGACCACACAAGCACAACCAGTATCACAAAACCACAGCGCAGCCATGGAGGAGCACATCAGTGCATCACTCCACTCCACAATACACCAGCACAGCCAGGGTGAACAGCAACCAAACCAACCACCCATATCAACCCAAACATCACCAGGATGGTGACATAAGGAGGGGGATGGATCTGGTGGACAACAAGGTCAATACCAGGAGCTAGGAGGAGCAGGCAAGCTCAAGAGCAAGCTCAGGAACCCAGCAAAAGCAGAGCAAGATCAAGATCATCATCAATCCACTACACCAACATCAAATCTTGTGGTGAGTCTCATAAAGCCATCACATGCTTTCATCAGAATATCTAAACAAAAGCATGTGTTGTTTTATGTAATGATCTCTCAATAAGTACCCAAGAGGGGTGAATCTATCTTAGAGATTTCAAGTATAAGGATAAGAAATCAAGCTCAACCACAAACACTAAACCCTTAGACCAACATCACTGGGTTCAGTGTTATTTTTGCAACTTAGATCATTTTCATTTGATCTTATCAGATCAGGGCACATCTCTCAAAGAGAGAGTAGCACCTCTAAACCTATAAGTTTCAAACAAACTATTGTCCAACTAACTAGGAATTACATCCTAGAGCCTCAGACCAAAATCATAGGCAGGAAAGATAATAAAAGCTTCCATATCATCTTATCAGTTTTAATCACAAGCATAATCAAGTTAAGCCAGAAATTAAAAAAACCAATCACTTGTGTGCCAGAATACAATGGTATCACAAGGACAAGTTCTTAATTAGCTAAAACCAATCTTTACTTAGCTTCCACAGATAAAAGGGGGACAAACCAATAAACATCATTTTCCTAAAGCCAAGTGCTAGGAATCAACCTTAAATTCATTTTTACATCCACAGAAATCATTGCAAGCAATGATTTGATTCAGTGAGTATAAACTCAGACAAGCCAACAGTATAATTGCAGTAAGCAACTACTGTCAGTATAAGCAATCTGACAGTAGAGTAAACTCTTAGATCAACAACATAATCCAATCAAGGATTTCATTGATACACTAGCATGGATCATGGTGGATTATCACTAGAATTAATCTGACAGGCAATTAGCAGCAACAAAGCTACTATTAATCATCAATCATAGTAAACCATCTTTTCCCATGATCAAATATGATCAACACTACATCTAAAGCATCATAGATATGATCAACAGGGGGTTATGAACCCTAATCCAGAGATGAACTCAACCAGCACATAGTCACTCGGCATGAAAGCCACTAGATACACATAGAAAGAATCATGGCAGTAGCAGGGACAAGCACCACCATGACAACTTACCCGAGGTCCTCGCTGACGAATCGAAGAGGAAGCAGAGGGGCCGACGAACCGCGGCGGCACAGGGAGCACCTAGAGGGGCACTGCAACCTGCACCTGCCACGACAGCGGCCGCAGCAGCGCACGAGACCAGCACACCACCGCAGGCGGGATCGCGGCGGCGGCGACAACATCTTTTCCAAACCCTAGGGTTTGGGAATGGGGTGGAACTGACCACAGGGAAGCCCAGAGTCAAATCCAAGTGGATAGAATGAACGAGCATCGTCGACAACCCCAACTCTCACCACAACGGCAGCCAGAACGGCCGACGACGGCGAGAATCGATGGTGGCGGCATCGCCGGCCACGGGGGCGAGTCAGAGGAGGAGATAAGGTCGAGGGAGAGAGAGGAGGCATAGTGGGCTGGGTGGGCGAAAATCCTTCGGGGTAGTCATTTGACCCTGCCCTATTGGGCCACCTTGGCCCAATAATCCCAAGGGGCCAGCCCAGGTTATTTAATAAATCTTTTGATCAATTGGAAAAACACCAAAATAACCCTGACCTCAATAAAATTATAGAAAATAAATTATTAGTCCAAAAATTATAAATAAAATATTTTTGGATTCACAATAATCCACTCTGTCCAAATATAATAAGACATCAAATTTTGGACATTCAAATTTTTATAAGAATTTTGTAATTTAAATATTCCTTATGGAATTTTACAAAATTATTGAAAGGTGATAAAACAATAAAAATCACTTTCATTATTTATTAATATTATAGTATTTTTGAAAAATACTAAATAAATATTTAGTAATAAAATTAATGTATAATTAATAATTCCTAAAAGAATTATTAAATCAATAAAAGTCAAATAAAGGGAAATAAAATAAAATAACTCAATGTATGTTATAAATATTAAAAAGAAATATTTATAAATTCCTTATTACTCAAAAAGGAACTTTTAGGGGTAAATGCATATAAATTTAAATAATGCATTACATTACTTGCATAATCATTTTGCTTCTTTAAATATTGTCCTTACCGGGCAATAATGATGTTTTTGTAGAACTAGAAGCTCAAGGTCCAGTGCAAGCATCAGACTTCACTACCTTACCATCACAAGGCAAGTTCATCACTTGCTCATGTCCTTTGAAGAGTCTTTATCAAAGTATTTGCAAATTGTGTGTTATCATATATGTTATTAAAAGAAAGAAAATATTATTTTCATAAATAAAAAAATTATAGATATCATCCTAAGTGGTGATATAATGAAGCAATAGAACTTAGAGTTCTAATTGCAACAATGATGATCAAATAGGGACTTAATAACCCCTGACATCAGTGATTCTAGCGTCGTATATCACGCGTTAACCATGAGATTTGGAATGGGACGGAGAAGTCAGCTGTATCTTCTTCCTCTCGCATGAAGCCGGATGTGCAGGTCGTGGTTGTTATCCTCGTAGCGTGCATATTGATTGGTAATTCGTAGAGTATATGCAGCATATGGGTGGGAACCCTCATCGTCCCATGATAGTTCTGGCATCTAACGGTTTGTACAAACCATTGTCGTAATTCAATATGCATGTGGGCATGGTGTACACCAAGGAGGCATGCGGGGTCGCGAAGGGGGCAGTGATTGGCTTGGACCAACTAATGGGACCCACATCATGGAAATGTGGACGGGAAAGTACGCCTGGTTGTGCAACAAGGACTTAATCTCTCATGGGTAAAGTAACGCACCTCTGCAGAGTGTAAGAACTGTAACTTGTTACTCCCTGTTCCGGGAAGGATCTACGAACGCGGCAGGAAAGGAACTTCGTGAAAGTTCGGGTCAACCTGTGAAGGATGATTGTCATAGTTTTTCAGAATAAAATCAATCTTTGAAGAAAGATTTACAAAAACTGCATAGTGCCAAGGATTTATAATCCGAGGTGGTAGTTAGAGCATCAAACTTCCCACCTTGCATATAATGAACTTGTTGAGTAACGTTGTTACTCATTCTTTCCTTTGATCCCTTGCTTAGACTCTGAGGATCCCAAAGACGTGCCAATGTATGCAGCTGAATGCTAAGAAGACGTGTCCTACATGGAACCTGATTTATCCGGAGGAGTTGAAGGCGTGGACTACGAGATCCGCTACGGTGTCGATGAGCACGAGTCCACTTAAGTGTCTAGTTAATAGTAACTAACGGAGCCGAGAAGCCTAAACTCTATAGAATAAGCTGTTGAGCCCCACTCCTAGTCGGAGTTGCTACTTTTAAATTTCCGCTGAACACTTTATATTTTGGTTTGTAAGTTGGATCTTTTGGAAGTCTGGAACTTCCAGTATTGTAATAATAATAAAGTGTGTAATTTTGTAATATGGACCCGCAATGTTTCTGTTGTACCACTCTGAGGGATGTGATATTTACGGAACGGTGTTCTATGGATGTCATGTCAACGACTATAGTGTACTACACATGCAGTGGTATGCTGGGTCACCGCAGTTGGTATCAGAGCTTATTACTTTGACCTTAGGTTGGAAACCTAGTAAAGGGGTATTACCTGTAGGATATTTAGCAACGACAAATAATTCTCTAAAAGTAATATAATGGGTATTCAAATGAGAATATTCCGTTATATATTTTAGTGCGATGATTCTTTGTTATGATGCAATATGCCATTGGATACTAATCAAAAGTATTTTTCTGATATACAGAGATATGGCACCAAAGTTTCCAAAACAGACTTTGGTAATGAAAGAGGAGACTCTTGATGATTATCAAGGATCATTTACAGACCAACTTCGTCAACTTTTAAAGCTCTTTAATTGTCCAACTAGAATTCCAGTGAACACTATCACTTACCTAGATGGCCGGATGTTATCCAAGTATCATGTGAGTATCCAACTTCTAGAGAATCTTGGATTATATCACGATCTACCCATAGGAGAAGGTAGGAGTCATTTAGCAGCCTATCATGTTGCTGTTGTTGAGGCAATATCAAATATCCGGGAGCAGAAAACCAAGGAGCTAGAAGGTAGCACATTTTCTGTGATACCTCATGATTCTATAGACTCGGAGCCTATACCGGATCATCTTACTTTGGTTAAGAAGCATCCTAAGTTAGCTTCCAAGTTTATGGATAGATACCGAACACTCGTTGCGTCTTTTTATAAGACTCATCAAGTGATTGACGAAGACAAAAATGATATGTTAGAGGATCTAACTGATCCGAAAAGGAGGAAGCAGTTAGCATTCCAGCTGGAGAAAGAAGCAGGTAGTAGTACAACCCCTATCTTTAAGGATATACCGATAGATCCGAAATCTTTTATCCCATATCCATATTCACCAAGACCTGAACCTACACATGATCCTACTATAGATATGCGGTATGCAGTACCACAAGGCTCAGAGGATGGTTCTGACTCAGAAATTCCTATTGAGAATTCAGATGGTTGGAGGATGGGATCATATGATGGATCTCATGAACACCAGATATCCACAGATGGTTCTGACAGAAATGTTGGACAATCCAGTTGGATGGGTGCAAGAATGAATCTTAATAACAGAAGTAGAAATACCATGTGAATAGATGATCAGGATGAAGAAGAGGATCCTGAGGAGAGAGTGTTTGAATCATCAACATCTTCTCAAAACCCAGGGAATATACATTATCCAGTATTCGATTATCTTGTCCACGAGAGCACCTGGGAAGCAGCAGGATCTGCGTATTCTGTTGACAACTCAAGGAATGAAGCTCAGGGGATACAAGCTGGAGATAATGTTGAATACGTTTCTGAAGACTTTTCAGCTGAGCTGGAGGGAGTCGATGCACTCAGGTTGAGTAATGACTCATGTCCTGACACTTCAGATTGAGAGTATGTTCCTTCTGGAAGGCCATATGTTCCACAAACTGTGCGACGAACAACACGTCATCACGGTTGGACATCAGGCATGTACGATGAGCGTAGTTACTATTAGAAAGAGACAAGTAGTCAACAATATCAAGCACTGTGTATTGTACCCCAAGGAATAAGGTAGTGAGATGAATACAGTAGTTTTGTGAATATACCTATATGGTATATGTTGTAAGAACTTTGTATCATTATGATATTATGTATAATATGTGAAATGCATATTTGGATTTTCCTTGGATTTTTCATTGTGTGACTAGTTCTGTGCGTAAAGTCGAGCTCAGAACACATGTGCATGATGTAATTATGAGTATTCGCTTTATGTTGCAGGACTAGGGGGTCATGGATACGGGTGTAGAAATGGAAACTGAGTAGCAGCGGATGGAGCGTGAGGCCAAGGAAAAGGCCGATGCTGATACAACAAATCAAGGAGCATTACCACCACCACCACCAATGAGGCCGTTAATGGAGCAGAACTTTATGCAATGCATGCAAATGATGCAAGAGAACCAGAACAAGTTCATGGAAGAGTTGCTGGGGCAAGCAAATCAGAGGGCACCTAAAGGAGGAGGAGTGAGTTTATCTGATTTCCAGAATGCAAGACCGTTACCTTTTGCATCAGCTCCTGAACTAATGGATGCAGAAGACTGGCTAGCAGATACAGAGCGGAAGCTGAAAACTGCAGGTTGCAATGATGAGGAAAAATTGAGGTATGCAACTCATCTGCTAACTGGACTTGCAGCATCATGGTGGGAAAATCAGTTAGCCATGCAACAACCAAGTAGGGAGTTTACCTAGAAGGAGCTCAAGCAGAGATTCCGTGAATATCATGTTCCGGAGAGTGTGATGGAATTGAAGTGGAGAGAATTTGAGGAGCTTCAGCAGGGATATACTAGTGTCATGAAGTACATCCGGGAGTTTAGCCAACTGTCTCGTTATGCTGAGGAGGATGTTAACACTGAAGAGAAGCAGAAGAAGCGTTTCCTGTGTGGATTAAATCCGTTTGTAAGGATGCAGCTAAGGTTAGCCAATAAGCAAACTTATCAGCAGTTGTTGGATGCAGCCATTACTTTTGAAGATGATTACAAGAATGTCCAAGAGGATTGAAGGAAGAGAGCCAAGAAAGAAACCAAGAGAATTCAGGCAAGCAAACCAAAACCTAAATTGGAGTTCAAATCTTGGAATAGGAATTATGGAAACAATAACAATAACAATAACAAGAGCAGTGGTGGAAATCAATCTAATCCGAGAAGGAATGTTATCTGTAACAACTGTGGAATTCCAGGCATTTCTAGAGGGAGTGCAAAAAGCCTGTAGTAATCTGTTATGGTTGTGGCCAGAAGGGGCATATCAAGCCAGATTGTCCGAGCAAACCACCGGGAGGATGGCCTACCAAGAGAGGAGGACAAGTTAGTGGAGGTAATGGACATCCCAATAAAGGGGGAAACAATGGCAAGAACAACAATGGCAAGAGAAACCGACCAACCGGAAAACTGAACTGTGCAACTGTCGAGGAGGTGGATAATTCGGAGCATGCAGTGATAGGTACGCTCAATATCCTTACCAATCCCGGCAAAGTTCTAATTGATACTGGTGAAACTACTTCATTAATTTCTGAAGAATTTTGTGATAAGTTCGGGATTAGAAGGGCAACGTTAGAAAGTCCTATGACCGTAGTTACGGCAGGAGGGAATGTGATTGTACGCCACATAAAACAAGATCAGGTTATCTTGATCTGTGGTTGTACATATTTCGCAGACCTTTATGTGATTCCTTTGAAGGGAATTGCAGTAGTGGTAGGGATGGATTGGATGATGGAACACGGAGCACAGATAAATTGTGAGGAGAAAACTGTCTCAATCAAAACTCCAAGTGGAGCAAGTATAGTTTACCAAGCAGATAAACACAGTCATATCATGGTGGATCTGAAGTTGAATTCAATGAAAGAAGTTAAATTAGAAGAGATTCCTGTAGTTAATGAATTCCAAGATGTTTTTCCAACGGAATTACCAGGAATGCCACCAAACCGGGAGATAGAGTTCACAATTGACCTAATACCTGGTACAACACCAATAGCTCAAGCACCCTATAAAATGGGACCCAAAGAGTTGAAAGGACTCATGGAGCAAATTGATGAGTTAGCAAGAAAAGGATTTATACAGGAAAGTGTATCTCCATGGGGAACACCAGTAATCTTTGTGGATAAGAGAGATGGTGGAAGACGGATGTGTGGTGATTATAGAAGTCTGAACAACGTGACGATCAAGAATAAGTATCCTTTACCAAGAATTCAAGATTTGTTTGATAAGTGAAAGGAGCTGGAGTATTTTCAAAGATCGATTTAAGTTCTGGATACCATCAAATAAAAATCAAGCTGGAAGATGTTCCAAAAACAGCATTTGTCTCAAGATATGGACACCATGAGTATCTGGTAGTACCATTTGGTTTGACCAATGCACCGGCAATATTCATGAATCTGATGAACAAGATCTTCATGCCATATTTGGATAAGTTTGTCATCGTCTTTATTGATGACATTCTGATATATTCCAAGGATAAGGAAGAGCATGCTGACCATTTGAGAATAGCATTGCAGACTTTAAGAGAGCATATGCTTTATGCTAAGTTCAGTAAGTGTGAGTTCTGGTTAGATGAGGTAAAATTCCTCGGTCATGTGATCAGTAAGGATGGTATTGCTGTGAATCCATCTAAAGTTCAGTCGGTACTAGAGTGGACTGCACCGACCAATGTGAAACAAATTCGAGGTTTCTTAGGAATGGCTGGTTATTATCGGAGATTCATTGAAGGGTTCTCCAAAATAGCCAGACCAATGACCAAATTATTAAGGAAGAATACACCATTCAAGTGGGATGAGAAGTGTGAAGCATGTTTCCAAGAGTTGAAGACTAGATTAACCACAACTCCAATCTTAGCAGTTCCTGAAACAGGGAAGGACTTCACTGTATATTGTGATGCATCTAAAGAAGGCTTGGGTTGTGTATTAATGCAAGATCGGAAAGTGATTGCTTATGCGTCAAGACAATTGAAACCACATGAAGTCAACTATACAACTCATGATTTAGAGTTAGCAGCAGTAGTCTTTGCGCTGAAAGGATGGAGGCATTTTCTTTATGGATCCAGATGTGAGTTATACACTGACCATAAAAGTCTCAAGTATTTCTTCAGTCAAAAGGAATTAAACATGAGACAGAAGCGTTGGTTGAAATTAATCAAGGATTATGATTTAACAATCAATTACACCCCAGGGAAAGCAAATGTTGTAGCAGATACTTTAGGCAGAAAGAGTGCAGATATTCAGCCAAGCAATAGAGAGTTACAAATGGATTTGGAAAGGTTAGAACTTCAATTCATCAGAACAGAGGTTCTTGGAGGATTAGCGACTATGCAGGTAGTTGCAGAGCAGGACAGTGATCTTAAGCAAGAAATTTTTAGACATCAAGAAAAAGATCCTTTTATTGCTGAGGAAATTCGAAGAATATCTCAAGGGAAAAAATCAGCTTTTTTGCCTTGGAGATTATGGATCTTTATGGTTCCAATATCATCTATGTGTTCCAGATGTGACTGAGATCAGAAATGTCATACTCAAAGAAGCACATGATACACCATATTCTATACATCCAGGGAGTACCAAGATGTATATGGATTTGAAAGAACTATTCTGGTGGAATAACATGAAAAGGGATATTGCTAAATATGTATCTGAATTCCATACTTGTCAAAAGGTGAAAGATGAACATCAAAGTCCAGCAGGACCATTACAACCCTTAGAAATTCTTGAATGGAAATGGGAGGAAATAGGCATGGACTTCATCACAAGATTACCTATGACACCAAAAGGAAGGATATGATATGGGTAATTGTGGACCGACTCACTAAGAGTGCACAGTTTATTCCAGTGAATCAAAAGGAATAATGCCGAGAAGTTAGTTGAAGTATATGTTAAAGAGATAGTAAGTAAGCATGGAGTACCCAAGAAAATCATAACTGATAGGGGTCAGTATTTACTTCAGCATTTTGGAAGCAATTGCATGAAGTACTTGGTTCAAAATTAGATTTCAGCACGACATATCATCATGAAACAGGAGGTCAAACTGAAAGAACAAATCAAATACTAGAAGACATGTTGAGAGTCTGTGCACTAGATTTTGGAGGAACATGGGAAGATCACCTACCTTTGGCAGAATTTTCTTATAATAATAGCTATCAGAGTAGTCTGAAGGTAGCTCCATATGAGGTTCTGTATGGAAGAAAGTGTAGATCACCTATATGTTGGTATGAACCTGGTAGAAGCAAAGAATTTGCACCAGATTATATCAAGGAGAGACAAGACATCATTGATAAGATCAGGGATAGATTGAAAATAGCCCAGAGCAGGCAGAAAAGTTATGCGGATCAAAGCCGAAGATCATGGCATCCAGAAGTGGGAGATATGGTCTATTTGAAAGTAAGTCCAATGAAAGGAGTAAAAAGATTCGGAGTTAAAGGGAAATTGAGTCCAAGATATATTGGACCATTCAAGATACTGAGTCAAAACAAAACTATAGCTTATGATTTAGAGTTACCATCAAGATTGGCTCAAGTGCATAATGTTTTCCATGTGTCACAACTTCGCAAATGTTTGAAAGTTCCTGATGATGCAATAACACATCAAGAGATAGAACTACAAGCAGACCTGACTTATATTGAAAAGCCCTGCAAGATTCTGGAAGAAAACTAGAAAAGATTGAGGAACAGGGCAATCAAATATTGCAAGGTACAATGGGAACATCACCCTGAGAGAGAAGCCACATGGGAGAAGGAAGAGGATTTAAGAAAAGCTTATCTAGAACTATTCAGGTACATCTCCACAAACTTCGGGACGAAGTTTAATTTAAGGGGGGAAGTCTGTAACATCCCTGTATTTAGGATCTAACAAAGGGTAGATTTAGGAATATGTATTGTTGTATGCATTCATTTGTGAAAATGTGGGTAAAATTTTTTCCAAATAAAAATCTTGAGTGATCAATGTTTCTTTCTTACTTTGAGAATAGGTTTAGTCTTAAAGGAGGATTGCTATAAACTTTGATATGATCTTAAAGGAATGTTGTATGTTTTGAAATGAGTTTGTATTTTTAAAACTTAAGTGTTTTATGATTTAAATAATTTTGATATAAGATTTGAATCTTAAATTAATTAAGAGAAAAGTATTATAACTTAAATCTTACCTAAAAGCAATATGGTATATGAAGTTCATTTCTTATTCATAAACAAATTACAAAGAATAACTTACTGAACTTATTCCAAACTTCACAATTCACACAAGAGTAAAGAATAAAATATTCTTTATTAATAAATATATAATCTTTATTACAAATGAACCAAATAAAGATTACAAGAATTATAAAAGAAAAATTACAAAAGATTAAGAAAAGTACATTTGTATCTCTACTAACTATCCTATATCTAAAACTACACTAAATCTTCATCTTTATCTTTGTACCTGTAAAACAAAGATTAAATAGAAAATAAAACAAGATTAGTGTTAGTTTATATTTCTCTTAGATATGTCAGTGAGGTGCACTTGACAATATCATCATTGAGAAATGTAGTAAAAGGGGCAAGTTTCACCAATCTGAAAGATTTCATCTTTCATCAATTCAAAGCCAGAATGCAAATGACAGCCAAAAGGGACTAAGTCACCAGCCAAGGTAAAAGTAGTTTGGTAATGGTAAGCTCAAAAATTCTGAACCTATCCATATGTGCATAGCAGGCACACAGGCTGCACACACACAAGCATGCAGATGGTGTGCTGTCGACCACACAAGCACAACCAGTATCACAAAACCACAGCGCAGCCGTGGAGGAGCACATCAGTGCATCACTCCACTCCACAATACACCAGCACAACCAGGGTGAACAACAACCAAACCAACCACCCAGATCAACCCAAACATCACCAGGATGGTGACATAAGGAGGGGGATGGATCTGGTGGACAGCAAGGTCAAGACCAGGAGGTAGGAGGAGCAGACAAACTCAAGAGCAAGCTCAGGAACCCAGAAAAAGCAGAGCAAGATCAAGATCATCATCAATCCACTACACCAACATCAAATCTTGTGGTGAGTCTCATAAAGCCATCATATGCTTTCATCAGAATATCTAAACAAAAGCATGTGTTGTTTTATGTAATGATCTCTCAATAAGCACCCAAGAGGGGTGAATCTATCCTAGAGGTTTCAAGTATAAGGATAAGAAATCAAGCTCAACCACAAACACTAAACCCTCATACCAACATCACTGGGTTCAGTGTTATTTTTGCAACTTAGATCATTTTCATTTGATCTTATCAGATCAGGGCACATCTCTCAAAGAGAGAGTAGCACCTCTAAACCTATAAGTTTCAAACAAACTATTGCCCAACTAACTAGGAATTACATCCTAGAGCCTCAGACCAAAATCATAGGCAGGAAAGATAATAAAAGCTTCCATATCATCTTATCAGTTTTAATCACAAGCATAATCAAGTTAAGCTAGAAATAAAAAAAACCAATCACTTGTGTGCCAGAATACAATGATATCACAAGGACAAGTTCTTAATTGGCTAAAACCAATCTTTACTTAGCTTCCATAGATAAAAGGGGGACAAACCAATAAACATCATTTTCCTTAAGCCAAGTGCCAGGAATCAACCTTAAATTCATTTATACATCCACAGAAATCATTGCAAGCAATGATTTGATTCAGTGAGTATAAACTCATACAAGCGAACAGTATAATTGCAGTAAGCAACTCACATCAAGATAAGCAATCGACAATGAGAGTAAACTCTTAGATCAACAACATAATCCAATCAAGGATTTCATTGATACACTAGCATGGATCATGGTGGATTATCACTAGAATTAATCTGACAGGCAATTAGTAGCAACAAAGCTACTATTAATCATCAATCACAGTAAACCATCTTTTCCCATGATCAAATATGATCAACACTAGATCTAAAGCATCATAGATATGATCAACAGGGGGTTATGAACCCTAATCCAGAGATGAACTCAACCAACACATAGTCACTCGGCATGAAAGCCACTAGATACACACAGAAAAAATCATGGCAGTAGCAGGGACAAGCACCACCACGACAACTTACCTGAGGTCCTCGCTGACGAATCGAAGAGGAAGCAGAGGGGCCGACGAACCGCGGCGGCATAGGGAGCACCCAGAGGGGCTCTGCAACCTGCACCTGCCATGGCGGCGGCCGCAACAGCACAGGAGACCATCACACCACCGCAGGCGGGATCGCGGCGGCGGCGACAACATCTTTTCCGAACCCTAGGTTTCGGGAATGGGGTGGAACTGACCACGGGGAAGCCAGAGTCAAATCCAAGTGGATAGAACAAACGAGTGTCGTCGACAACCCCAACTCACACCATGGCGGCGGCCAGAACGGCTGACGACGGCGAGAATCGACGGTGGCGGCATCGCCGGCCACGGGGGCGAGTCAGAGGAGGAGGAGATAAGGTCGAGGGAGAGAGAGGAGGCAGAGTGGGCTGGGTGGGCCAAAACCCTTCGAGGTAGTCATTTGACCCTGCCCTATTGGGCCACCTTGGCCCAATAATCCCAAGGGGCCAGCCCAGGTTATTTAATAAATCTTTTGATCAATTGGAAAAAGACCAAAATAACCCTAGCCTCAATAAAATTATAGAAAATAAATTATTAGTCCAAAAATTATAAATAAAATATTTTTTGGATTCATAATAATCCACTCTGTCCAAATATAATAAGATATCAAATTTTGGACATTCAAATTTTTATAAGAATTTTGTAATTTAAATATTCCTTATGGAATTTTACAAAATTATTGAAAGGTGATAAAAATAACTTTCATTATTTATTAATATTATAGTATTTTTGAAAATACTAAATAAATATTTAGTAATAAAATTAATGTATAACTAATAATTCCTAAAAGAATTATTAAATCAATAAAAGTCAAATAAAGGGAAATAAAATAAAATAACTCAATATATGTTATAAATATTAAAAAGAAATATTTATAAATCCCTTATTACTCAAAAAGGAACTTTTTGGGGGTAAATGCATATAAATTTAAATAATGCATTACATTACTTGCATAATCATTCTGCTTCTTTAAATATTGTCTTTATCGGGCAATAATGATGTTTTTGTAGAACTAGAAGCTCAAGGTCCAGTCCAAGCATCAGACTTCACTACCTTGCCATCACAAGGCAAGTTCATCACTTGCTCATGTCCTTTGAAGAGTCTTTATCAAAGTATTTGCAAATTAGGTGTTATCATATATGTTATTAAAAGAAAGAAAATATTATTTTCGTAAATAAAGAAATTATAGATATCATCCTAAGTGGTGATATAATGAAGCAATAGAACTTAGAGTTCTAATTGCAACAATGGTGATCAAATAGGGACTTAATAACCCCTGACATCAGTGATTCTAGCACCATATATCACGCGTTAACCATGAGATTTGGAATGGGACGGAGAAGTCAGCTGTATCTTCTTCCTCTCGCATGAAGTCGGATGTGCAGGTCGTGGCTATTATCCTCGTAGCATGCATATTGATTGGTAATTTGTAGAGGATATGCAGCATATGGGTGGGAACCCTCATTGTCCCACGATAGTTCTGGCATCTAACGGTTTGTACAAACCATTGCCGTAATTCTTCATGTGGGCATGGTGTACACCAAGGAGGCATGCAGGGTCACGAAGGGGGCAGTGATTGGCTTGGACCAACTACTGGGCCCCACATCATGGAAATGTGGACGGGAAAGTACGCCCGTTTGTGCAACAAGGAGTTGATCTCTCATGGGTAAAGTAACGCACCTTTGCAGAGTGTAAGAATTGTAACTTGTTACTCCCTGTTCCGGGAAGGAGCTACGAACGCGGCAGAAAAGGAACTCCATGAAAGTTCTGGTTAACCTGTGAAGGCTGATTGTCATAGTTTTTCAAAATAAAATCAATCTTTGAAGAAAGATTTACAAAAACTGCATAGTGCCAAGGATTTATAATCCAAGGTGGTAGTTAGAGCATCAAACTTCCCACCTTGCATATAATGAACTTGTTGAGTAACGCTATTACTCATTCTTTCCTTTAATCCCTTGCTTAGACTCTGAGGATCCCGAAGACATGCCAATGTATGCAGCCGAATGCCAAGAAGACGTGTTCTACGTGGAACCTGATTTATCTGGAGGAGTTGAAGGCGTGGACTACTAGATCCGCTACGGTGTCGATGAGCACGAGTCCACTTAAGTGTCTAGTTAATAGTAACTTACAGAGCCGAGCAACCTGAACTCTATAGAATAAGCTGTTGAGCCCCACTTCTAGTCGGAGTTGCTACTTTTAAATTTCCGCTGAACACTTTATATTTTGGTTTGTAAGTTGGATCTTTTGGAAGTCTGGAACTTCCAGTAGTGTAATAATAATAAAGTGTGTACTTTTGTAATATGGACCCGCAATGTTTCTATTGTACCACTCTGAGGGATGTGATATTTATGGAACGGTGTTCTGTGGATGTCATGTCAACGACTATAGTGTACTACACATGCAGTGGTATGCTGCGTCACCGCAATTTGCTACAACATTTGCTTTTCTTGGAGTATAGTTGATTGTTAAATCATAATCTTTGATTAATTCCAACCAACACTTCTGTCTCATATTCAATTCCTTTTGGGTGAAGAAATATTTGAGACTTTTTGGTCAGTGTATAACTCACATATGGCTCCATAAAGAAAATGCCTCCATCCTCTCAGCGCAAAAACTACTGCTGCTAACTCTAAGTCATGAGTTGGATAGTTGACTTCATGTGGTTTCAGTTGTCTTGAACCATAAGCATGTTGAAATTATGCCCTAGAGGCAATAATAAAGATGTTATTATTATAATTCTTGTTCATGATAAAGTTTATATTCCATGCTAGAATTGTATTAAGCGGAAACTTTGATACTTGTGTGGTTTATGAACAACACCGTGTCCCTAGTACGCCTCTATGGACTAGCTCATTGATTAATGATGGTTAAGGTTTCCTAACCATAGACATGAGTTGTCGATTGATAATGAGATCATATCATTGGGAGAATGATATGATGGACAAACCCAAATTAAGCAGAGCAATTAGATCGTGTCATCGTGTTCATCTTTGCGAAGCTTTTTCCTATGTCAAATATTGTATTCCTTAGACCATGAGATAATCCAACTCCCTGGTATCGGAAGAAAGCTTTGAGGTCATCAAACGTCATCCTATGAGAGGGTGATCATAAAGGTGTCTCTCAGGTGATCGGAAAGTACTTGTTGGGTTTTATGTATCGAGATGGGATTTGTCCCTCCCGAGTCGGAGAGATATACTTCGGGCCCACTCGGTAATCGATATCAACACCGCTTGCAAGCACGTGGTTAAGGAGTTAATCACAAAGTGATATCGGATTACGGAATGAGTAAAGTACTTGCTGTGAACGAGATTGAACTAGGTATGCCGATACCGACGATCGAATCTCGGGCAAGTAAAATATCGCGCGATGAAGGGAATATATATATGGGATTGATTAAATCCTGACATCATGGTTCAACCGATATGATCATCGATGAGTATGTGGGAGTCAACATGGGTTTCCAGACCCCACTGTTGATTATTGATAGAAGATCATGTCTGCATATTCTCGAACCCGTAGGGTCACACACTTAACGTGTCTCGACGCTAGGATAGAATGGATAATTGGTTTATGAGTTTTTGTTCGGAGTCTCGAATGAGATCCAGGACATCACGAGAGGTTCCGGAATGGTCCGGAGAATAAGATTCATATAAGGGAAAGCAGTTTTTGGATTTCGGAATTGTTTCGGATTGTCCGGTATTGTACCGGAAGGTTCTAGAAGCTTCCGGAGTGGGACCAACGTGGCCCCACATGTTGGGAGGGGGCGTGGGCCTACGAGGGAGTGCCATGGCCACATTGGGCCAAGGGCACAAGGCCCCATAGGCCCAGCCGGCCAAGCCCTAGGGGAAACCCTAGGGAGAGCTTCTAGAAGGGGGGGAACTTGCCCCCCACTCCTCCCTTGTGGCCGCCGGCCCTAGGCTTGGAGGAGGGGGCAAGGGGCAGCCGCCCACCCCTCTATATAAAGAGGGCAGGGGCACACCCTCCCCCCACACCTCCTCAAGCCCTAGCCGCCTAGCTGCTTCCCTCCTCTCCCTCTCTCTCCCGACTGCGCGTAGGCGAAGCCCTGCCGCAGAAACTCTCCACCTTTGCACCATGCCGCCGTGTTGTAGATCCAATCTATCTCTCCACCCCACTTGCTGGACCGAGGAAGGAGGAGACGTCGAGGTTCCATACGTGTGTATCTCTCGGAGGCATCGCCACTTATGGTGTTGGATCAGATCAGATCGCGAGGAGGAGAAGGCTAGTACGACTACATCAACCACGTTCCGTTGAATGTTCCGCTGTGCGATTTCTTCAAGGGTATGAAGATCTCATCTATCCCCCCTCATTGTTTGCATCTCCTAGATTAGATCTTGGCTTTTCCCGTTCGCATCCGTAGAAAATTTTGATTTACTATGCTGCGAAACCCTACAGTGGTACCAGAGCTAGATCTATGCGTAGATGTGTTTCACGAGTAGATCGCAACATGCTTGTTGCGGGCGTTGATGTTTTCTATTGCAAGCCTCCTGTTTGTGTACTTCTTATGACGCGGGATAGTGAGATCGAAGCGGTCCAGGCCAACTTTACGCGACCTCGTTCGCGAGACCGGCTCCGCACCTGACGTGTGGCTTGTTCCACACATGCGGCTGGTGTATGCCAGTTTCTCTCACTATAGTTGTCATGGGATTTACACCGGATGTTGGCAACCATAATATCACGTTGTGGCTTTCCGTAGGTAAGAATCGTTCTTAGCTTGTTACTCCCATAAGCCACGTAAAACATGCAACAACAAAGTAGAGGCGTCTAACTTGTTTTTGCAGGGAGTGTTTCTGTGATATGGTATGGCCCAAGATGTGATGTGTATGTTGTATTCAATGATCATGTTTTGTAATGTTTCACGACTTGCATGTCGATGAGTACACAACCGGCAGGAGCCATATGGTTGCCTTTATAATTGTGTATGACCTGTGTGTCAACTTCTTATACGCCATGTAATAGCTTTACTTTATCGCTAAGTAGTTAGCAATAGTTGTAGTTGCTATTCGTGGTGGAGGTAATCATGGTGGAGTGATGGAGATCATGCTGGCATGCAAAAGATGGAGATCATTGCACGGAGATTGGCTATACCATGTCACATAAAATTATATGCATGTGATGTTTATCCTTTTATGTATCTTATTATGCTTAGATCGTGACGGTAGCATTATAAGATGATTCCTCACTTAAATATCAAGATAAAACTGTGTTCTCCCCATGTATGCACCGTTGCGAAAGTTCGTCGTGTTCAAGCATCACGTGATGATCGGGTGCTATAAACTCTACGTTCACATACAACGGGTGCAAGCCAGTTTTGCACACGCAGAAATACTTGGGTTTGACTTGAAGAGCCTAGCATGTACAGACATGGCCTCGAAACACACAAACCAAAAGGTTAAACATGAGTCATATGAATGTTATGATCGACACTTTGTTGTCCACCATTGAAACCACATCTCTTCCCGTGAAGATCAGATTAGGTGTGGTGAATTTGGATCATGTTCACTAAACAACTTGAGGGATGTTGAATTTAGTGGGAGTTCATCTAGTAATTTGATTAAGTTGAACTAGTTATCATGAATATAGTCTAAATTGTACTTGCAAAGTTTTGTAGATCAAATGGCTAAGTCCAACTTCAACTTCAACGTTTTTGCTGAGAAAGAAAAGCTTAAGAACAATGGGTCTAACTTCACCAACTGGTTCCGCAATCTGAGAATCATTCTTGATGGCAGACAAAAGGACTATGTCCTTGAGAAAGCGCTAGGTGACGCCCCTGCTGTAGATGCGCCGGCTGATGAGAAAGCTGTTTATCAGTCGCGCAAAGATGATTATGGTGTGATTAAGAGCACCATGTTGTTTGCTATGGAATCGGACCTTCAAAATCGTTTTGAGGAGTTCCCCGGGCCCTTTGAGATTCTTGAGGAACTGAAAACTATGTTTCAGACTCAGGCCCGTTCTGAGAGATATGAGATCTCTGAGAAATTCTTTAACTGCAAGATGGAGGAAGGGAGTTCCATTAGTGAGCACACCATTAAGATGTCAGGCTACACTCAACGCCTTAAGAAACTTGACTGCAAGATTCTAGAGGAGCTCAAGATTGACAGAGTTCTGCAATCACTCCCTCCGAGCTACAAAGGTTTTGTAGTTACTCATAATCAGATTGGTTCCACTGATACGATCACTGAGCTCTTCGCTAATCTGAAAGCTGCGGAGGTGAACATCAAGAAAGATAATCACGTGTTGATGGTCAACAAGCCCCCCAGCTTTAAGAAAGGTAAGGGTGCAAAGAAGCCCTTCAAGAAAGGCAGCGGCAAGCGCGTTGCCCCTGCTGAGAAGAAGCTCAAGTCTGGACCTAAGCCGGACACTGAGTGCTTCTATTGCAAGGACAAGGGTCACTAGAAGCAATCGTCAAGTACTTAGCGGACAAGAAGGCTGGCACCATCAAAGGTATATTTGATATACATGTTATTGATGTTTTCCTTACTAGCCCTCATTGTAGTGCACAGGTATTTGATCTTTGGTTCAGTTGCTAATATTTGTAACTCGAAACAGGAGCTACGGAATAGACGGCGGCTAGCGAGGGATGAGGTGACGATGCGCGTTGGCAACGGATCAAGAGTTGATGTGATGGTCGTCGGCACGCTCTCCTTAGTTTTACCTTCGGGATTAGTTTTAAACCTCAATAAATGTTATTATGTGCCTGCGTTGAGCATGAACATCATATCTGGATCGTGTTTATTGCAAGACGGTTATTCATTTAAATCGGAGAATAATGGTTGTTCTATTTATATGAGTAACATCTTTTATGGTCATGCACCTGCTATGAATGGTTTATTTCTTCTGAATCTCGAAAGCGATGAAACACACATCCATAACATTGAGGCTAAGAGATGCAAGGTAGATAGTGATAATACTACTTATTTGTGGCACTGCCGTCTAGGTCATATTGGTATAAAACGCATGAAGAAACTCCATTCTGATGGACTTTTGGAGTCTCTTGATTTTGAATCATTTGACACGTGCGAGGCGTGCCTCATGGGCAAGATGATCAAAACTCCGTTCTCCGGTATAATGGAGCGAACAACGGACTTGTTGGAAAACATACATACCGATGTATGCGGACCAATGAGTGTTTCGACGCGCGGTGGTTATCGCTCTTTTCTCACTTTTACTGATGACTTAAGTAGATATGGGTATATCTATTTAATGAAACATAAATCTGAAACATTTGAAAAGTTTAAAGAATTTCAGAATGAAGTGGAAAACCATCGTAACAGGAAAATTAAATTTCTACGATCCGATCGTGGAGGTGAATATTTGAGTTATGATTTTCTCACGGATCTTAAAGCAAGCGGAATAGTTTCGCAACTCACGCCACCCGAAACACCACAGCGCAATGGTGCGATCAATGATGTCTCTTACAGATTTGCCGTTATCATTTTGGGGTTATGCATTAGAAACCGCTGTATTCACTTTAAATGGGCACCATCTAAATCCGTTGAGATGACACCGTATGAACTATGGTTTGGTGCTAAACCTAAGTTGTCGTTTCTTAAAGTTTGGGGATGCGAGGCTTACGTCAAGAAGTTGATGCCGGACAAGCTCGAACCCAAAGCGGAGAAATGTGTCTTCATAGGATACCCTAAGGAAACTATTGGGTATACCTTCTATCACAGATCCAAAGGCAAAGTGTTTGTTGCAAAGAACGGATCCTTTCTTGAGAAGGAGTTTCTCTCGAAAGAAGTGAGTGGGAGGAAAGTAGAGCTAGACGAAGTTATTGAACCTTCTCTTGAGTTGGAGAGTAGCACAGCACCGGAAATTGTTCCAGTGTCGTCTGCACCAACCATAGAGGAAGCTAATGACAAGGATCATGAAGCTTCGGACGATGCTACTACTGAATGTCGAAGGTCGACAAGGTCACGTGCCCCTCCTGAGTGGAACGGTAACCCTGTCTTGAGTGTCTTGTTAGTAGACAATAGTGAATCTGCGAACTATGAGGAAGCAATGATGAGCCCAGACTCTGAGAAATGGCTAGAGGCCATGAAATCCGAATTGGGATCCATGAGCGAAAACCAAGTATGGACTTTGGTGGACCCTCCTAGCGACCGAAAGGTCGTTGAGGGCAAATGGATTTTCAAGAAGAAAACGGACGCGGATGGTAACGTTACTGTCTATAAAGCACGACTTGTCGCAAAAGGGTTTCGACAAGTCAAGGTGTTGACTACGATGAGACTTTCTCTCCCATAGAAATGTTTAAGTCCATTCGGATTTTATTAGCAATTGCTGCGTTTCATGATTATGAAATATGGCAGATGGATGTCAAGACTACATTCCTCAATGGCAACATTGATGAAGAGTTGTATATGATGCAACCCGAAGGTTTTGTTGATCCTAAGGATGCTGATAAAGTGTGCAAACTTCAGCGTTCCATTTATGGACTGCAGCAAGCATCTCGGAGTTGGAACCTTCGTTTTGATCAAGTGATCAAGAGTTTTGGATTTGTTCCAAATTGCTACGAAGCTTGTATCTACAAGAAAGTGAGTGGGAGCTCAGTGACATTTTTGGTACTATATGTGGATGACATATTGATTATTGGAAATGACATTGATATGCTTAACGATGTGAAGAGTTATTTGAGCAAATGTTTTTCAATGAAAGACCTAGGGGAAGCTGCTTATATATTGGGCATCAAAATCTATAGAGATAGACAGAGACGCCTGATAGCTTTAAGCCAAAGTACATACCTAGACAAAGTTCTGAAAAGGTTCAGAATGGATAAGGCAAAGAAAGGTTCAGTGCCTATGTTTTCAGGTAAGATATTGAGCAGGGCTCAGTGTACAACTACATTAAACGATAGAGAAGCTATGAGCAAAGTGCCTTATGCCTCGTCCATAGGTTCTATCATGTATGCCATGTTGTGTACTAGACCGGATGTGTCCAATGCTCTTAGTTTGACGAGAAGATACCAAAGTGATCCAGGAGTGGAACACTAGACAGCCGTAAAGAACATCCTAAAGTATCTAAATAGGACTAAAGAAATGTTCTTATTCTATGGAGGTGATGAACAACTCGTCGTAAAAGGTTACTTTGATGCTAGCTTCGACACCGACAAGGATGATTCTAAATCTTAGACAAGATACATTTATATTTTGAATGGAGGAGCTGTGAGCTGGAGAAGCTGCAAGCAAAGCGTGATCGCGGGATCTACAGTAGAAGCGGAATACATGGCTGCTGCAGAAGCGTCAAGTGGAGGAGTTTGGATCAGGAACTTCATCACTGAGCTTGGTGTGGTTCCAAGTGCCTTGGACCCACTGGAGATATTGTGTAACAACACTGGCGCCATAGCACTGGCTAAGGAACCAAGATATCATCCAAAGACCAAGCACATCAATCACAAGTTTCATATAATTCGAGATTATATAACAGATGGAGATCTGAAGATTAGCAAAGTACATAGGGATCTGAATGTCGCAGATCCGTTGACTAAACCTCTTCCACGAGCAAAACATGATCAGCACCTTAGTGCCATGGGTGTTAGATTGTTGCCTGATGTAAACTAGATTATTGACTCTAGTGCCAGTGGGAGACTGTTGGAATTATGCCCTAGAGGCAATAATAAAGATGTTATTATTATAATTCTTGTTCATGATAAAGTTTATGTTCCATGCTAGAATTGTATTAAGCGGAAACTTTGATACTTGTGTGGTTTATGAACAACACCGTGTCCCTAGTACGCCTCTATGGACTAGCTCATTGATTAATGATGGTTAAGGTTTCCTAACCATAGACATGAGTTGTCGATTGATAATGAGATCATATCATTGGGAGAATGATATGATGGACATACCCAAATTAAGCAGAGCAATTAGATCGTGTCATCGTGTTCATCTTTGCGAAGCTTTTTCCTATGTCAAATATTGTATTCCTTAGACCATGATATAATGCAACTCCCTGGTATCGGAAGAAAGCTTTGAGGTCATCAAACGTCATCCTATGAGAGGGTGATCATAAAGGTGTCTCTCAGGTGATCGGAAAGTACTTGTTGGGTTGTATGTATCGAGATGGGATTTGTCCCTCCCGAGTCAGAGAGATATACTTCGGGCCCACTCGGTAATCGATATCAACACAGCTTGCAAGCACGTGGTTAAGGAGTTAATCACAAAGTTATATCGGATTACGGAACGAGTAAAGTACTTGCTGTGAACGAGATTGAACTAGGTATGCCGATACCGACGATCGAATCTCGGGCAAGTAAAATATCGCGCGACGAAGGGAATATATATGGGATTGATTGAATCCTGGCATCATGGTTCATCCGATATGATCATCGATGAGTATGTGGGAGTTAACATGGGTTTCCAGACCCCGCTGTTGATTATTGATAGAAGATCATGTCTGCATATTCTCGAACCCGTAGGGTCACACACTTAACGTGTCTCGACGCTAGGATAGAATGGATACTTGGTTTATAAGTTTTTGTTCAGAGTCTCGGATAAGATCCAGGACATCACGAGAGGTTCCGGAATGGTCCGGAGAATAAGATTCATATAAGGGAAAGCAGTTTTTGGATTTCGGAATTGTTTCGGATTGTCCGGTATTGTACCGAAAGGTTCTAGAAGCTTCCGGAGTGGGACCAACGTGGCCCCACTTGTTGGGAGGGGGCGTGGGCCTACGAGGGAGTGCCCTGGATGCATTGGGCCAGGGGAACAAGGCCCCATAGGCCCAGCCGGCCATGCCCTAGGGGAAACCCTAGGGAGAGCTTCTAGAAGGGGGGACTTGCCCCCCACTCCTCCCTTGTGGCCGCCGGCCCTAGGCTTGGAGGAGGGGGAAAGGGGCAGCCTCCCACCCCTCTATATAAATAGGGCAGGGGCGCACCCTCCCCCACTCCTCAAGCCCTAGCCACCTAGCTGCTTCCCTCCTCTCCCTCTCTCTCCCGACTGCGCGTAGGCGAAGCCCTGCCGCAGAAACTCTCCACCTTTGCACCACGCCATCGTGTTGTACATCCAATCTATCTCTCCACCCCACTTGCTGGACCGAGGAAGGAGGAGACGTCGAGGTGCCGTACGTGTGCATATCTCGGAGGCATCGCCACTTGCGGTGTTGGATCGAATCGAATCGCGAGGAGGAGAAGGCTAGTACGACTACATCAACCACATTCCGTTGAACGTTCCGCTGTGCGATTTCTTCAAGGGTATGAAGATCTTATCTATCCCTCCTTGTTGTTTGCATCTCCTAGATTAGATCTTGGCTTTTCCCGTTCGCATCCGTAGAAAATTTTGATTTACTATGCTGCGAAACCCTACAAAGCAATCACCTTCCGATCTTGCATTAACACACAACCCAAACCTTCTTTAGATGCATCACAGTATACTGTAAAGTCCTTCCCTATTTTCAGGAACGACTAAGATTGGAGCTGTGGTTAACCTAGTCTTCAATTCCTGAAAACTTGCTTCACACTTCTCATCCCAATTGAATGGTGTATTCTTTCTTAACAATTTGGTCATTGGTCCAGCTATTTTGGAGAAACCTTCATTTAATCTCCGATAATAACCAGCCATTCCTTTTAAACCTCGAATTTTCTTCACATTGGTTGGTGCAGTCCACTCTAGTACTGACTGAACTTTAGATGGATTTACAGCAATTCCATCTTTACTGATCACATGGCCGAGGAATTCTACCTCATCTAGCCAAAATTCACACTTACTGAACTTAGCATAAAATTTATGTTCCCTTAGAGTCTGCAATGCTATTCTCAAATGATCAACATGCTCTTCCTTATACTTGGAATATATCAGAATATCATCAATAAAGACTATGACGAACTTATCCAAATATGGCATGAAGATTTTGTTCATCAGATTCATGAATATTGCTGGTGCATTATGCAAACCAAATGTTACTACCAGATACTCATGGTGTCCATATCTTGAGACAAATGTTGTCTTTGGAACATCTTCTGGTTTGATTTTTATTTGATGGTATCCAGATCTTAAGTCGATCTTTGAAAATACTTCGGCTCCTTTTACTTGATCAAACAAATCTTGAATTCTTGGTAAAGGATACTTATTCTTGATAGTAACGTTGTTTAGATTTCTATAATCTCCACACATCCTTCTTCCACCATCTCTCTTATCCAGAAAGATTACTGGTGTTCCCCATGGAGATTCACTTTCCTGAATAAATCCTTTTCTGGCTAACTCATCAATTTTCTCCTTGAGTTATTTTAACTCTTTGGGTCCCATCTTATATGGTGCTTGAGCTATTGGTGTTGTACCAGGAATTAGATCAATAGTGAACTCTATCTCCCGATCTGGTGGCATTCCCGGTAGCTCTGCTGGAAAAACATCTTGAAATTCATTTACTATAGGAATATCTTCCAATTTGACCTCTTTCATCGAGTTCAACTGCAGATCCACCATAATATGAATGTGCTTATCTGCTTGGTAAACTATCCTTGCTCCACTTGGAATTTTGATCGAGACAGTTTTCTCCTCACAATTTATCTGAGATCCATGTTCCATCATCCAGTCCATACCCAGCACTACTGCAATTCCCTTCAAAGGAATCACATAAAGATCTGCAAAGTATGTACAACCACAGATCGAGATAACCTGATCTTGTTTAATGTGGCGTACAATCACATTCCCCCTGCCGTAACTACGGTCATAGGGTTTTCTAACGTTGCCCTTCTAATCCCGAACTTATCACAAAATTCTTCAGAAATGAATGAAGTAGTTGCACCAGTATCAAATAGAACTTTGTCGGGATTGGTAAGGATATTGAGCATACCTATCACTGCATGCTCCGAATTATCCACCTCCTCGAGGGTTGCACAGTTTAGCTTCCCAGTAGGTCTGTTTCTCTTGCCATTGTTGTTCTTGCCATTATTTCCTCCTTTATTGGGCTATCCATTTCCTCCACTGGTTTGTCCTCCTCCCTTGGTAGGCCAACCTCCTGGTGGTTTGCTCGGACAATCGGGCTTGATATGCCCCTTCTGACCACAACCATAACAGATCACTACATGTTTTTTGCATTCCCTCTGGAAATTCCCTGGAATTCCACAATTGTTACAAATAACATTCCTTCTAGGATTGGATTGATTCCCACCACTGCCCTTGTTATTGTTATTGTTATAGTTCCGGGGTTTGAACTCCAGATTGGGTTTAGGTTTATTTGCCTGAATTCTCTTGGTTTCCTTCTTGGCTCTCTTCCTCCTATCCTCTTGGACATTCTTGTAGTCATCTTCGAAAGTAATACCTGCATCTAGCAACTGCTGATAAGTTTTCTTATTAACCAACCTCAACTGCATCCTCACAAATGGATTTAATCCACGCAGAAAACGCTTTTTCCTCTTTGCCACCGTGTTAACATCATCCTCAGCATAACGAGACAGTTGACTAAACTCCCGGATGTACTTCATGACACTAGTATATCCCTGCTGAAGCTCCTCAAATTCTCTCCGCTTCAACTCCATAACACTTTCCGGAACATGATATTCACGGAATCTCTGCTTGAACTCCTCCCAGGTAAACTCCCTTCCTGGTTGTTGCATGGCCAACTGATTCTCCCACCATGATGCTGTAGGTCCAGTCAGAAGATGAGTTGCATACCTCAATTTCTCCTCATCATTGCAACCTACAGTCTTCAGCTTCCTTTCTGTATCTGCTAGCCAATCTTCTGGATCCATTGGTTCAGGGGCTGATGCAAAAGGTAACGGCCTTGTATTCTGGAAGTCAGATATACTTACTCCTCCACCTTCAGTTGCCCTCTGTTTTGCTCGTCCCAGCAACTCCTCCATGAACTTGTTCTGGGTCTCTTGCATCATTTGCATGCATGCATAAAGTTCTGTTCCATTAACGACCTCATTGGTGGTGGTGGCAATGCTCCCTGATTTGCTGCATCTACATCGGCCTTCTTTTTAGCCTCATGTTCCATCCGCTGCTTCTCAGCTTTGGTTTCTACACCCATATCCATGACCCTCTAGTCCTGCAACATAAAGCAAATACTCATAATTACATCATGCACATGTGTTCTGAGATCGACTTTACGCACAGAACCAGTCACACAATGAAGATCCAAAGAAAATCCAAATATGCATTTCACATATTATACATAATATCATAATAATACAAAGTCATTACAACATATACCATATCACAACACTACCTTATTTATCTAACTGTCTTATTTCGTAGAGTACAATACACGATACTTGATACCTCTAAATAGTTGCCTACCTCTAGTAGTAACTACGCTCATCATATATGCCTGATGTCCAACCGTGATGACGTGTTGTTCGTCGCACAGTTTGTGGAACAAATGGCCTTCCAGATGGAACATACTCAGTATCTGAAGTGTCAGGACTTGAGTCATTACTCAACCTGAGCGCATTGACTCCCTCCAGCTCAGCTGAAAAGTCTTCAGAAACATATTCAACATTATCCCCTGCCTGCATCCCCTCATCCTCATTCCTTGAGTTGTCAATAGGATATGTAGATCCTGCAGATCCCCAGGTTCTCCTTTGGGCAAGATAGTTAAACACTGGATAATGTATATTCCCTGGGTTTTGAGAAGATGTTGATGATTCAAACACTCTCTCCTCATGATCTTCTTCTTCATCCTGATTATCTATTGACATGGTATTTCTACTACTGTTACTAAGGTTGATTCTTGCACCCATCCAGCTAGATTGTCCAACATTTCTGTCAGAACCATCTATGGACATCTGGTGTTCATGAGATCCTTCATATGATCCCCTTCTCCAACCATCAGAATTCTCAATAGGAAGTTCGGAGTCAGAACCATCCTCTGAACCCTGTGGTACTGCATACCTCATATCCATAGTAGGATCGTGTATAGGTTCAGAACTTGGTGAATAAGGATATGGTATAAAAGGTCCAGGATCTATAGGTATATCCTTAAAGATAGGTGTTGCACTACTACTTGTTTCCTTCTCTAACTGGAATGCTAACTGCTTCCTCCTTTCCGGATCAGTTAGATCCTCTAACATGTCATTTTTATCTTCGACAATCACTTGATGTGTCTTGTAAAAAGACGCAGCGAGTGTTCGGTATCTATCCATAAACTTGGAAGCTAACTTAGGATGTTTCTTAACCAAAGTAAGATGATCCGGTATGGGCTCCGAGTTTATAGAATCATGAGGTATTACAGAAAATGTGCTACCTTCTAACTCCTTGGCTTTATGCTCCCGGATATTAGCTATCGCCTCCACAACAGCAACATGATATGCTGCTAAGTGACTCCTACCTTCACCTATAGGTAGATCGTGATATAATCCAAGCTCCTTTAGAAATTGGATACTCACACGATACTTGGATAACATCTGGCCATCAAGGTAAGTTATAGTATTTACTGGAATTCTAGTTGGACAACTAAAAATCTTTAAAAGTTGACGAAGTTGGTCTGTGAATGATCCTTGATAATCATCAAGAGTCTCTTCTTTCCTTACCAAAGTTTGTTTTGGAAACTTTGGTGCCATAGCTCTGTATATCAGAAAAAATAATTTTTTATTAGTAACCAATAATATATTGCATCATAACAAAGAATTATCGCACTAAAACATATAACAGAACATTCTCATTTGAATACCCATTATATTACTTTTAGAGAATTCTTTATCATTGCTACACTCTCCTACAGGTAATACCCTTTACTAGGTTTCCAACCTAAGGTCAAAGCAATTTTCTCTGATACCAACTGCAGTGACCCAGCATACCACTGCATGTGTAGTACACTATAGTCGTTGACATGACATCCATAGAACACTGTTCCGTAAATATCACATCCCTCAGAGTGGTACAACAGAAACATTGCGGGTCCATATTACAAACATTCACACATTATTATTATTACAATACTAGAAGTTCAAGACTTCAAAAGGATTCAACTTACAAACCAAAATATAAAATGTTTTAGCGGAATTTAGAAGTAGCAACTCCCACTAGGAGTTGAGCTCAGCAGCTTATTCTATAGAGTTCATGCTGCTCGGCTCCGTTGGTTACTACCAACTAGGATTCTTAGTTGGATTCGTTATCATCGACACCATAGCGGATTTTTGTAATCCACTCATTGCACACCTCCTGACAGGTCAGGCTCTTCGTAGAACACATCTTCTTGACATTCGGTTGCATACATTGGCACGTCTTCGGGATCCTCAGAGTCTAAGCAAGGGATCAAAGGAAAGGATGAGTAACAGTGTTACCCAAAAAGTTCATTATATGCAAGGTGGGAAGTTTGATGCTCTAACTACCACCTCGGATTATCAATCCTTGGCACTATGCAGTTTTTGTAAATCTTTCTTCAAAGATTGATTTTATTATGAAAATCTATGACCATCAGCCTTCATAGGTTGACCAGAACTTTCATGGAGTTCCTTTCCTGCCGCGTTCATAGCTCCTTCCCGGAACAGGGAGTAACAAGTTCAATTCTTACACTCTGCAGAGGTGTGTTACTTTACCCATGAGAGATCAACTCCTTGTTGCACAACCGGGCGTACTTTCCCGTCCACAATTCCATGATGTGGGGCCCAGTAGTTGGTCCAAGACAATCACTGCCCCCTTCGCGACCTCGCATGCCTCGTTGGTGTACACCATGCCCACATATTGAATTACGGCAATGCTTTGTACAAACCGTTAGATGCCAGAACTATCGTGGGACGATGAGGGTTCCCACCCATATGCTACATATCCTCTATGAATTACCAATTAATATGCATGCTACGAGGATAACAGCCATGACCTGCACATCCGGCTTCATGCAAGAGGAAGAAGATATAGCTGACTTCTCTGTCCCATTCCAAATCTCATGGTCAACGCGTAATATACGGCGCTAGAATCACTGATGTCAGGGGTTATTAAGTCCCTAATTGATCATCATTGTTGCAAATAGAACCCTAAGTTCTATTGCTCCATTATATCATCACTTAGGATGATATCTATGATTTCTATATTTGTGAAAATATTATTTTCTCTCTTTGGAGTATATATGATAACACACAATTTGCAAATACTTTGATAAAGACTCTTCAGAGGATATGAGCAAGTGATGAACTTGCCTTGTGATTGCAAGGTAGTGAAGTCTGATGCTTGCACTGGACCTTGAGCTTCTATGTCTACAAAAACATCATTATTGCCCGGTAAGGACAATATTTAAAGAAGCAAAATGATTATGCAAAGTAATGTAATGCATTATTAAACTTTATATGTATTCTCCCCTCATTTATTTAATTTATAATAATTCTTTTAATAGTAAATAATTTATAAATATTAATTTTCTTAATATTTATTGAATATTGTATCCTTTTTTAATTTATTTGTATTTTATTTAATTAATAATTCCATTAAGAATTATCATTAAATGCAAAAATTGATATGAAATATTTGTTTAGTATTTTTCTAAAATACTACAATATTAATATATAATGAAAGTGATTTTTATTTATTTTTATCATCTTTCAAGGATTTTGTAAAAATTCCATAAGAAATATATATTACAAAATTCTTAATAAAATTTATATATCTAAAATTTTATCTCTTAATTTATTTGGATAGTTTGGATTATTGTGAATCCAAAAATATTTTATTTATAATTTTTGGACTTTTATTTTATTTTCTAGAATTTATTTAAATTCAGGGGCACTTTGGTCTTTTTCCATTTATTAAAACATGCTCTAAATGATCTGGGCTGCCTTTTTGGGTTTATTGGGCCCTTGTGGCCCAGTAGGGCAAAGAGAAAACAATACCCCAAAGGGGTATTGGCCCAACCCAGCCCAACACTCTCTGTCTCTCTCTCGAGCTCACCTCTCTCCTTCTCCTTCCCCGACCCCGTGGTCAGTGATGCTGTCGACGGTGATTCGCGCTGCCGTGGACCTTCCTGGCCGCCGCCGTGGTGCAGGATGAGGTTGTCGGCCCTGCTCAACCCTCCTGTCCAATTGGATTTTGTAACACCCTCGGAATCGACCCTATGCAAGTTTTAGCGATTCCCGCCAAACCCGCATAGAAACGATTCAAAGATGCCCACCAGGCACTTTCGTGCGGGTGGAAAACGAAATAATATCATTACACAATAGTCCTTGATGGAACCCACAGAATAGATATATACAACAACGACTCCAAGAGTCAAAATATAGATATACAATACAAAGATCCAAATCACCTTTAAAACGATACAGCATCCGAGTACGGACAAGAAGCAAATTGAGCTAAGAGCCCTGAAGAATAACCAATGGCGTCCATAACCCTGCCCAGGCCAAGCCGGAAGGGTAACCCTGCTAACGACGTCGATCTCAAAACCTGCTAAAACAAAAGGGGTGCCAGCAAAGGGCAAAGGAAAAAGAGAGCGGTCAGTACTGAGGCCAGTACACGGCGAGACTAGAATTCGATGGTCCTCGCCAACATAGGTACGGTGGACTGAAGCGGCAGCGAAGCATGCGCTAAACAACCTATAGAGACTCGATACAACTGTCGGCTATCAGAAAGAGATGAGAAAGACCTATTCGGAACCAACTTAATACTACCACCAAACATACCCATCCTGGTATTTCCCCTCGAGACCAAACGAGGAAGTCAAGCCGAGGAAACTCACACAAATTGCAGTTTTATTCATTCTTTCCATGGTGGTTATCCAACTTACTAGTCATATCAGATAAAAGTCAAATTATAACAGTAAACTTTAGTTATAGTTGTCTATGATCGAGAACTATGCTCCAAGTCGTCCATAACCATGGACACGGCTTCTCGAAAAGATTTAACCCTGCAGGGGTGCACCAAAGTTCCCACACGCACCTACACCCTTGTTGTCAGATCAGGTAGGTACAAGATCACAAAACATAAACCCAACGGTATGGCGACGGGGTTTCGGACACGACGTTTCCTAGACCCAAAGCAAGCACATGGGGGCCACCCCACTAAGCTACCCGTAACAAAGTCGGCCGGTCTCCGAGACGGACCCAAAGGTTTGTGACGACGTTTGTAAACGACTGGGAACCCGAAAGTGTGACTGGGCTTGTCGATACCGCTAAAACGTGGCGCGGGGTTCTAAAACAGTACAGGCGCTCCACGCGCAATAGTAAATAAAGCAGTAAAGCATGGCATAATCATGGCATAAGTACATGATAGTAATAAAGCCCCAAACTACTTTGTGGCCCCCGTTACAGTACTTTGAAATCAGACACTAATCGATGGGGGTGCCCACACACCCCACATGTGGTTAGCGCGCTCGATCTCTGAACAGGTGTCAAGAACTCGGGGTCCTACGGGACACCAGTGAGCGGTTAAAAACCAAATATTGTCTATTACCCACCGGTGCCTTTGCATTATTTACCTACTTTCAATTTTAGTTATTAAATAGTAATTAAATCCATTATCATCTCCACCATTAAGCATGTGTCAATCACCCAACAACGGTAGAACATCGACAACGGGAAGCAGCACCTGAGCAAGCAACTACGACTCGCAAGGCCGACTATCTACCAAACAACAGGTAATAGGAGGTGTCCATGGCTATATTGTGGCTGCAAGGGATATCACGGGTAAGAAAACTAGAGCATCGCAACACAGATAGCAATAGATCAACAGGAAGAAATAAAGACTATAAAAGTAAGATAGGTAGAAAGGGGAGAATGCTCGCCTGAAAACATTGCTGGAGGTTCATCCGAAGATCGGATCGACACTCGCATCAACTTGCCGGCCTAATCCGTGAAGAAGCAAAGCACTAGAAGAAACACCGGATGCACTATTTAATACTACGGCAAAATATCGGGCATGATGCATGTATGATGTATGACATGGCAAAGATGCGATGCGATTAGGCAATATTAAACGGAACCGGAATTCCGACATTTACTTAGATGGTTCAAGTTGTCTAGATACCCCGCAATTTAAATTTTGTATTAACAGGGCAAGATAAGTTACCGGTTTGCTACACAAATTTTAATGGGGCCAATATAAGACTAGAAAAGCCCGCATATGGCATCTTTATTTAATTATGGGTGAGTCGACATAATGCCCCAAAACCACACAAATATGTATGCAAGCATGACAATTGATATGCAACAATTCATAGATGTCAATTTATAAAAATAGGGCTCGAGAGAAAGGGTCACACATGGGCTTCAGCGATCTTGGGGTTCCGAGGGTTCGACGGGTTCGGGGATTCGGATCCAAGAACTCGGCGCCTTCGGTTTCCATGAAGGAGAACTTGAGGATCCGTGTCGAAGATCTTGGGGATTCGGCTTCAATGGTCGGTGGCCCTAGGCTCCGCATTGTTGGTCTTCGGAAGATCTTGTCGACATCATTGTTGCACTTATACAACGTCTCGTTTTCGTCCGCCGGAAGGTCTTGATTTGCGGCAACACATCAACACCATCTCATCGACTTCGCAGCCACAGTGGTACTTGCCGAGTTAAACATCACCACCTCACTAGCATCACCAAAACGGCACTCGCCATCACCACTAGAATGGATCAAACGCCCCAGAAACGACCATCTGGCCTAGAACCAGGGGCACTAGCCTTCAACGCTTGCTGGTGTCCAAGCACAAGCAGCAGACAACGAGCTACAAGGAGTTGGGCAAACTGGGACTTGATCTGGTAGCAAGGGGGTCCAGGGCCAAAGCGGCATGGCAGAGCCGAGCGCGGGGAAGGCGAGGACCGCCCGTGTCTAGCGACGACGACTGTGGGCCCCGGTGGCGCCTGTGCTAGGGACATGGACAGAAGCGTCGTGCCCTGCAGGAGGCGGCAGGGGCATGGCGCGGTCCGAGGGTGCGCAGGGGGGCGTCGGTGGAGGCGGTCCATGGCAGAGGTGACGCTGGTGAGGAGGAAGGCGAGGTGGTGCGGGCCCTGTGAAGGGGAGATGGCGAGGGCACGATCGGAGGAGCTCCTGGTGGCGGAGGCCCTCGAGGCAGCGCCAGAGCTGCGTGGCTCTGGGCGGATCTGGAGGAGATCTGGCGAGGCTCGAGGAAAGCGGCAGCGGCAGCAAGCACTAGGGCACTAAGAGACGAGACCGAACCGCAGGGCGGTGGCGCTCGCGGTGGAACGAGGCAGAGCAGAGAGGCCACGCAACAGCGAGGCGAGGAAAGAAAGGCGGCGGGGCGCTGGCGTGCACATCACAGGAGGATGTGCTAGGCGAGGAGGGCATGGCGGCGGCGGATCGAGGAAGGAGAGGGCGTCGGGAAGAGGATTGGGAGAGCAGGGTCGCACACATCGATGGGGTCGGTCCGGTCGCAGGCATGGGCAGGGAGAGGGAGCGGGGGTTGGGTCACTGTCGTGGTGGGACCAGCGGGTGGGGTCACAGAGACAGAGGGATGGGGTGGTGGCTGGTTTGGTGTGTGTGTGTGCTAGAGCACGAGGGTGAGTGGCGTGTGTGCTGGACGGTTTGGTTCAGGTGGGTGGTGGCGACAGGGTGTGGAGGAAGGGTCTGAGGTAGGTAGGGATTAGGGTTTGGAGAATAGGACTAGATTAGGGTTTTCCGGTGAGATTGGGTTGGGCTGATCGGGGTAGTAGGTGGCCTGGCTTTCGGGCCGGGCTGCCTCCCCTGATCAAAATAGTTTTATTTATTTTAAAAAAATATGTTTGTTTTAATTTTAGTAAAAGATTTTGTAATTAGTTTTAGACAAACAAAATATCCGGAAACATCCGGGGGTTTGATTTATATTAGAAGGAGGGCTAGTTTAGAAAACAATATAGTCTTTCGCAACATAGTTTCAAGCAAAATAATATGCATGATGACGTCATGATGATGCACATAATAAAAACAACGACGATTTTCTAGTAGTGGTTTTACCCCGTTGTGCTACAGATTTGGACCTGGAGCCTCGTGTGACTAGATCAATGTCGTCCCGAATCCTAGGGTTTGGGGTTGGCGTTGATCTGATGCCGCCGCTGCTGTCGTGTGCCGTGGAGATGCTCATCGCCCCCAGGCGTGGCTATGGTCACCGTCGTGGCGTTTTGTGGGTTGCAACGCCCCTTGGGGGTGCTCCCCATGCCGCCATGGTCATCGGCCCCTCTGCTTCCTCTTCTATCCTACAGCGAGGACCTTCGGTGAGTGGTTCCTCTCTCTCTCTCTCTCATGCTCTCTGTGCTAGGCCCTCTCATGCTAGATGTTGATAGTGGTCTTCCTGGTTACTGTCCTGTCCTGATTAAGATGATTGGTTATGTTTAGGGTTCAAATCCCTCTATGGATTAAATATTTGATGAATTGAATCATGTGTTGATGATCCTTGAACCTGTTAAGTGGTGACTTGCTGTGGAGTTCTGCTGATGGTTAGTTGTGGTGATGCTAGTGGTTTGTCAGATGATTCTATGGATTAATTTTTATAGGATTCAAATGGTAAAGTTGCTTTAGAAGCAATACTTGGGAAATCCAGTGGTTTAATAAATCACCACTGTCATTACTTGGTTAATAACAGTGGGTGTTGTGTGATGAAGTCACTGTCTTAGTACTGTTGGCTTAAGATTTCATATATAGATTGAGATCAAAATGATCTCCTACAGTGAAAATATGTATATGATTTTCCTGAGTATGGTTCTTGTGATGTCAGGAAAATGATTTTTATAGTTAGCTGTGGTGTAACTGTGAAGATTGGATGCTTAACCTGCTTAGTTTAGAACTATTCTTGTGACACCATCTTTGTATGGCACACAAGATTAGAATCTATTACTTGGTTTGGTCTTATTCAAGCTTTAACATTAGCTTGGCATTATAGATAGGTGGAATTCTCTTTCCTTGCATCCCTAGAACCAATGATGTTGGTATGAGGTTTAGGGATTTGGACCTCTATCTTGTTGATTCACATGGATTGGTTCTGGTAGTGATACCAGCTATTGTTTCTTGAATCAAAGTTGGGGAAAGATGCTTGTAAGCTTGATAACTTATATAGATCCATAAGATTAAATCCTAAGGTGCTACTCTAATTGAAGAGATGTGCCTAGAGGTTTAGTTCTTGGCTATATTCATTCTTGAATTGAAATATAGCTTGATAGCTTAGATCAATGATGTTGTCCTAAGATCTAAGTTGGATCTTTATAGTCTTCTGATTGCTTTTAGTGTTTAAAGTTTAGTGATGGATTCACCCCACTTGGGTGTTTTCTGAGAATTTGAATAAAAGACAGATCATGTATGCTTGTCTAATCTTAGACAGATAGATCATGTGATGGTCTATTTACTCACCACTGTCACTTGATGTGGGGTTTCCTGTGGTTGATCTTGTGGTAGCTTGGTGTGATGCTCTCCTGGTATTTCCAGCTACTAGCTTGTCCTTGATCTAGCTCTTCACCTGCTGGTCCTGATGGCTTGATCTTGGTCTTGCTATCCACCTGATCCACCCCCTCCTTATGTCACCATTTTGGTGGTGTGATCCAAGGTTTTGATTGGTGTGATTTAGCTTGGCTTTGGCTTGGTGTAGCTGCTGGCTGCCGTGCTTGGTGTGTAAGAACAATGGAATGGTGTGGGGATTGGTTTCCGACGGCTGTGTTGATGGTTTTGTTTGATTGTGCTGTTGTTGTTGTGCTAACAGCACACCCATGCAGTTTGGTGTGTGTGCTGCCTGTGTGCCCGCTGCACAAGTTGTGGATATGTTCTGAATTTGAGTTACTTTCATCCTGTTACCATTTACCTGGCTGGTGAAACTTGCCCCTCCTTGCTGTTTATTTGACTTATGGGTTAATTTATGAAAGATATATTCTTTCATATTGGTGAAACTTGCCCCTTAAATTACTCAATGATGAACCTTGATCAGTGCACTTCACTGTCAAGTCAGAGAGTAATATCCTTTTAACTTTAACTTTCTTTATTTTGTTTATGTTTATTTTGCAGGTACCAGATTTGAAGATCAAGACCTTAGTTTAGGTTTTTCTTTTTATTTATTTATAGAATATTCACTTGTAAAAACTCTCTGATTCAATTGTAATCTTCAATTTATTCTTTTGTACTTTTTATTTTTTATTCTTTTGTAATAAAGATTGTACTATTATCAATAAAGAAATATTATTCTTTTATTTATGTACTATCGTAAAGATTGTTACTTATGTACATAAGTTACATTTGTGTAACTTCTTTATTGAATGAAGTTTTTGGAATATTCATTTTATTGATTATATTCTTTTATTTAAAGTTTGAGTTATTATTGGTTAATTCTTAATTAAATCAAATACTCAAACATCATTCAAAATCCTTTTGAATTATAATTCAAACACTCAAATTTTAAATTCAAATTTCATTTCCCAAAACACTCTAATCTACAAAGATCATATCAAAGTCTATAGCAATCATCCTTCAAGACTATACCTAAACTCAAAGCATGAAAGTAACTTTGATCACTTTAGGTTTTTATTTGGCGAAAAATTTCCCACATTTTCACAGATGAATGCATGAAACATCTCAAATTTCTAAATCTACCCTTTGTTAGTTCCTAAATGTTGGGATGTTACATGCACCATTCGGCATGCCTGCTGTGCGGGCACCAAGAGGAAACAATTGACCACTTACTCGCCAGCTGCCCATTCACTAAGGCCCCATTCACTAAGGCGATCTGGTTTATGGTGCTCGAAGCCTTTGGGGCTAGCATGTGAACATCTCATGAAGGCTTGAATACCCTAGGAATTATAGTCGTCTGGGAGACGTGGAAGCTTAGGAGTCTGGGAGACATGGAAGCTTAGGAATGTGGTGGTGTTTGATGGAGCGAGCCTCTCCCCCCGGTGCTTCTGGCCAGAGTGCGAGATGAGGGTGAGGCTTAGTTCAATGCACTGTCACGGCTGAAAAGAGGAATGTGGTGGTGTTTGATGTAGCGAGCCCCTCTTTTGGCCAGAGTGCGAGATGAGAGTGAGGCTTACTTAGTTCAATACCGAGTGACATTGTGTACCAGTGTCTTGCTGTTTCTCTTTTCTTTAAGGGTGTGTCCACATCGAGGTCGACCTCGTTTTAACAAAACATGAGGTCAGTTTAGACAGCCTACTAATATTTCTATTTTTAAATAGAAAAATCAAATGAGTTTTGTCCTTATTCTAAAAAAGATACACTACTCAGCCGTACTGCATGCACTTTATTCCATGTATATAATTACAAAATCCAAAAATTTGAAATGTTTTCTAGCTCAAATTTTTTGTCCGATTCAAGATCTGTTTTTACTGTTGGGCTTGTCACGACGAGATCTTTAAAAATAGATCACATGTCAGTATATTTCGACTATTTTTTAGAGGATGTAATTTGTGGAAGTTACATCCGATCAAAGTTACATCCAATTTACAAAAAAAAGTTATATTCAAGTTATCAAAAAGTTACATCCAGCAAAAAGTTACATCATCTAGCAAAAAGTTATATCTGAATTAGCAGAAAAAGTTACATCAACCAGCAAAAAAGTTACATCCCAGTTAGCAGAGAGAGTTACATTTAGCAAAAAGTTACATCCTCGAAAAAAAATCATCGAAACATATCAATATGGGATCTTGTTTCGAAGATCTCGTCGTTAGATTAGAAATCTAATTTAGATAAACGGTTTAAGCTAGAAAATATTTTAAATATTTGAAATTCGTAATTAAATGAACAATTGAAAGCATACAGTGGCGTGACGTTTTGGTCGCAACAAGACAAAAAAATAATACGGCCTTGTAGGGTCATATCAGCTTTGACGAGGTCGGGTTCGGGTCGTTCAATCTTCATCCCGCGGCCAGCACGTCTGACCTCGCGTTGTGACAGTACGAGGTCGACCTGGTATTAGATTTCCCGTTTCTTTAATATGTTTCTCTTTTCATTAATATATGGCATGCTATGTTTTCGTTAATATATGGCATGCTATGCGTATTCTAGAAAAAAAATATAAACACATACGCGCGCACTGAGCCAATAGGTACCACATACACGTACGTACATATATCCACCGGGATTACGTGCTTGCGACTGGATCGACCTCGACCCAGTGCTATATGCGTATATAGATGCTGATATACATTTACACGGGAGATGTCTACAATACATGCGGCCGGACACAAACTAACACGAATACACGACCAGAAGTACGACGACTAAGCTCGACTACGTACGAGTACAAAGATGGTAGCTAGTACTAGCAAAGGACTATCAAGTCTGGAGAGACACTGCAAACGGGCCGGGAACGCTGAACTCGGCCCGGCGCAAACTAGTACTCTGGCAGGGAAGGCGCGCGCACGCAGCTCCTGCCTATATATTATTGCGTCCTTAGGTCGTCCTAGGATAGGTATAGGTGTTGATCCGCGCTGCTGTAGCCATGGACGCCGCCACCCCTCCAGGCCTCGCCGTCCCGTCCTCCTTGTTCCGCGTCTCTGCCAGCGCCACCCTCGCCGCGTCGTCCACCTCCACCTCCTTGTCCGCAACCAGCAGCCTCGTCGCATCCTGCACGCACCCCGGCATGCAGCGAGTTGACCGATCAGTCATATCACATCGATTGCAAACACGTACATGAACAGACAGTCAAGACATACGTACCGAGAGGACGTCGCCGAGGGTGGTCTTGTCCTCGTCGCTCGCGGCCAAGGCGTTGGACTCCGAGGCCGACTGCGCCTCCGCGGCCAAGCCGCCGGGAATATTGGCGTCCAGCCCGGTAGCCCTCACTTCCGCCGCCTGGATGGCCGCCGCGTCGCTGAGCTCCACCGGCCTGCTCCCCGCCGCGTACCCCGCCGCCTCCAGCGCCTCGCCGATCGTTATCTTCGTGCCAGCCGCCACGCCTGCGCCGCCGCCTCCTCCAGCTACACCTCCAACAGCGGGACCATCCTCGTCCGGCGCGAGGTACTGACCCACAGCCTACGTACACACAATACAATTCTTGTTACGTACGTGCCCGAAATGGTTCCGAACCCCATGTGGATCATTATTACCTGTCCAGCGACGAGCTCGGTGACGATGCGCCCGCCGGGAACGCGGGTCTCGGAGACGGAGACGCCGTGCTCGGCGGTGGCGCCCGTGGCCTGGTCGTGGGCGACGACGCCCATGCGCTCGTTCCGCGTGGCCGCGGACTGCATCGTGGCGGCCGGCCCGCCCTTGACCGTCTCCCCGAACATGAGGGTCTCTGCCGACTGCATCGTCGCCGCGTCCTGCGGCGCCACGGGCGCCTTCGCGAGGCCGCCGCTCACGGCCGGGAACACGTCGCCGTACCGGATCGCGCCGTCCTGGCCCTGCGCCTGTTCGGAGGACGTCGGCCTCCTGGGCTGCCCCTGGCTCATCTTCGCGACAAAGCGCCTGGCTATGATCTGCTTCGTTGGTTGCTCCGACTGTGTGGCTAGGTGAGTGCTACTACAGCTGAATTAGATCGACATGGTGGCGTGCGGATCTCTGTGGTGCTTATGTATGGCGCCTGTGCTCGCTCGCGGCACGACCTGTGTCTTTGGGAGGGTGGAGTCGTGGAGACGTGGAGGCGAGACACGATGTGGCTGCACGGCAGGTGGCGCGGGCGGCTCGGAATATCAGCGGCGAGACGGCAGCATGGAGTGCGACACGCTCGTGTCCCGACATGCAGCGGCGGACTTTGTTCGTTTCCGCGTGTTTGCGGTAAGCGTACTTCCAAATTACGATTTGTAGCATATATCTTAATTTTTTTAACGTGTAAGTTCGAAGCAACATAAATAAACCTGCACACTAAAATATATAAATACATATTATATTTTGAAAAGAGGAAGTACCGTACTAGTATACCAGACCATAAAAACATGTTGCCACGCCAGCCCACCTTTACAAGAAAAGTTCTAATTCCTCGGTGTTAAAATAGATGTAGCATGTTTTATAAAATTTAAATAAATCTAAACACTATTTAGTTTATAGATTTATTTAAAATTTGACAATCTGAGACGCTGTCTATAAAATAGATGTAGCATGTTCTATAGGCAGCGGTAAGGGCATGTACAATGCGATGATGTCAGCCTTTTCTTATGATTGTCACGTCGGATTTTCGCTTAGTTGGAGGAGAGAGAATAAAGAAAGAGAAGATTGTCTTTCCTTAGCTATGGGATGATCCTTTAAAAAATAAGAGAAGACTATTTTTCTCCATTGTATCTTATGTCTTCTCTTATTAACACAATTTCTTAATATAATTAGTCAATTTAAATTAATTTTTAGAGATAACAATAAGAGATGACCATTGTACAACTTATTTTTATTGCCTTCTCTGAATTATGTGGAGGACTAAGAGAAGACTCGTCTTCTCTAGCATTGTCAGCGGCGAGACGGCAGCATGGAGTGTGACACGCGCGCGTGTCCAGGCATGCAGCGGCGGACTTTGTTCGTTTCCGCGTGTTTGCGATAAGTACTTCCAAATTACAAGATATATGTTTTAGCATATATCTAGACTTTTTTACTATGAGTTCGGAGCAACATAAGTAAACCTACACACTAAAATATACAGATACATGTTATATTTTAAAAAGAGAAAGTACTGTACTAATATATGCCACGCCAGCCCATCTTTACAAGAAAAGTACCACCTCCCATTTTAAAATAGATGTCGCGGGTTTTTTCAAATTTAGATAAAACTATATGGGAAATAGCCTGCTAAACACGGGCATAGCTGCGCATAGCCTATCCACCGTTGATTCTATCCTCTTTTGATATAGGGAGCACATGTATCCAGACCCAGGATTTGTCTAAGAACTAACGCTGTTAGTGTTCCTTTGGCATGCATGCATGAAGCCCTAGCAAAACAAAGCTTGTCTAATTTCGTTTGCATGAGGCAAACCCTAACGAGCAACATGCAAAACAAAGCTTGTCTAATTTCGTTTGCATGAGACAAACCCTAACGAGCAACATGCAAAACAAAGCTTGTCTAATTTTGTTTGCATGAGGCAAACCCTAACGAGCAACATGCAAAACAAAGCTTGTCTAATTTCGGTTGCATGAGGCAAACCCTAACGAACAACATGCAAAACAAAGCTTGTCTAATTTCGTTTGCATGAGGCAAACCCTAAGGAGCAACATGCAAAACAAAGCTTATCTAATTTCGTTTAGGTGAGGCAAACCCTAACGAACAACATGCTGAGAAACCCTAACTTGTTGACTTATCTAATTTTGCATAGTACCACAAACCTTCACTAGGGTTTGCATACTATGTAGAACTCATTTTAAGCCTTGTTGACTTATCTTTCCATTTTAGATGCTAAAAGTTTCTTTGCCAAACAGCGAGTTAAAATTTTTAGGGTTTTCACGAGCCCCTAGGCATTGCATGCATGTACACACACGTGGTGCTGCAAAGCCGTTAGGGACCGTTACTACTTTTAAGAGCCAGCCATTACCATCTAAACTAGTAGTGTATGTGATCTCTTTATCCAATGGTCCTAAGCCTATGCGCAGCTATGACCGTGTGTAGCAAATCCGCGTCAAAAACTATATATTAAATAAAGTCTAGATTCATTCAAATTTTAATAATTTGAGACATCTATTTTAAGAAGAAGAGAATGAAATATTATTTAATTTAAACTGATATCACCTATGATAAATTATTCCTAAGATATCAAGTCATATTTCTTTAATTTAACTGCTCTGCCTTCAGAGAAGTACTCACACATAATAGCATAATAGAGAAGAGTGAAGTCATGACAATGGAAATTGGCTTGACGGATGCCTAGAAATTCCCCACTACGACATGGAGAGAGGAACCAATCTGGCCTCAAGGACAAAGAGATGGACCATGGGACGGGTTGTATCCATTATGAGGATCAAACCGTGCAGAAAAGGGCCGTCGCCTATTCTGGCTAGTGTTTGCATCGATGTCCTGGTCTCTATGAAATATTTGTAATAAGATGGTTATCGAGAAGATCTTATCTCGGTAATGTCTTTGACTCGGTTTTTAAATTTCTGGCATCCTTGTAGCTTTGGTACATGCTCTGTAGACAATAAGGCGACGAGATTTTTCGGTGTCTCCTGGAGGCACCATCCATAGTCCGGCGTAGCTTTTCCTTTCTCGGTGTTCTCTCGCGTGATGAGGTTGTCTTTGTTTCTCTTTGGGGTCGTGGCCCCAGCATTCGCTAGGTTGCCTTTCCAAACCTTGTAACTTGTTGTGGACGGAGCGAAAGGATGATTCGAGATTTCATTAAAAACAATTTATTTGAATTGTCAATACATGTAGTAATATGGCAAATGGGACGACCAATAGAGCACCCATTGGAGTTGGACCCACCATCGCACCAAAAGGTGGAACCATCATGGCCCCTCTAGCTCCACCTGATAGGCTCTCCTCTTCGCTGTCTCGATTCATGATTCTTGAAACCTTTCAGTATATATTTTTTCCTTCATTTCATAAGAGAAAAAGAGAGAAAGGTATCTTTGCAAAAAAAAGCAACAATACTTCCGGCAGTTTTACTCCAAATTAGTGAGATTTCGTATGAAATCCTAAATAAAGTGGTTGGAGAAGTAGATACATTTTGAAGTATCACCAGACTTTATTGTTAGTCACTAGCTCAACATCAGCTATTTCATGACCATGAAGGTTTTGAAGCCTCATGTGTACCGCATCACCATCTTTGACTATTGATACACAGAGGTGATCATGAAGTGCGTTGAGCAAGAACTAGTGCTTGCCATGATTGTCGAGGACTAGAGAGTTTATCCGAGCTCTCGTGATGATCTTAACAGTCTCTTAATTTGTGTCAAAATATAAGAAATTTTTAGACTTTTTTATACACATGTATGTAGACATCTTTTAGTGTATAAACTTACTCATTTTGCTCCAAATCTATATGCTAAAAATTATCTAGATATATATGTGAAAGAACTAAAACATTTTATATTTCGGAATGGAGGGGGTATGTTTGTTGGTAAACTTAAGAATGTTTGTTCATGAAGTAACTATGTCTATCGGTGAACTAAGTATATCTTGTTCTATCAATGCTACGTAGAAATGTATGTTTTATTATGTTTGTCTGTCCATTTAATTGCATTATGTGTGTGCACTCGGGTGTTGGAAACCTCACCATCTCCAAAAATATGACTTTTAAGTATTTAAACATGTAAGCATGATTTTAAACTTGGTAACCTCACCACCTCCAAAAAATATGTTTTTTAAATATCGACGCGGATTTGCTACTAACGGGCGTAGCTGCGCATAGGCACAGCACCGTTGGATTTAGGGATCAAATGCATGCAACCTCTAGATGGAAGTGGGGTGGAACATGAATGCGCTAACGGTGTTAGTTTTGTACATGCATGCAAGAATCTAGGGTTTGACATGGGTTACAATTTAGTACACTGTTTTGGCTACAAAAAATTTAGCATCTAAAATGAGAAGGGATTGAGAACAAGGATTAAAACAGGTTTTGCATGCAGAAGCTTTAGACTATGTGCCATGCAAAAGAGTGCCCTAACAAAGGTTGTTTTGGTATATGTTTGCTAGCCGCATGCATCCATGAGAATGTGAAGAAAACCAAACAAAGGTTGTTTTGTTTATTGCGGCGGCCCTAGTCATGGGAGCAAAACAGCGCTTGTTTTGATTAGGGTGGCTTCTTTCTTCAGCTAGGAATTCATACTGTGCAAACCCTAAAAATTCATCTAAGTGGTTTAGTGTCTTATTTTTTTGGCAGGAGAGAGTAACTTGTCGCGCGCCATCTGGATGACATTTTGTTGTGTTTTCCCGCCACATAGTACTATGCTACTCTATAAAAGATAGAATACACTCTTAGACAAAACATCTTATACAAGTACTTGTAGCTAGCAGTGCACCGAAGTTGTTCTGCTCCCCGTTTATATGGAGGAACACAAAATTTGATTTTCCACACAATGTCGGATCCAGCTCCTGTCGAAGGGTTCACCAGGAGATTTTTCAATTTCCGATGCTTGTACTCTGTCTGGGTTTCTGTCAGATGAGGCCGTTGGGTTAACTTGGGCGGCTCTCAGTTTGGAGAAGGTCTCTACTAGCTTATCAGTTTCTTCTTCAACTGATTTTCTAGCCAACGTAAGAATCTTAAGACATCTCGCCCTGTGGGCTTTAACTGCGAGTAGAGCCTGTAAACTCGCCTGCAAATGGGACAGTAAAAACATTGATAAAACTACATGTAAAAAAAACTGCGTCAAGTAATAATGAATTGTCGAATTGCCTCTTTGTTGTTTTGATGAAGGGAACAACTTACATTTCCTTTGGCCGCTGGATAATCGGAGCTAGTTCAGCTCTAGTGCGTTTCTGCTGTTTATCCTTGGAATTGGGCGGTTGTGAAACCGGTAGAGGTTTGTTCAAACCTCTCCTGTATACGACGTCCGCATCTCGTCGAGGCTGGACATATGTGCAGACGAAAATGATTGTGGGAAAATCAAATTTCAGTGATAAGAGGGTCCTAGGGAGTACTTCGGGAAGATGTACTTTCTATAAAATATTGCCAAGAAAAATACAACATACCTTCCCCGCTCCAAACATTCTACATGGTGTTTGCCCCCTATGGCCTATTGTTTCGGCCATGATCTATTTAGAAAGTGTGGTTGGATCATACAATTCAAATCGTGGAATGCTGCCTTTGGGCAGTGACAACACTCCGTAGTCCATATTGTCCAGATAAAAAACCTGCAACCAATAAGAAACATAATAATAATAAGTGGCCAGATTCAGTGAGAGCACAGGAACACGTGTTAAGTGTACAAAAAATTAGAATGCAAACGACATATGAGAGTAATTACAGGACCTGGAGGAAAAGAGCTGTGCCTGCTGGTGGCATATAGGCTCTGTTTTTCATGGTCGCCAACTTCACAGACGCGCAAGAAGAGAAAACCGAGTCAATTATGTAAGATGACCAATTGAATTTGTGTATCTGACTCGGATCTTTGAGAGCTGGCCAGTAATTTACTGAGTCTTTTTTGCCGGGGTTGTTGCTGTCGCAGAGTATGCTTACGATAGTTATGATGAAACAAATCATGAACTTAGCTTCGTCTTCTGTTGATAGTAGCTGTCCGGCCAGAGTTCGTAAAGTCTTCCTTGCGGCCAAATTGGGCGACGGCGTGTGCTCGTCCATGCCAATGATTTTCTCTATGTGCTCGCGCATCGATTGACTCTTATCCACGAGGCGTCCCACACATCTTTTCCCGTTGAGGGGATACCGAACACCTTCCGAGCGTCCTCTTTGAACATCACAATCCTCTTCCCGACACCTACACCTATAGACCTGCACATGGTGTCCACTTTGGGCATCAACCATGATGTGAACTGCCGGTCAAACTTCATGGCATGTATAGGCTTCGAAAATGTGCGGAATCCTGTCGATTCAGCAAGTTGTCTATGCTTCTCTGTAAACTTGCTTACAACGCCATTCGGCTCAAATAGCAAGTGTGAACTGGCGTATGCTGATGGATTCGCAGCTAGGCGTACAGATGGTACGCCGGCACGAATGTCTTTCACCGGCCGGGCTTTGCGACCAACCCACAAGACGTTGCCGTTGCTCATACTCGCTTTACATGCAATGAAACCATGTCAAACAAGAAAGGAAAAGTTCGTTAGCGGTCCATAATAACGACGTAAAACAATAGCTTGTGATTAGAGAAAGCAATGGTACGTACCAAACAAAAGTGCACGAGGAGGGATGAGGTAGAGGGAAGAAAGCAATAACCGGTTCCACCTTGTTTATCAAATGAGCAAGGAAAGTTGAAGATAGACTAAATAAGTTAGGGTTTCCCGCATGTTGTTCGTTAGGGTTTGTCTCACCTAAACGAAATTAGATAAGCTTTATTTCGCTAGGGCTTCATGCATGTACTATATTAGGGTTTACCGTGTAGTATATTAGGGTTAGGGTTTACCGCATGCTCGTTAGGGTTTGTCTCATGCAAACGAAATTAGATAAGCTGTATTTTGCTAGGGCTTCATGCATGCAGTATATTAGGGTTTACCGTGTAATATATTAGGGTTAGGGTTTACTTCATGTTGTATATTAGAGTTTGCCTAGCCTAAACGAAATTAGATAAGCTTTGTTTTGCTAGAGCTTCATGCATGTAGTATATTAGGGTTTACCGTGTAGTATATTAGGGTTAGGATTTTACCGCATGTTGCTCGTTATGGTTTGTCTCATGCAAACGAAATTAGATAAGCTTTGTTTTGCTAGGGCTTCATGCATGCATGCAAAGGAACACTAACGGCGTTATTTCTGAAACAAATCCTGGGTCTGGATACATGTGCTCCCTATATCAAAAGAGGATAGAATCAACGGTGGATAGGCTATGCGCAGCTATGCCTCTGTTTAGCAGGCTATTTTCCTTTTAAATATTTAAACATATAATCATTATTTTAAATTTTCTAAAAATGAAGGTAGCTCGGGAGTCAAAGAAACTTTTTGGGAATGCAGGCAATCGTGTATCTGACAAACGTGCAAAATATTAATTTAAAATAGCGGTTTTGCTATTTCTCAGGCAACCGAGAAATAATTATTTACCAGTCAACTTTGCAGCCGTTGGATGTAGCATCTTTGCAGCCGTTGGATGTAGCATCAAGATTCGTGCTCGTGGAGATGTTTTGTACATGCAAGTCTGTTTGTCACCGGAGCGGCCGAGCGTCCGTGAACATGGGCTTTTTATGCCTTCCATTCTTTCTAGCGTGTTGACCCTGGCCCTGAGGCACATACGTGGCCTTTTTTTTAAACAGAACTAAACAGAACCAAACATTTACGCGTGTACGCTAACTATTTATATGCGTAGTTTTATCATATCGTTGATTTTTATTTTATTTTCTGCCTTTTTAAAATCTGTTCCTTTGCTTTTTATTTTTTAGGGACAAAATAATCCTAGCTACACATAGGTTGTTCCTTGTTTTTATTTTTTTCATGATTAGGTAACTTTTTCCCTCCTAGTTGCACATAAGTTGTGACCGAGAGAAAAAAATCCTAGACGCTATAGTGGTGATTTATGTTGTCAGTGAGTTTTACATTTTCTAGGTCGCACGTGTCTTGTAACTATAGCAAAAATGTCTAAACCATTAATTGCATTCTGTTTGTCTGTCCATTTAATTGCACATTTTATTGAGTTGAGTTGCACATTTTATTCTGTTTGTCTGTCCATTTTATTGCATTATGTGTGTGCACTCGGGTGTTGGAAACCTCTACCACCTCCAAAAATATGATTTTTAAATATTTAAACATGTAAGCATGATTTTAACTTTTTTAGAAATCAAAGGAGCTCGGGAGTCAAAATAAACTTTTTTGGAATGTAGACACAACATGCAAACTATCAATTTAAAAATATTTGTACTATTTTCGAGCTACATAAAAATGAAGTGTGGATCTAAGTATGCATATTTTTAGATCTTCAAATTTTATTAGGTTTTGCCATTTTGTGTAGTTGACAATATAAATAAATTCGAGTTGAGATTTTGCATAATTGTAGGATTCAACATTGACTATGCATAAAATTTATTTTCAGATTTTTATGGAAACTTGTAATAGTATGATTATTTCAATTTTGTTGAATGAAGGGAGCACTTGTGAGAGCTTGGGAACAATTGAACTGAGGAAACTAAAGACAGCCTTCCATGATTATAGGGTACAAAACGAACTCTCGTGACCACGAACTCAGAAGTACTCGAGTAAGCAAAGACAACGTACGAAAACTAAGACGCTACCACGAAGGACTTGAAACTAAACGGACTCTCGTGATAACCAACTCAGAAGTCCTCGATGAGTAAGCAAGACGACGTACGAAAACTAAGACGCTACTAGGAAGGAGTTGAGACTACACCACTAACTGCAAAAGGGGAACGGTAAACTCGATCGGGCGTCATCCATCAGCCCAGCCCAGCCCTGGAAGGCGCGCGCAGCTCCTGCTGTGCGTCCTAAGCTACTTGTTGAGCCTCGCGGCAGCAGCCATGGACGCGGCCACCCCACCAGGCCTCGCCGTCACGTCCTGCTTGTTCCGCGTCTCCGCGAACGCCACCCTCGCCGCGTCGTCGGTCTCCACCTCCTTGTCCGCAGCCAGCTTCGCCGTCGCATCCTGCAGGGCGTGTGCAGATCGATCAGACCTACTGATCGGAAACACGAAAACAAGAGTACAAGTACGTACCGAGAGGACGTCGCCGAGCGTGGCCTTGTAGTCGCCGCGCGCGGCCCAGGCGTTGGCGTCGGCCGCCGACTGCGCTTGCGCGGCCAACCCACCGGGAATGTTGCCATCCAGACCCGTGGCCCGCACCTCTGCCGCCTGGATCGCCGCCGCGTCGCTGCGCTCCACCGGCTTGGTTCCCGCCGCGTAGCCCGCAGCCTCCAAGGCCTCGCCGATCGTTACCTTCGCCTCATCACCGCGACCTCCCCCGGCCCCAGCGGCGGGGGCATCATCCGGCTCGAGGAACTGACCCACGTCCTGCCCGGCGACGAACTCCGTGACGATGCGTCCGCCGGGGACGCGCGTCTCGGAGACAGAGACGCCCTGCTCGGCGGTGACGTCCGTGGCCTGGTCGTGGGCGACGACGCCCATGCGCTCGTTCCGCATGGCCGCGGACTGCATGGTGGCCGCCGGCCCGCCCTTGACTGTCTCCCCGAACACCATGTTCTCCGCGGACTGCATCGTCGCCGCGTCCTGCGGCGCCACGGGCTTCTTCGCGAGGCCGCCGCTCACGGCCGGGAACACGTCGCCGTAGCGGATCGCGCCGTCCTGGCCCTGCGCCTGCTCCGACGGCGACGCCGGCCTCCTGGGCTGCCCCTGGCTCATCTTCGCGACAAAGCGTCTGGCTATGATGGTCTGCCTCGTTGCTCCCAGCTTGTGCAAGGTGCGTGCTAGGTGAGTACTGCTAGAGCTGAACCTTGCGATCGACATGGTGCGTCCAGATCTCTCCGTGGCGCTTATGTATGGCGCGCGCGTTTGCTTGCGCAACGACGTGTGTCTTTGGGAGAGTGGAGACGTGGAGGCGAGCCGCGACAGGATGTGGCTGGGTGGCACGTGGCGCGGGCGGATGGGGCATAGCGTGGCGCTTTCCATCAGCGGTGAGACGGCAGCGTGGAGTGACACGCGCCGCGCGCTCCGGGCATCATGGAGCGATGCATGCGGTGTGCTTTGGTCGTTTCTGCGTGTACGGATGTACGATACGACATGGATAACTCAACGACTGTGTTTCTTGCGCGAAAACCAACTTCAACGATTGCACAGGGTGGGGAAATATAACGTGATCCCAAACTTCAAACGATACCATCATACAAATTCTCAACATTCGAATCCACATATATTTTCCAAAATTTTGAAAACAATTGTGAGTGTTCCTTTTCTTTTGCTCAGGAAAATGGATTTAGTTAATGATTAACAGTGTTACAATCATTCAGAATTGCCTGGCCGATCTCCTCAGGATAGTTTCCGAGCCAGGTCTTTGTACTACAATCATATATTAACCAAAATCATATATTAACCGCGAGGGTTCTTCTGCACCAGTGATTCTGATTTTTTTTTTTAAAGTATAATTTTTGAGTTTCAAAAAATTATGAAAAAAATCCGCAATGTAACCAATGATTTATACTACAAACATGCAAAACACCAATTTAAAATATTTTGTATTATGAGCTACACAAAAATGGAAAAAAGTGTGAATCTGAGTATGCATAGTTTTACATCTCAAAACTTTATCAGATTTGTCATTTTTGTGTAATCCACAATATAAAAAAAATCTGGGTTACGATTTTTCATGCTTTATAATGCCTAGAATTTATTTTTAGATTTTTATAAGTTGTAAATACGGATTTTGATTTTTTTTAACTGAAGGGAGTACTGAACCTCGGGAGCAAAAGACATTTTCCGAGAATGATTTTATGATCATCTACAAAACTAGTGCATAGGATCCTTGTGCTTATGTTGATCACTATGTTTGCGTTGAATTTCAATTGATCAATACTCCGTCCGATTCATGCGCTTATTTAGATCACTATTCGCCACGGAAGGACACCCTGTCGCGCACGACCCGGTGGATGGAACCTCCGGCTGTTTTGGAGCGTTTTTCTATTTTTATAGAAATATATCAAAATTTAGATAAATCTAAACACTATTTAGTACAATATAGAAAGTTTTAAAAAAATAGTACAATATAGATTTATCTAAATTTTGATAAACTTGCGATATCTTTGAGACTGAGGGAGTAGAAGAGTTGATCTACATCACAGACTATCCGATCAAACACACAGCGAGCTCCTGGGTTAGACGACTAAGCTAATCTCTCACCCCTGTACTCTCTCAATCACCTACCCGGATTCAAGTTGAACTGAATACGTACGCGTCAGGCTTCTTGACGCGTGTGGCAATGGCGGTGACGGCTAGCGTTAGAACAGAGCAACAAACTCGCCACGTACGGTCGGTTTGAGTCTTACTCCGACACGAACACGACCTCCCCGGCCGGAGCTTTATATGTAGGCAGCCCAAGCACGTCGCAGATGGGAAATCCACTACTCGATCGTCCCACATCGCCCTTCCACGCCCCTGCCTCCAACTTCGAGTGTTCGTTCCAACAGCGAAACCTAGATCGATCCAGCAGCGGCAGCGCCAGCCATGGGCCAGACGAGGACGGCGACGAGGTCCATCCTCCTGTCCGACGACTCGTCCCGTCTCCTGCTGCAAGCTCGATCCATCATGAGGGCGTCGGCGATGGCGATCGACGGGGACGTCGTCACCCCCACCCGGCCGACGACGACGAAGCCCAAGACGATGCCGCCGCGGAAGAAGGCTCCGAACGCGCAGAAGCTAGAGACGGCCTTCCGCTGCCCGTTCTGCAACCGCCACGGCAGCGTCGAGTGCTCGATCGACCACAGGGGCAAGGCCGCCGAAATGTCGTGCTGGGCCTGCGAGGCGAGCTACTCCACCGCCGCCCACGCGCTGACGGAGCCCGTGGACGTCTACGGCGAGTGGATCGACGAGTGCGAGCTCGGGGACTGCGACGGCGACATCACCATGTTTGACGCGTGATCGATCTTGTCATGCATGGGTTGATATTCGGCTTGTCGCCGAGTTGGCCTGGCCCGTTCTTTCTTTTGCACATCTGTACTGCAGATCGGTAGTAGAAACATATGTCAGAACTGAAATCTTGTAGTACTGTAATTAAATGCCAGCAACAATATGTCTGTTCTTGTGAAGTGTACGCAGCCCGGCCGGCTTGGTTGTTAATTTGGATCATCCCTTCATCTGCTCCCTTAATTTGATTTAAGCTAAGGTGTTGTTACATTACAGAAATGCCTCCCAGACTAATAAATCCAGTTTCCACCACAATATATCCTTCTCATTTTGCAACACTTACCTTATACTTCTTATATATATCGCATTCACATTCTGACTCTAGCTTTAATTAAATGGACTAATTAGTTTACCGTAAACTCTAACACGATTTCACAAACATATTAGCAATTTTATTTGTGTAAATTTCTGCCCAGAGTTGCCGGACAAATCCGTCCCGATCAATATGCAATCTGACACCATTCATTACATATTTTCATTTTCTTTATTTATTCGAATGTGTAAACCACGCAATGTTCTGAAAGAGCTCGTGCATTTTTTGTTCTGAATTCAATGTAAACCATCAAATGAGGAAATAATAAATGTACATATTGCAGAAGGCATTTCTTACATAATCACGAGCATGCATGTTCCCCGTAACCAACAGACCAGCAACGCAAACACGAACAGACACTACGGGAGAAAGGTTCTTTGCCGTGTGGGTGTATCCACACGGCAAAGACCCCCCCGGAACACGGCAAACCCTTTGCCGTGTGCTTACACACGGCAAAAGCAACACGGCAACGATCGGGACGGCAAAGAGCCTTTGCCGTGTGTCTTGACGCCCGGAACACGGCAAAGACTTTGCCGTGTGTTTTCTGGTCACACACGGCACACTAAAGTAGTTGACGGTTCCGTCCATCTGACGGAGCCAGCAGATCGGTGCCGTGTATAACCTTTGCCGTGTGTCTTTGATCTTTGCCGTGTGTCCTACCTTTGTCGTGTGTCTTGCCTTCGCCGTGTGTGTGTTCTTTTCCGTGTGCTTTGGTTTTTGCCGTGTGTTCAGGGTTTGCCGTGTGTATTGCCCTTTGCTGTGTCTTCCCCTTTGCCGTGTACCTCTCAGTGGTGACGCACGGCAAAGTTCATCCTTTGCCGTGTGCCTTTGGCATAGCGCACACGGCAAAGACCCTGTGTATAACCTCAGCAGCACACAGGTGGGCTACACGTGGCTTCTTTGCCGTGTGTCAGCCCTGTTTTTTCAATTTTTTTTGTTTCCATTCATTTTCTGCAATTCAAAACATAGAATATATATATATGATCATACATATCATCAGCAACACCAAATTGCATTGAACAACAATAATATAAGCATCACCAACACCAAAATGCATCGCCAACACCAAAATATCACAAGTATGATCATAATATCATCACAAACACTACCAGTCACACAAGACCAAGTTTATTACACAAGTGCATAACCAACAAGTGCACAATCCCTAAACTATACAAATATTACAAGTTTATTCTTGCCACCCACAAGACCATCAACTCCGAGTGCTCCACAAGCTCATGCTCCATCGTGAGATCCTACAAGTTGAAGACAAGTACATAAATATAACAAGTAAAATCATCAATATGTACAAGTTTCTAGGCAAGTTGATGGAAATGGCAATAACATGGGATTTTGACGAGTCTCATGGCAAATTACATCAATATGACAAGTAAAATCACGAATATCTACAAGTCCCATGGCAAGGCTAGAATTTCTATAAGTGTCATGGCAAGGCTAAAATTTCTACAAGTGTCATAGCATGGCTAAAATTTTGACAATGGCATAGAATTATCTACAGGTGTCATGGAATTGCTAAATTTGCTATAAGTATCATGGCAAGGCTAAATTTCCTACAAGTGTCATGGAATTGCTAAATTTTCTATAAGTATCATGCCAAGGCTAAAATTTCTACAAGTGTCATATCATGGCTAACATTTCTACAAATGCGATGGCATGGCTAAATTTGACAAGTATAAGAAAACAAACCTGGAGGACTCTGATTCAGCCTCCGGACGACCGACGGATTGTTGACGGTGAAAGACGGTGGCGCTTGGTTGTTCGATCCACCCGCGGACCCACCAGGCGGCGACATCACATCATCCATCTGCAGCATTGGAAATTGTGAGCATTAGACAATAAGACAAGATTGAAAATTGCGAGCATTGGACAATAAGACACTTGATCACTTACCCACGAGAAGGCAAAAGGAGGAGTGGGAAGAGTCCCTGGTTGAGAATTGATGAGCATTTGCTGTGTCATCCACCGCATCATCTGCCCCTGTTGCTCCAGCAACCCCTACTGATGGGCCATCTGCTGCTCCATTCTTCTTGCCGCCGCTCTCTGCGTGCCCTATCAGCGGCCATCTCCTCCTACGTCGTGTCGCCACGATTAGATGAACATTGCAACACAAAACATGTAGTAAAACATAGATGACCGAGGAAGAACATACCCGTAACTGCTCGACAGCTACAACCGAAGGCCGTGGGCGGGTCTCTATAGGAGGTTGGTCGCTCGTCCTACCACACCGGACCTGGCGCATAGATGGAACGGTCTTAGGGTCGACGAACCCGTGACCGATCCATAGGCGACCATTCTTCTGGCCTTCTCCCGCCAGCACGGCGACCTCGGGGTCGAAGGGGGCGGTCTCAGGGTTAGAATCTTCTCCATGCACCTCCTTGTACTTCTCAGGGTACTTCTCACCCCGAAGCTTGGCTCCCTCGTTCATCCATAGGCTCCCGTTCCTAGGCTCGTCCAATGTGCGTGTCTTCTTCCTAACGGCAAACACGGACGGCTCTTGACCTGTCTTTATTTTCTGCACAAAAGAGCACGAAGTTAAGTGAAGGGGGGCTCCAAAGGGCGAAGTAAAGAATAAAATTACAAGCAAGAACAAATAAAGCCTTTTCTCACCTCTTTTTGCCTAAGAAGGGCGAGGGGGATGCTGCCTTGGCGGTGTGATCCACCCCCATCTCCTCTCGCCGCTTCTTTGCATCGGCGTGTTTCTGGAGGTAATTGGGGTGTGTCCACCACGCTACCATTGCCGTGAAGCACCGCTCGTCATTACCCACGAACTGAGGAGGGTTCTACATCCACAAGACACACGTATTAGTACAATAGAAAATAGAATAAGGTCAAGAAATCAATAAAACAAAAATGCAACTACCTACAGGTACTGCCACGGCTCGAAGAGCATCTCCCGGGCTTGGCTCTTGTTCATCCAAATCTTGCGGTCGCCGAACCAGTTGCGGACGCTGCGCCTCGTAGTGCATGTCTTGCACCTTCCTCTTGGCAAGCTCGTGAACAATCATCAAACACTCCCTTTTGCGCGTCCTGTCCATGTCGAAGAACTTCTACAAGTATGCACATAGGGAAAAAAGGGGGGTCAAAGCCACGAGTTCAAGTATATTTCATCCTCAAGGCGATTGAATTATGACAAGCGAAACAAACTTACCCAGAACAAAACCTGAACCTTCTCCGCGATGGTGGTGTACTTTTTTTCGGGATCTTCGGCATAGTGGTAATGCTTCCAAGTCCAAGCCACATCCTTTGAACCATTTGGGAGAGTGACAATCCCAGGAAAATACTTTCTAACCAAGGCTCCAAGGATGCTTGAGTAGCCACGATATGGCTTGATCCCATCCTCATATAGAAAGGCACTGCAAAATGAAAAGACAAGGTCAGTATGTGATAAAAATTACAATGTATGGTTTAGGGTCAAATCATGTACCTCGACCCAGCGGGCACGAGTACCTTGTCCGCATAGGGATAAGGTAGGTCGGGGAGTCTCGAAACCCCACGCCGATATGGAGCCTTCTCCCGCGGCACCAGGCTCGGGTCCATGGCCGCGTACTCCTCAAGGTACTGCGTCTCATCCTCCAGAGGCGCCCACCTCAAGGACGTGTCAACCTCGTAGGGTAAAGACCCCAACCCCTCATCCTCCTCCTCCTCCTGCTGCTGCTCCTGCTCCTCCTCGTCAGAATCCGAGTGCGTCCCCTCATCCTCCTGACGTTGAACTGGCTCCTCCTCCTCCTCGTCGTCCTCCCGCTCCTGCTCCTGCTCCTGCTCCTGCTCGTCCTCCTCGAAGACCGGAGGGGGACTAGGAGTCCTCGCACGCCTCCCACGCCCCCGCCGCTGTGAAGTGCGCGGTGGAGCACTAGCAGTAGCACTAGTAGGCTGCTTCCCCCTGACATCTTTTGAACCACCAGTCACAAGTTTTGCCAAGCTTTTCAGCTTTCTTGTAACTCCCTTTCCCCCCGGCATCTTTCAATCACCTGCAAAACAGAGTGAAAAGAGTAGTTTATTAGTACACATCAGTGACACAAGATTCATAACAGTACAATAATACTCAAGTTTTAAACACACACTATATTCATATTAGCAAAGACGAAAGAAGAGAAATACTTCCATGATCCATATAGCATGGGTATGAGACGCGGCAAGCCAAGGAAAGGATTCGGTCTCCACGGCAACGACTCCTCGAAAGGAATCGTTGTCGTGGATCGAGAATCCTTTCCTGGGCTTGCCACCGTCACATCCCCATGCTATATGAATCTCGAAAATACCTGTCCTCTCTCGACTTTGGGGCTACGAGATGAAGCCTTCCTTGTGTTTCGCCAAAGACGAAAGGAAAGAAACCATTTTACGATTCATATAACAATGTCGCCCATGCTATACGAATAGTGAAGTAATGTCTTTCCTTTCGACTTTAGGGCTATCTAATCTATTCCATTTAAGTCACGCTAGCTAATCTATATCCGTATCGGCAAACACGAAAGAAGAGAAATACTTCCATGATCCATATAGCATGGGTATGAGACACGGCAAGCCAAGGAAAGGATTCGGTCTCCACGGCAACGACTCCTCGAAAGGAATCGTTGTCGTGGATCGAGAATCCTTTCCTGGGCTTGCCACCGTCACATCCCCATGCTATATGAATCTCGAAAATACTTGTCCTCTCTCGACTTTGGGGCTACGAGATGAAGCCTTCCTTGTGTTTCTCCAAAGACAAAAGGAAAGAAACCATTTCACGATTCATATAACAATGTCGCCCATGCTATACAAATAGTGAAGTAATGTCTTTCCTTTCGACTTTAGGGCTATCTAATCTATTCCATTTAAGTCATGCTAGCTAATCTATATTCGTATCGACAAAGAAGAAAGAAGAGAAATACTTCCATGATCCATATAGCATGGGTATGAGACGTGGCAAGCCAAGGAAAGGATTCGGTCTCCACGGCAACGACTCCTCAAAAGGAATCGTTGTCGTGGATCGAGAATCCTTTCCTGGGCTTGCCACCGTCACATCCCCATGCTATATGAATCTCGAAAATACTTGTCCTCTCTCGACTTTGGGGCTACGAGTTCTTACAAATACAAAGACAAAAGGAAAGAAATTTTATTACATAGAATAGAGTTCTTACAAATACAAAGACAAAAGGAAAGAAGTTTTATTACATAGCCCAGCGGGATTACATAGCAAACACTACTACAAAGATTATTACTACTACATGCATGGATCAGAAGCCTGAGTCGGGGTTATGAATTGGACGAGAGGTTTCGTCATCGCTATCATTTTCCGGCCACCAATAATCATCCATGAAACCTGGAGGTGGTCCCTGTGGATCGTTGACGTTAAGGCCTGCATGGAACGCCTCGAGCAAACTCACATATTGTTGGTTGTGAACCTCCTCAGCTTCATCTTGCGCAGTGTCTTCCTCCTCAGCTTCTTCTTGCTCATCGTCTACGACCATGTCACCATCGGTGGACAAGTCGATAGTGAATTGCCCGGAGAGCCCTTCTTCCTGATAAAACTCGCCATCATTTGTTGAGGGGTCTAGGCGGCGGTAATCATCCTTGTTTGGCAAGGGTGGCCTATTGCGTGTCGGTACCGTCATCACAACATCCCAATCCTGTAGACGTTTTGTCGGGTTTTGTCATGGGTACGGAAGATAGAATACTTGGAAGGCCTGAGTAGCCAAAATGTAAACATCATCTCTCGCATAAACGGAGTTTCTCTTGACTTCGACTAGTCCAATTTCAGGATCCCGTTTCACCTTATGTGGGTCAAACCAATGGCATTTGAATACAACGGGATTTAGCCCTTTGCCAAAACCGTAATTCAGCTCATATATACCCTCGACTCTTCCATAGTACTGGAGGCCATCTGAGCCTTCACAAAATACCCCGCTATTTGTTGTCTTCCGGTTGGGCCGGCTAGTTGTGTATTCATGGGTATGGAAGCGATACACATTCACGTCATAAGCATTGAACGTGTCGACTGAATGGTTAAAGCCCCTGGCAATAATTCTTAGCTCGGGTTGCATCTCTTTGTCAGTTCTTGCCTACAAGTTAGAACGAGAAGTTTAGCATAAGAAGTTTATCACAAGAAGTGTAGCACAACAAGTTGGCTCGAATAGTACCAAACCACAGAACCAGCTAACGAAACTGAAACCACCACCCTTATCGAAAAGATCCTGCTCCTCTTGAGGGTTAGGCTCCCTATTTGGATTCTTCCAATGTGCACTCTTGAATCGTCTATAACAATTTAAAGGAGAGTTAGGCACGGACATAGCAGTGAATGTTTGCGGAAAACTAAATGGTGATCACTTACTCGATGTACGGCTTCACTTCTTCCATGGTGTTCAAGACAGACGAGTGGATCAACTCCCGCTCAAGTTTTTTCATTGCGAACCTCTTTGTGCCACTTGATTTGCCACCTAGCCCAATGAAGATGCTAAGATTGGGTACATCTTCAGGGTTGGCGGCATTGTATCGTTATTATTTGTTGTGCTTTGTGGGAATGTTGGCATCATAGTGCTTTGTGGTGAAGTTTGCAACCTCCTCGTTAAGGACTGCCTCGGCTATGGATGCCTCGATCTTGCATTTATTGCCTGTTTTCTTACAAAGCTTCTTTGTTTCTCTCTCGGGCGGAAACTGCCAACGGGCCCACACAGGTCCCCCCTTTAAAGCCTCGTCCGCAAGATGCAAGATCATATGTTGCATCGGATTGAAGAACCCTAGCGGAAGGAGCATCTCTAGATCGCAAAGCAACTCGGGTGCCTGTTCATGTAGCTTCGCAAGCACTTGACGGTCTAACTCCCTAGCACAAATCTGGCGGAAGAAAAAGCTCAACCTCGATAGCACTCGCCAAGTCTCCTCATCGACATTGCCTCGAATCATCACCGGTATTATCCGCTCAAGCCATACGTGGTAGTCATGACTCTTGAGCCCTTGTACTCGCAAGGTTTCCATGTTCGCACCCCTCATCCAGTTGGCCGCATAACCATCAGGGAAAAACAAACTTTGCGCGGTCCACTGGAAGATCTCCCTTCTTTGGGGCTTTGTTGGGCAGAAAGGAGCCTTTGGCTTAGACCACCTTTTTCTGCCTTTGGCTCCGGTGGCTGCATGTTCAACTTTGGCCTATCGCACAATGCTTCTTGATCAATTTGATCCTTGATGTTATCTTTCGTCTTCTCGGTTTGCATTATGGTGCTCCAAAGGGCCTCACCGATATTCTTTTCGGTGTGCATTACATCAATGTTATGCGGGAGCTCAAGATCCTCAAAGTAAGGGAGCTTCCATAAGCACGGAATGTGGGTCCACTGGTGCGTATCCCCGTATCCCACGAAACCATTCCCATCGGAGTTTGGCTGGAGAGCTTCTAACTCAGCCTTGATTTCCTTTCCGGTCTTTAGACATGGCTTTGGATCATGGACAACACGGCCTTTCTTGAACCTCTTTTTGTCACTCCTATATGGATGATTCGGCTCAAGACAATCGATGTTCATCAAAGCAGAATACTTGCCTCCTTGACAGCCGAATAAAGTCGAGATTGCATGCACCTTGGCAAGGCCACTTCCCATGTGTACACCAACGTGAGAACAACGCACGTGCTGGTAGGTCATCTGAAGAGGTATGGTACCAGACATACATATCGAAGTGCTCGTTGTTTGAAGTGTCAAATGTTGGATCCCCGACTTTCCCAGCCACGAAGCAAGTCATCCACCAGGTTCTAGATACACATTCATGTTCTTACCACAGTATTTACCAGGATTATCATCGAGACAAACATGTTCTCGATCTCATGCGACGCCGAGAGGTTCAGGGAATAACAAACACCGGCCAGCAACTATATCTTTGCCGACATGCCATATGGATTGAACCCATCGGTTGATATGGCAACTGCTACGCTCCTCTTGTCACTGGCTTTATCAGGATATTTCTTAACAAAGTTCTTCCATGCACTACCATCCAACGGATGTATCATATTGTCGAGGTATTTGTTACCTTCTACTGCCCACTGCATCTGCTGGGCAGTATCCTCGGTCATGAAGAGTCGCTGGAGCCTCGGTATGATTGGAAGATACCGAAGAATGTTTTGGGCAACCCCGGTCTGCCTCTTCTGACCATCACCATTGGGATCGACCTCAAAGTACCTAGAGGATTTGCAGCGGATACAATAATTTGTCTTAGCATGCTCCTTTGTGAATAGCATGCATCCCTTCGGACAAGCGTGTATCGGCTCATATGACATCTTAAGGTCACGGAGGAGTTTGGTCGAATAGTAGAAGTTCTCCGGCAAGAGGTGCCCTTTCGGCAGAATGCTGCCAACGACGGCAAGCATATCATCAAAGTCCTCTCTGGTCAAGTTCATGTGGCTCTTGAAGGCCAAAAGGCGAGCTATGGCATCCAGTTGGGTTACATCTGTATGTGCATGAAGGGGTCTCTGTGAGCCAAACAAAGTCTCGTAGTACTTTGCCGTGTTTTTCTCTGGCTCCTCACTTGTCTCCGCCTCCTGAGGTGTCTCCGCCTCTACATGAGGGCTTTCAGGTGCATTAGCATTCACAAAGTTTTCTATGCACCTATCAAAACCAGCATCAAATTCTTCCCTTGGCTGACTCTGCTGCTGACCCTGCCGTGACTCCCTCCTAGCACGTTTCGCTAACTTTTCAACATGGAATGTCCAAGTCTTGTAGGATGGTGTGAACCCGTAATTGAGCAGGTGAGTACTCACATCATCCTTCGAATGTGTATTCAGGTTCTTGCATCTTGCAGGGGCGTAAAATTCTTCCTGGTCTCATTGGGACGGCAAATGCCCGGTTCACAAAGTCCTCGGCCTTTTCTTGCCATTCTGAGGTAAAGTCCCACTTACTGACATAGCCATCATACATCCAGTCACGATTCTCCATCCTATAATCAGTACCAAAAACGACATATATAATGCTTTCAATTAATCATGCCATATAAATAAATCCGGTATTAGTTCGGTTAATTTTAGCAAACATATATTTTACGCCATACATATATCCACCTATCTCTCTAATAGGTAAAGAGGGTTCTATCAACCGCCGGATCCGTAGATTGAGTATGTTCTCCTGCTTACTCGATCCGACCACGAAATTTCAAAGACCTCCCCGCTGCTCTCCCGATACACGTCTCGGCAAAAAGCCAAGAGGGATGTGCATCCGGAGAACAACAGGGAGGCGCTGCCGAAATCCTATCTCGGACTAGAGTAGAACAAGGAAAACATACCCAACTACGCATCCGTCGGCTATCCCGATAAATGCCGTAAGAGTTACGCTTCATAATATGCGAGACCACTAATGCATATTTATCCGCGTAACCCTTACGGCCAGGAAGAGACGCCTAGGTAACGCGACAGACTTGGTGATCTACACATGAAAATAATCCTAGGTATTTGCAAGATAGGAGAATAGATTTTTACCCTTGAAGCGTGATCGAGAGGTGAAGAAGATCAGCGACCCTCCCGCAAAATGACCTACGCCGTCGACAACCCCACCCTCAGACTCGACACATATCCTGCATATACACATGCCAAAATTTAAACATAATAGATATACACAACTAATATATCTACAACTAACATATCTACAACACTAGAACTAACATATCTACAACTAATGTACTAACCTAATGTACTAACCCAATGTATTATCCTAATATCTACAACTAATATATCTACAACACTAGAACTACTACTAAATCTAAACATAATAGTAATATATACAACTAGAACTACTACTAAATCTAAACACTAGAACTACTACTAAATCTAAACACTATCCTAATATCTACAACTAACCTATCCTAATTTAAACATAATAGTAATATAGGGAAAACAAATAAAAATAAGAAAAAAAAACTTACCTTGCTTGTCATGCTGGCTGTGTAGATGGGGGACAGGTGAAGGAGAAAGCGGTCAGGCTTTCAGAGAGGAGGAGCAGCAGTAGGAGCTCCTCTCGGGCAGGGGCGGGGAGGGAAAGGAAGGAAGGAGGCGGCGATATGGGGCTGGTGGATGAGGCCAGGCGGGAGGGCGGCGGTGGGTGGGAGGGGGGAGGGCCGGTGGCGGCAGGGGCAGTGGCGGCGGTGGGCAGGGAGTTGGGGGTCGAGGCGCGCGGGGTGGGCGAGTGGATAGGGCTCGCTTGGGCCCGCGCGGGACAAATATCTAACCGCGTCTTTGCCGTGTGCCGCACAAAAACACACGGGAAAGGACCTCTTTGTCGTGTGTCTGACGGCAAGAGACACACGGCAAGGGACCTTTGCCGTGTGTTTGACGGCGACAGGCACACGGCAAAGGACCTCTTTGCCGTGTGTTTTGTCCTTTGCCGTGTGCATTTACGTATTTTCTAATTTTCTTTTTATTTTTTCTTTCAATTGTATTTATTTAAAGTTTTTAGTTAACTTTTTGTAGGCTATTTGTTAGTATTCAGACCATGGAAACACTAACTTTGCAATAGACCATAAGGTTCTAGAGGATGTTGAACTTCATTTCCATTAGGTAGACGATCCGAGGCCCGCATATCATCAGGGTTTCGCCGGAGGAACACCACGAGAACGTCGGAATCATCTGAAAACTTGCATGTGTCCATAGCATATGTGTGTGAGTGTGGTGCAAGGTTGGTATATGTGCTTGCATGTGTCCCCCTCGCACTAACCTAGAAGAGAAGGTTCTGGACCTCTATAAGGGGGAATCTCCCCGTTACGGTGAAACCAGACCGTATAGTGCCCCAACTTGTGAACCAACATGGTTTTACATCATCCTATGACCTAGTCAAACACAAAACAAGAGAGATCTACGCCGGGCTACCCCTGTCAGAAGAATGTCTAGGGGGATAGACGATCCGAGGCCGCAGATCATCAGGGTTTCGCCGGAGGAAGACCACGAGAACGTCGGAATCAGATGAAAACATGCATGTGTCCATAGCATATCTGTGTGAGTGTGGTGCAAGGTTGGTATATGTGCTTGCATGTGTCCCCCCTCGCATGCATGCGCTCTAACCTAGAAGCAAAGCTGGACCTGTATAAGGGGGAGTCTCCCCATTACGGTGAAACCGGACCGTATAGTGCCCCAACTTGTGAACCAACATGGTTTTACATCATCCCATGACCTAGTCAAACACAAAACAAGAGAGTGCTACGCCGGGCTACCCCTGTCAGAAGAATGTCTAGGGGGTAGACGATCTGAGGCCCGTAGATCAGGGTTTCGCTGGAGGAAGACCACGAGAACGTCGAAATCAGATGAAAACTTGCATGTGTCCCTAGAAAATGCATGTGAGTGTGGTGCAAGGTTGGTATATGTGCTTGCATGTGTCCCCCCTCGCATGCATGCGCTCTAACCTAGAAGCGAAGGTTCTGGACCTGTATAAGGGGGAATCTCCCCGTTACGGTGAAACCAGGCCGTATAGTGCCCCAACTTGTGAACCAACATGGTTTCACATCATCCCATGACATAATCAAACACAAAACAAGAGAAAGCTACGTCGGGCTACCCCCATAAGAAGAATGTCTAGGGGGTAGACGATCCGAGGCCCGCAGATCATCAGGGTTTCGCCAGAGGAAGTCCACGAGAACGTCGGAATCAGATGAAAACTTGCATGTTTCCCTAGCATATGTGTGTGAGTGTGGTGCAAGGTTGGTAGGTCCCATGTGTAAGTCCCAAGTGTGACCCCCTTTGTAGACATGCATGCGTTAATACTTAGTAAAATCCTTGATATATACGTGGAAACTCCCGCCATGCTGGTTACACACCCTCTTGAGGAGCGGACGATAGTTTCTCTTGTAGATATAGCATGTACCAGCTCTTCATAAGGATTGAGACCATGGAAATATGAACTTTGCACTAGACCATAAGCTTCTGGAGGATGCTGAACTTCATTTCCATTAGGTGGGTGCCTAGTCACAAACTTTGAGAAACAATCCTCAACCAATCGTCAAGAGTAGAATTTCCCCTCACGGTAGAGCTGACCAACAAAACCAAGCAAGTTGTTGGACTACTTTTGAATCTTTCAAGGTCACTCTTTGGGTCAATCAAAAGACCAAGTTGAGAGGATTTCATGACAAAGTCTGAAATTTGTTGTTTGACATCCTTTATAGATTGTTCTCAATTTTGAGTACCTCAAGGACATGCATGCATGTGCCCACATGCATGAAAAGTGTGGTGCTATGTTGGAACATACAAAAATTAACTACTAGTCTGCGGGTGATTGCATGTGACCCCCCTCGCATGCATGCGCTCTAACCGAGAAGCGAAGGTTCTGGACCTGTATAAGGGGGAATCTCCCTGTTACGGTGAAACCGGACCGTATAGTGCCCCAACCTGTGAACCAACATGGTTTCACATCATCCCATGACATAATCAAACACAAAACAAGAGAGAGCTACGTCGGGCTACCCCTGTCAGAAGAATGTCTAGGGGGGTAGACGATCCGAGCCCCACAGATTAGGGTTTCGCCAGAGGAAGACCACGAGAACGTAGGAATCATCTGAAAACTTGCATGTGTCCCTAGCATATGTGTGTGAGTGTGGTGCAAGGTTGGTATAGGTGATTGCATCTGTCCCCCTCGCATGCATGCGCTCTAACCTAGAAGCGAAAGGTTCTGGACCTATATAAGAGGGAATCTCCCCATTACGGTGAAACCGGACCGTATAGTGCCCCAACTTTGTGAACCAACATGGTTTTACATCATCCCATGACCTAGTCAAACACAAAACAAGAGAGAGCTACGCCGGGCTACCCCTGTCAGAAGAATGTCTAGGGGGGTAGACGATCCGAGGCCCGCAGATCAGGGTTTCGCCGGAGGAAGACCACGAGAACGTCGGAATCAGATGAAAACTTGCATGTGTCCCTAGCAAATGTGTGTGAGTGTGGTGCCAGGTTGGTATATGTGCTTGCATGTGTCCCTCCCTCGCATGCATGCGCTCTAACCTAGAAGCGAAGGTTCTGGACCTGTATAAGGGGGAATCTCCACGTTACGGTGAAACCGTGCCGTATAGTGCCCCAACTTGTGAACCAACATGGTTTCAAATCATCTCATGACATAATCAAACACAAAACAAGAGAGAGCTACGCCGGGATACCCCTGTCAGAAGAATGTCTAGGGGGTAGACGATCCGAGGCCCGCAGATCATTAGGGTTTCTCCGGAGGAAGTCCGCGAGAACGTCGGAATCAGGGGGGTGCATGTATATAGTGATCAAGACCACAATAACCTATGATCATATGTGTGCTCTCATGATCCTATAAAATAATATCTCCTAACATATATGTAATAAAAGCCTTGCTAATTAAAGAAAAAAAAGGTGAAAAAAATTCTTTGCCATGTGTCTGACGGCGAGAGACACACGGCAAAGGACCTTTGCCTTGTGTTTGACGGCGACAGGCACACGGAAAAGAACCTCTTTGCCGTGTGTTTTGTCCTTTCCCGTGTGCATTTACGTATTTTCTAATTTTCTTTTTAATTTTTCTTTCAATTGTATTTATTTAAAGTTTTTAGTTAACTTTTTGTTGGCTATATGTTAGTATTCAGACCATGGAAACACTAACTTTGCAATAGACCATAAGGTTCTAGAGGATGCTGAACTTCATTTCCATTAGGTAGACGATCCGAGGCCCGCAGATCATCAGGGTTTCGCCGGGGGAAGACCACGAGAACGTCGGAATCAGATGAAAACTTGCATGTGTCCATAGCATATGTGTGTGAGTGTGGTGCAAGGTTGGTATATGTGCTTGCATGTGTCCCCCCTCGCATGCATGCGCTTTAACCTAGAAGCGAAGGTTCTGGACCTGTATAAGGGGGAATCTCCCTGTTACGGTGAAACCGGACCGTATAGTGCCCCAACTTGTGAACCAACATGGTTTTACATCATCCCATAACCTAGTCAAATACAAAACAAGAGAGAGCTACGCCGGGCTACCCCTGTCAGAAGAATGTCTAGGGGGGTAGACGATCTGAGGCCCGCAGATCAGGGTTTCGCCGGAGGAAGACCACGAGAACGTCGAAATCATCTGAAAACTTGCATGTGTCCCTAGCATATGTGTGTGAGTGTGGTGCAAGGTTGGTATATGTGCTTGCATGTGTCCCCCCTCGCATGCATGCGCTCTAACCTAGAAGCGAAGTTTCTGGACCTGTATAAGGGGGAATCTCCCCATTACGGTGAAACCGACCGTATAGTGCCCCAACTTGTGAACCAACATGGTTTCACATCATCCTATGACCTAGTCAAACACAAAACAAGAGCGAGCTACGCCGGGATACCCCCATCACAAGTGTGGTGCAAGGTTGGTATATGTGCTTGCATGTGTCCCCCCTCGCATGCATGCGCTCTAACCTAGAAGCGAAGGTTCTGGACCTGTATAAGGGGGAATCTCCATGTTACGGTGAAACCGGACCGTATAGTGCCCCAACTTGTGAACCAACATGGTTTTACATCATCCTATGACCTAGTCAAACAGAAAACAAGAGAGAGCTACGCCGGGCTACCCCTGTCAGAAGAATCTCTAGGGGGGTAGACGATCCGAGGCCCGCAGATCAGGGTTTCGCCGGAGGAAGACCACGAGAATGTCGGAATCAGATGAAAACTTGCATGTGTCCCTAGCATATGCGTGTGAGTGTGGTGCAAGGTTGGTATATGTGCTTGCATGTGTCCCCCCTCGCATGCATGCGCTCTAACCTAGAAGCGAAGGTTCTAGACCTGTATAAGGGGGAATCTCCCTGTTACGGTGAAACCGGGCCGTATAGTGCCCCAACTTGTGAACCAACATGGTTTCACATCATCCCATGGCATAATCAAACACAAAACAAGAGAGAGCTACGTCGGGCTACCCCCATAAGAAGAATGTCTAGGGGTAGACGATCCGAGGCCCGCAGATCATCAGGGTTTCGCCGGAGGAAGTCCACGAGAATGTCGGAATCAGATGAAAACTTGCATGTTTCCCTAGCATATGTGTGTGAGTGTGGTGCAAGGTTGGTAGGTCCCATGTGTAAGTCCCAAGTGTGACCCCCTTTGTAGACATGCATGCGTTAATACTTAGTAAAATCCTTGATATATACGTGGAAACTCCTGCCATTGGTTCTGTCAACCCTCTTGAGGAGCGGACGATAGTTTCTCTTGTAGATATAGCATGTACCAGCTCTTCATAAGGATTGAGACCATGGAAATATGAACTTTGCACTAGACCATAAGCTTCTGGAGGATGCTGAACTTCATTTCCATTAGGTGGGTGCCTAGTCACAAACTTCGAGAAACAATCCTCAACCAATCGTCAAGAGTAGAATTTCCCCTCACGGTAGAGCTGACCAACAAAACCAAGCAAGCTGTTGGACTACTTTTGAATCTTTCAAGGTCACTCTTTGGGTCAATCAAAAGACCAAGATGAGAGGATTTCATGACAAAGTCTAAAATTTGTTGTTTGACATCCTTTATAGATTGTTCTCAATTTTGAGTACCTCAAGGACATGCATGCATGTGCCCTAGCACATGCATGAAAAGTGTGGTGCTATGTTGGAACATACAAAAATTAACTACTAGTCTACGGGTGATTGCATGTGTCCCCCCTCGCATGCATGCGCTCTAACCTAGAAGCGAAGGTTCTGGACCTGTATAAGGGGGAATCTCCCTGTTACGGTGAAACAGGACCGTATAGTGCCCCAACTTGTGAACCAACATGGTTTCACATCATACCATGACATAATCAAACACAAAACAAGAGAGAGCTACGCCGGGCTACCCCTGTCAGAAGAATGTATAGGGGGGTAGACGATCCGAGCCCCGCAGATTAGGGTTTCGCCAGAGGAAGACCACGAGAACGTCGGAATCATCTGAAAACTTGCATGTGTCCCTAGCATATGTGTGTGAGTGTGGTGCAAGGTTGGTATAGGTGATTGCATGTGTCCCCCTCGCATGCATGCGCTCTAACCTAGAAGCGAAAGGTTCTCGACCTGTATAAGGGGGAATCTCCCCGTTACGGTGAAACCGGACCGTATAGTGCCCCAACTTGTGAACCAACATGGTTTTACATCATCCCATGACCTAGTCAAACACAAAACAAGAGAGAGCTACGCCGGGCTACCCCTGTCAGAAGAATGTCTAGGGGGGTAGACGATCCGAGGCCCGCAGATCAGGGTTTCGTCGGAGGAAGACCACGAGAACGTCGGAATCAGATGAAAACTTGCATGTGTCCCTAGCATATGTGTGTGAGTGTGGTGTCAGGTTGGTATATGTGCTTGCATGTGTACCCCCTCGCATGCATGCGCTCTAACCTAGAAGCGAAGGTTCTGGACCTGTATAAGGGGGAATATCCCGTTACGGTGAAACCAGGCCATATAGTGCTCCAACTTGTGAACCAACATGGTTTCACATCATCCCATGACATAATCAAACACAAAACAAGAGAGAGATCTCGCCGCTACCCACGGAAGAATGTCTAGGGGTAGGCGATCCGAAAACCAGAGATCATCAGGATTTCGCCGGAGGAAGTCCACGAGAACGTCGGAATCAGGGGGGTGCATGTATATAGTGATCAAGACCACAATAACCTATGATCATATGTGTGCTCTCATGATCCTATGAAATAATATCACCTAACATATATGGAATAAAAGCCTTGCTAATTAAAGAAAAGAAAAAGGTGAAAAAAATGATTTGCCGTGTATACAGAAGAATACACACGGCAAAGATTATCTTTGCCGTGTACCTGACAGCGAGGGCACACGGCAAAGATTCTACCGTCAGCCCCTGCCGACGGGTGACCCTGCGAGGCCATGGGGACCACTTCTTTGCCGTGAATATATCTTTGCCGTGTGTCTTCATTGACTTTGTCGTGCTGATTTTTTTTGCCGTGTGTTCTCGTCTGTCCATTGCCGTGTTCTTTTTGTGCAGTTTGTCGTGCACCTATTCTTTGCCGTGTTCCTCTTGATTTATACACGGAAAATCCGAGCCTTTTGGCACACGGCAAAGAGCTGGGTCGACGGCAGCGAACATTTTTCCCATAGTGAGGGAAAGACAAGTTTGTACTCAAACCATGTAACATATGTTTCCCTAGAATTCCTGGCCATGAACAAAACTCACAAAGAAAATACGGATATGGAGCTAGATCAGGGTCCACTAAGAGCATCTTCACCCCCATCCCCAAACGACGCCTGATAGAAGCGCCTGATTGGTCGCTTGGGACACCACTGCATCGTGCCGCGTCTGGACCATGTCACTAAACATCGTTCCAAATTGAATTTTATTTATTTTGAAGAGATAAGACATGTATTTATTTTACAACAATTCAAATGAATTCATATATATAGTCCAATAAATTCAGAAAATACAAAAAAATCATAGTTCAACTTGATCAAGCCTCAAGCGCGATTGACAATCCTCTAATCCTCCACAAAAGCTCTATGAGATTATTTTGCAGTTGCTCATGAGCATCGGTGTCACGGATTTCTCCATGCATACCGAGAAAATCATCAAAATTCGTGTACTCCTGGTGATTAACATGGTACCCTGACACTCGTATGGGCTGACATCCATCACTGAAGTCTTGCGCTCATTCTCAATAATTATGTTATGCATAATCATACAAACATCATCACCTCCCATTTGATATTGAGACCAGGTAAGAACGGGACACCGGACAACAACAAATCGAGCTTTGAGCACACCAAATGCGCGCTCGACATCCTTCCTGCAAGCCTCCTAGCACGAAGCAAAGTGAGACTTTGCCGGACCTAGGGAAGTAAGATGCCATTAGCTAGGTAGTATCTTTTGATATACAGGTGGCCACTGATCTCATAGTTGCATGCTGAAGCATGATCTTCCATTAGCTTGGCAAACACCGGAGACACTGCAGCACGTTGATGTCATTGTGTTATCCCGCTATGCGAAAGAAAGCATGTCAAGTCCACAAGTATTGATCTACCACACCTTCAAGAACCACACTGCAGTATCCATAATGTTCTTTTGTACAGACCTTGCCAAGAAAATGGACAGTTCTTTCATGACCAGTGTATGCAATCGATGCTTCCAAGTATCTAGGAAATCCTCTTGCCGCATTTTACGCCATGATCCTAGTAGTCTCCGCCTCATTCGCCCTCTCAAGTAGACTACGACAAACTCCCAACAACCGCTCTACAAAATCTATATATGCAATAAATGGTTGTTGATTCACTCATGTATAGGTACTCATCTTTTGAATCACCATGCGCTCCATGCAAGTAAACTCATGGCAGTGGTGTATTTCTGAGTTGTTGAGAAACTAGTGATGCCAACGGCGTCACGCTTCAGCACCGTACTCTCTCATGATGAAGAATCCCCATTAAAAACTCCTTTCTCATCCTATATCGCCTCCAAAATCCTTTGCCGTATATGCAACATTCTTAGCAAAGTAGTCAATATAGAGTATGGTATGCCCCTCCATCTTTCTACCCCCGACTTGCATCTTCTTCTCCCAAACTTGGAACCGCCCTGCTTTAAGAAGCCTTGTTCTGCTCGGTGATTTCATTCGTCGAAGAAAGGCAAGCATTGACAAGTGCTCCTGATCATCTGCGTCGGTGACATCATCATCCACCATCAATTAAGGGATCGACATCTCGTCCTCGCTGTCCATGCCTACGAGTCGGCATAAAAACCCGCTAATCAACCAAGCGGCGGCGGCGAGATACACAAGAACTACAAAAATACGGCCCACTGAAGCAAACAGCCGAACACCTTACGTGCAAGGCATGCGCGCAGAGTGGCCGCCGCGTTGGAGCCTTGGTGGCTTGCAGTAGTCAAAGTTGAGATGGCCTAGAGGTGAGGGGGAACCGTTGTGTTTGAGGCGCAGGCGAACTACCGGCGACGACATCAACGATTTGGGGCGGTGGAAGGGAAGGCATGGATAGGTGACTATAGCGCTGGGATGCTGGCAGGTGGCTGCCTTTTTCCTACGTGTGGCTTATGTCCGGGCGCCGAGCATGTCTATGGGACACATAGCCAATTGGGGTGTCGTTTGGGATGACGTTTGGAGATTCTCTAAGAGCTGTTTTGATTCACTGGACAGGAAGATCGCAGTAATATAAAATGTATAGGATTCAGTTGTCATGTCTCCTTGAATCGGAACTATGAAACGAACATTTTTAATTGATTTTCCATAAGATCTTAAAAAAATTCATATGACTTTACACTCAGTACGGGCCGAAAAGTGTGTCACGTGTGTGGAGTCTGAGTGCTTGGCCCAGGTGTCGCTAGCTGGTAACATCTGTCTGTGGCACCAGACCTGCCGGCGGTGCCACCTTCCCAGTGTCAATGACCCGTCCGTCGCAACCACTCACCCAGGATAGGCCGAGGGTGGAGAGGCACTGGCTCCACCAGGTCCGCCTCCATTCCACCCCTCCGCCTCAGGCTGCCATGGAGTAGATGGAGTGGGAACACGGGAAGGCGGATCTCGCAGAGAGTGGTACGTCAATGATGGAGAGGCTTCGGAGGGATTAGAGAGGTGAGCGAGGTAGGGGGTTGCCGCGGGAGAAGCATGGATGGTGGTACAGAACTACGGATAAGGTGGAGTGGCAGGGCAGGCGAGAGTTCATGTTTGCCTCTCCCTCCTCTCTTTCTCCTTGCCCTCACCATCTTCTCTTCCCTCGGTCTCTAGAGGAGGGCGTCGGCTGCAGGGGCGTGAAATAGAGGGAACTAAGGAGGAGGGACCGGGGCCAAGGAGGGTCATCGCTGATACTATGGAGCTCGAATCCATGCGATCATTCATATCAATATCTTCCTATTGCTGTCGAGAATCTGCATCTGGGCAGTGCGATCTCTACATGCCTGTTGTTTTGTTGTTGTCGTGGCCGTGCTCATCTCGCAGCTGCTGGCATTATACTATAGCTTAAGCGTGAACAAAACCGATCCATTTGAGGCCATCTGCCCGCGCGCCCGTTTATTGTCGTCTGATCTTCACTTCAAGTCATCTCAACAATGCAGTTTCAGATGTTGACCGAAGTCTTACGAGCTGGTCCCTCCATCCCCGTCCCCGCCCCACCCCATCCCCATCTCGATCCCATTCCCCTCCACCTGAGCTCTCGCCCATCCCAGCCCACCTCTGCTCCCTCCACTCTCTCCACTAACGATAACCTCCTCTTCCATCATCTCCTCCCCTCCAGACCTAACGCAGCCCCTTGTGTGAAACCCTAGCATGGGTGAAGCAGCAGATGTACGGGGTGAGATGGCGCCTCCGCGTCTGCTCCTCCTCGACTCTGGCATCCCACCAACAGCCAGGACTCTGCCTCGGTGCCCCTCCTCCCCCAATGGACCCTCTTTCCTGGGCAGTGAAGGGTTTCGAAGCATAGTAAATCAAAATTTTCTACGGATGTGAACGGGAAAAATCAAGATCTAATCTAGGAGATGCAAACAACGAGAGGGATAGATGAGATCTTCATACCCTTGAAGAAATCGCACAGCGGAACGTTCAACGGAACGTGGTTGATGTAGTCGTACTAGCCTTCTCCTCCTCGCGATCCGATCCGATCCAACGCCGCAAGTGGCGACACCTCCGAGAGATGCACACGTACGGCACCTCGACGTCTCCTCCTTCCTCAGTCCAGCAAGTGGGGTGAAGAGATAGATTGGATCTACAACACGACGGCGTGGTGCAAAGGTGGAGAGTTTCTGCGGTAGGGCTTCGCCTACGCGCAGTTGGGAGAGAGAGAGAGGAGGGGAGCAGGTAGGCGGCTAGGGTTGGAGGAGGTGTGGGGGAGGGCTGCGCCCCTGCCCTCTATATATAGGGGGCTGGCCGGACCCCTTGGCCCCTCCTCCAAGCCCTAGGGCGGCGGCCCCAAGGGTTGGAGTGGGGGGCAAGTTTTCCCCCTCCTTCTAGAAGGTTTCCCTAGGGTTTCCCCTAGGGTTTGGTCGGCTGGGCCTATGGGGCCTTGTGCCCCTGGCCCAATGCGGCCAGGGCACTCCATCATAGGCCCACGCAACCCTCCGACAAGTGGGGCCACGTTGGTCCCACTCCGGAAGCTTCTAGAACCTTCCGGTACAATACCGAACATTCCGAAACGATTCTGAAATCCAAAAATTGCTTTCCTTTATATGAATCTTATTCTCCAGACCATTCTGGAACCTCTCATGATGTCCCGGATCCTATCCGAGACTCCGAACAAAAACTCATAAACCAATTATCCATTCTATCCTAGCGTCGAGACACGTTAAGTGTGTGACCCTGCGGGTTCGAGAATATGTAGACATGATCTTCTATCAATAATCAACAGCGGGGTCTAGAAACCCATATTGACTCCCACATACTCATCGATGATCATATCGGATGAACCACGATGCCGGGATTCAATTAATCCCATATACATATTCCCTTCGTCACGCGATATTTTACTTGCCCGAGATTCGATCGTCGGCATCGGCATACCTAGTTCAATCTCGTTCACAACAAGTACTTTACTCGTTCCGTAATCCGATATCACTTTGTGATTAACTCCTTAACCACGTGCTTGCAAGCGTTGTTGATATTGATTACGGAGTGGGCTCGAAGTATATCTCTCCGACTTGGGAGGTACAAATCCCATCTCGATACATACAACCCAACAAGTACTTTCCGATCACCTGAGAGACACCTTTATGATCACCCTCTCATAGGATGACGTTTGATGACCTCAAAGCTTTCTTCCGATACCAGGGAGTTGCATTATCTCATGGTCTAAGGAATACAATATTTGACATAAGAAAAAGCTTCGCAAAGATGAACACGATGACACGATCTAATTACTCTGCTTGATTTGGGTCTGTCCATCATACCATTCTCCCAATGATGTGATCTCATTATTAATCGACAACTCATGTCTATAGTTAGGAAACCTTAACCATCATTAATCAATGAGCTAGTCCATAGAGGCGTACTAGGGACACGATGTTGTTCATAAACCACACAAGTATTAAAGTTTCCGCTTAATACAATTTTAGCATGGAATATAAACTTTATCATGAACAAGAATTATAATAATAACATCTTTATTATTGCCTCTAGGGCATAATTCCAACAGTCTCCCACTTGCACTAGAGTCAATAATCTAGTTTACATCTGGCAACAATCTAACACCCATAGCACAAAGGTGCTGATCATGTTTTGCTCGTGGAAGAGGTTTAGTCAACGGGTCTGCGACATTCAGATCCGTATGTACTTTGCTAATCTTCAGATCTCCATATGTTTATGAAACTTGCGGTTGATATGCTTGGTCTTTGGATGATATCTTGGTTCCTTAGCCAGTGCTATGGCGCCAGTGTTGTCACACAATATCTCCAGTGGGTCCAAGGCACTTGGAACCACACCAAGCTCAGTGATGAAGTTCCTGATCCAAACTCCTTCACTTGACGCTTCTGCAGCAGCCATGTATTCCGCTTCTACTGTAGATCCTGCGATCACGCTTTGCTTGCAGCTTCTCCAGCTCACACCTCCTCCATTCAAAATATAAACGTATCCTATCTGAGATTTAGAATCATCCTTGTCGGTGTCAAAACTAGCATCGACGTAACCTTTTACGACTAGTTGTTCATCACCTCCATAGACTAAGAACATTTCTTTAGTCCTATTTAAGTACTTTAGGATGTTCTTCACGGCTGTCCAGTGTTCCACTCCTGGATCACTTTGGTATCTGCTCGTCAAACTAAGAGCATTGGACATATCCGGTCTAGTACACATCATGGCATACATGATAGAACCTATGGCCGAGGCATAAGGCACTTTGTTCATAGCTTCTCTATCGTTTACCGTAGCTGGACACGGAGCCTTGCTCAATATCTTACCTGACAACATAGGCACTGAACCCTTCTTTGCCTTATCCATTCTGAACCTTTTCAGAACTTTGTCTAGGTATGTACTTTGGCTTAAAGCTACCAGGCGTCTTTGTATATCTCTATAGATTTTGATGCCCAATATATAAGCAGCTTCCCCTAGGTCTTTCATTGAAAAACATTTATTCAAATAACTCTTCACATCGTTAAGCATGTCAATGTCATTTCCAATAATCAATATGTCATCCACATATAGTACCAAAAATGTCACTGAGCTCCCACTCACTTTCTTGTAGATACAAGCTTCATAGCAATTTGGAACAAATCCAAAGCTCTGATCACTTGATCAGTCCATAAATGGAATGCTAAAGTTTGCACATTTTATCAGCATCCTTAGGATTGACAAAACCTTCGGGTTGCATCATATACAACTCTTCATCAATGTTGCCATTGAGGAATGCAGTCTTGACATCCATCTGCCATATTTCATAATCATGAAACGCAGCAATTGCTAATAAAATCCGAATGGACTTAAACAGCGCTACGGGAGAGAAAGTATCATCGTAGTCAACACCTTGAACTTGTCGAAAACCTTTCGCGACAAGCCGTGATTTATAGACAGTAACATTACCATCCGCGTCCGTTTTATTCTTGAAAATCCATTTGCACTCAACGGCCTTTCGGTCGCTAGGAGGGTCCACCAAAGTCCATACTTGGTTTTCGCTCATGGATCCCAATTTGGATTTCATGGCCTCTAGCCATTTCTCAGAGTCTGGGCTCATCATCGCTTCCTCATAGTTCGCAGGTTCACTGTCATCTACTAACAGGACAGTTAAGACAGGGTTGCCGTACCACTCAGGAGGGGCACGTGACCTTGTCTACCTACGACGTTCAGTAGTAGCATCGTCCGAAGCTTCATGATCCTTGTCATTAGCTTCCTCTATTGTTAGTGCAGACGGCACTAGAACAATTTCAGGTGTTGCGCTACTCTCCAACTCAAGAGAAGGTTCAACAACCTCGTCTAGCTCTACTTTCCTCCCACTCACTTCTTTCGAGAGAAACTCCTTCTCAAGAAAGGATCCGTTCTTTGCGACAAACACTTTGCCTTCGGATCTGTGATAGAAGGTATACCCAATAGTTTCCTTAGGGTATCCTATGAAGACGCATTTCTCCGCTTTGGGTTCGAGCTTGTCCGGCATCAACTTCTTGACGTAAGCTTCGCATCCCCAAACTTTAAGAAACGACAACTTAGGTTTAGCACCAAACCACAGTTCATACGGTGTCGTCTCAACGGATTTAGATGGTGCCCTATTTAAAGTGAATGCAACGGTTTCTAATGCATAACCCCAAAATGATAACGGAAAATCTATAAGAGACATCATTGATCGCACCATATCTAATAGAGTTCGATTCCGGCGTTCAGACACACCATTGCGCTGTGGTGTTCCGGGTGGCGTGAGTTGCGAAACTATTCCGCATGCTTTAAGATGCGTGAGAAAATCATAACTCAAATATTCACCTCCACGATCGGATCGTAGAAATTTAATTTTTCTGTTACGATGGTTTTCCACTTCATTCTGAAATTCTTTGAACTTTTCAAACGTTTCAGATTTATGTTTCATTAAATAGATATACCCATATCTACTTAAGTCATCAGTAAAATTGAGAAAATAGCGATATCCACCGCGCGTCGAAACACTCATTGGTCCGCATACATCGGTATGTATGATTTCCAACAAGTCCGTTGCTCGCTCCATCATTCCGGAGAACGGGGTTTTGATCATCTTGCCCATGAGGCACGGCTCGCACGTGTCAAATGATTCAAAATCAAGAGACTCCAAAAGTCCATCAGAATGGAGTTTATTCATGCGTTTTACACCAATATGACCTAGAGCAGCGATTACCACAAATAAGTAGTATTATCACTATCTACCTTGCATCTCTTAGCCTCAATGTTATGGATGTGTGTTTCATTGCTTTCGAGATTCAGAAGAAATAAACCATTCACAGCAGGTGCATGACCATAAAAGATGTTACTATATAAATAGAACAACCATTATTCTCCGATTTAAATGAATAACCGTCTTACAATAAACACGATCCAGATATGATGTTCATGCTCAACGCAGGCACATAATAACATTTATTGAGGTTTAAAACTAATCCCGAAGGTAAAACTAAGGAGAGCGTGTCGACGGCCATCACATCAACTCTTGATCCGTTGCCAACGTGCATCATCACATCATCCCTTGCTAGCCGCCGTCTATTCCGTAGCTCCTGTTTCGAGTTACAGATATTAGCAACTGAACCAGTATCAAATACCCAGGCACTACAACGAGGGCTAGTAAGGAAAACATCAATAACATGTATATGAAATATACCTTTGATGGTGCCAGCCTTCTTGTCCGCTAAGTACTTGAACGATTCGCTTCGGTGACCCTTGTCCTTGCAATAGAAGCACTCGATGTCCGGCTTAGGTCAGACTTGAGCTTCTTCTCTGAGGGCAGCAACGCTTGCGCTGCCCTTCTTGAAGGGCTTCTTTGCACCCTTACCTTTCTTAAAGCTGGGGGGCTTGTTGACCATCAACACATGATTATCTTTCTTGATGTCCACCTCCGCGGCTTTCAGCTTACCGAAGAGCTCAGTGATCGTGTCGAGAGAACCAATCTAATTATGAGTAACTACAAAACCTTTGTAGCTAGGAGGGAGTGATTGCGAGAACTCATCAATCTTGATCTCCTCACGGGATCTTGATCCGATTGCTCAAGGAGTTGAGTGTAGCCTGGCATCTTAATGGCGTGCTCACTAACGGAACTCCCTTCCTCCATCTTGCAGTTAAAGAATTTCTCAGAGATCTCATATCTCTCAGAACGGGTCTGAGTCCGAAACATGGTTTTCAGTTCCTCAAGAATCTCAAAGGGCCCGGCGAACTCCTCAAAACGATTTTGAGGTACGATTCCATAGTAAACAACATGGTGCTCTTAATCACACCATAATCATCTTTCTTGTTGATAAACAGCTTTCTCATCAGGGCATCTACGAGGGCGTCACCTAGCGCTTTCTCAAGGACATAGTCCTTTTGTCCGCCAGCGAGAATGATTCTCAGATTGCGGAACCAGTTGGTGAAGTTAGACCCATTGTTCTTAAGCTTTTATTTCTCAGCAAAGACGTTGAAGTTGAAGTTGGACTTAGCCATTTGATCTACAAAGTTTGCAAGTACAACTTAGACTATGTTCATGATAACTAGTTCAACTTAATCAAATTACTAGATGAACTCCCACTAAATTCAACATCCCTCAAGTTGTTTAGTGAACATGATCCAAATTCACCACACCTAATCCGATCTTCACGAGAAGAGATGTGGTTTCAATGGTGGACAACGAAGTGTCGATCATATCATTCATATGACTCATGCTTAACCTTTCGGTTCGTGTGTTCCGAGGCCATGTCTGTACATGCTAGGCTCGCCAAGTCAAACCCAAGTATTTCCGCGTGTGCAAAACTGGCTTGCACCCGTTGTATATGAACGTAGAGTTTATAGCACCCGATCATCACGTGATGCTTGAACACGACGAAATTTCGCAACGGTGCATACATGGGGAGAACACAGTTTTATCTTGATCTTTAAGTGAGGAATCATCTTATAATGCTACCGTCGCGATCTAAGCATAATAAGATATATAAAAGGATAAACATCACATGCATATAATTTTATGTGACATGGTATAGCCAATCTCCGCGCAATGATCTCCATATTGTGCGTGCCAGCATGATCTCCATCACTCCACCATGATTGCCTCCACCAAGAATAGCAACTACAACTATTGCTAACTACTTAGCGATAAATAAAGCTATTACATGGCGTATAAGAAGTTGACACACATGTCATATATAATTATAAAGACAACCATATGGATCCTGCCGGTTGTGTACTCATCGACATGCAAGTCGTGAAACATTACAAAACATGATCATTGCATACAACATACACATCACATCTTGGGCCATACCATATCACAGAAACACTCTCTGCAAAAACAAGTTAGACGCCTCTACTTTGTTGTTGCATGTTTTATGTGGCTTATGGGAGTAACAAGCTAAGAACGATTCTTACCTACGGAAAGCCACAACGGTGATATTATGGTTTCCAACATCCAGTGTAAATCCCATGACAACTATAGTGAGAGAAACTGGCATCCACCAGCCGCATGTGTGGAACAAGCCACACGTCAAGTGCGGAGCCGGTCTCGCGAACGAGGTTGCGTAAAGTTGGCCTGGACCGCTTCGATCTCACTATCCCGCGTCATAAGAAGTACACAACAAGAGGCTTGCAACATAAAACATCAACGCCCACAGCAAGCATGTTGCGTTCTACTCGTGAAACACATCTACGCATAGATCTAGCTCTGATACCACTGAAGGGTCGCAACATAGTAAATCAAAATTTTCTACAGATGCGAACGGGAAAAGCCAAGATCTAATCTAGGAGATGCAAACAACGAGAGGGATAGATGAGATCTTCATACCCTTGAAGAAATCGCACAGCGGAACGTTCAACGGAACGTGTTGATGTAGTCGTACTAGCCTTCTCCTCCTCGCGATCCGATCCAATCCAACGCCGCAAGTGGCGACGCCTCCGAGAGATGCACATGTACGGCACCTCGACGTCTCCTCCTTCCTCGGTCCAGCAAGTGGGGTGGAGAGATAGATTGGATCTACAACACGACGGCGTGGTGCAAAGGTGGAGAGTTTCTGCGGCAGGGCTTCGCCTACGCGCAGTTGGGAGAGAGAGAGAGGAGGGCAGCAGGTAGGCGGCTAGGGTTGGAGGAGGTGTGGGGAGGGCTGCGCCCCTGCCCTCTATATATAGGGGGCTGGCCGGCCCCCTTGGCCCCTCCTCCAAGCCCTAGGGCGGCGTCCCCAAGGGTTGGAGTGGGGGGCAAGTTTTCCCCCTCCTTCTAGAAGGTTTCCCTAGGGTTTCCCCTAGGGTTTGGCCGGCTAGGCCTATGGGGCCTTGTGCCCCTGGCCCAATGCGTCCAGGGCACTCCCTCGTAGTCCCACGCACCCCTCCGACAAGTGGGGCCACGTTGGTCCCACTCCGGAAGCTTCTAGAACCTTTTGGTACAATACCGAACATTCCGAAACCTATTCCGAAATCCAAAAACTGCTTTCCTTTATATGAATCTTATTCTCCGGACCATTCCGGAACCTCTCATGATGTCCCAGATCCCATCTGAGACTCCGAACAAAAACTCATAAACCAATTATCCATTCTATCCTAGCGTCGAGACACGTTAAGTGTGTGACCCTGCGGGTTCGAGAATATGCAGACATGATCTTCTATCAATATTCAACAGCGGGGTCTGGAAACCCATATTGACTCCCACATACTCATCGATGATCATATCGGATGAACCACGATGCCAGGATTCAATTAATCCCATATACATATTCCCTTCGTCACGCGATATTTTACTTGCCCGAGATTCGATCGTCGGCATCGGCATACCTAGTTCAATCTCGTTCACAACAAGTACTTTACTCGTTCCGTAATCCGATATCACTTTGTGATTAACTCCTTAACCACGTGCTTGCAAGCGGTGTTGATATCGATTACCGAGTGGGCCCGAAGTATATCTCTCCGACTTGGGAGGGACAAATCCCATCTCGATACATACAACCCAACAAGTACTTTCCGATCACCTGAGAGACACCTTTATGATCACCCTCTCATAGGATGACGTTTGATGACCTCAAAGCTTTCTTCCGATACCAGGGAGTTGCATTATCTCATAGTCTAAGGAATACAATATTTGACATAAGAAAAAGCTTCGCAAAGATGAACACGATAACACGATCTAATTTCTCTGCTTGATTTGGGTTTGTCCATCATACTATTCTCCCAATGATGTGATCTCATTATTAATAGACAACTCATGTCTATGGTTAGGAAACCTTAACCATCATTAATCAATGAGCTAGTCCATAGAGGCGTACTAGGGACACGGTGTTGTTCATAAACCACACAAGTATTAAACTTTCCGCTTAATACAATTTTAGCATGGAATATAAACTTTATCATGAACAAGAATTATAATAATAACATCTTTATTATTGCCTCTAGGGCATAATTCCAACAGGAAACTCCTCCCCCAGGGTCAAGTTCTTCGCTAGGTACTTGCCCTCGCCGGTTTCCTCTTCTTGGTCCCTCACCCCCGTAGCAAGGCATCGCCCGGAGCTTGTAGGCAGCGCCTACGGTTCTTCAAATGCGCCTTATCCTTTCCCATGGCGTGTTCTCCTCACCTCCCCTTCTCCAAAGGGATGCCTCCTCCAGTCTGCGGCTGATTTGAGCACTTCCCGGGCATGCTACCGCTACATGTAGGCATATGTCGCTCTGTGTTTTTTGGGATGGTGAGGACTAACTTCGTGCATGGCGGGCAACTGGTGGGCGGTGTGCGTGCTGATGCTCCATGCAAGGTGGGTGCGTTGTCTTTCTTTACTGCCCTCTCTCTCAACACCCCTGTTTTATTTCATAAGAAGCGGGAGCCATTTTGCTCTTGTGAGGAAATATTGAAGCCAATTCGATGGAAAGGAAATCATAGATAGGGATGGAGGCTAACAATAATATGAGATCTATCAGGAAGCTCCGGGAACCCGATCGATCCGTAGTTCTGTCTGCAATGTCCTCCTCCCATGGAACTACGACCGATGTGGCCCATAGAGCCCATGTCGGATCCCCACCTCCATCGCCTGCAGGTGAGCTCCAAAATTTCCATCCCCCATGTGTCGGCTGGAAGAGGAACTCGAGGGTGCCCAGTTCCCAGTCTCCCCGGCATTCGATATTCAGGACATCGTGTTCTATGAGGTGAGGTTGTATGTTGTCGCGTTGTGTTGCACTATCTCTCTCTGTCCCATTCAATTCCTTATCGAGTATGAAGGAGATAGGGCCCTAAGCAGGTAGGAAGGATGAGCTGCGGTGGTGGCGTTTGGTTGGGAAGGGCATGCCATACTTCGATATGGAGGGGATCAAAGAGCAATCTCATCAGGTTAGCCAATTTTATGCCTTCCCCCTACATGTTTTTGCAACTCTTCTCAGTCGATCAACTCCTATAGGTTTGTAAGGAAGTATACTTACGTTCCTATGGATATAGGTATTAGCTTTATGTACTAATGACACATTCATGAATTATCTGTTTGTGCAGATGGATTGATAATGCCTTCACACCATTTGAAGTCGACCTGCATTTTTTGGGACAAGGATATCACAAGGTATTTGTTCCATAATTGATTTATTTTTAATTTGTTGTGGAATCGTGTTGTGTATTAACTTCTAATTTTCTGTGGTATCATTGTGTGTATGAATATGTGTTGAAGAACCTATGCTTTTATGGACCAGATAGATGCTTTTGTATTATTTTACATTTTTCTCTGCTAGGTAAAACGTAGCATTGAAAAAAAATTATCAATAGGAGGGAAAAGAAATGAGTGAGATCAGTTGGGCAGTTTGATCTTTATTATAGTCTGATTACACTTTGCTCTGTTGTAGGTTCTTCTCCTCAACTATAGCGAAGAGTTGTATCACCGCCTTATCTTCTCGCGTACGACGAGGGTGATGAGCTCCACCACTGACTGTCTTCTAAAGATGCCCATCGGTCGCTTCGCCTGAGGTGATCAGGCGCTCTATCCCCATCCTCCTATTGTTCTTATTAGACAGAGAAATCTTAAGTTGTAGATGTTCTTTGCACATCAATAACTAACTAATTTTTTTCCTTTACTTCTTTCTTCCAAGTGCAAGTATTCAGAACGATGTGCACTTAGACAAGCATTGGTCCAGAATATTGCCGCAAAACATGATTCAGATATTGTTTTTGTACATCAGCCAAACGCTAAATAATTATGGAAGGTTGGTCATTGAAACTTCTAGAGCAATGGAAGAATGTCTAGAAATATTAGGGAGTTAGGCCGAGTTGAACCTCAATTCTGAAAATAAGGTTTGCTAGGTTGCATGTCTACGACACCTTTGTAACTGAACTTTTAATACTATTTGTTATAGAGAAGCTCGAAAAAACAAGTTTATAAGTTATTGAGTTTGCATTTTGAGATTTGTACTTTGAGTTTGTGTTCTGATCTATATCCTGGTGGAAGTACATGTGATGCCAAATAGAGCCACATATGTATTGCATTGACCAATTCTATTGTTTGACTTTGTATGTTTATGATGCAAATGGAACTGTAAAATATCTCTCATGTGATATTATATATCAAGATGCACCACGATTTTCATTGGAGTAATTTGTATTCCTGCTCCTAACATAGTCTACATGAATCTTGACTTTGTTGTGATGATATATGTCTAATAGACACATAGTGCCTTCTTATGATGTATAATGCTATTCAACCTTACACCTTTGAGCTATTTTAGGCTGAAGTGTGTGCGGTTCTAGGGGATGAATTGTCTCCTCTCATTCATGGACGATCAAGGTGGTATGTTTGTGCATAAGGTTACAATTGTTTAGTAGTACTCCACTCGCCATAATATAATCACTTTATATGTTGTGATTGTAATTGTATAAATGACTACTAACTTTTGCAAATATTGATGTCTAATATATCAAGGTCAAGACCCGCTACTTTCTTACTATCTCATTATGACTCGCTCATCATAGCTAATCCAAATAACCACATGCATCAACACATAACAAACCGCCACCAAATATATCGCTCTAAACACGTCATGGGGTTGCGTTGTGTTGGCGGCGAAGCGAAGCTCATATATCCGTCTAGTTTACTGAAAAGATAAACTGTCGCAGGGTGAAGACATGTCTCCACCATGCATGCATCGAGCCCTCAAACCGAAAAAGCAGCAACTTAATTAACACAAGTCGAAATTAGGTAATATTGGACACTAGACATGAGCCAGCTGCAGGAAGAATCGGTGTAGCACGGCATCATTAGTTGACGACCGTGGCACCTCGTATCCATGCTCGATCTACAACTGTGGCGCGTTGTTGTCGCCATCGTTGTCGACCGGGTGAACGCGTGCGAGCTCCCGTGCAGTGGAGCAGCGCCTTGTGGCCTTGCAGCAACAGAACGCGCAGGCGAAGAGGACGGCAATGACCACCAGCCACAGGATCACCAGGACGACGATCCTCACGGTGTCGCACGAGGGATGAGATCACGCTTCCCAGTCTTCCATGCCCAAGAACGCATGTACTAGAAGTGGACTCTGTTGTTCCTGATTCTTTACCAATGGAGGAGGAGAAGTTGCATGCCACAATAGATGGTCAACTCCTATCTCACTTAGTTGGTGAAGTATCAGAAGTGGGCTTTGATGAGACTGGACTGGATTCATTATATGAGCTTATAGCTTCTAGTCGGAAATCAAAGAGCCAAAAATATTGCAAGAGGTCTCGTATATCCAAATATCCAATTATTTCTCAACGAATGGTATGTTTTCAAATAGAAGAGGTCTTCGGGACTTGGCTAAACATTTGTTCCTTTCCGATTGCGTGAGAGATCATAAATTGGATTTTTTGGGTATTTCTAAGACCGGTAGACGTGATTTCTCACAAGCTCAACTCAGTCGCCTTTTTGGTAGAGTAGACTTTACGTGGGTATCACGTCCAACGCGTGGGAGATCCGGGGGAATCATGTTAGGCGTCAGAGATAAGACTATGGAAGTATTAGCCAATTCGGTTGGAGATTTTTTGATTAAACTTCATATCCATAACAAGGCTGATGATTTCGTTATGTCTCTAGTCACTATATACGGTCTTTTTACGTGAGTTGCTCAATCTGGCTAAGAACAATCCATACCCTATTCTTATAGGTGGGGATTTTACTTTGCTCAGATTCCCTCACGAGAAAAGTCTGAGACAGTTTGACGAACATTGGACTTTCATTTTTAATATTGTAATTGACAGCTTGGATTTAAGAGAGGTTACAATGCTAGGAAGACACTTTACCTAGGCTAATAGTCTTCTAGAGCCTACATATGAAAAATTAGATAGAGTACTTATATATGGATACATAATGGGAAAATAATTTTTCAATGGTAACTGTTTGCGCTCTAGAACATATTAAGACTCTGTCGGATCATGTGCCATTATTGTTATCTGGCGGAACACTGCCACGAAAATCCAAAGACAACTTCAAGTTCGAACTTGGATGTATTGAACGTGATGGTTTCCACGACTTGGTGTAGACTAATTGGAAAAAACCAGTGAGTGGACGAACACCTATACAACATTGGAACAATAAAATACGCACTTTGCATAAATTCCTTCGTGGTTGGGCTAGGCACACTGTTGGTATTCTTAAAAAATAAAAAATACGACTTTCGGCTATTATTAATAATTTAGAGGCTTTGGTGGAGGTTAGGCTTTTGACTGCACAAGAGGTTGAGCTTCAAAACCAATCGAATGCGGAAATTGCTAGACTTCTACGCAAGAAAGAGCTCAAATGGTACCAATGCTCCAAAGCTAAATTTGTTCCTTTCCGATTGCGTGAGAGATCATAAATTGGATTTTTTGGGTATTTCTAAGACCGGTAGACGTGATTTCTCATAAGCTCAACTCAGTCGCCTTTTTGGTAGAGTAGACTTTACGTGGGTATCACGTCCGACGCGTGGGAGATCCGGGGGAATCCTGTTAGGCGTCAGAGATAAGACTATGGAAGTATTAGCCAATTCGGTTGGAGATTTTTTAATTAAACTCCATATCCAGAACAAGGCTGATGATTTCGTTTGGTCTCTAGTCACTATATACGGTCTTTTTGAGTTGCTCAATCTGGCTAAGAACAATCCATACCCTATTCTTATAGGTGGGGATTTTACTTTGCTCAAATTCCCTCACGAGAAAAGTCTGAGACAGTTTGACGAACATTGGACTTTCATTTTTAATATTGTAATTGACAGCTTAGATTTAAGAGAGGTTACAATGTTAGGAAGGCACTTTACCTGGGCTAATAGTCTTCTAGAGCCTACATATGAAAAATTAGATAGAGTACTTATATATGGATACATAATGGGAAAATAATTTTTCAATGGTAACTGTTTGCGCTCTAGAACATATTAAGACTCTGTCGGATCATGTGCCATTATTGTTATCTGGCGGAACACTGCCACGAAAATCCAAAGACAACTTCAAGTTCGAACTTGGATGGATTGGACGTGATGGTTTCCACGACTTGGTGTAGACTAATTGGAAAAAACCAGTGAGTGGACGAACACCTATACAACATTGGAACAATAAAATACGCACTTTGCATAAATTCTTTCGTGGTTGGGCTAGGCACACTGCTGGTATTCTTAAAAAATAAAAAATACGACTTTCGGCTATTATTAATAATTTAGAGGCTTTGGTGGAGGTTAGGCTTTTGACTGCACAAGAGGTTGAGCTTCAAAACCAATCGAATGCGGAAATTGCTAGACTTCTACGCAAGAAAGAGCTCAAATGGTACCAATGCTCCAAAGCTAAATTCATCCTTTAAGGAGACACGAATACAAGGTATTTCCATATTGTTGCCAATGGCAAGCATAAGAAGAAACTTATTCACTCTTTAATTCAAGATGAAAGTACGATTGAAGGTCAGAAGCATCTAAGATCTTATATTACAAGTTATTATAAATCCTTGTTTAGGGCACCACCGAAAAACTCAATTTCATTGGATGAGTCTCAGATAGAGGATATTCCTCAGGTTTCTGTGGAGGAAAACAACTTTTTGACTGCTCCTTATACTGAGGAGGAAGTTAAAAAATATGTCTTCCAAATGGAACATAACAAAGAGCCAGGGCCTGATGGCTTCCCAAAAAATTTAATCAAAAGTTTTGGAAAGTTATCAAGATGAACTTGATGCGCTTGTTTGAGTTTTTGCAAGTTGGTCAGCTAGACCTTTTTAGGCTTAATTTTGGCAACATAATTTTATTACCTAAGGTTAATAATGCAGAATGTATACAATAATATCGTCCTATCTGCCTCCTTAACGTTAGTTTTAATTTTTAAAAAAAATTGCTACAATTAGACTAAATTCAGTAGCTGGTCATGTTATACGCCCCTCTCAAACTGCTTTCATGCAAGGGAGAAACATCCTTGATAGTGTAGTAATCCTGCATAAAACGATCTATGAACTACACTCAAAGAAATTAAATAGTGTACTATTCAAGATTGACTTTGAGAAGGCCTATGATAAAGTTAATTGGTCTTTTCTCCAGCAAACACTATGTATAAAAGGTTTTTCGGAGGAGTGGTGCACTCTTATACAATCTTTTGTGTCTGGAGGAAGTGTTTCCATAAATGTCAATGATGACACAGGCAAATACTTTCAGACCAAAAAAGGGTTGCGACAAGGGGATCCATTATCGACTATATTATTTAATATAGTAGTTGATATGTTGGCTATCCTTATTGAGAGAGAAAAGGGTGATGGCCAAATTGAAGGACTGGTACCACATCTAGTTGATGGTGGACTATCTATTCTTCAATACGCTAATGATACAAACTTATTTATGGAATACGATCTGGAGAAAGCTAAGAATCTGAAATTAATATTATCAGCATTTGAGCAACTCTCTGGATTGAAAATTAACTTTCATAAGAGTGACTTGTATTGTTTTGGCGAGGCTACAAATGATGCCTACCTATATGCAGAACTTTTTGGCTGTGGCCAGGGGAAGTTTCCAATCAAATATCTAGGAATACCGATACACTATCGGTGTATCATGATTGTTGAATGGAAGCTCATTGAGGAAAGGCTACATAAACGTCTTAATAGTTAGAAAGGAAAATTTTTATCCCTTGGTGGAAGACTAGTACTCACCAACATGGTACTGTATATGATCTCGTTTTTTTAGATACCAAAAGGGGTCTTGTTAAAAGTGGATTATTTTCGCTCAAGATTCTTTTGGCAAGGGGATAGTGAGAACAAGAAATATCGACTGGCCAGATGGAATGTGGTTTGTCGATCCAAATAATACGATGGACTGGGCATACATGATTTGCAAGTCAAAAACACCGCACTCCTGGGTAAATGGCTATTCAAACTTCTTACAAAAGAAGGGGTCTGGCAAACCATTCTATGGAGGAAATATGTTGGCACAAAAGCACTGTCTCAAATGGTTTGGAAACCTGGTGATTCACATTTGGGCTGGACTAATGGCGTACAGAAAGCATTTCTTCCAGTTTGGTACTTATACGTCGCAAACATATCTATAATTTTTTATGATCCATGCTTGTTTTATATCATTTGTCCTATGTTTTGTCTACACTTTGAGGTATTTTTATACATTTTCTGGGACTAACCTATTAACAAGATGCCGTAGTGTCAGTTGCCTGCTTTCTGTTGTTTTTGCTTTCAAAAAATCTAGTAAGGAAATATTCTCGGAATTGGACGGGACAAAAGCCAAAGTTGATATTTTACCAGAAGGAACACGGAGTCCGGAGGGCAGCCGAAGTGGGGCCACGAGGCGGCCACACCTGGTGGTCGTGGCCTAGGGGGGCGCCAGTCCTAGGTGTGGGCCCCTCGGGCACCCACCGACATTGCCCCTTCGCCTATAAAAGCACCCCGATGCAGAAACCCTAAGTACCCGATCAGATCTCCACAAAACAGTTTGTAGCCGCCACCATCGTCCCTAGATCGGGGGTATCCGAAGCTCTTCCTAGCACCTCGTCGGAGGGGACAGATCATCCCGGAGGCCTTCTTCATCACCATGCCAGCCTCCGGAGTGATGCGTGACTAGTTCACCCTAGGACTATGAGTCCATACAGTAGATAGATGGTTGTTTCTCCTCCTTTGTGCTATCATGTTTAGATCTTGTGAGCTTCGTTCATGATCAAGGTCATCTATTTGTAATCATACATGTTGTGTTTGTGGGGATCCGATGGATATTGAAATACTATGTCAGATTGATTATTGATTCTATCATGTCTATGTTATTTGTGATCTTGCATGCTCTCTGTTGTTCGTTGATGCTTTGGCCAAGTAGATGCTTGCAACTCCAAGAGGGAGTATTTATGATCGAGAGTAGGTTCATGTCTCTAGTAATCTAGGAAAGTGATAGAAATCTCTAAGGTTGTAGATGTGTTGTTGCTACTAGGGAGAAAACAACAATCCTTTGTCTAAGGTCAATTGTATTGTTTACTTTACACACATTGCTTAATGCAATTATCTGTTGCTTGCAACTTAATACTGGAAGGGGTTTGGATGATAACATGAAGGTGGATTATTATTCATAGATGCAGTTGGATTACGGTCTATGTATTATGTTGTAATTCCCAATAAAATCTCGTAGGAGTCAAGATGTCTAGTATATGCATTGTTATGCTTTCTCAATCTGTCAATTGCCCCGCTATAATTTGTTCACCCAACATGCTATCTATCTCAAGGAGAACACCTCTAGTAAACTATGGACCTCGGTCCATTCCTTTATCATTGATACACCATCTACTGTTACTATTTACTTTCTGCAATTGCTATCTTCCACACTATACGTTTAATCCTTTGTTTTCAGCAAACCAGTGAGATTGACAACCTCCCTGTTAGTTGGGGCAAAGTTCTATGGTTGTGTTGTGCAGGTTCCAAGTTGTTAGCAACGCCTTGGAAGTTGTTTCCGTACTCCTACTGGTTTGATAACCTTGGTTTCATAACTGAGGGAAAACTTGTTGCTGTGCTTATCACACCTTGCTCTTGGGGGTCTCCCAACAGGTTCTACAGTAACCGAGCCACATCAAGATTTTCTAGTGCCGTTGCCGGGGAGTTAAGGACAACTTCAATCTCTTCCTCCTCATCAGTCACTTTTCAGGGAGAAAGAAGATTCTTGCAAGGGGAGTCTCTCACAACCAATCCCTTTACTTTGTTTTTGTTTTGCATACTTTCTTTTTGCTTTATCAAAAAATACAATTTTTTTGGTTTTGTTTGGTTTGTTTTTCCTTATCAAAAACACAAAAACATTAGTTTCCACTTCAAGTTGCTTTCATGTCTAGTGTTTCTCCAATCACTATGTCACCTGTGGAAATGATCTTTACTTTCAAATAAGGAAGTGAAGAGAGTTTCAAAGAATCTTGGTCTAGAATTTCTGATTCACATGAAAAAACTGAGCCTAAAATGATTCTAGGCTTGTTTCTTAGCGGTTCTACTATGGTCCTGCTCTTTGTTATAGATATGCTTTGGATGTTGTAGTAGGAGGAGATTTTATCCAGTGTCATGAGGATGAAGCTTTTAATGCCATAAAAAAATGATTGCAACATATAATTTTCCTAGAAAATCTGATCCATCCTTTATAAACATTTATGCTAAGTTAAACACTCTGGAGACCAATACAGCTAGTTTAAAAGAATGCTATAACATGCTTAGAGAGCATCATGATTATGTTCCAATAAATTCCGAATCTTCAAAATGGTGTCCTACAGTAAAAGTTGTTATAAATAATGGAACTTTTGATGCTCGTTGTGATATCATGTCTGAATTTTTTCTTATGCCCAAAGATATCTATGAATCTTTGAATCTTTGGGGACTTTCTGAAGAAGGATAAGAAATATCTCTTACTAATAATACCACTATATTACCCATTGGAATAGCTAAAGGAGTGTTTACAAAGATCTTAGAGAAAGTGGTGTCTATTGATTATCTTGTTATTGAATGTGTAGGAAAAGGACAAATTATACTTGAAGATCTCTACTGAAACTCCTTGGAGCAGTAATAGATGTGGGAAAATGCATTATGCATTTTGCTTCTCCACCAAGGAATCATACGTTTCCTAAAGATAAGAGTAAAGGTAATAAAGGTAAGGGCAAGAAATTTGATCTTAATGCTGCTTCATTTTAAAATACTTGATTCTTGCTCCTATGCCTAACTTAAAGGCGTTAAAGAAAAGTACTAATTCGGAGATAACCCAAATTTCAGCAAGTTTTTCTTTTGTTGAGTCTTGGAAGTTATTACTTCTTTAATAACCTCTCCTTATCCTTTTTGTGTGGTTTTTGTGCCAAGAATAACCTCTAATGAGAGAGAAGTAAGACTTGCGGAAGTTTCTGTCCTGAAACAGATTTCTGTGCTTCACTATAAAAATTCGTGAAGAATCTTTGTATGTCAGATTGAGCTGTAATTTTCTAAGCATATGCCCCAGGTTGTTATCTAACTTTTTTTAGTTCAACACTTTTCTATTTGAGCAAGATAAGGTCTTCAAAAAAATCGGTTTTTACCTACTGGTTTGTTTTGACAGATTTCTGCCATTATTTGCATTTGCCTCTTATCGGTTTATTTTTTAGTTCTATTTGATCACTTGAGCTTTTAAAAGGAATTGCTACAGAAGCTTGTGTTCTAATGAAATTTTTACTTGTGTTGAAACTAAACCCAAAGGCTTATTATCTTGAATACACTAATGTTACTAATGAAGATTGTGTGAAGTTCTGTATGAAGGAAATTTTCAAGTGTAGGGAAAGAATGATGTGATGAGATGAAGAATGGACAAAAGCTCAAGCTTGGGGATGCCACCCTGTCACCTTAAGAAATATTCAAGAGGTACAAGCATAAAAGCTTGGGGATGCCCAAGGCATCCCCTTCTTCATTAATAAAAATCTCAGGTCTCTTTCTAGACACTTCATTTTTATTGCTTCATGCACTTTTGTGTTGTTCTTGGAGTGCATTTGTTTTTGTTTTTGGTTTTATTTTGTTTGGTTTGCTGGAATAAATTAGTTGGACCCCCTCTTTCATATTTTGTTTCAAATAAGTTGATTGGTGTTGGAGAAGAGTAGGAAAATTTCATGCTTAAGTGGTACAAAAGGGAGCTTATTTTGACCATGGCTAGACTTTATCATGTCATGCTAGATGTTGCTTTGATCTTATGCTTAGTGATTATTGATGTAGCACGACTTATTCCAAATAATTGAGATTGCTTAATGTGCCTTGAAAGAATCATGCGTTGTTTTAGCATACAAAAGCATAATATTGTGGTATTCTCCTTTGATGCTTTGTTTGGGTTGACTTGGCACGTGCTTACACCATGTTAAGACTATGAACCAGTCACCTTAGCCTCTATGATCATTTAGTTTTTGACTTGTGATACCACTTTATGCTTTAGTTAATAATGTTTTGTCGGTTTGCATGATTATGGCCATTATTGCTCTCTTAGTTGGTCGCTCCCAGTCTTTTGCTAGCCTTCACTTGTACTTAGTAAGCTCTACTCGTGCATACAACTCCCAAGAAACCAAGTTATTCCAAATATCCCACTATAAACTCCTATGCATGGTGTGTTACACCATTCCAAGTATATTCATGTTTTTATCTATCTTCCAAATTAAACTTGTTATGTGAAAATTAGTGATTAAAGCTCTCACAAACTTGATTGCCCGCTTTATTTATTGCACCTAATAAACTTGAACTATTGTGTCATCTATGTTGTTATATGCTTGCACTTATAAGTTGGAAATTAGCAGAACCATGTTGTCATGGGGGACGCTTTCAACACTTGTAAATATTATCCAGTTGATATCATGTTCTTTTGTTTATGGATGTCGGCGGTGTGAAATAAAAGGGGAGATTGTAAGTTCATGGAGTATTATATATGTGTTAGAGAAACGTCTGAGAGGCTAGCCTAAGCCATCCCTAATCATGGTGGAAACTTGCAGCATAACCATAGTGAGCAATCTATGAAGCATCTTCAGAAAAAAAATATAAGAAAAAAAGAGAGAAAAAGCACCATGATCATGGTAAATAAAAGATTGCTGAGATGCTCACTGTTTGTTGCCTTGTAATTTTGATATGGGATAGCTCCTGTGTCATGGGGCAAGGGGTACCCCGTTGGCGGTTCTCTATGATACACATATACTTACAATGACAAGAACTTGCTTGTGACTAAAGTTAAGTAGCATGAGGAACGACCCTCGTACTCAAAGGACATGAGATTTCCAACTTATGATTTGTCAAGCATATACTTCATATTTGTTTCACTTTAACCTTAAACACTTCAAGATGCTTATGATAGGGGCAATGAGAGGTGAAAGCTAATAAGTACCATAAATTTTGGAAGCTCTTTATGAAACTTGAAATCCCTGCTTCCCTTTGTGAAGGGCCTTTCTTTTACTTCTATGTTGAGTCTCCACTCTCTATCTTTATACACCAACTAGGAGAGCATAGTTGTCATTCTTAGTTTAATGTGCATTTTCCCAAAACTTATTGATTGATTCATAATGTTGATATTGCTTGTCCTTGAACTATTTGTATCTAGTCACCCTTATGAACATTGAAGGTGTCCTATGCATTTATGTTTTGCTATACCATAAAGGACAAGCTGAATACCACTCTTGCTATGTTTTATATATGTGAAACAAACAAACATCTTTCAATGCATTGTTATTCATGATCTTTGTTTGTATCTTTTCATGTTACAACATAGTTGCTATGTCTTATTATTAGAACTACATCTTTCATGCTCATGTTTAGAGTACTTTGATCCTAACTATCAATGCTTTACAAATACCTTGATCAAGATTGTGATGGTGCATGTCACCTTAAAAATTATTATTTTTATCACTTACCTACTCGAGGACGAGCAGCAGTTAAGCTTGGGGATGCTTCATACGTCGTAAATGTATCTATAATATTTGATGCTCCATGATTGTTTTATATCATTTGTCCTATGTTTTGTCTACACTTTGAGGTATTTTTATACATTTTCTGGGACTAACCTATTAACAAGATGCCACAGTGTCAGTTGCCTGTTTTCTACTGTTTTTGGTTTCAGAAAAGCTAGTAAGGAAATATTCTCGGAATTGGACGGGACAAAAGCCAAAGTTGATATTTTACCAGAAGGAACATGGACACCGGAGGGAAGCCGAAGTGGGGCTACCAGGCGGCCACACCTGGTGGTGGCGCGGCCTACGGGGGGGCACCATCCCTAGGTGTGGGCCCCTCGGGCGCCCACCGACCTTGCCCCTTTGCTGATACAAGCACCCTGATGCAGAAACCTTAAGTACCCAATCAGATCTCCACGAAACAGTCTGTAGCCGCCGCCACCATCGTCCCTAGATCGGGGGGATCTGAAGCTCTTCCCGGCACCTTGCCGGAGGGGGAGATCATCCTAGAAGCCTTCTTCATCACCATGCCAGCCTTCGGAGTGATGCGTGAGTAGTTCACCCTTGGACTATGGGTCCATATAGTAGCTAGATGGTTGTTTCTCCTCCTTTGTGCTATCATGTTTAGATCTTGTGAGCTCTTCATGATCAAGATCATCTATTTGTAATCACACATGTTGTGTTTGTGGGGTCCGATGGATATTGAGATACTATGTCAGATTGATTATTGATTCTATAATGTCTATGTTATTTGCGATCTTGCATGCTCTCCGTTGTTCGTAGATGCTTTGGCCAAGTAGATGCTTGCAACTCCAAGAGGGAGTATTTATGCTCGATAATAGGTTTATGCCTCTAGTAATCTCGGGAAGTGATAGAAATCTCTAGGGTTGTAGATGTGATGTTGCTACTAGGGAGAAAACAACAATCCTTTGTCTAAGGGCAATTGTATTGTTTACTTTACACACATTGATTAATGCAATTATCCGTTGCTCGCAAATTAATACTGGAAGGGGTTCGGATGATAACCTGAAGGTGGATTATTAGTCATAGATGCAGTTGGATTACGGTCTATGTATTACAACACCCAATCAAATCTCGTAGGAGTCAAGATGTCTAGTATATGCATTGTTATGCTTTCTCAATCTATCAATTGCCCCGCTATAATTTATTCACTCAACATGTATCTATATTAAGGAGAACTCCTCTAGTAAACTATGGACCCCGGTCTATTCCTTTATCATTGATACACCATCTACAATTACTGTTTACTTTCCGCAATTGCTATCTTCCACACTATACGTTTAATCCTTTGTTTTCAGCAAACCAGTGAGATTGACAACCTCACTGTAAGTTGGGGCAAAGTTCTGTGGTTGTGTTGTGCAGGTTCCAAGTTGTTAGCAACACCTTGGAAGTTGTTTCCTAACTCCTACTGGTTCGATAATCTTGGTTTCATAACTGAGGGAAAACTTGCTGATGTGCTTATCGCACCTTGCTCTTGGGGTCTCCCAACAGGCTCTATAGTAACCGAGCCACATCAAGATTTTCTGGAGCCGTTGTTGGGGATTTAAGTACAGCTTCAATCTCTTCCACCTCGTTAGTCACTTTTCAGGGAGAAATAAGATTCTTGCAAGGGGGTCTCTCACAACCAATCCCTTTACTTTTTTTGTTTTGCTTATTTTATTTTTTCTTTGTTTTCCTTTATCAAAAAATACAATTTTTTTGTTTTGTTTGGTTTGTTTTTCCTTCTCAAAAACACAAAAAATTAGTTTCCACTTCAAGTTGCTTTCATGTCTAGTGTTGCTCCAATCACTATGTCACCTGTGGAAATGATCTTTACTTTCAAACAAGGAAGTGAAGAGATTTTCAAAGAAGCTTGGTCTAGAATTTCTGATTCACATGAAAAAACTGTGCCTAAAATGACTCTAGGCTTGTTTCTTAGCAGTTTCTACTATGGTCTTGCTCTTTGTTATAGATATGCTTTGGATGTTGTAGTAGGAGGAGCTCCAGTGTAATGAGGATGAAGCTTTTAATGCCATAAAAAAATTATTGCAAAATATAATTTGCCTAGCAAATCTGATTCATCCTTTATAAACATTTATGCTAGGTTAAACACTCTTGAGACCAATACAACTAGTTTAAAAGAATGCTATAACATGCTTAGAGAGCATCAGGATTATGTTCCAATAAATTCTGAATCTTCAAAATGGTTTCCTACAGTAAAAGTTGTTATAAATAATGAAACTTTTGATGCTCGTTGTGATATCATGTCCGAATTTTTTCTTATGCCCAAAGATATCTATGAATCTTTGAATCTTTGGGAACTTTATGAAGGAGGAGAAGAAATATCTCTTACTAATAATACCACTATATTACCCATTAGAATAGTTGAAGGAGTGTTTACAAAGATCTTAGGGAAAGTGGTGTCTACTGATTATCTTGTTATTGAATGTGTAGGAAAATGACAAATTACACTTGGAAGATCCCTACTGAAATCCTTAGAGCAGTAATAGATGTGGGAAAATGCATTATGCATTTTGCTTCTTCACCAAGCAATCATATGTTCCCTAAAGATAAGAGTAAAGGTAAGGGCAAGAAATTTGATCTTAATGCTGCTTCATTTGAAAATACTTGATTCTTGCTTCCTATGTCTAACTTAAAGGCGTTAAAGAAAAGTACTAATTGGGAGATAACCCAAATTTCAGTAAGTTTTCCTTTTATTGAGTCTTGAAAGTTATTACTTCTGTAATAACCTCTTCTTATCCTTTTTGTGTATACTAGTGTCTTGGAACAAGGAGTTTCTTGGAACAATCTTTTATTAAGATTATCCAGGATATATTTGTCTGAGGGTGTGGATGAATTCCAATGGAAATTATCACCAAGTGGTAAATTTTCTGTTGATTCAATGTATAGAGCTTTGATCCAACCTGATATTCCAGCCGATGATAATAGTAAAATTTGGAAGATGAAAATACCCCTTAAATCGAAGATTTTTGCTTGGTATCTCCGTAAAGGGGTCATTCTCACAAAAAATAATCTTGTTAGGAGGAATTGGCATGGAAGTACAAAATGTGTGTTTTGTCACCATAATGAGACAATACGCTATTTATTCTTCCAATGTAAGTTCGCTCGTGCTATATGGTCAATCATCCAAATAGCCTCTGGTTTATATCCTCCATGGTCGGTAGTCAATGTATTTGGCAATTGGCTAAATGGGATTGAGGATAAATATGAGACTTTATTTAGGATGGGAGCGATTGCCATTATTTGATCGCTTTGGCTATGTAGAAATGACAAGATTTTTAATAATATTATGTCTTCTCCCCTGCAGGTTCTCTATAGAGCCATGGCTATCCTCCGATTTTGGGCTACTCTACAACGCATGGAGTTCCACGACTTGTTTGCGGAAGGTTATATGCGGTTGGAGGACACGGCGGGGGATATATTCTCCCGACATGGATGGCAGCGTGATCTTCGGATAGATCTCCCTTAGCTACTATGGAGAACTTTATTTTTGTTGGCAATTTTTAAGTATTTATAGAACTTTTGCTTGGTCTAGAGTTGTGTGTTTGATCGGCTGTGTGCATCCTAGCTATGTAAAGGCCTGGTGTAAACTTATTATTTATAATAAAGCGCCCATCTATCTATCTATTATATACTAAAAGCAATATAAGGATGTTTAACGGAGACATCAGGTTAAGCCACATCATCTTAAAATATATGCTTCATTGATCTTAATTTTAATGGTTGAGATTGAAAGCGCATAGGTTTTACGGAAAGTTGTCACGTACAAATAGATCAGCTGGAGAAGGTAGCCAAAAAAATGGAACTCACGTTTAGTTTCCGTAATACATGGTTACCTATTGATTTTTGAATATTTACCAATGATCCCTTTTATTTTGGTTATAACTCTATAGGACAGGAAAACCCTGTTTGTATATTTTTATCTTTTAGGGACCTAAACAAAGTCAAACAGATCTACGATTCTGGGAAAGTTAATATTTCGCGATGAGGAAGGACCTGGAGCACTTGAACCTCGCTAGAAGGGCCTGGAAGCCCAAAAGAGGTATGGTGGTGCGGCCCACCCTGGTGCACATGCCACCTACCCTCTTTTGGCACTCGGGCGTCCGATTCTCCTCAATCTTTTGTCCACGAACTCATCTTGACCTAAAAATGCCTATATAAAGGTCCCCCGACGCGATCTCAGAAAATACGGAGGATGAGATAAAAACACATGAACAGAGAGTCCGCATGCCGCTATCGGCGGAGATCGGATGGGGGAACCACTGCCGGAATCTCCTTCGGAAGGCTCCACCCCTCCGCGTGTTCATCATCAACGTCTACATCAATATCCTATCTATACCCCTATTGTAGTCTCTTGGAAAACATGATGTGTGATGAAATCTATTGTTTTCCCATGATCTATTATATCTCTATGTTTTTGTTTGAGTAGTACATTGTTTATGGCAATTGTGAGATAGTTCATTGTTAGTTGCATACAAGTATAATATATCTTCTATGGTGATCTTATACTAATATATGAGTGCACACATATGTTGGGGGGATACATAAAGGTTGTCACCGTTGCATGATGATAGGAGGAGGGATAGCCGGAGTTTGACTGAAACCAAATCCCAAGTCTTAGATATGCACGTTATATTGATTCATGGTTAATTAACAAGGGGTATAACTATAGGGACCTTAAATCTAAATGTGGTGGTTAAACTTTATGTCTTAATAATTCCTTTCCTTGCTCTTAATAGGCCTTGGGATGAAACACTAAGGGGGTGCTTGCTCATGCATATGGTCACACTTATATTGCTCCTCTCTAGGAGAAACAACAGAAAGACTATCCATGTGCTTCACTAATTGTGAGAACCAAATGAATGAAATAACAATTTGCCTAAACACTTGCTCCCTTGAGAAACCTGCTCCTACTTCACAAGCTCCACTTTACTTGCACTAGTTTTTTCTGACATCCTTACCGTAGGGGAAGCCCCTAAGGTGTATATATATCTATTATATACTAAAATCAATATAAGGATGTTTAACTGAGACATCAGGTTAACACACATCATCTTAAAATATATGCTTCATTGATCTTAATTTTAATGGTTGGGATTGAAAGCCCATAGGTTTTACGGAAAGTTTTCATGTACAAATAGATCAGATGGAGAAGTTGTCACGTTAGCCAAAAAAAAGGAACTCGCGTTTAGTTTCCGTAATACATGGTTACCTATTTTACGCGCATGTTGAACTGAATAGTAGTATTGACAAAGTCCCTATTGTAAATGGTTTCAAGAAAAAAAAAGAGTCCCTATGATACACGCACGGTAAACGTAAACATCTTTGTGCATTGATCAATTAGATCTTGTACCACGACGATGGACATGAAAACGGAGAAACCTATTGCACTTGCAGAGTCGAGGGAAGGTCAGGCGGGTCGGGAAGGTGAGCCAGGACTACATCCACGTCCTCCTACAAAAAAAAGGTGACCGACACAATGTCTATAGGAAGAACGTGTCCATTGAGTACCTCCATCAGTACATGGATCCTCGCCAAGCTGAGGTGCGGTGGCACGCTGACAAGATCTTCGGCTTTGGCTCGCTCATCATCAGGTGGAGGCCTGACAGGTCGCCGCTCTCGTGAACTCCTGATCATCATATGTAAGTGACTTGAGAGATTGCATACATTGCCGCGTCCTCAGTGCTCACCCCATGGACTCCTCGCTCGCTAGCTATGACTGGCAGTGTCGTGATGTAGGTCCTGCACTACGGTTCGCATTGAAAGTGGTTCCTCAAGTAGGTCTTTGCTGTGTATGCGACTTTTTTAAACGTCCTTTTTATTTATCAAATCGTAGATTGAGGATATACTAAGTTTCCATTGTTCTTTAGTAGCGACGTAGTAGTGTAGACTAATGATAGTATTGTTTCTGCCAGGAAGCTATGTAGTGATGATTAGTTGTCAGAGTAAAATTTATGTAAAGGCATTGCAGATGCTTTCTTCACGGTGGCTTGCAACTTGCGTTGAGTGTTGATATTTTACTCTCAGGGCAGTAGGCTGGTGTTTTTTCTGTTACCATTTGAAGTAAAGTATGTTACCAATTTACAAGGGTAGGAAGAATATATGAAACGAGGGGCAATCTGTACTAGAAAAATCAAGGCTATCACGACAAGACATTTGGTTCATATCGAGGGGAGTACTACTAGCATAATTAGACATTTTGCTACACTTAGTCTCAAAACATTCAGGACCAAGCAAAGGCCTTTTTGACTCCCCTGAACTTCATGTTATCTGTTTTCCATTTTCATTCCATCTGAAGGTTTAGGAAACATGTTCTAAATATAATCATTATTTTTCCTGCTCGACTATTCAAGCAATCCAAGTTCTAGCGACCCTTGAGACGACAGTTATAATAAGCTAAGTACACACTTATTTTTTTTTGTCATTGGTTACCATTTTGCATGAAACCTTTCCTTCTTATTGATTACTTCAGGCTTAATTTGTATGTAATATGGTAGTCTGTTTACTATTTTGCTTGCCTTTTTTATGGAACAAAGAATTTTGTTTATAAAGATCTCCTTGATAATGTATATATCTACATAAAAGAAACATTCCCTAAAGCTTAGCAATATATGTTTTTGACTTGTCTCCTCTTTTGTATATACTGGTAGGATCAACTTATTATGTGCCTACTTTTAAAAGTTCTCAGTGCATGAAAATTTTGGTCACTAAATAGCACGTTGTTTCTCACTTGCTGAGATCATATTTGTTAATATCCAATAGCCCGCCTTAGTATTCTAGAAATAAAACCATTCTATACTTGCCCCACCTGATATATAACATTTGTCTTAATAGTTCTTTCGTATTGTAGTAATATACACATTCATCAAATAAGGACATGAGTAAAATGTTCTCAACCTCATTCCAATGTCAGTATTCATCTCAATTTTTGCTAAAGTTTCACGTGCCATTTGTTTAGATGATCTGCCCATGATATTGACGCCTTCAAAATACCCACCTTTTTTATGTATTCTTGAGTTTGAGTTAAATTTAAGGACAGAGTTAGGCATGAACATTGTGCATTCTGTGTTAACGAGATGTATAAGGAGGTTTGAGGTCTTCTAATATATGTAGTAATTTCAACCTTTTAGTTACTTCATTAAGTTTGCATGAAATTGGTATATTTATCTATCAAGTTGAGCCATTATTACATTCCATTAAAATCATACATGGAAGTATTTTGTCTGAACATATTTTGTTTCTTTTTGTTAGTTGATGATTGTCCTAAGTATCAACATGTATTCACAATTTTGTTGTTGCCACCACCGGGTGGACCTTCATGTGTGAGAAAATGTTATTACCTTGACTAGCAACTTGCTGATGTCGAAAAATAGGAAGCATGGGGAGGTTTAAGGAATACGTAGCAACAAGGAAAATGAATGGATGAAAAGGTTCATGATTGAGTTTATATACCAACTCATGTGGATGCATTATTTTATTGTATTTACATGCCCCCAACTATTTTGTTATTCATGCTTAGCTATAATATGAAACATGAAAGATTTATCCTGCAAATACTTGAATAGATCTAATTGAGAATACATATGTTGAATTTTTATAACTTCTTATATAATATGTTTTTAACTACTCATCATGTATTAACATCATTGCTAAAAGGTATAACAATGTTGTGTGTTTGTTGTTAAGATTTAGTTTATAAGAGAATAATGAATAATATTTTCAACTGGTTTTAGGAAACATGATAGACACAACCAAGAAGACACTAAATTAAAATGAATAATAAAAATCCCTACCATAGTGCTAAAAAACTCGGAGCAGGAGCAGATAACCACCATTGGCAACACACGGACTATAAAAGAGTTTGTCCAACAACGACACCTTGAGAAAGGGAACGGTGCACAAGCGCCATCATCGCCGAATCTGAACACAAAGTCAGATTATATGTTTTCACCATGGAGAAAGTATGGTCTCTCCAAACAATGTCTTCAACAAGGGGACGTCCTAAAGACAATCATTGTCCAAAACAACCAATGGAGGTCATAACCAGGGTGTTCATACCGCAACTCGAGACACGATACTTGAAGAGCCAAAAAAGAAACCATCTTGTATATGCTCACTAATTAAATATGTTTTGGGAATGACATAATCATTATTCATAAACAATAGAATATTTAACTTTAACCACTAAACATTTACGACCACAATATAATTGTATAATTTCCCATCGCGGAATTTGAATATACATACAACTTCAAGTATAATCTTAAAACACTTCCAAACACAATAAAACTATGCCGTCGCAATTGCGAGAGCCACCCTGCTAGTTTTTTTTAAAAAAAATGCCCGAGAACACCATCCTCGTCGCCGCTCTCGTTTTAATTGATAGAATAGCTAGACGAAGGTGGCAGTAATCCGAGGTGCTTCGACTTTCCTATTTATTCAGGAAGTGACCCGTTGCGAGAAGCATCCTAGTCGAATCCCATGGACAATATGCGTGCAGGTTGCAGTACGTTACCATGCAAATTAACTTGAGCAGACCACACACGATGCATATTTTTGTTGGACGGCTAACACGCGTAGGCACGCCACCTATAATTGGCTCGATGTGATCACAATGTGTGTATCCAAATATAAACAGCCACATTAAATATTTTTATTTCTATACATCCTACTCAGCTGCTCAAATATATACACCATGTGGACAACAATGCAGAACAAGTTAAGAGAGTTGGGATTTGACAACAATACATCCTACTCGGCTGCCACCACCGGAAATGGCAAGGTGATGACAACAGGTCTACATGGCTCCGCATCCGGCTGCCGGGTCGGTGCTTGTGTGTTATGATTTTTATGTCATTTGGTTTTTCCTTCCATTACTTTTTATGTGGTCTTCTTGAAGCTTCCTTCTTTTCTGGTTTGTAGTTTCATCTTCAGTTAGTTTGGGGCTGCTCGGGCCAGTGATAGTGACATGATGTTGTTGTTGAAATTTGGTGTATATTAGGCTCCTGGCCCATTAGACAAATTCTGAAAATCTCTTTGGCCTACTTGTATATGGCAGCATATGGCTGTGCTAATGGTGCTAAAGTTTAGTCTCACATTGCTAGTTGAAGGGGAGTTGGACCACCTTATATAGTAGAGTGTTGCACCACTCACTAAGGTGTGACAAGAAGAGTAGCCCTCGCGCACTCCTCCTCCGACGCCGCCCGCCTCGCCTCGCCTCGCGCACCCGCGCCGCGGGTTGCGGGTTAATTACAGCATCCTCCTAACCTGCACTATATAAGCGTCCGGGGCTAAACCTAATCGACACGGAATCAATCCACACACGCGCCTACCTCCAGAACCTTGCGCCACCGCTTTCGTCTTCCTCATCCCGGCTTGCGGCGTGCACCGTAGATCGGGACAGTAGGCCTCCGGAACCCTGCCTCTCGTGAACCTGTACGGGTGAGGGGCGATCAGGTTTTTGGGGAGCGCTCAAGCGCGACTACTGGCAACCACGACATCGTCCGGCGACGAGTTCCCGAACGACGACTTCTTCCCGGACGTCAGCGACCTCTTCGACAACCACAACATGGGAGACGCTGCTGCGCCTGCTATTCAATCTACACTGTACGTGATATTCAACTGTCTTTTTTGGATTATGCTAAAGTTCTTTGTTCTAGCGTTTGGTGTAGATGTGATAGGTTTATCTCCTATAGATGTAATCTGTTCATCTACTTTGTTGATCTGCATAATTGGTTTTAGTACCGTTTGTATGATCATGCTTTATCAATTTAGTATTCGGATTAAATCATATCGATTATTGCTTATATTTCCAACAATCCAAAAACCTGATTATAGGCAACTGAATTCCACTGGTGTAGCCGCGGCTACCAGGCCGCCTCCTTTTGATGGCATGCACTATAAGAGATGGCGCAAGAGAGCAGTTCTATGGTTTAAAAACCTAAACTGTTATAACGTCACTCTTGGCAAGCCTGAAGGAGATCTTTCTGCTGAGCAGTAAGCGAACTTTAAGAAAGCCAATACCATGTTTATGGCGGCTTTGTTCAGTGTTTTTGGGAACAACATTGTTGACCCGTATATATCATTTGATAATGGCAAGGACGTGTGGGAAGCGCTCGAGGCCAAGTTTGGGGTCTCGGACGCTGGCACTGAGTTGTATGTCATGGAGCAATTCTATGACTACAGGATGGTTGACGAGCGATCCGTCGTTGAGCAAGCTCATGAGATACAATCACTTGCCAAAGAACTTGAGCAGTTCAAGTGTTCCTTACTGGACAAATTTGTGGCCGGTAGCATTATTGCCAAGCTTCCTCCTTCGTGGAGGAACTTTGCTACTTCTCTGAAACATAAGAGACAAGAGTTTTCCGTTACGGATCTCATTGGGTCTCTTCATGTGGAAGAGAAGGCGAGAGCAAAGGACAAAACTGCTCGAGGACTTGAGGGAGGTTCTACTGCCAATTTAGTACAGAGGAAAAACTTCCAATCCCACAAGTTCAAAAATAAGAACAAAACTGAAGGAAAGGGAAAGTTTGATGGCAAGAACAAGGCCACGCACTCTACCAACTTCAAGAAGAAAAATGATAAGAGGAAGGGATCTTGCCACGTCTGTGGTGATCCTGATCATTGGGCTCCTAGCTGTCCTAAACGCTTTGACAAGCGTCAACATGGAAACAGCGGCAAGTCCGCTAATGTTGTTATTAGCGATACTGAGATGAAGGATATTGGGTACGGTATTTTACCTACTATACTTTCAGTATGTCATTCTCCTGATTGGTGGATAGACACGGGTGCTAATACACATGTATGTTCTGATATTTCCATGTTTTCCTCTTATCAGGTCTCAAGGACCTCTTCCGTGCTGATGGGAAACGGCTCACGTGCTTCTGTTCATGGTGTTGGTACGGTAAATCTGAAGTTTACTTCGGGGAAGACCGTCTGTGAAGAATGTGCAGCACGTTCCCTCCATCAATAAGAATCTCGTCAGCGGATCGCTTTTATGTCGAGATGGCTTTAAGTTGGTTTTTGAGTCCAATAAAGTTGTAATTTCTAAATATGTACAATTTGTTGGAAAGGGTTATGAGTGCGGAGGTCTGTTCCCCTTGTCTTTTTCAGACTCATGTACTAAAGTTATTAATCATGTTTGCAATGATAATGAGTCCAATGTTTGGCATTCACGACTCTGTCATATTAACTTTGGTTGCATGACGCGGCTAGACAATATGAGTTTAATTCCGAAATTTACCACTTTCAAAGGTTCTAAGTGCCAAGTTTGTGTGCAAGCAAAGCAACCCCGCAAGTCTCATACGGCTGCGGAACCGAGAAACTTAGCACCGCTAGAACTTATACATTCAGATCTTTGTGAGATGAATGGTGTGTTGACAAAAGGTGGAAAAGATACTTTATGACGTTGATTGATGAATCCATTAGATACTGCTATGTTTATCTTCTGAAATCTAAAGATGAAGCTTTGAACTACTTCAAAATCTATAAAGCTGAAGCAGAAAACCAACTTGATCTTAAAATCAAGCGGCTAAGGTCGGATCGTGGTGGAGAGTACTTTTCAAATGAATTTGATTTATTCTGTATGGAACACGGTATTATACATGAGAGGACGCCTCCCTACTCACCTCAGTCAAATGGGGTGGCCGAAAGAAAGAACCGCACTCTAACTGATTTGGTTAACGCCATGTTAGATACATCGGGTCTTTCCAAGGAATGGTGGGGGGAGGCGCTAATGACCGTGTGTCATGTCCTAAACCGTGTTCCTGTAAAGGATAAAACCATGACTCCATTTGAGGAATGGGAAAAGAAAAGGCTTAAACTCTCTTACTTACGAACTTGGGGTTGTTTGGCGAAAGTCAATATTCCAATACCCAAGAAGCGAAAGCTTGGACCAAAAACCGTTAATTGTGTTTTTCTGGGATATGCTTTTCATAGCATTGGCTATAGATTTTTGATAGTAAAATCTGAGGTATCCGACATGCATGTTGGTACAATTATGGAGTCGAATGATGCGACTTTCTTTGAGGACATCTTTCCTATGAAAGGTATGTCTAGCTCATCAAATTAGGAGATGACTAGTTCATCTAGTCAGGAATTTTCTATAATTCCTGAACCCACTATGCCGATAGAACACTCTGATGATCCTATGGAGGATGACAATGAAGCTCCCAAAAGGAGCAAGAGACAAATAACTGCAAAGTCATTTGGTGATGATTTCATTGTGTACCTTGTGGATGATACTCCCACTTCTATTTCAGAAGCCTATGCATCTCAAGATCCGACTCTTTGGAAGGAAGTCGTCGGCGAGATGGACTCCATCTTAGCTAATGGTACTTGGGAAATCACTGATCGTCCTTATGGGTGTAAACCTGTAGGATGTAAATGGGTGTTCAAGAAAAAGCTTAGACCTGATGGTACTGATCGAGTACTACTTTCCTTGGCTGCCTCATATGGTCTTCTCGTTCATCAAATGGACGTTAAGACAGCTTTTCTAAATGGAGAGCTAGATGAGGAAATTTATATGGACCAGCCTGACGGATTTGTAGTAAATGGTCAAGAAGGAAAGGTGTGTAAGTTAGTGAAGTCTTTGTATGGTCTTAAGCAAGCTCCTAAGCAGTGGCATGAGAAGTTTGAAAGAACTTTAACTGCTGAAGGCTTTGTTGTAAATGAAGCTGACAAATGTGTGTACTATCGCCATGGTGGGGGCGAGGGAGTTATTATGTGTCTCTATGTTGATGACATATTGATATTCGGGACCAACCTCGCTGTTATCGAGGAGGTCAAAGAGTTCCTATCTCGCTGCTTTGAGATGAAGGACTTGGGAGTGGCTGATGTAATATTAAACATCAAGCTACTAAAGGATGACAATGGTGGGATTACATTGCTTCAGTCTCACTATGTGGAAAAGATATTGAGTCGCTTCGGGTATAGCGACTGCAATTCTTCTCCAACGCCTTATGATCTGAGCGTGCTACTTCAAAAGAATCGAAGGACTGCTAAAGATCAATTGAGATATTCTCAAATTATTGGCTCGCTCATGTATTAAGCCAGCGCTACTAGACCTGACATCTCCTTTGCTGTAAGCAAACTGGGTCAATTTGTGTCAAATCCTGGAGATGATCATTGGCATGCTCTTGAAAGAGTTTTGCGCTATTTGAAAGGCACTGCGAGTTATGGTATTCACTGTACTAGGTATCCACGGGTACTTGAGGGTTATAGTGATTCAAACTTGATATCTGATGCTGATGAGATTAAGGCCACAAGTGGTTATTCGTTTACACTTGGTGGTGGCGCTGTTTCATGGAAGTCTTGCAAGCAGACCATCTTAACGAGGTCAACAATGGAAGCAGAACTCACAGCATTAGACACAGCCACTGTTGAAGCAGAGTGGCTTCGTGAGCTCTTGATGGACTTACCTGTGGTTGAAAAACCAATACCCACCATCCCGATGAACTGTGATAATCAAACTGTGATCGTCAAAGTAAACAGTTCTAAGGATAATATGAAGTCATCAAGGCATGTGAAGAGGAGATTGAAATCTGTCAGGAAACTGAGAAACTCCGGAGTTATTGCGTTGGATTATATCCAAACATCTAAGAACCTGGCAGATCCTTTCACAAAGGGACTATCACGCAATGTGATAGATAATGCATCGAGGGAGATGGGTTTGAGACCCACGTTATGAGTTGATCCCAGTGGCAACCCACTCTATGTGATCGGAGATCCCGTGAATTAGATCTAGGAGACAAGCTGTTGGTCAGCTGAGAGGAGAGTATCTCCATATTATATTTACATCTCCATAAAGATGCAATACTCTCTTAATCTGCATGGCAGGTTGATATTTATCTTAATGTGTTCCAAGTGGCTTTTTATAAGCGGAGATGTTGTCCTGCAGAACATCTCTTGAGGAACACACCTATATGAGTCTGACTGTCAAACGTCGCAGTCCGTGAGAGTTGGGTGCTCTCTAATAAACTCATGAAAGGCCCTGGAGTATGACGCATAAGCTCCAAACCGCGGGGAAGCCAACGGTAGCCTTGTACTGGTCTAGATTTTGTGTGAAACTAGCGTGCAGAAAACTTGTAGTTCAAGACATAGTCCACTACTCAAGTTGCTAGCTAGTGTAGCATGAAGTTTATCGTGGAAGTTCAACTTAACAGTCTCCACTACACACCGGTATATAAAACAATGCTCTGGAAGGAAAGTGTTGTGATGTGCCAATGAGACTTTGTGGGGGATTATTGGAATTTGGTGTATATTGGGCTGCTGGCCCATTAGACAAATTCTGAAAATCTCTTTGGCCCACTTGTATATGGCAGCATATGGCTGTGCTAGTGGTGCTAAAGTTTAGTCCCACATTGCTAGTTGAAGGGGAGTTGGACCACCTTATATAGTAGAGTGTTGCACCACTCACTAAGGTGTACAAGAAGAGTAGCCCTCGCGCACTCCTCCTCCGACGCCGCCCGCCTCGTCTCGCCACGCCTCGCCTCGTCACGACGCGCGCGCGCTGCAGGTTGCGGGAATTTCGCCGAGCCGAGCTTTATTTTGCTTGTTGGGAAAACTGATTATGAGTCATTAACGGACGCGTTAATTACAGCCGTTTCCAGTTTTTATCGACGTGGACTGTTACCCCGACTCGGACATGGGCTGAGCCCACGATCCTCCTAACCTGCACTATATAAGCGTCCGGGGCTAAACCTAATCGACACGGAATCAATCCACACACGAGCCTACCTCCAGAACCTTGCGCCGCCGCTTTCGTCTTCCTCATCCCGGCTTGCAGCGTGCACCGCAGATCGGGACAGTAGGACTCCGGAACCCCGCCTCTCGTGAACCTGTACGGGTGGGGGCGATCAGGTTTTTGGGGAGCGCTCAAGCGCAACTATTGGCAACCACGACATCGTCCGGCGACGAGTTCCCGAATGACGACTTCTTCTCGGACGTCAGCGACCTCTTCGACAACTACAACATGGGTGACGCTGTTGCGACTGCTATTCAGCCTACACTGTACGTGATATTCAACTGTCTTTTTCGAATTATGCTAGAGTTCTTTGTTCTAGTGTTTGGTGTAGATGTGATAGGTTTATCTTCTATAGATGTAATCTGTTCATCTACTTTGTTGATCTGCATAATTGGTTTTAGTACCGTTTATATGATCATGCTTTATCAATTTATTATTCGGATTAAATCATATGGATTATTGCTTATATTTCCAACAATCCAAAAACCTGATTATAGGCAACTGAATTCCACTGGTGTAGCCGTGGCTACCAGGACGCCTCCTTTTGATGGCATGCACTATAAGAGATGGCGCAAGAGAGCAGTTCTATGGTTTGAAAACCTAAACTGTTATAGCGTCACTCTTGGCAAGCCTGAAGGAGATCTTTCTGCTGAGCAGTAAGCGAACTTTAAGAAAGTCGATACCATGTTTATGGCGGCTTTGTTCAGTGTTCTTGGGGACAATATTGTTGACCCGTATATGTCATTTGATAATGGCAAGGACGCGTGGGAAGCGCTCGAGGCCAAGTTTGGGGTCTCGGACGCTGGCACTGAGTTGTATGTCATGGAGCAATTCTATGACTACAGGATGGTTGATGAGCGATCCGTCGTTGAGCAAGCTCATGAGATACAATCACTTGCCAAAGAACTTGAGCAGTTCAAGTGTTCCTTACCGGAAAAATTTGTGGCTGGTGGCATTATTGCCAAGCTTCCTCCTTCGTGGAGGAACTTTGCTACTTCTCTGAAACATAAGAGACAAGAGTTTTCCGTTACGGATCTCATTGGGTCTCTTCATGTGGAAGATAAGGCGAGAGCAAAGGACAAAACTGCTCGAGGACTTGAGGGAGGTTCTACTCCCAATTTAGTGCAGAGGAAAAATTTCCAATCCCACAAGTTCAAGAATAAGAACAAAACTGAAGGAAAGGGAAAGTTTGATGGCAAGAACAAGGCCACGCACTCTACCAACTTTAAGAAGAAAAATGATAAGAGGAAAGGATCTTGCCACGTCTGTGGTGATCCTGATCATTGGGCTCCTAGCTGTCATAATCGCTTTGACAAGCGTCAACATGGGAACAGCGGCAAGTCCGCTAATGTTGTTATTAGCGATACTAAGATGAAGGATGCTGGGTACGGTATTTTACCTACTATCCTTTCAGTATGTCATTCTCCTGATTGGTGGATAGACACGGGTGCTAATACACATGTATGTTCTGATATTTCCATGTTTTCCTCTTATCAGGTCTCAAGGACCTCTTCCGTCTTGATGGGAAAGCGGATCACGTGCTTACATTCATGGTGTTGGTACGGTAAATCTGAAGTTTACTTGGGAAGACCGTCTGGTGAAGAATGTGCAACGTTCCCTCCATCAATAAGAATCTCGTCGTGGATCGCTTTTATGTCGAGATGGCTTTAAGTTGGTTTTGAGTCCAATAAAGTTGTAATTTCTAAATATATACAATTTGTTGGAAAGGGTTATGAGTCGGAGGTCTGTTAAGCTTGTCTTTGTCGGACTCATGTACTAAAGTTATTAATCATGTTTGCAATGATAATGAGTCCAATGTTTGGCATTCGACTACTGTCATATTAACTTTGGTTGCATGGCGGCTAGCCAATATGAGTTTAATTCCGAAATTTACCACTTTCAAAGGTTCTAAGTGCCAAGTTTGTGTGCAAGCAAAGCAACCCCGCAAGTCTCATACGGCTGCGGAACCGAGAAACTTAGCACCACTAGAACTTATACATTCAGATCTTTGTGAGATGAATGGTGTGTTGACAAAAGGTGGAAAAGATACTTTATGACGTTGATTGATGAATCCACTAGATACTGCTATTTTTAGCTTCTAAAATCTAAAGATGAAGCTTGGAACTACTTCAAAATCTATAAAGCTGAAGCAGAAAACCAACTTGTTCTTAAAATCAAGCGGCTAAGGTCGGATCGTGGTGGAGAGTACTTTTCAAATGAATTTGATTTATTCTGTATGGAACACGGTATTATACATGAGAGGACGCCTCCCTACTCACCTCAGTCAAATGGGGTGGCCGAAAGAAAGAACCGCACTCTAACTGATTTGGTTAACGCCATGTTAGATACATCGGGTCTTTCCAAGGAATGGTGGGGGGAGGCGCTAATGACCGTGTGTCATGTCCTAAATCGTGTTCCTGTAAAGGATAAAACCATGACTCCATTTGAGGAATGGGAAAAGAAAAGGCTTAGACTCTCTTACTTACGAACTTGGGGTTGTTTGGCGAAAGTCAATATTCCAATACCCAAGAAGCGAAAGCTTGGACCAAAAACCGTTGATTGTGTTTTTTTGGGATATGCTTTTCATAGCATTGGCTATAGATTTTTGATAGTAAAATTTGAGGTATCCGGCATGCATGTTGGTACAATTATGGAGTCGAATGATGCGACTTTCTTTGAGGACATCTTTCCTATGAAAGGTATGTCTAGCTCATCAAATCAGGAGATGACTAGTTCATCTAGTCAGGAATTTTCTATAATTCCTGAACCCACTATGCCGATAGAACACTCTGATGATCCTATGGAGGATGACAATGAAGCTCCCAAAAGGAGCAAGAGACAAAGGACTGCAAAGTCATTTGGTGATGATTTCATTATGTACCTTGTGGATGATACTCCCACTTCTATTTCAGAAGCCTATGCATCTCAAGATCTTGACTCTTTGGAAGGAAGCTGTCCGAAGCGAGATGGACTCCATCTTAGCTAATGGTACTTGGGAAATCACTGATCGTCCTTATGGGTGTAAACCTGTAGGATGTAAATGGGTGTTCAAGAAAAAGCTTAGACCTGATGGTACTGATCGAGTACTACTTTCCTTGGCTGCCTCACATGGTCTTCTCGTTCATCAAATGGACGTTAAGACAACTTTTCTAAATGGAGAGCTAGATGAGGAAATTTATATGGACCAGCCTGACGGATTTGTAGTAAATGGTCAAGAAGGAAAGGTGTGTAAGTTAGTGAAGTCTTTGTATGGTCTTAAGCAAGCTCCTAAGCAGTGGCATGAGAAGTTTGAAAGAACTTTAACTGCTGAAGGCTTTGTTGTAAATGAAGCTGACAAATGTGTGTACTATCGCCATGGTGGGGGCGAGGGAGTTATTATGTGTCTCTATGTTGATGACATATTGATATTCGGGACCAACCTCATTTGTTATCGAGGAGGTCAAAGAGTTCCTATCTCGCTGCTTTGAGATGAAGGACTTGGGAGTGGCTGATGTAATATTAAACATCAAGCTACTAAAGGATGACAATGGTGGGATTACATTGCTTCAGTCTCACTATGTGGAAAAGATATTGAGTCGCTTCGGGTATAGCGACTGCAATTCTTCTCCAACGCCTTATGATCCGAGCGTGCTACTTCGAAAGAATCGAAGGACTGCTAAAGATCAATTGAGATATTCTCAAATTATTGGCTCGCTCATGTATTTAGCCAGCGCTACTAGACCTGACATCTCCTTTGCTGTAAGCAAACTAGGTCGATTTGTGTCAAATCCTGGAGATGATCATTGGCATGCTCTTGAAAGAGTTTTGCGCTATTCGAAAGGCACTGCGTGTTATGGTATTCACTATACTGGGTATCCACGGGTACTTGAGGGTTATAGTGATTCAAACTGGATATCTGATGCTGATGAGATTAAGGCCACAAGTGGTTATTCGTTTACACTTGGTGGTGGCGCTGTTTCCTGGAAGTCTTGCAAGCAGACCATCTTAACGAGGTCAACAATGGAAGCAGAACTCACAGCATTAGTCACAGCCACTGTTGAAGCAGAGTGGCTTCGTGAGCTCTTTATGGACTTACCTGTGGTTGAAAAACCAATACCCGCCATCCCGATGAACTATGATAATAAAACTGTGATCGTCAAAGTAAACAGTTCTAAGGATAATATGAAGTCATCAAGGCATGTGAAGAGGAGATTGAAATCTGTCTGGAAACTGAGAAACTCCGGAGTTATTGCGTTGGATTATATCCAAACATCTAAGAACTTGGCAGATCCTTTCACAAAGGGACTATCACGCAATGTGATAGATAATGCATCGAGGGAGATGGGTTTGAGACCCACGTTATGAGTTGATCCCAGTGGCAACCCACTCTATGTGATCGGAGATCCCGTGAATTAGAGCTGGGAGACAAGCTGTTGGTCAGCTGAGAGGAGAGTATCTCCATATTATATTTACATCTCCATAAAGATGCAATACTCTCTTAATCTGTATGGCAGGTTGATATTTATCTTAATGTATTCCAAGTGGCTTTTTATAAGCGGAGATGTTGTCCTGCAGAACATCTCTTGAGGAACACACCTATATGAGTCATTGTCAAGCGTCATGATCCGTGAGAGTTGGGTGCTCTCTAATAAACTCATGAAAGGCCCTGGAGTATGACGCATAAGCTCCAAACCGCGGGGAAGCCGACGGTAGCCCTGTACTGGTCTAGATTTTGTGTGAAACTAGCGTGCAGAAAACTTGTAGTTCAAGACATAGTCCACTACTCAAGTTGCTAGCTAGTGTAGCATGAAGTTTAACGTGGAAGTTCAACTTAATAGTCTCCACTACACACCAGTATATAAAACAATGTTCTGAAAGGAAAGTGTTGTGATGTGCCAATGAGACTTTGTGGGGGATTGTTGGAATTTGGTGTATATTGGGCTGCTGGCCCATTAGACAAATTCTGAATATCTCTTTGGCCCACTTGTATATGGCAGCATATGGTTGTGCTAGTGGTGCTAAAGTTTAGTCCCAAATTGCTAGTTGAAGGAGAGTTGGACCACCTTATATAGTAGAGTGTTGCACCACTCACTAAGGTGTGACAAGAAGAGTAGCCCTCGCGCACTCCTCCTCCGACGCCGCCCGCCTCGCCTCGCCACGCCACGCCTCGCCTCGCCTCGCCTCGACGCGCGCGCGCCGTGGGTTACGGGAATCTTGCCGAGCCGAGCTTTATTTTGCTTGTTGGGAAAACTAATTATGAGTCTTCCAGTTTTATGGATGTGGACTGTTACCCCGACTCGGACGTGGGCTGAGCCCACGATCCTCGATCCTCCTAACCTGCACTATATAAGCGTCATCCTGGCTTGCGGCGTGCACCGCAGATCGGGACAGTAGGCCTCCGGAACCCCACCTATCGTGAACCTGTACGGGTGAGGGGCGATTAGGTTTTTGGGAAGCGCGACTACTGGCAACCACGACATCGTCCGGTGACGAGTTCCCGAACGACGACTTCTTCCCGGACGTCAGCGACCTCTTCGACAACCACAACATGGGCGACGCCGCTGCGACTGCTATTCAGCCTACACTGTACGTGATATTCAACTGTCTTTTTCGGATTATGCTAGAGTTCTTTGTTCTAGCGTTTGGTGTAGATGTGATAGGTTTATCTCCTATAGATGTAATCTGTTCATTTACTTTGTTGATCTGTATAATTGGTTTTAGTATCGTTTGTATGATCATGCTTTATCAATTTATTATTCGAATTAAATCATATAAATTATTGCTTATATTTCCAACAGTTGTTACCAGAGGTCAAGAACAAGGTGGGTAGCAGAACTCATTTAGTGTTTGATGGAATATCTCATTGGTATGTGTTCTCGTTCTGTATCTTTAGCAATGACACACTAAATACCGGTTACATAGTAAAATGAAATTTATAATTATTTTTTGTGCAAATTCAATAGTTGATGCGGAGCTTAGATTTATGGTTTCCATTTGTGCGCAGCTTTGTACTTGACATGTGAATGGAATGTCCTTTTTCTCACAAAAATTATAGGTTAACAAGATCAGAAGTTTTCTATTGTAGGTCAAATAGGTTCTCTCAATTACTTTCATGCTTAATTAATTGTCCGATGGTCTGGATATACTTATAAATATATATATCATGCATGAACCTTTTCCTTGAACCTTCATTTGGGGTGACATAGTCTGACAGGCAGAGCCGGTCCACGGATTTCAGGGCCCCTAGGGCAAAACAACGTCAAGGGACCCTTATTTAAAGTGACGAAGCTTTACTGGAGTGTGTGGGTGGCGGAGGGGGCAAAGGCCCCCAACTCTAGAAATCATCTTAAGACTATATATCTTTAATATTTATTATGCTAAACAATTTGTCCCATACTTTAAAAAATACCTTAAAGATATATATATATATATCTTTAATATTTGTGCTAAAATAATTGCCCCTACTATAGAAAACACTTTAAAGATATATCTATAATATTTACGCTTGCAGAATGGTATAATTATATTATTGCATCGTTAGTATCTAGAAATGAATATATTCGCAACCCTGTGAAGGCATATGACTGTCGGTTTTGTTCTGCACACTTGGAGAGGCCAGAGAAATCGTGGTATCAAGAAAAATATAAAGAAATGTTGAAGTATTTTCCAGGAATAGGTAGGCTAGAATTTGGATCACCTATATTTTTTAAGATAATTTTACACTATTAGGAATTAAAAGTAGACTAATATAGGAACACAAAAAGTCTTGGATCGGGGCCTCTACATCATTGGGGCTCTGGACGAGCACCCCTCTTCCCCGCCCTATGGGTCGGCCCTGCTGACAGGGCGGGAGCTGGTAGCAGTGGGCGCCGCTGCGGAGGTAGGTAGGCATCACTGGTTGGCTTCCCTGGAAGCGCTGCAAGACCCGCGTGCTGCCCGCCGGAGCCAGGAGCCCGCGACCTCCCCGGCCCATCCGCCACTTTGAGTTGTCCGTCTCCTGGCTGGTACAGCCCATACCGGCCGCCGGTGGTTTCATCCGAGAAGGGTTAGCTGGGATTGACTAGGGATAAGGAAGTTTAGGGTTTGATTTTCATATATATATATATATATATATATATTGTTGGGAATTGAGCTAGGATTATTATTCATTTCAATCAAACTTTGTCTATGAGCTAGCATTGCATGCATGGGGTTTAAGTCGAAGTTGTCTCTCTGCTGCTTGATGATGATTTTCAAGACCTGACGATGGATCCGTCGACGGACGTCCACTACTGGGTACACTGGCAGGTGGCCATCTGCTTTGGTTCGGTACTGGTGTGTTTGGGCACCTCCGCCTACATCCTCTGGCGATACGAAGGAACACACGCCTACCGCCAGGCCGAGCCACCAGCTGCCGCTCGCCCCGAGAGCCCAGACCCAGCAGAGATGATGATCTACAGCGAGCAGCCATGGCGCCCCTGCCTTCCACACCTGCACCCTGCCTGGCTACTCGCCTACAGGGCTGTCGCACTTGTGTTCTTCCTGCTTCATAACATCGCCATCTATCGTCTCCCACGACCTTCCGATCCTCTACTATTAAGTCTATTATACGGAGTAAGCGTCCTTCTCTTTCCTTCTTAAGTACTTTTCTTGTTTCTAGACTAGAATATATACATACCTCGATCGGTACACTACTAGTACCTCCATTCCATTGCGGTACGATTATGCAAATTAGTACTGTAAGTTGGTTCATAATGCAACACCCGTAATTTATAACCTATTCCCTATCCAGCTCTTCGTCAGGTACTGATCCAGCTCTTCATCTTCTTGAGAAAACCTGCACCGTGCGTTAGACTTGATCATGGGGAGGAGCTTCGCAGCTAGATAGGCCACTCGCTCCCACAGCCTGGCCTTGGAGCAGCGTTGCAGCAAGTGTCTGCGAACGTATGGGGTCTTTACTCTATTTTTTATGGAGTATGGGGTACATTGTCCCCCTCCTTGACCCTAGAAAATCTCTGACACATTAAACAATAGACCCATGATTTCATGTTTTTTCTAGGAATTCCTTAGAGGTAATTATGATAGACGTTTACTCTGGTGACTGTTTACTTCGAGGTAAGTGGAATTTTTATCTGACTCTTCACCAATTCCTTAGAAATGATATTGTCTTAGCACCACTTTTTGTTTGAATTTTTCAGCTTGCTACTGCCTTCTCCATCTCTTGTTGCATCGAATTTGTCGGCGCAAAAGATATTGAACAAGGAATTGGCGTAGAAGATGGCTCGTGCAAGTTGGGTGGGATCTGGACTTACTTACTACAGATTGTATATCAGGTACTGACTGGAATAATTCTAACCATTGACCTTTCTTCTGACTCTTCATCTCTTGCATTGAAATGAAATGCATAACTGGAAATTGTAGAAGAGTGTGGAACCAAGCCAAGCACTAGATATGCTAACAGTATTTGCAAGAGCGATATTGCTTCCATTGCAACATCTGTGTTACACATGCAACTTTCTGATCTAACGTTACATTTTAAAATTCCTAAAAAATTATGAAATCAAGGGTCCCTTGTTTAATGTATCAGAGCTTTCTAGAGTTAAGGAGGGTAATGGCCCCCATACTCCAAAAAAAAATAGAGATAATATTTATGCTAAAAATTTAAAAATTACTCAAAGTCTATCATAATTATGCTGAGAGAGAGAGCAGGGAATTGACGGTAGGCAGCAGGAAAAAGTACAGTCATAGGGACAAAGGAGGGAGTCCAAGCGGTTTCTGTTTTGATCGATGCCTCGTGTTGAACTTTTTTTGGCAAGGCCTTGTTTTTTCCTTAGGCCTTCACAATGGAAGTCTCTTAGCGTGACATCCTAGACAAAATGCTTATATGACATGTCAATTAAGGAGGTGAGAGGAAGTTGTATCTTAGCTACTCCCTCTATACCGGTTTGTTGGGCTAAATTACCAAAACTCTTAGACCAAGGTGATCTCTAACTGGACGATAGAAAAGGAGAGAGAAACACTCTTTTAGCCTAGATCCATGCGTGCATTAAAACCAGCAATTAAGCAGACACCTCAGGCCCACATTGAGTTAACCATTTTCGCATGCATACACTCCTGTCGTCCTTCTTCCCCGCTAGAATTAAGGGCATGCAGTGGTCAGTTTCATTTCCCCCTAGAATTAAGTGCCACACGGGAGAGTTAGTGGGGCAATTAATTCACAATTCAGCCTATTAATTCGGTATCTTCTCAAAACTCAGATTAGCCCAACAAACCGGTATGGAGGGAGTAAGATATACCCATTGCACGTAATCATAGGCAAAAAGAGTAGATAGCCCAATCAAATGCATGCATGAGAGCAAAAACATTAAATTAAGAAACGACCTCTAAGATACAATGCATTGGAAAGGTTGTTTCTTAGGTATTTATAACTTCTATGGTAACGTGCCAAGATACACTCTATTGTGAAAAGCTTTATTTCCTGCTATCCCCTCCTCTCAATGCCTTGGTCTGTTGGGCCGAGTCCAGGTTAGAAGCCCATCACTCAATTTCGGCCGAGGAGGTACGTCCCTACATGGGTTGTTACATCTCTATCATGTACAAACAGAGGTCAGCATCCCATCACTCAATTCATGCGAACGCACCGCACGGGGGTTGCTACTTTCCGCCTTTAGCGGCAACTCATAGCGCACGCGTACACTCCTCCAGCGATGGGCTTAGGCCCATTTACATTTCCGAACAAGAGCTCGTTGCCTCTTTTTTTCTGTTCGTAGCCTATTAGTTTAACTCATCACTCATCGGTACAGTTAGTGCACCGCTTCTCAGTTCAAAGAAAAAAAGTTGGTGCACCGCTTCTTCCTATAAAGAAATTTGTTCGGATTTTCAAAATGTTCAAGTTCAAAATTTGTTCACATTTAAATTTTGTTCAGATTCATAATTTGTTCAAATTATGAAAATGTTTGAACTAAAAAATTGTTCAAATTATAAAATATTCACATATAAAAATGTTCAAAATTGAAATATGTTCAGATTTGGAAAAGTTTGGATTTTTGAAAAAAATACAAACAGAAAAATAAAAAATACAAGAAAACCGAAAAAGAAAAACAAACTAATGGGCCGGCCCAACGCGCGTGCCCGCATGAGCGGAGCGGATAAATACGCGCGTTGAGCGGCAAATAGCATTTGCCACCGCACGGACTATGGTTGGATGTTGCAGCGAAAGCGACGATGATAGGGGGAGTCAAGGGAAGTGGAGACGAGCGAAGATCCATGGTCACCGGCCTCGACGCCGGCCGGATTTGAGTGGTGAGGCCACGGTGTAGGTGTAGGGGTGCGGAGAGCGGATCAGGACAAGCGACGCCGATAGTCTAGAGAGTAGCTGATGGTCTGATGGAAGAGTAATATCAGCGTAAAGAGAGGACAGATGGGCTGGACCAGACCGAATGTAGGAGTCATCAAGAGAAATTTTCTATTTTTTAAGTTCAATCTAGTTTTTGTGTGTATATATTCACTCTCCATAACACTCACATCTTATCTAATTATCCAACTTTGTGGTTTTTTGTTGTTTATGTGTACCTTAAATAGTTGTTTTTAGTTCACAGATGAGCGCCGGTGCGGTGATGCTTACGGATTCCATCTTCTGGTTAATAATTTTTCCATACCTTTGCTCCCAGCATAAATCCATTGACTATGTAAGTATGTGTTACACACATACATTCAACTCCTGGGTGTACGATGCTTTTATATTAAATACACCTCATATATGAGAGTATTACATCTACTTATCATTCTTAATATACCCTTATTAACTATTTTAAGATACCCTAAGTAGTATGAAAAAAAAATCATCGAGCTCTTATTTTCTTAATATACCATTTTTACGTATAGAAAAACAGTATATATGTAAATAATATAAGATATATAGACTCACATGAATTTTTCACAAAACACACTTTGAGGTAGGTATATTAGAAATTCTAAAGAGATACAATCGACTCAACTATGCAGTATATTGAATGTCAGAGTATGTACACCAGGTGTACTATCTCATTTTCCTATATACATATTTATATATTAGGTAAAATAACTGTATATATACATGCTGCCCAATTCCATTTTGTGCACTAACTAATTAAGGTGATTCTTATATGGCAGACCAAAATAGTGATGCACTCAGCGTTCCTAATTGGCGATGCATTCTTGCACAAACTGGTAAGTGGATAATGTGATATTGGATCGCTCGCTATGGTGTCTCTAATATTCCATTACGCTCGTAACAATCAATTGCACAATTTACAACTCTTTTCCTGGTTTCGGATGGCGTACTTTTTCCTCTTCACTTCTGTCTACGTGATTTTCCAGTGGATCTTTCACCATGGCAAGCAACCGAGTACTCGTTAGATGTGAGTTGGTGTGATGACCAAATTTCCTGAGTACTCGCTAGATGTGAGTTGGTGTGATGACCAAATTTCCTGAGATTCTTCGTGAAATGTCCATGGGCTAGGGGGGGGAGGGGGCGACGGCCCCCCTCCACCACTGGTAACTGGACCGCCACATGGGCCAGGTCCAGCGTCGACCCTCGGGTACATATGGGTGGAAGGAGAGAAAACGCCCAGGCTATCTACAAGGATCACGGCACGGAACGAGTAGTACTTTCTCTCCCATCTCGGCTCTGAATTCCCAATCCCCTTCATGCTTGTTTTTCTGTTTAGTTAGAGAATCCTTGTATCTATTGATGAGTGAGTGGATTTGAACATTTGACCCTAACAGTAACCAGTACTACTCGTTAGATGTGAGATGGTGTTATGACCATTGTGTGGCATTGATCTCTGGTGTGAGATGTGTTGAGATCACTTCATAAATATCGTAATAGATATGCAGACAAAATTGTGTGAAAACGTGACAAATCCAATGGTACATATCTTATACAAGGAATATCTTAGCAATACACATCTTATACTCAATTATGAACATATCCATGTTTGCACAGGGAACGGAAGTTCTAACTTATCTAGTCCCTCCGTCCCAAAATAGATGTCTTAGATTTGTTAAAATTTAAATAAACCTATATACTAAATAGTGTCTAGATTTATCTAAATTTTAACAAATCTGAGCCATCTATTTTATGACGGAGGGAGTAGAACGTATCAGCTCAGCACAATAAGTCCAATACTAAGAGACCAGCGACAACAAATGTAAGTAAGCCGAGCTGCATATGTGCAACCAAAAACGAAGTGATACTGTTCGCTGTCTACCTCTGGCCAATCTGTTTCCGAGCCAGAGAGTCCCATCGTCACATGGAAGAGCTTGGCCACTTGAGCAGAGGTCCCTATAAAACTGACCACCCGTTAAGGAAAAAAAGCTACAGAAGGGACAGTCTGAAGGTTAGACGTAAAGTGTGTGTGCAATGCTACCGGACAACTAAACAATTTACAGAAAAAAATACTGTTTGTGTGAACAATGGAGGATAGCACACAGCAGGTACAGACAAGCTCCAACAGCCCTCAAAAAAAATAAAACTCCAACAGCCTGGGAGCCCAATCCACCCATTTTTCATATTATCCTCATTACTCGCCTCGAAGTAGGGTGCTCAGCGTCTCCTCCCACCTATGTAGGAATACCATCTTGCTTTGCTCCCCGGTGTTCCTTCCTCATCCACACAACATACAACGCTACACCCTGTTGAAACCGACCTTCAGGTAAAAGAATAATACAGTGCAAGCAAAATAACTGACGAAATCTCGCAAACATTACTCTGTTCTAACCCAAGCTGCACCAAAGAACCAACCAAGTACACGGTTCCATTACAAGATTTGTCGCAATTTCATCTACTGTTACATTTTGCTTGATCTCAATGAAACGAAAAAGATATATTACTCACTCCGTTCCAAAGTAGATGTCCTAGATTTGTTAAAACTTGGATAAATTTAGACACTGATTCATCCAAACTTTAGCAAACCTACGCCATCTATTTTGAGACGGAGGAAATACAACATTTACAATAGCTTTTCCTTCCATATTATGCTGAAAACACAGCAGGAAGGTAGCTTATGAAACAGTTCTTCTCCCTTAAATCAGGCAAGAGACAGAACAGAGAGCACCCATCTTTACCAAAAAAAAAAGATGGAAAGAGTACCCAGATATACTGTTAGAATTGCGACAAGAAGATAACGAAGAACGAAAACGAAAAACACAGCAGGGAGACACAGATTTAACGTGGAAAACCTCTCCAACAAAGAGAGGAAAAAACCACGGACGCCAGTCAGCGAAACTTCACTATATCGAAGAGTGTTTACAAACATCGAGGATTTCACAGATGCAACTCATCCCAACCGGCGGCTTATAAGGGGTTTATATATCGGTGGAAACCTAGGTCTTCGACGATCCGTCTGCATCTGGGGCGTGTCGCCTCCCACTGGCGTCCTGTTGGAGCGGTGTGGGCCAACTTTAGACTCGTTACACTCGGCCCAAGCCTCCCGGCAACGGACCTCGCTCCACTCGTCAAAAGTTAGCCTATACTTTATAGAATTTGGATCAACATATAACATATACCAGATCATGAGCAATTAGCAGCGCTCATACACACTATCACCTTACTGGTTCTACTGTACAGCCACAAGACTTGGGCTAATCTCCCCTCCTCCATTGCAGCACCTCCAAGCCCCGTCACTGATGTGGCCCCCGCTCGCCTTTGGCACCGACACTACAAGCTGCCCGTCGACGTACCTGGCCACCGCCATCGCCGGGCAGCTCGCCTCAGGCAGCCTGGACATCCACCGGTCAAGCTCCATGCCGCCGCCGCCGCCACCGTCATCGCTCTCTGCTCCGCCTCCTGTCCCGGCCAGCACCACCACCACCTTCACAACGCCGGGGTGGATCCTCACGGCGCGCGCCCGCACCTCGCCGGCGCCACCGCAGGCCGCGACGAAGTGGAACGCGCCGGGGCCTTCGAACGCCGCGACGTCGGCGTCCGCCGGGAGTGGCAGCTCCAGAACCTTGCTGTACACGTGCGGCAGCCGGCGGAGGTCCTTCTTGCACTTGCTGCCGCCGCCGGGCGCTGTCGTCGACGGGTGGATCCTCATGTAGTAGGTACACGTAGCGTACGTACGGGAAGCTCGCTCGATCGATCCAGAGACTCCGACAAGTACTAAAGCCTTGGCTCGATCTCACTTTTGTGTCTCTCAGCTCAGGCTTGATCCGTTCCTTTCTTGGCGCGCGCGTATCCTTTGCTTGATGCCGGACGATGCGATTTATAGGGTGGTGACCGGTGAGGATGGGGTGCTAAAAGGCTAAGGATGGAGGTGTCACAGGGTTCTTGAGTGACGTGTGGGGAAGATAAGCCCGGGGATGAGGGAGGTGGCCGGTGGCGAGAGGAGTCAGAGAGGGATGGAGATCGGAGACGGCGATAGGATGAAGAAGACCAGCGTGGTGTGCGTGTCTCTTGCCCAGTTGCCCCTTTGTACAGTACATGATCATCATTCTGGTGTGCTGCGCGCCGAGCGAGGGGGCACGTGGCATGTCACTCTGTGGTGTGGGCTCCGGTGGCCTCTCGAAGATAAGGGCGGTATTGGCTTTCCTCAATCAATCGAACGCCCAAACGTGGGGCTGCTCCAACGGTTTCAAGGGAGCTTTATTCGGTCACATCGTCTCGGGAACCATGAATTTTTCGTTTTCTTTGGTTAATATTTTTCTATCTGAGTATTATTCCCTTTATTTCGGATTATAGGCTAATACATATTTCAAAAAAATAGTTTAACCATAAATTTGTTCAATAATATATGAATCATATATCACAAAATTGTACCGGAAACGTATTTTGAATATGAACCTAAGGCCTCTACAATGTAGCCGGTGCCAAATATATGAAAAGTCAGCCACGTCATTGTTGCCCAGAACTTTTTTTTAGGCACCCATCACAAGGTGGGGCATCAACATGCAAAAAGATTCTGGGCTTGTATAATAAAAAAATTGGCAAAGCTTCTGTCTAAAGAGGAAGGAGAGAAGAGACGTTTGTTGTTAGAAGTAGAGAATAAGCAATATTTTATTGGCTGGAGGAATTGGGCACTGATGCTCCTACTTGCTCCGATGCCTCAAATTTTTTGTTTGGGCACCGGCCTGGCAGTGTGTGAGCACAGGCAATCAGAGTCAGAAACCAATTTGGCATCGCTGTTTTGCAACGTTGTGGAGGGTCTAATGGTACCATTTTTTGTTAAATATAGTTTGTATCTTATAGTCAAACTATTTTCTCGAAATGTGTATATGCCTTATAAATAGGAATGGAGGTAGTACTATTTTTCGCCTCTCGAGTATATGCTAACTGAATACCTATACGTTATTACAATGTAACATCTCGGGCTAATACTCTATTATTAGTTTTCCTTATTGTTTCTACATTTGCATCATTTTCATCATCAGCATTTTGCTGCACACTTTTGCTAAAGCCATATTCTTTTCTAAAGCCTACTTTATTTTATAAAATTCTTTATCCGTTGTTATAAATCTCCCGTCCCTTTTCTTGTTTTGCTTTATTTCAGTTTGTTGGCATGTGTGTCCTTGCCCTGCCTCTAACACTCCATGCGCCGAACTCAAGGCACGCACCCGCTTCGGGGACGTGCGTCCTTGTCCATGATGGGAGAAATAAAGGTCGTCAAAAGACGGACAAACCGACTTGTGCATAACAGTGGTAGGTAATTTACTCTAAACCATAGAGACAAAATTGTCCAAAAACTGTAAAAACAAAAATTTGTCCAAGACAATCCTAATGCAAGCAATTTAATAATCCCTTCGATTTATAATAAGTGTCGTTGTTTTAGTACAACTTTATATTAAATTAACAATACTTGTTATGAATTGGAAGGAGTAGTAAATATATACAAAAACAGAAGATATTGTACAACGCATCATGACTGTACAAGCACCAAATCAAACGGTTCAAAATTAGTCCGTCTTTAATGGCTCATCACCCCTGAGTAGACAACACACCACGCTACTCAGTCCCCTCATATTACACCTATTTTTTTTTCAAACAATCAATCTCATGGTTGACAAATCTCCCAAGCCTCGCCCCTACGTCGGCGTCACGCCGCATGCCGCCACACGAGTAACCATCACCGGTGTCGCTGCATTGTAGGCCACCACACCAGTGACCATCACAGGCGCCGCACTACCCTTTGCCGCCGCCACAAGGCTCTAGGGTTCGCAGCATAGAAAACAAAAAAAATCCTATGATGGGAACTATGTACCAAGATCTATCTACTAGATACAAATAACGGGCGGATGTATATCCGTAGAGAACATACCCTTGAAGACCGACAAAGCTTAACGAGTTCAACTCGTGGTTGATGTAGACGATCTCTTTTCGATCTCAAGATCGAGAGGAAGTCTTAGAGCCGCAAATCAGCAGCGTATCCGTGCTCGCACACACGTTCGAGGCACCGAGCAACCTCCGCCTCCTCGCTCCAGCGATGCAGCGGAAGCACAACTCTTTCTTGCCGAATAGCCACCGGGAACATGTATCTCGCTAGTCCGAGACCATGGGGGATAAATTCTAGAGGGGGAGAGAGATCCTTCACGAGGAGGTGTGAGAGACAAGTGAGAGGAGGGGCTTCTTTATAGGAGGAGGGGGGCACCCAAGGGGGTGGCCGCCGGCCATGGGGGCTGCCCCCTCCCCTCCTTCATTCATGTGGGTGGACACTCCACTCACAAAATGGCCCTTCAATTTTCTCCACTCAAAAATCCACTCAAATTCCTATTAAATTTCCACCAAATTTAATGCAAACTCTCATTAAATAAAACTTTTTATTTTATTCAGAATTTTGTCAATTACTTTAATGACAAACATTCACAAATAACCCCTTGCTAGAATTCCATTTCACATGCATAACCACTTTATGCAATTTCATCCGAAAACCTGTTTCGGTATCTAGTGAAATAAATTCCTGCGCTTGTTCATTCTTTCGGCATGAAACTTTTGCTCCAATTGGATGTCGGTGTCTCTTAAGTGTGTCACCCTACGGTTCGTGAATAATGCGGACATGATCGAGACCCCTCTCGTATCAATAATCAGAAGCGGGATCTGGAGACCCATACTGACTCCCACGCATTCAACGATGACTTTCTTGTGATCGTCGGAACCTTTTACGCCAGTATCTCAATCCCTTTGTTTCACGATATATTACATGTCCGAGATTCGATCATCGGTATCTCCATACCTAGTTTGATCTCGTTACTGACATGCACTCTTTTCTCGGTCCCGTGATATAACATTCTAGTGATCAAATCACTTGCTTGCAAGCTAATCAATGTGATATCACCGAGAGGGCCCAGAGTATATCTATCCGTCATCGGGATGAAAAAATTCCACTCTCGATCCATGAGCCTTAACATAACAATTTATTAGTTCTGAATCCATCTTTATAATCATCATGTTACGGTGTGACGTTTGATTTTATCAAGAAACTCTTCCGGTGTTAGTGGTTGACATGATCTCATGGTCTAAGGATTAGGATCACTTCGTAAGTTGTTATAGCAATATAAACTCAATGACTTTGATCGTAATTCTATACTTCGGATGAATGTTCATCACACCATTACACTAATGTTGTGATCCCGTTATTAACAACATCCAATGTCCATGATCACGAAACCTTGATCATCTTGTTAACCAACGAGCTAGATTATGAGAGAGGCATAACTAGGAACTTTCTGTTTGTTTATTAAACACACATGTATTAATGTTTCCGTATTAATACAATTATAGCATACAAAATAAACATCTATCATATACTTGGAATACACATAATAAACACTTTATTATTGCCTCTCAGGACATATTCCCTTCAGTCTCCCACTTGCACTAGAGACAATAATCTAGTTACATAGTGATAAATCTAACACCCATCAAGTTCTGGTGTTGATCATGTTTTGCTCTAGGGAGAGTTTTAGTCAACGGATCTGCTACATTGAGATCCGTATGTACTTTACAAATCTTTGTATCTCCATCCTTGACATGCTCGCGGATGGAGTGAAACCGGCGCTTAATATGCTTGGAATGCTTGTGAGACCTTGGCTCTTTGGCATTGGCAATGGCACCATTGTTGTCACAATAGATCACCATTGGATCCAACGCGTTTGCAACCACTCCTAGTTCGGATATGAACTCCTTCATCCAAACTGCTTCCTGAGCCGCTTCTGAAGCAGCAACATATTCGGCCTCCGTCGTTGATCCCGCCACCACAGGTTGTTTGGAGCTCCTCCAACTAATCGCTCCGCCATTCATGAGAAATACGTATCCGGATTGAGACTTAGAGTCATTCGGATCGGTGTCAAAGCTAGCGTCAACATAACACTTAGCGACGAGCTCCTCTTCACCTCCGTATACAAGAAACATATCCTTAGTTCTTCGTAAGTACTTAAGGATATTATTGACCGCTATCCAGTGTTCCGAACCTGGATCTGATTGGTACCTACTAGTCAAACTAATAGCATGTGCCACATCCGGACTTGTACATAGCATGGCGTACATTATAGAGCCTATGGCTGAAGCATAGGGACCTTGTCCATTATCTCTCTTTCTTCCGCCGAAGCCGGACTTTGAGTCTTACTCAATGTCTTGCCTTGCAACATAGGTAAGAACCCCTTCTTACTTCCGTTCATTTTAAACTTCTTTAAAATCTTATCAAGGTATGTACTTTGCGATATCCCTATTAGGCGCCTAGATCTATCTCTATAGATCTTTATGCCTAATATGTATGACGCTTCACCTAGGTCCTTCATTGAAAATTTGCTGTTTAGATAACTTTTAACACTGTTTAAAAGATCTATATCATTTCCGATCAATAATATGTCATCCACATATAATATCAGAAATTCCACATTGCTCCCACTCACTTTCTTGTAAATACAAGCTTCTCCATAAGTTTGGACAAATCCAAACTCTTTGATCACCTCATCAAAGCGGAGATTCCAACGTGATGCTTGCTTCAATCCATAGATGGATCATCAAGCTTGCACACCTTGGTAGCATCCTTCGGATCGACAAACCCCGTGGGTTGGATCATATCCCACTCTTCTTCAATATTACCATTGAGAAACGCGGTTTTGACATCCATCCGCCATATCTCATAATCGAAATACAAAGAATTGCTAACATAATCCTAACGACTTTAGCATCGCTACGGAGAGAATGTCTCATCGTAGTCAACTCCTTGAATTTGTCGAAACCCTTTGCGACAAGTCGAGCTTTATAGATGGTCACATTACCATCGATCAGTTTTCTTTTGAAAATCCATTTATTCTCCACGGCCTTTCGGTCGTGAGGTAATTCCACCAAGTTCTAAACTTGATTTTCATACATGGATTCCATCTCGGATTTCATGGCTTCTAACCATTTGATGGAACCCGAGCTCATCATCGCTTCTTCATACGTCGCAGGGTCATCATTTTCATCAACCATGAAATTCATGACAGGATTTCCGTACAGCTCTGGAGCTGCACGCGTCCTGCTAGACCTGCGAGGTTTGGTAGTACTCTCTTTCGAAGTTTCATGATCATTATCATTAGTTCCTTCTTCAACAGGTGAAGCCAACTCCGGAACAACTTCCGGCGCTGTGCTACTCGCCATACTTTGAAGAGAAGGTTCAATAACCTCTTCGAGTTCTACCTTCCGACTACTCACACCTTTCGCGAGAAACTCTTTCTCTAGAAAGGATCCATTCTTGGCAACAAAAACCTTGCCCTCGGATCTGTGATAGAAGGAATACCCAATAGTTTCCTTAGGGTATCCTATGAAGACGCATTTTTCCGCTTTGGGTTCGAGTTTATCCGGTTGAAGTTTCTTCACATAAACATCGCATCCCCAAACTTTAAGAAATGACAGCTTAGGTTTGTTTCCAAACCACAATTCATACGGTGTCTTTTCGAATTTAGATGGTGCCCGATTTAAAGTGAATGCAGCAGTTTCTAGTGCATAACCCCAAAATGACAACGGCAAGTCCATCAGAGACATCATAGATCGAACCATATCTAATAAAGTACGATTACGACGTTCCGACACACCATTTCACTGTGGTGTTCCAGCAGGTGTGAGTTGTGAAACAATTCCACACTCTTTCATGTGAGTGCTAAACTCGTAACTTAGATACTCACCTCCACGGTCGGACCGTAGAAATTTGATCTTTCTATTACGATGATTTTCCACTTCATTCTGAAATTCCTTGAACTTTTCAAAGGTTTCAGACTTGTGTTTCATCAAGTAGATATAATCGTATCTACTCAAATCATCCGTGAAAGTAACAAAATAACGATATCCACCTCGACACACTCATTGGACCACATACATCGAATGTATGATTTCCAATAAATCGTCGCTTGCTCCATTGAACCAGAAAACGGCGTTCTAGTCATCTTGCCCATAAGGCATGGCTCACATGTATCAAATGATTCATAATCAAGTGATTCCAAAAGTCCATCCGAATGGAGCTTCTTCATGCGTTTAACGCCAATATGACCTAGACGGCAGTGCCACATATATGCGGATATATCATCATTAAGTTTAATCCTTTTAGCATCAACATTATGAATATGTGTAACATTATCATCGAGATCTAATAGAAATAAACCATTCATCATCGGTGCATGACCATAAAAGATTTCATTCATATAAATGGAACAACCATTGTTCTCGGATTTAAATGAATAACCACTTCGCATCAAACACGATCCAGATACAATGTTCATCCTCGGTGCACCGGATAACAATTATTCAAGTTTATTACTAATCCCGGCGGCAAGTGGAGAGGCAGCGTTCGACGGCGATCACATCAACGCTTGATCCATTGCGACACGCATCTTGACCTCACCCTTTGCTAGCGGTCGCTTGTTCCGTAGCCCCTGATTCGAGTTACAAATATTAGCAACTGAACCGGTATCAAATACCCAGGTGCTACTGCGAGCACTAGTCAAGTACACATCAATAACATGTATATCATATATACCTTTGTTTGCCTTGTCGGCCTTCTTGTCTGCCAAATACTTGGGGTTATGCGCCAAAGGCGTCCCCTTACAATAGTAGCACTCGGTATCGACTTAGGTCCAACTCGGGTTTCTTTTCAGCACGGCAACAGCTTGCCGCCCTTACTTCCTTCCGCTTTTCCTTCTTGTCTTTCTTGAAACCAGTGTTCCTATTGATCATCAACACTTGATGTTCCTTTTGATCTCCACTTCGCAGTTTTAAGCATTGACACAAGCTCGGGAGAGACTTCTTCATGCCTTGCATATTATAGTTCATCACAAAGCTCTTATAGCTAGGTGGCGTAGACCGCGAACACGATGGATGCCTAAGTCAATGGGAATCGATATTCCCAAGGACACAAGCTTATCGGCGTAACCCGACATCTTGAGTACATGCTCACTAACGGAGTTGTGCTCTTCCATCATGCAGCTAAAGAACTTTTACGGCGTTGTAGCTTTCTCTGACAGCATGTGTGTCGAAAATCATTTTCAACTCACCCATTGTATCAAATGCATTGCCGTTTTCGAAACGCTTTCGAAGTTCCGGCTCTAGCCCATACAATATGCCGCAATGAACTAAGTTGTGGTCCTCCTGACAAGTCTGGTAGACATTCTTCTCCTCGTCAGGGGCATCATCAAGAGGTGGGGGGCCTAGTGGTGCTTCTAGCACGTATTGCTTTTGTGCAGCAGAGAGGAGAATCCTCAAATTCATGGCCCATTCGGTAAAGTTGCTACCGTTCGTTGCAAGTTTCTCTTTCTCCATGAACACATTGAAATTAAAAGCAGGTGGTGCCATCTACAACAGAATTTGTAAAGTTTAGACTCAGTTTATGATAGATTGAGTTCAACTAATCCATATTACGAATGAACTCCCACTCAAAAACGACATCCCTCGTGCCTTTTTGGTGATTACATGAACCAAATCCACTATACCAAGTCTGATCATCACGTGAGTCGGTATAGCTTCAAAGGCGAGCATCAAATGGGCATCATATCAACTATATGTAGGGGTTTGTAGCATGGAAAACAAAAAAATTCTACCGCATGAACACACAATCAAGATCTAATCTAAGATCAAGCCAAGATCTATCTACTAGATTGTAGCAACGAGTCGATGGAATACTAACCCTCGAAGATCCAAAGTGGTTAACGAGAGCAGATTCTCGTGGGTGATGTAGTCGTACACTTGCTGATCTCACGATCGCGTAGATGATCCTTCCGACGCTGCGTTCCGGCAGCGCTCCCGTAGTCGGTCACACGTTCGATACTCGATGAAGACCTTCCTCTCCCTTGTTCCAGCAGGCAGCGGAGGTTGTAGCACTCTCCTCGTGATTCTAAGACGACGCAGTGGTACCGGAAGTAGAGGGAGATCTCGCAGGCTTCATGGGAGAGCGAGTATGGTGGAGTATGAGAGAGGCCTTGGTGATCTACAGTTTAGAGGGCACCAAGGGGAGGGCTTGGTCGGCGGCTAGGGTTTGGGGAAACCCTAACTCGCCGAGTTAGAGGAGCTCTAGGTGGCGGCGACTTGGAGGAGGCCGGCGGCTAGGAGGCTAGGGTTTGCGGTGTAGGAGGTGTAGGGAAGAGGGGCACCCCTGCCCCTTCTTTTATAGGTGGGAGGGAGGCGCGGTTGGGAGGAGGGAGTCCTCCTCCAACTCCTCCTCCTTGGCCGGCGGTGGAGGGAAGAGGACTTCCTCCCCAAGTAGGTTTCCTACTCTCCCTCCACTAAACAAAATAGCCGTTTGACTTTTCAAATTGGCGTTTGACTTTTCAAACTAGGATTTGATTTATCCCTTTATTTTGTTCAGCGATGATACCTAGTACATTATGCAACCATTCCAACTTGTAATGACACATTCATGTACCCTTCCCCTCCGTAGTGCCGGACATTCCGGAACCTTCTAGAACATTCCCGATGAAAACACCGGAACCATTCTCCAACCCCGAAACGGGACTTTCCTTATATGAATCTTATTCTCCGGACCATTCCGGATCTCCTCGTGATATCACGGATCCCATCCGAGACTCTGAACAACATTCAGTATCTTACTCATCATTCCATAACTACTCAACAACATCGAATCCTTAAGTGTGTCTCCCTACGGTTCGTGAATTATGCGGACATGATCGAGACACTTCTCCGATCAATAACCAATAGAGGAATCTGGAAATTCATATGGATCCCATATATTTCTACGATTACTTTGCGATCAAATGAACCACTTACATACGATACCAATTTACCTTTGTCTCACGATAGTTTACTTATCCGAGGTTTTGATCGTCAGTATCTCTGCATACCTAGTTCAACCTCGTTACCGATAAGTACTCTTTTATCGTTCCCGTGGTATGTGATCCCTTGTGATCCAGTCACATGCTTGCAAGCTAATTGGATGACATTCCACCGAGAGGGCCCAGAGTATATCTATCCGTCATATGGATGGACAAATCCCACTCTTGATCCATGTGTCTCAACCCATACTTTCCGAACACTCAATGCCACCTTTATAGCCACCCAGTTATGGTGTGGTGTTTGATGTCATCAAAGCATCCTTCCGGTGATGGTGATAAGCATGATCTCATGGTCGAAGGAATCAGGTTACTATGTATCAGAAAGCTTATAGCAAATGAACTATATTAAATGACTTGATCTTTATGCTATGCTTAACTATAGGAGTATGTCCATCACATCATTCCCCTAATGATATGACCCTGTTGTTAATAACATCTCTATGTTCATGATCAGGAAACCATGATCATATATTAACCAACAAGCTAGTTTAACAAGAGGCTTTACTAGGGACTCTTTTATGTTTACAAATCACACAAGTATTAATGTTTCCGGTTAATACAATTATAGCATGGTATGTAAACATTTATCATAAGTATGAAGATATGATAATAACCACTTTATTATTGCCTCTTGGGCATATCTCCAATAGTCTCCCACTTGCACTAGAGTCAATAATCTAGTTTCAAACCTTTGTGTATTCAACACCTATGGCTTTCTCGTGTCGTATGTACACGATTGCTAGTGGTCAACTGGTCTCCGGATCTGACACTTCCAGGTCCGTGTGTAATTGCATGTCTTTGCGTCTCTACGCATCACTCATTTTCTAATGAGATGTCTTTGTACAAATTTGGTCCTTTGGTGTGACCTTTAGTTCTTTGGGGTTAAAACATGTTGATAATATTGTCGTACAATATATGTTCATAGCATTATCCCTGCTGTGAACTACACCTAGTTTGATAACAAACTACTTGACACAAATGCCCTCTTTTGCTGCTATAATAGCAGTTATATACTTAGCCCTTTTGTTGTAGTATCTGTCACAATGTCTTAACTTTGGAACTCATCCAAATCCATTATGGAACTTACTTTCCATCACATTGTGCCACCCTTAGTTTAGATTGAGATAAACTTAATTTGCACTTTGTGACAAAACTAGTATCAATGTAATTCATTTACAATGAACTAACCATCTATTTGTCACTTCTACAAAATAATATATTCTTATTTCTTTTACAAGATCATAAGAATATCTTTACTATTGTCCAATAATCATCTTATGAATCATTCTGGTATACGCTCATAACATTTATAGCATAGGACATATCTGGATTTGTACACATCACAACATGATTGATAAAATACTCTTTGTGATTTTATACATCAAGTATCAATCTATACTTGAATCTTTGTTTCACTTACCAAGTGTCAATACACTTGAATATATCATCAATATTGAACTCATTCAATCCTTTCTGTGTGACAAGAACCTTTCTTGTAGTTTCTATATTGAACTCATTCAATACATCATCTATGTACTTTCGGCACAACCATATTAGCGTCTATTGATGCCAAATATTTGGGTTTTGCCTAAGTCTTTCATCAGAATGAAATTCTTAATATGTGTTAATAAAAGATACATTATTTCCAATCAACAATATGTCTTCCACATAATGTATTAGAAACATGTCTTAGCGCTCCCACTTAATTTCTTGCAAATGCAAGCATCTTCATCGTCTCCGATGAAATTAAACTCTTTTAACAGTTTCATCATAGTGAAGATTCCAACTCCGTGATGCTTACTTCAACCATCGAAGTTTGCATATGCTTTTTAGCATCCTTTGAATTAACAAAACCCTTTGGACCGTGTCATGCACACGTCCTTGGTAACCATTCTATTAGAAGAACTTGTTTTGTTTATTCAACAGATAACAAAATTACATGTCGTGGTTGCTACATTAATCCGTCTAGAATAAATATCGCTATGAAAGATCAGATCTTGTCATAGTCAACCTTTGAACATTGTTGTGAACTCTTTCCCAACATGTCGACTATTTCATAGATGTGAAACATCCATGTCTATTTCTTTATAGATCCAAATACGACTGTAAGGTCTTGTACCTTTCTAGAGGGTCTTTCAAGTTCAAAGCTTGACCTCTCGTATATAGAATTATCACGGATTTTATGGCTTCAAGCCATTTGACGGAGTCAGGGCCCATCATCGCTTCTTTGCATGTAGTCGGATCATTATTGTCACATAATGATTTAACTCTCAAATCTTGGTATTTGATTGTTTACCCGACCTACTTGTTTCAATAGGAACTTAGATCTCCGTGACCACAACCTTTGAGGCACATGAGCCATGAGCATTGTTGCTGCCTCCGGAACACTTTTCGGCGCTGCGCAACTTTGCACATACAGCTAAGGTTCTTTTAACCTTATCAAAGTTCTATTGTCCTCCCACTTAACTTTTCACGAAAAATTCCTTCTCTAAGAAACTTGATGTTTTAAGCGACAAACATTTTTGTCTCCGATGTTATGGATGAATAGTTATTCGAAATAACATACAAAGACAGGTTCATCCGACTTTGGTTGCAAACATCTTTCTTATGCATAGCATACCAATTTTTAAGAAAGGACAACTTGGGTTTTATCCCAAACCATAACTTTATATGGTGTCAATTCAACGGATTATGATGGAGCTCTTTTCGGTGGAAAAACGGTAGTCTCTAAAGCTTCTAATCTTTAAAATATAATGACAGTTTTATGAATTACACCTTTGATCTTACCATGTCAAACAAGGTTTAATTACATATCTCGAACGCTCCATACTCTTATGGTGTTTCGGGAAATACAAATCCACGGAATGATTCCTTAAATCTTAGGTATTATGCTAAACTTGTAACTCAAATATCTTCCTTTATGATCTTATCATAAATTATTTATATTCTTGTTACAATGATTTTGCACTTCATCTTGAAAATCTTTGAACTTTTAAAATGTTTCATACTTCATCCTTATTAAGTAAATATTCATATATTTACTCAAATTTTCGGAGAAAGCATATGAAGTTGAAATCCATCGCTCTTGACTACACATAATGGACTTCATACAACAATATGTATAAGTTCCAATAAGCTAGTCATTCGTTCCCTTTTGGCCTATGAACGAAGTTTTAATTATCTATAGGAAAGTTTCACAAGCGTCATTTGATCAAAATCAAAAGGACTCCAAAATTCCATCCACATGGAGTTTCTTCATGTTTTCTTTCCAATATAATTTAAACGGCGATGTCACTTTCTAAATGATCTTTTAATCAATTTGTCTTTCGACATTTTTAGCACTAGTTTTATGGATGTGATTTATCCAACGAGATTTGTAAATCATCCATCTTTTATGGATTACGGCAATTAATTGAACAACCCTTTTGTTCTCATAATACCTTGATAAAACAAATCTTGAAGGAAAGCTTTGATGTTTAACGAGCAACACAATAACCCTTTATTTGTTCTCGATGAACATCATCACATATTCTTTTGCTAGTTAATTAGGCCATTGTAGTTCATGAATTCTGTTGTTTCGTATGACGATTCATACCAACAAATTTAGTATCAAATACTTAAGAACCACATTGTTTAACAAGCAAAGAATATAGCCATAACACGTATATCCTTTATATACCTAAACTGAACAATTCTAGTCTTTTGTTTTCTGCCATATATTTATGAGATTCTCTTTCAGTATTTCTTTTCTGTTTGAAAGAATCTATCAATATCAATAGTGGAGCCATATACATGACACATAGTCCAAAGCGTGTATAGTTAAATACCAATGTCTTTGGACTTGCACTTTGAAGTAGATTACCATCATCAAATGTTTGGTGTTCTTTCAGATTCCTTTCTTTAGTAATCTCTTGGTGTAGTAAACATTTTACCTACATCAAATATTCACCCTTATCATGGAATCATCCATGATCAAGCTACTTTTAGCTTATAACGGTGAATCATGAGTATAATGTTGCTCTCCAAAACCTTTTGGAGGATTAGGACAACTAGTGTCTCCAATCTTTTGCAAATTCTCATCAAATATGAGAACATGACTTTTGCCATATTATACTCTATCATGTTGCAACCAAAACTTCGTTTCAGATATCAAAATATCTTCCACACATCATGGTTTCTGAAACAACTCTTTCAGATCCTAGATAACCTTGATATTAAGACAATCCTTTGAATATCAAGAATCATGAAGATAAACATGATACTTATATACTAACACTAGAATTGTTACTCTTGATTTAATAACAACTATTAAATTTCACGGAGTAATCGAAACTTACTGAAAGTTTGCAATGGGACTTTTAAACTTTAGATTAACACTTCAAAACAATACGATACCAGTTTGTAAAGTAACTAACCAGAATTCTATAGTTCTATCATCTTAATTATAACTAAGCGCAAGGTGGTAAACGGATGCCAATGACTACAACAACTATGCAAATTCACTTTGAGTTAATTTATGATAAATAGTGTTCAACTTTTAATCATATTGCCGTTGAACTCCCACTCAAAACAATATCCCTCACATTGTTTTAGTGACCGCACGAACCAAATCCACCACATCAAAACCGATCATCACGAGAGTTGATGTAGCTTCAATGGCGAACAACCAACATGTTCCTCATATCTACTATATGACTCATGCTTTACCTTTCGGCGATCCATGTTCCGAGACCATGTCTGTACATGCTAGGCTCATCAAGATCAAACCTTAGCTTCCGCATGAGCAAATCTGGCTTGCTCACATTGTATACACTCGCAGAATCTAACACACCCGATCATCACGTGGTGCTTCGAAACAACGAGCTTTAGCAACGGTGCTTACTAAGGATGAACACTTTAAAACTTGAAATTGTGTGCTTGAGGGATCATCTTATAATGCTATCATCGTAAACTAAGCAATACAAGATGCATAAAAGGATTAACATCACACGCAATTCATAATATGTGATATGATATGGCCTTTCTTATTTGTGCTTCCGATCTCCATCTTCAAACACGAACATGATCTCCATCATCACCGGCATTGCATCAAGGTCAATGACGTTGCTCCATGGTTGTCTTCCACCAGCTTTAACTATTACAACTACTTTGAATAGACACGCGGGTCTTAACAGAATTTAAAGACAACCATATGGCTCCTGCCGGTTGCCAACTTACAATAAGTAACATTGCATACATCAAATATAATCACAATCATGGCCATATCACATCACAGCACACCCCTGCAAAACAAAGTTAGACGCCTCTAATTTTCTTTGCATGTTTTACGTGGTTTGGGGCTTTCAATAAGTGTCGTTCTAACTTACGAACAAGAACCACAACATTGATACTAGTATTGTCAATCACCCGTTGTAAATTGAATCTTAACTATGTTGGGAGAAATAGGCACCCGCAAAGCCACTTATGCAATACAAGTTGCATGTCAAGCGTGGAGCAAGTCTCATGAACGATGTCATGTAAGGTTAGCCCGGGCCGCTTCATCCCACCATCCCGCAAGATGCAAAGTACACAAGAAGCAATCGATAACAAAAGCATCAACGCCCACAATGACCATTGTGTTCTACTCGTGCAACAGATCTACATATAGACACGACTCGATACCCTTTGTGGGGTTCGTAGCATGGAAAACAAAAAAATTCTACCGCATGAACACACAATCAAGATCTAATCTAAGATCAAGCCAAGATCTATCTACTAGATTGTAGCAACGAGTCGATGGAATACTAACCCTCGAAGATCCAAAGCGGTTAACGAGAGCAGATTCTCGTGGGTGATGTAGTCGTACACTTGCCGATCTCAAGATCGCGTAGACGATCCTTCCGCGTTCCGGCAGCGCTCCGCAATGATCGGTCACTACGTTCGATTTTCGATGAAGACCTTCCTCTCCCTTGTTCCAGCAGGCAGCAAAGGTTGTATCACTCTCCTCGTGATTCCGGCAGCATGATGACGTGGTACCAGAAGTAGAGGGGAGATCTCGCAGGGCTTCGCCTTAAGCCGGAGCGAGTATGGTGGAGTATGAGAGAGGCCTTGGTGATCTACGGTTTAGAGGGCACCAAGGGGAGGGCTTGGTCGGCGGCTAGGGTTTGGGGAAACCCTAACTCGCCGAGTTAGAGGAGCTCTAGGCGGCGGCGACTTGGAGGAGGTCGGCGGCTAGGAGGCTAGGGTTTGGGGTGTAGGAGGTGTAGGGAAGAGGGGCACCCCTGCCTCTTCTTTTATAGGTGGGAGGGAGGCGCGGTTGGGAGGAGGGAGTCCTCCTCCAACTCCTCCTCCTTGGCCGGCGGTGGAGGGAAGAGGACTTCCTCCCCAAGTAGGTTTCCTACTCTCCCTCCACCAAACAAAATAGTCGTTTGACTTTTCAAATTGGCGTTTGACTTTTCAAACTAGGATTTGATTTATCCCTTTATTTTGTTCAGCGATGATACCTAGTACATGATGCAACCATTCCAACTTGTAATGACACATTCATGTACCCTTCCCCTCCGGAGTGTCGGACATTCCGGAACCTTCTAGAACATTCCCGATGAAAACACCGGAACCATTCTCCAACCCCGAAACGGGACTTTCCTTATATGAATCTTATTCTCCGGACCATTCCGGATCTCCTCGTGATATCCCGGATCCCATACGAGACTCTAAACAACATTCAATCTCTTACTCATCATTCCATAACTACTCAACAACATCGAATCCTTAAGTGTGTCTCCCTACGGTTCGTGAATTATGCGGACATGATCGAGACACTTCTCTGATCAATAACCAATAGAGGAATCTGGAAATTCATATGGCTCCCACATATTTCTATGATTACTTTGCGATCGAATGAACCACTTACATACGATACCAATTTCCCTTTGTCTCACGATAGTTTACTTATCCGAGGTTTTGATCGTCGGTATCTCTGCATACCTAGTTCAACCTCGTTATCGATAAGTACTATTTTCTCGTTCCCGTGGTATGTGATCCCTTGTGATCCAGTCACATGCTTGCAAGCTAATTGGATGACATTCCACCGAGAGGGCCCAGAGTATATCTATCCGTCATATGGATGGACAAATCCCACTCTTGATCCATGTGTCTCAACCCATACTTTCCGAACACTCAATGCCACCTTTATAGCCACCCAGTTATGGTGTGGTGTTTGTTATCATCAAAGCATCCTTCCGGTGATGGTGATAAGCATGATCTCATGGTCGAAGGAATCAGGTTACTATGTATCAGAAAGCTTATAGCAAATGAACTATATTAAATGACTTGATCTTTATGCTATGCTTAACTATAGGAGTATGTCCATCACATCATTCCCCTAATGATATGACCCTGTTGTTAATAACATCTCTATGTTCATGATCAGAAAACCATGATCATATATTAACCAACAAGCTAGTTTAACAAGAGGCTTTACTAGGGACTCTTTTATGTTTACAAATCACACAAGTATTAATGTTTCCGGTTAATACAATTATAGCATGGTATGTAAACATTTATCATAAGTATGAAGATATGATAATAACCACTTTATTATTGCCTCTTGGGCATATCTCCAATACTATATGACTCATGCTTAACCTTTCAGTCCGTGTTCCGAGGCCATGTCTGTACATGCTAGGCTCGCCAAGTTAGAACCTTAGTATTCGCGTGTGTAACTGTTTTACACCCGAAATATGGTCGTGGATCCAAGAACACCTGATCATCACGTGATGTCTTGGAGCGACGAAAACATAATCGGTGCATACTAAAGGAAGAACACATTCTTATCTTGATATTTAAATGAGGGATCATCTTATTATGCTAATAAAGCGCTAAACAAGCAATATAAGATGCTATCAAACATCACATGTTTATTAGTGAAATGATATGATTTCCGCATATGATCTCTATCATGTGCACCGTGGTATGATCACTATCATACCTATATGTGTAAGTCCAAGGTCTATGGAGATTACACGTTATGTATGTTGTAAGAGTATCATCTCATACTTCTACTTACAACATCACCATATCATAACACTAGCCCAGCAACAATCTAAACTAGACGCCTCTAATTTATCCATTGCAAGTTTTACGTGGATTAGAGCTTTCGAGATAGAACCGTTCTTACCTACGAACATGAACCACAACGAGGATAACCAAATTGTTGACAACTCGTTGCAAAATAGATATTGACTATAGTAGGAGAGACAGACACCCGCTAGCCACTTATGCAACTAGTTGCATGTCAAGCGTGGAACAGGTCTCATGTGCGAGGACATGTAAAGTTTGTCTGGGCCGCTTCATCCCACTATGCCACCAATATCCAAAATTACAACTAAGGAGCAACAACATGATCATCATTGCCCACATACTCATATGTGTACTACCCGTGTAAAGCATCTACGCATAGATCCGGCTCTGATACCGCTGTAGGGTTCGCAGCATAGAAAACAAAAAAATTCCTACGATGGGAACTATGTACCAAGATCTATCTACTAGATACAAACAACGGGCGGATGTATATCCGTAGAGAACATACCCTTGAAGACCGACAAAGCTTAACGAGTTCAACTCGTGGTTGATGTAGACGATCTCTTGTCGATCTCAAGATCGAGAGGAAGTCCTAGCACCGCAAATCAGCAGCGCATCCGTGCTCGCACACACGTTCGAGGCACCGAGCAACCTCCGCCTCCTCGCTCCAGCGATGCAGCGGAAGCACAACTCTTTCTTGCCGAATAGCCACCGGGAACATGTATCTCGCTAGTCCGAGACCATGGGGGATAAATTCTAGAGGGGGAGAGAGATCCTTCATGAGGAGGTGTGAGAGACAAGTTGTCAATGCAGAGCTCACCCATATTTTGCTTTCAATGAGAATTGTCTTCAACTGGAATATTTCAAATCCTTACATAACCGAGACACCATAGCTTTTGATATTTTGTGGCAATGCTACATTAGACGGGAAGAGTATGACCGCGTTGACATTTGCTCCATTGGTTTGTTGCTGGGATGAGGGGTCAATACATCTCTGCTTTTGGTGTTTTACTATCATTTATCTACCATACATATCTGCGCTTTTGTATTTTATTCTGGTTTATTTCAACTATGTGTCCTCTTATGCATTTCACTGCATAAATTGCTACTGTGACACCACTAAATTTAGGAAACGATTCAATAAAGAACACACAGTCACGCTTTGACTATAACTTTTGATGTAGGTTTTTTATATAACACAATTTTGGTGTACGCCTCATAAATGAGCTAGCAAAAACCTCTCACTAGATAGGTGATTTTATCGTGGTCGTCCTCCCTCCAACTCGGATAGAGTCTACTCTGAATGTAGCTATAGTTCTCCTTTCTTTTATCGTGGCAGTAGCATGATTTCTTGATATTTCTGTTGTTAGCTAGCTTTTAGGTACTTTTGTTGTCTTTGTTGGTCGATAGAGTAATGTGGCAGTTCATGCACTAGATACATTAGCTATCCAGCTTGCTATATCAGTTTGGTTGTATTAGGTTCTAGAGTTAATCTGGTGTGTTGATCAGTTCAATAAAAAGATATGTATTTCCATTTCCGAGAAGTTTGGAGTATCAAGGATACATCTTCATATCAATAGTTAATTTTGAAAATTAAAAACTTTCAGATGTATCTTGGTTAAACCGAAAGGATTAAGACCTTACATGACAACTTGAAATGGAATTTGTCCCTTTCCACCTAGAGTTTGTTTGAATTATAAAATTTTCTTGAAATACTTTATGATTTAAATTGTATTAGTTGGGACATGCAAGGCATGGTAAGGTCATGGAAACTGTGAGCTTTGTTTACTCTTACCGAATACCTTTAAAGAATTGAAATCATAAATACTTTTTTCTATGAATGTCTTTGAAATAGAGAAACAAGAATCAACAAACTATATTAGTCTTAGGGTTATTGTGTTTCCAAGTTACTCGCTTCAAAGAATGCCTCAATTAGCATGTGGGGCTCAAAAAAAAACGACACGCACTCTCGCTCCTTCCAGTCTCCCCTCCCATATTTCCATGTTTTCCTTCTCGTGCTCCACCACCTCGCCATCCTCCTTGGTGTTTGGTTGTTTGTGGCATAAGTCCGGACCGTACCACAGTCAGATCGAACATCCGTGTAAAACTTAGGGGCACTCGCCTGTCTGAAAACCATTTGACCTCCCATCTGCCATCATCTCGTTTTGAAGTCGAAGTCAGTCGTCTCCTCCTTGTCTCACCATCGAGGTAATCAGTTGTGCCCTTCTATTCTTCGTTTTTCATGTTCCTACACCAGGTTTTCTAGTTCAAACAAATATGGAAGGAGATTCATTTGTACCAAGGGCGAAAAACTGCACCCGAGGTTTAGGGCGCTGCTTAAATTCAAAACAGAGCTAAACCCCATTGAAAATTCGGAGAAAATGCTTCAAACACATATGGCCAGCTAGCCCTGGGTATGGCCCACTTCTGGTCCCGCCTCTAAAATCAGAGCGCGGGTCTGCTGAATTGTGTACACGTGCGTGGCTCATGTCTCGTGCATGCCGGCCTCCCCTCCGCCCCTGTCTTTCCTTCCTGATAGGGAATGCCGGACGTCGCTTTGCCCATTTTAATTAGGGCTCTTGTTAACCACAAATCAGGCGAAGGTACGTACAAGACACTCAGGTGCGTGATGATATGAATGGAAGCTGCATGCGAAGCTTCCTGTGAAGAAATCTCCATGGTGGAGGCGTAGGCGTACGGAGCATGTACGTTATGGATATGCACCAATGAACGAGCAGAGCTTATCTAATTAAGCTGCCGCACAACGGGTCCGGGTACGTTTTGGTTGCGGCGTCAGCTCATATTTGGATATTGCATCCGTATCGGTCTGAAAGTGGACACGCCCACGGCAACAAGTAACCTCCTCTGCCCATTTAAATTAAATAGGCACCGCTAATTGCTCGAATGATATACTCTTGTTTAGCGGCCGGCCACTTGCTCACTTATTACGCTCCAGGTTGTATACTCGGTACCCTCTTCCAGCTAGCTCCACGCTAGTATAAGAGCATCTCCACTCGTACCCAGGCCGAAAATCGGATCGGACGAAGCGCGTTTTCGGCTTCCTAAGTTCGGCTAAATTCACTCAAACTCGGTGAAATATAGGCGAATATAGACGGAATTTCATTAAAGCAGGCGAGGGGTACATAGTACATCGGTTTTATAACTAGGAAAGGACGCCGTCGTGGTGACGCCGCCGTGGTCGACGCAGGACGCCGCAACTACAGGCCGAGGCGGGGGTTGTTACCGGCCTCGATGTGCGCCATGACTCCGGCGAGAGTCCACCCTGGAACGCTCCACCAGCGGCGGCGGTAAGCCATATTGTTACGTGGCGACGGCGGCGAGCCCAGCGGTCCGTCGTGTCGGGCGAGTTCCTCGAGGCGCCTGTCGGCAAAAAACTGCCTCCAGAAGACCAAGTTGCCCTGATCCTCGAGATCCGGGTCTTGCATGGCCTCGATGGCGGCCTGGATCTCTCCGGCGAGGTCTAGGTCTTCCATGGCGGCGATAGTCGCCTGGATCTCTGCGGCGAGCTCCTGCTCACCGAACCACGGCGGAACAGGGATCCCGCCGGCGCTGAGTGTCCAACCTCGGGGGAGGCGAGTGTCCGGCAGGGCTGTATAGCGCGCCTCCCGGAGGAGCCGGGCTTCCCACGGCGACAGCGTGCGGCGACCGGCCATGGCTTCTCGGCGGAGCTGGCGAGGAAGAAAGGTGCGAATGCCCGAAGTTCGCCGGAGTTGTGGTGGTGTGAGAAACTGTGAAGAGAGACGGCGAGATGTACGGCTTTATATAGGCCAGAAAAATGGCGGGAGGGGTGTAGCGGCGAGGGCGGGAAAAGTGGAAACGCCGGGAACTTAGTGACCGCCGGTCCGACGCGGGAGCCAAGGCGGCGACGGTGGCGCCGTAAATCGGCGATGCATGGTCGACGCGACGGGCAGTTATTGCCCGGCGGTCGCCGCGTGGTTCTGAGGATGACGACGACTCGGCTTCCTTCACTGACTCGGCGGGTCCACACGCCGCTTTGATTTTTTTTCGTCGATATCGCAGAGTCCGGCGTCCCCAGGGCGTACCCGGAAACCTAGGTTCGGCCTGGGTAGCCCGGACCAAAAATGGGCGAAATCCGGCCGAAAACAAGTCATTGGGTACGCGACTGGACCGATTTTCGGCGCCCGGACCAAAATTTGGTGTCCGGATCGGCCTCCTGGGTAGGCGAGTGGAGATGCTCTAAGGGGAAAAGGTAAAGAGCAGATGAGAAACAAGTTACTTCCTTCGATCCATATTGATTATTATTATATTGGATGTATCTAATATCGGATAACCTTAACTGTCGATTGACTGTCTTCCCCCTAAATTACTCAGGGATGCCAGTGAGGGACTCCAGAATCCTGATTAGGGACCTCGAGCCCCTCATGGGTCGGGTTAAGGCGAAATCCAAACCCTGGCAGGGGAGGTTCACCTTCAAGGGGAGCAAGACTGTCCTTATTGACTCCTGCCTCTCTAGCCTCCCCATGTATATGATGGGGATGTACCTCTTACCGGAAGGGGTCCATGCTAACTTTGACAAGGAGCTCTCTCACTTCTTTTGGATGGCCAATGATGGCCACCAAAAGTATCATATGGGTAAGTGGGCTGATATCTGCGTCCCCGAGGAGCTGGGGGGTTTAGGTATCATCTCTTCCCGTCACATGAATGTGGCGTTGCTGCTTAGATGGGTGTGGAGGATTCTGAAGGATGATGGGGGTCCTTGGTTACAGTTGATTAAAGCTAAGTACCTTCGGGGACGATCGTAGCTGGCTTGTGAATGTCGGAATGGCTCTCAATTTTGGAGAGCCATCCAGGACATCAAGCCAGCTATTCGGAAAGGGTTGTCCATATCCATAGGCGATGAGATGGACACCCTTTTCTGGCTCGACCCCTGGCTCGGCACGCTCCCCCTGCGCCTTGAGATTCCAGAGTTGTTTGCTATCTGCACCGACCCCGCTCTCCTAGTAGGGGAGCCTTTCCAGGGCGGGGCTTGGCAGGTGACTTTCCGGAGGAACCTCGGGGAGGTCGAGCGGGTTTCCTGGGAGGTGCTGAGGGACAGTCTCCCGCTGTCCCTTGCGCAGTCCCTAGATACCCATGCTTGTCGACTTACCCCCTCGGGGTTCTTTTCGGTGAGGTCGGCATACATGGCCCTATTTAGAGGGCCCTCGTTGTCGTGGGTCTCGCCGCTATGGAAGGCCCCCCTGCCCTTGAAGATTAAAATCTTTGTTTGGCAGTTACTTCGTGACCGGCATCCCTCGGTGTTGAGGTGGCCAAGCGGCATGGCTCGGGTGATGGACTATGCCCGTTGTGTGTGGTCCTGGAAACGGGCATGCATATCTTTTTTTCATGCCCTGCTGCTCGCTTCCTTTGGAACTCCATCCACGAGGCTCTGGGGCCTGAGTGGCAAGCCTCAGACCTTGGGGAGTTCCTGGAGGCCGCCGCAAACCATACTGTTAGGAGGAGGTGCCTCTTCTGATTGGTGTTTGCGGCGATGACCTGGACTTTATGGAATATTAGGAATAAGATGGTCATTGAGCGTATTTTCCTTCGGCGGGCCTCTGACTCGACCTTCACTTTTCTGGCTTTCTTGCAGCAGCGGTACCCGCTATGTAGACAACACGAGAGGGAGCGGCTAGACGAGATGTTGGAGCATCTGATCGCGGCGGCTCGCCGGCTTGCTACTCCGTCTGGCCACCGAGGGTCCTCTCCTGGTGTATGCTGTATCTTGCTATCTGTGCGTTTGTTGGCCTTCGCTGGACTTAGGCTTTACCTTGTCCTGCGGAGGGGTGTTGCTTCTGTGTGTGTGTTTTGTGAGTGGACCTTTGTGTCGTTGGGTTGTATGGAATCTTGTTTGGATATTGCTTTATTTATAAAGCTGGGCGTGAGCCTGTTTCGAGGAGGATGTATCTAATATTAAAATATGTCTATATACACCTATTTTTATGACAAGTAATATGGATCGGAGGGAGTAGCTAATATGGATCGGAGGGAGTAGCTAATATTTATAAAGCTGGGCGTGAGCCTGTTTCAAGAAGGAGGATGTATCTAATATTAAAATATGTCTATATACACCTATTTTTATGACAAGTAATATGGATCGGAGGGAGTAGCTACTCCTATATTAAACGTGCTTACTTACATATTGAGAAAGATAAATATACTATGTACATGCACAATTTTTCTTCTTTTTTTCATCTCCACAAGCATCATTCAATCATACAGTAGTATACACTGCACAAGTACATAGCCTGAAGTCTGAAGCAACATTTAGGGCGTGTTTGGTTGATGTTGGCATGGAGATGGGCCCGAAAAGAACCCGTGTTGTTGCGTCTAGCGAGCCTATCCAGCGAAAAACAATGCAAAAAACGCCCGTTGTCGAGTTGTTTGGTTGCCCGCAAAAAAGAGCATCTTTCTCTTTGCATATGATCTACCTACCACCATGCAGGCTACCAAACGCTTTCTCGGATACTACTAGTAGTACACTGTAGACAGTAATGACAAACATCAGAATTTATCTTGCAAATTTCTATGTAGTTTATGCCAAGCATATAAGATTGATCACTGACAGACTGATCACGATGGCAAGTAATGTTTGCAAGAATCATGATGGCAAACATATAAGATTGATCTCTAATAAGATTGATCTCCATTAAAACTTCAAAGAATGGCATTACAAACCGATTCAAGCGTAATTTGTTGAAGCATTGTCGTTTTTTCATCCAAACATGACAGATTGATCTCTGTAGCATGTACCTGGTTCAGTTTAGAATAACAGAATACAGTGTTATATAGATGAACAGGAGAAGAAGATGCAAGCATACGAGTGTATATAGATGCAATAGAATGTCAGAAAAATAGTAGGTTAACTATGAACAAGACGACAAGATGCAAGCATGTAAGTGTTATATATGTGGCATATGTACTCCAATAATGTTCATGATCCGTACGAGTCAGTTGTGTACTCCTGATAAAACCCTGTCTAACTGATGGGGTAGTACTCATAGTGCGCGAGTCGCTTTCATATTTTTGTGGCGTGGCGTGGCGGGCGCGTGCTGGCTAAACTTTGGATATCAACGACATTTTGCAGACACCGAATGGAGCACGGAACGGTGGTCCGGCGCACCAGCCTCCCGCAGTCGCTGCCTTCACTTGGAGCAGAAGCCAAAAAAATCTACCTGCCCTCCGCCCATCGACACGCACTCGGAGCCCGTCATGTCATGTCGCACACGAGTTCTTTTTCTTTGGCCGTACTACGCGTTGCATGGATATTTCCCTCAAATCCCTCCGTCCTCCTGCTGACATGTGTCCACCCAAATTCTGTTTTTACTACACTTAAACCCGCTCTTGCTACATAATGCCCTGTTTTTGCTACACTGTAGCAGAAAACAGTTGATCCAGAAATACAAAAACAGACTGAACCTCGTCGGAGATTTCGTCGGAAACCTCGCCGGAGACCGTGTAGCAAAAAAGTTGGGCTAACGTAGCATATTCGACCTCGCCGAAGACTCGCCGGAGGCTTTCGCCGGTAGACCTTATTGGAGACCGTGTAGCAAAAACTTTATACTATTGTAGCAAAATCACAAAACGTATGTAGCAAATAAAATTTTCTATTGTAGCAAATTCGACCTCGTCGGAGACCTCGTCGAAGATCTCGCCGGAGATTTTGTAGCAAACCATACATACCATTATAGCAAACTATACATACTATTGTAGCAAAAAAAATTAGAAAAATCGGCGACAGCGCGACAGAGCTTCGGCCTTGGCCTTCTGTAGTCCCGGCGGAGGAGATGGCGCCCAGCCTTGAAGGGAAGGGCGGCACGCGGAGAGAGGCAACGGCGAGCAATAGGCGCCAGCGAGGAGAAGCGAGCGTGGCGGGAGGTGTGCTCAGCTGCGATCTGGCGGAGGGAGGCAGCGGCTGACGCCTGAGGGAGAAGGCAGGAGGACATGCGGCGGAGGAGGCAGATGAGACCCGTTCGTGAAAAAATAAGAAAAGAGAAGAAAGTGGAAGGCCCACCCACGTTCGGTCAGCGAGGGAAGGAACGACCCGGAGATCGATCCTCCGGGGAAGTAGTATCGTTTTCTTTTTTTTTCTTGACGGGACACAGGGGAGAAGTACTTAATAACAACATCTCGTAGTACGCGTGATTGAGCGTGTGTGATCTCACTAGCTACAGCAAACCAGGGAACCACGAATACACGACGGCGATTCGCCACTTCGATCGGATCGGATCCGCCGTCCACTGTTCCCGCCCGGGGTGTCTCCAGTCCCGTCTGGCCCGCAGCCGCGAAGCTTCCGGCCATCCGGCCGCGCCGTACGTACGCGTGATGGCTGCGCCCGAACCGAACCGACGAGTGAGAGTTTTTTTTTGTTTTATGAGGGAAGACGAGTGAGAATTGATTCAGCAAGCGCGTGGAAATTTCGAACGCGCGGTAACCTGCTCGATCGATGGGTAACCTGCTCGGTAACCAGTGTATGGTGTATGCAGTGGCGGAGCTTGAAAAAGATTCATGGGCGGACCAGCCTATAACAAAAACAAAAATAAGTGAGGATTTTTTTTTCAAAGAGTCATTTTCATTAAGATTTAGCAAAGAAGATTTTACATCGAGTTACACTACCGGCCACACACACCGCTCCTAGTAACACAACTAACAACTACTTTCCCTGACCCGCTGGCTATGCTCTAGTACCATGCTTGAACCTTGCATTTTGCAGAAGCTGCAAATCTATGTTGGCGAGGTTGACAAGCTGAGCAATTTTTGTGATCTGCCTGTCGAATGTTCTGGCTTTAAGTTCTAGCCAAATTTTGCACAGCCCAGGGATTGCATTGGTTGCCACCTCCTTTCTCTGTGATGTTGGATGACGGTTGCTGAGAGAGAAACACCATTCTCTGACGGTCTCATACGGAAGAGATACAATATCAGCCACTCCTTTTCCTTGGCGGAAGAGAAATAAATAAATGGGGAAACTGAATAGTAACAAATTCACAATTCGGTGAAGAACAGATGCTATAAATTGCTATCTAAGAATTTAGGAAAAGAAAGAAGATTACCATGGCAGGGGAATTGGAGAAGAAAAGGGGATCGATTCGGCTGCTAGAACTCCTACCGGCCTTGTGTCCGTACGGTGTGTCGTGCCTGCGCACTGCAATAACCCTCTGGACGATCCCCCAGGTACCAACGGTGACGCAACGTTGTTGTTCCTCCTCCGCTTCCCCCGATTTCCCCTTTTTTTAGTCCAGATTTCTAACCCTAGCGAGGCGCCTCCATGTCCATTGATTCATGTGGAGAAAACAGAGAGGAACAAGAACGAGAACGAGTGACTGGGGTCTAGGAGGCATCGTCTGAGAGGAGGCGATGGGTTCTAGCGTGCTGAGGCTAGGATTCATAGGGGTTAATTACTTTTTGCAGAAAACAGGCGGGCCGTGGCCGATTCATTAGCAGTAGCTCACGGGTGTGTGTGTGGGGGGTGATGAAGGAAAAATGCGCGAAAAAAGGTTCATGCCGGGTGGCTTCGACTTGGCATTGGCACAACCAGGTCATCATAATCGCCCGGGTCTCTGGCGCCCCGTTAATGGCCTGCCGCCGGTAAGCCTCTTAGGCGACTGGTCGAAGCGTCACATGCTGAAGCAATTTCTCGCTGCCTTCCTACCCGTCTTCCCGTCACATCTACACCTATCCCGTCTACTTCGGATATAAACATGTCCCATTTATCGCCGCACTTCTCCCCTTCTCCAGAAACACCAAGAATAATGGTGGAGCGCTTGTTGGAGATATGCCCAAGAGGCAATAATAAAGTGGTTATTATCATATCTTCATACTTATGATAAATGTTTACATACCATGCTATAATTGTATTAACCGGAAATATTAATACTTGTGTGATTTGTAAACATAAAAGAGTCCCTAGTAAAGCCTCTCGTTAAACTAGCTTGTTGGTTAATATATGATCATGGTTTCCTGATCATAAACATAGAGATGTTATTAACAACAGGGTCATATCATTAGGAGAATGATGTGATGGACATACTCCTATAGTTAAGCGTAGCATAAAGATCAAGTCATTTAATATAGTTCATTTGCTATAAGCTTTCTGATACATAGTAACCTAATTCCTTCGACCATGAGATCATGCATATCACCTTTACCGGAAGGATGCTTTGATGACATCAAACACCACATCGTAACAGGGTGGCTATAGAGGTGGCATTGAGTGTTCGGAAAGTATTGGTTGAGACACATGGATCAAGAGTGGGATTTGTCCATCCATATGACGGATAGATATACTCTGGGCCCTCTCGGTGGAATGTCATCCAATTAGCTTGCAAGCATGTGACTGGCTCACAAGGGATCACATACCACGGAGCGAGAAAAGAGTACTTATCGATGAGATTGAACTAGGTATGCAGAGATCACAAGCGATCATAACCTCGGATAAGTAAACTATCGTGAGACAAAGGGAAATTGGTATCGTATGTAAGTGGTTCATTCGATCATAAGTAATCGTAGAAATATGTAGAGCCATATGAATTTCCAGATTCCTCTATTGGTTATTGATGGAGAAGTGTCTCGATCATGTCGCATAATTCACGAACCGTGGAGACACATAAGGATTCGATGTTGAGTAGTTATGGAATGATGAGTAAGACGAATGTTGTTGAGTCTCGGATGGGATCTGGGATATCACGAGGAGATCCGGAATGGTCCGAGAATAAGATTCATATAAGGAAAGTCCTGTTTGAGGTTGGAGAATGGTTAGGTGTTTTCGGGAATGTTCTAGAAGGTTCGGAATGTCCGGCACTCGAAGGAAGGGTACATGAATGTGTCATTGCAAGTTGGAATGATTGCATCATGTACTAGGTGTCATCGCTGTACAAAATAAAGGGTTTAATCAAATCCTAGTTTGAAAAGTCAAACACCAATTTGAAAAGTCAAGCGGCTATTTTGGAAAGTGAGAAGAAGTGGGAAACCGAGTTGGGAGGAGTTCCTCCTCCACCACCGCCCACTAGGGATCCGAGTTGGGAGGACTCCCTCCCTTGGCGGCGCCTCCTCCACCTATATAAGGAGGCGGGGCTCCCTCCTAGACACACAAGTTGCCTCCTCTAAACCTAAACCCTAGCCACGGCCTGAGGATTTCTCCCCAAGCCGAGTTAGAGCTTCTAATTGCCCTAGCTGGTTTAACCCCTTCTAATTGGTGTGTCTAAACCCTAGATCACCAAGGCTCTCTCATAGTCCACATACTGGCTCGGCTTAAGGCGAAGCCTGAGATCTCCCCTCTACTTAGGTACTGCCCGTCGTCTTCTTGGGAATCGCGAGAAGAGTGCTACAACCTCCATTTTCTTTGGAACAAGGAGAGGAAGGTCTTCGTCAGTACCGAGCGATGTGACCATTGAGGCGCTGCGGAGCATGGCGCGGAAGGATCGTCTCTGTGATCTTGAGATCGACAAGTGTCGACTACATCACCCACGAGAATCTGCTCTAGATTAACGCTTTGGAATCTTGAGGTGAGTTCCTCTATCGACTCGTTGCTACAATCTAGTAGATAGATCTTGGCTTGATCATAGATTAGATCTTGATTGTGTGTTCATGTGGTAGAAATTTTTGTTTTCCATGCTACTCTGAACCCCTAGCGGTGGTATCGAGCCGTGTCTATATGTAGATCTATTGCACGAGTAGAACACAATGGTCATTGTGGGCGTTGATGCTTTGTTGTCGATTGCTTCTTGTGTACTTTGCATCTTGGGATGGTGGGATGAAGCGGCCGGACTAACCTTACATGACATCGTTCATGAGACTTGCTCCACGCTTGACATGCAACTTGTATTGCATAAGTGGCTTTTCTGGTGCTGTTTCTCCCAACATAGTTAAGATTCAATTTACAACGGGTGATTGACAATACTAGTATCAATGTTGTGGTTCTTGTTCGTAAGTTAGAGCGACACTTATTGAAAGCCCCAAACCACGTAAAACATGCAAAGAAAATTAGGCGTCTAACTTTGTTTTGCGGGGTGTCTTGTGATGTGATATGGCCATGATTGTGATTATATATGATGTATGCAATGTTCCTTATTGTAAGTTGGCAACGGCAGAACCATATGGTTGTCTTTAAATTCTGTTAAGACCAGCTTATGCATTCAAAGTAGTTGTAATAGTTGAAGCTGGTGGACGACAACCATGGAGCGGCGTCATTGACCTTGATGCAATGCCGGTGATGATGGAGATCATGTTCGTGCTTGAAGATGGAGATCGGAAGCACAAGAAGAAAGGCCATATCATATCACATATTATGAATTGCATGTGATGTTAATCCTTTTATGCATCTTGTATTGCTTAGTTAGCGACGGTAGCATTATAAGATGATCCCTCAAGCACACAATTTCAAGTTTTAAAGTGTTCATCCTTAGTAAGCACCGTTGCTAAAGCTCGTTGTTTCGAAGCACCACGTGATAATCGGGTGTGTTAGATTCTGCGAGTGTATACAACGTGAGCAAGCCAGATTTGCTCATGCGGAAGCTAAGGTTGATCTTGACGAGCCTAGCATGTACATACATGGTCTCGGAACACGGATCACCGAAAGGTAAAGCATGAGTCATATAGTAGATATGATGAACATGTTGATTGTTCGCCATTGAAAGCTACATCAACTCTCGTGATGATCGGTTTTGATGTGGTGGATTTGGTTCGTGTGATCACTAAAACAATGTGAGGGATATTGTTTTGAGTGGGAGTTCAACGGCAATATGATTAAAAGTTGAACACTATTTATCATAAATTAAATCAAAGTGAATTTGCATAGTTGTTGTAGTCATTGGCATCCGTTTACCACCTTGCACTTAGTTTTAATTGAGATGATAGAACTATAGAATTCTGGTTAGTTACTTTACGAACTGGTATCGTATTGTTTTGAAGTGTTAATCTAAAGTTTAAAAATCCTATTGCAAACTTTCAGTAAGTTCCGGTTACTCCATGAAGTTTAATAATTGGTATTAAAATCGAGAGTGACAATTCCAAGTGTTAGTGTATGAGTATCATGTTTATCTCTATGATTCTTGATATTCAAAGGATTGTCTTAATATCAAGGTTATCTAGGATCTGAAAGAGTTGTTTCAGAAACCATGATGTGTGGAAGATATTGTGATATCTGAAACGAAGTTTTGGTTGCAACATGATAGAGTATAATATGGCAAAAGTCATGTTCTCATATTTGATGAGAATTTGCAAAAGGTTGGAGACACTAGTTGTCCTAATCCTCCAAAAGGCTTTGGAGAGCAACATTATACTCGCGATTCACCGTTACAAGCTAAAAGTAGCTTGATCATGGATAATTCCATGAAAAGGGTGAATATTTTATGTAGGTAAAATGTTTACTACACCAAGAGATTACTAAAGAAAGGAATTTGAAAGAACACCAAACTTTTGATAATGGTGATCTACTTCAAAGTGCAAGTCCAAAGACATTGGTATTTAACTATACACGCTTTGGACTATGTGTCATATGTATGACTCCACTATTGATGTTGATAGATTCTTTCAAGCGAGCGAAATCTTGAAGAGAATCTCATAAGTATATGGCAGAAAAGAAAAGACTAGAATTGTTCAGCTTAAGTATATAGATGATATACATGTTATGGATATATTCTTTGCTTATTAAACAATGTGGTTCTTAAGTATTTGATACTGAATTTGTTGGTATGAATCGTCATACGAAACAACAGAATTCATGAACTACAATGGCCTAAGTAACTAGCAAAAGAATATGTGATGATGTTCATCGAGAACAAATAAAGGGTTATTGTGTTGCTTGTTAAACATCAAAGCTTGCCTTCAAGATTTGTTTTATCAGGTATTATGAGAACAAAAGGGTTGTTCAAATAATTGCCGTAATCCATAAAAGATGGATGATTCACAAATCTCGTTGGAGAAATCACATCCATAAAACTAGTGCTAAAAATGTCGAAAGACAAATTGATTGAAAGATCACTTAGGAAGTGACATCGCCGTTTAAATTATATTGGAAATAAAACATGAAGAAACTCCATGTGGATGGAATTTTGGAGTCTTTTGATTTTTGATCACATGACGCTTGTGAAACTTTCCTAGAGATAATTAAAACTTCGTTCATAGGCCAAAAGGGAACGAATGACTAGCTTATTGGAACTTGTACATATTGTTATATGAAATCCATTATATGTAGTCAAGAGCGATGGATTTCAACTTCATATGCTTTCTCCGAAAATTTGAGTGAATATATGAATATTTACTTAATAAGGATGAAGTATGAAACATTTGAAAAAGTTCAAAGTCTTTCAAGATGAAGTGCAAAATCATTGTAATAAGAATATAAATAGTTTATGATAAAGATCATAAAGGAAGATATTTGAGTTACAAGTTTAGCATAATACCTAAGATTTAAGGAATCGTTCTGTGGATTTGCATTTCCCGAAACACCATAAGAGTATGGAGCGTTCGAGATATGTAATTAAAACCTTGTTTGACATGGTAAGATCAAAAGTGTAATTCATAGAACTGCCATTATATTTTAAAGATTAAAAGCTTTAGAGACTACCGTTTTCCTGAAAAAGCTCCATCATAATCCGCTGAAATGACACCATATAAAGTTATGGTTTGGGATAAAACCAAGTAGTCCTTTCTTAAACATTGGTATGCTATGCATAAGAAAGATGTTTGCAACCAAAGTCGGATAAAACTGTCTTTGTATTCTTTGTTAAGTATTCCTCCATAAACAGGAGACAAAAGTGTTTGTCGCTTAGAGCGTTCAGTTTCTTTGAGAAGGAATTTTTCGTGAAAAGATAAGTGGGAGGACAATAGAACTTTGATAAGGTTAAAGGAACCTTAGCTATATGTGCGAGTTATGGCAGAAAAGTGTTAGAGGCGACAATAATGCTCATGGCTCACGTGCCTCAAAGGTTGTGGTCACGGAGATCTAAGTTCCTATTAAAACAAGTAGGTCGGGTAAACAATCAAATACTAAGATTTGAGAGTTAAATCATTATTTGACAATAATGATCGACTACATGCAAAAAGAAGCGACGATGGGCCACGACTCAAGTCAAATGGCTTGAAGCCATAAAATCCGTGATAGTTCCATACGAGAAATCAAGTTTTGAACTTGAAGGACCCTCGAGAAAGGTGTAAGACCTTACAGTTGTGTTTGGATCTATAAAGAAGTAGACATGGATGTTTCACATCTATGAAATAGTCGACATGTTGGGAAAGAGTTCACAAAAATGTTCAAAGGTTGACTATGACAAGATTTTGATCTTTCATAGCGATATTTAGTCTAGACGGATTAATGTAGCAACCACTACATATAATTTTTGTTATGTGGTAGTTGAATAAACAAAACAAGTTCTTCTAATAGAAGGGTTACCTAGGACGTGTGCATGACACGGTCCAAAGGGTTTTGTTAATTCAAAGGATGCTAAATGCATATGCAAACTTCAATGGTTGAAGTAAGCATAGCGGAGTTGGAATCTTCACTATGATGAAACTGTTAAAAGAGTTTAATTTCATCGGAGACAATAAAGATGCTTGCATTTGCAAGAAATTAAGTGGGAGCGCTAAGACATATTTCTAATACATTATGTGGAGGGTTGATTAGAAATGATGTATCTTTTATTAACACATATTAAGAATTTCATTCTGATGAAAGACTTAGGCAAAACCCAAATATTTGGCATCAATAGACGCTAATATGGTTGTGCCGAAAGTACATAGATGATGTATTGAATGAGTTCAATATAGAAACTACAAGAAAGGTTCTTGTCACACAGAAAGGATTGAATGAGTTCAATATTGATGATATATTCAAGTGTATTGACACTTGGTAAGTGAAACAAAGATTCAAGTATAAATTGATACTTGATGTATGAAATCACAAAGAGTATTTATATCAATTATACTGTGATATGTACAAATCCAGATATGTCCTATGCTCTAAATGTTATGAGCATATACCAGAATGATTCATAAGATGATCATTGGACGATAGTAAGGATATTCTTATGATCTTTTGGAAGAACTAAGAGTATATTTTTTGTAGAAGTGGCAAATAGATGGTTAGTTCATTGTAAAAGTATTACATTGATACTAGTTTTGTCACAAAGTACAAATTAAGTTTATCTCAATCTAAACTAAGGGTGGCACAATATAATGGAAAGTAAGTTCCATAATGGATTTGGATGAGTTCCAAAGTTAAGACATTGTGACAGATACTACAACAAAAGGCTAAGTATATGACTGCTATAATAGCAGCTAAAGAGGGCATTTGTGTCAAGTAGTTTGTTATCAAACTAGGTGTAGTTCACAGCGGCATAATACTATAAAGATATATTGTACGACAATATTATCAACATGTTTTAACCCCAAAGAACTAAAGGTCTCACAAAAGGACCAAAATTATACAAAGCCATCTCATTAGAGAATGAGTGATGCGTAGAGACGCAAAGACATGCAATTACACACGGACCTGGAAGTGTCAGATCCGGAGATCAGTTGACCACTAGCAATCGTGTACATACAACACCGGAAAGCCATAGGTGTTGGATACACAAAGGTTTGCAACTAGATTATTGACTCTAGTGCAAGTGGGAGACTATTGGAGATATGCCCAAGAGGCAATAATAAAGTGGTTATTATCATATCTTTATACTTATGATAAATGTTTACATACCATGCTATAATTGTATTAACCGGAAATATTAATACTTGTGTGATTTGTAAACATAAAAGAGTCCCTAGTAAAGCCTCTTGTTAAACTAGCTTGTTGGTTAATATATGATCATGGTTTCCTGATCATGAACATAGAGATGTTATTAACAACAGGGTCATATCATTAGGAGAATGATGTGATGGACATACTCCTATAGTTAAGCGTAGCATAAAGATCAAGTCATTTAATATAGTTCATTTGCTATAAGCTTTCTGATACATAGTAACCTAATTCCTTCGACCATGAGATCATGCATATCACCTTTACCGGAAGGATGCTTTGATGACATCAAACACCACATAATGAGGTGGCTATAGAGGTGGCATTGAGTGTTCGGAAAGTATTGGTTGAGACACATGGATCAAGAGTAGGATTTGTCCATCCATATGACGGATAGATATACTGGGCCTCTCGGTGGAATGTCATCCAATTAGCTTGCAAGCATGTGACTGCTCACAAGGGATCACATACCACGGAGCGAGAAAAGAGTACTTATCGATATGAGGTTGAACTAGGTATGCGGAGATACTGGCGATCATAACCTCGGATAAGTAAACTATCGTGAGACAAAGGGAAATTGGTATCGTATGTAAGTGGTTCATTCGATAGCAAAGTAATCATAGAAATATGTGGGAGCCATATGAATTTCCAGATTCCTCTATTGGTTATTGATCGGAGAAGTGTCTCGATCATGTCCGCATAATTCACGAACCGTGGGAGACACACTTAAGGATTTGATGTTGTTGAGTAGTTATGGAATGATGAGTAAGAGACCGAATGTTGTTGAGTCTCGGATGGGATCCGGGATATCACGAGGAGATTGAATGGTCAGGAGAATAAGATTCATATAAGGAAAGTCCTGTTTGGGGTTGGAGAATGGTTAGGTGTTTTCGGGGAATGTTCTAGAAGGTTCCGGAATGTCCGGCACTCCGGAGGGGAAGGGTACATGAATGTGTCATTGCAAGTTGGAATGATTGCATCATGTACTAGGTGTCATCGCTGTACAAAATAAAGTGTTTAATCAAATCCTAGTTTGAAAAGTCAAGCAATTTGAAAAGTCAAGCGGCTATTTTGGAAAGTGGAGAAGAAGTGGAAATCGAGTTGGGGAGGAGTTCCTCCTCCACCGCCGGCCCACTAGGGATCCGAGTTGGGGAGGGACTCCCTCCCCTTGGCCGGCGCCTCCCTCCACCTATATAAGGAGGGGCATGGCTCCCCTCCTAGACACACAAGTTGCCTCCCTCTAAACCTAAACCCTAGCCACGACCTAGGGATTTCTCCCAAGCCCGGAGTTAGAGCTTCTAATTGCCCTAGCCTGGTTTAACCCCTTCTAATTGGTGTGTCTAAACCCTAGATCACCAAGGCTCTCTCATAGTCCACCATACTCGCTCGGCTTAAGCGAAGCCTGCGAGATCTCCCTCTACTTCGGTACCACACCATCGTCTTTCTTGGAATCGCGAGGAAGTGCTACAACCTCCATTTTCTTTGGAACAAGGGAGAGGAAGGTCTTCGTCAGTGCGAGCGTGTGACCCATTGCTTGAGCGCTGCGGAGCATGGCCAGGAAGGATCGTCTACGCGATCTTGAGATCGGCAAGTGTACGACTACATCACCCACGAGAATCTGCTCTCGTTAACCGCTTTGGAATCTTCGAGGGTGAGTTCCTCTATCGACTCGTTGCTACAATCTAGTAGATAGATCTTGGCTTGATCATAGATTAGATCTTGATTGTGTGTTCATGCGGTAGAAATTTTTTGTTTTCCATGCTACGAACACCAACAGCGCTACCCTTGGCGATCCCTCGGCGGCCAACGTTTGGGAGGCTTGCCTCCTTTATGAGGCGAACTAACCGACGCCTCCCGACTTCCGTTGCCCATGTGAAAGGATACAGATGTCGCCTAGAGGGGGGTGAATAGGCGATTAAAACTTTTCCTAGAGTGGCTCAACAAAGGTGGAATAAAACTAGTGTTTACTTTGTTAAGCACAACCTAGAACAACTAAGGTTCACCTATGTGCACCAACAAATTATGCTAAGCAATACAAGCAACAAAGTGATAGCAAGGTATATATTACTTCAAGCACGAAGGCTATCACAATGTAAAGTGCATGAGTAAAGAGCTCGGGTATAGAGATAACCGAGGCACGCGGGGACACCGATATTTTACCGAGTTCCTCCCAACATGGAGTACGTCTCGTTTGGAGAGGGGGTGGTATCAAACCACCAACGCCACAAAAAGGCCTCCCTTATTATCCGATGAATCTCACCCCAATGGGATCGATCCACGCTTCCACTATCGGTGCACTTGTCGGTGGCAACCGGAACCTCTCACAATGTTGGGGCACTTCTCCACAACTTAATTGGAGGCTCCAACAAACGCCACAAAAGACCTCAACAAATGCCACCAAGGCCATAAAACCATCTAGGGTTCCAAGAACCCAAGAGGGACAAGCTCCAATGAACAATTCAAACCAGATCCTCCAAGGAAAACTCAAACCGATGCATCAAATGCAAATGGCAAGAACACCACAAAGGTGCTCAAATCCCTCACTCTCAAGTTCCAACAAAGCTACTAAAGCTATTGGGGGAACAATAGAGGAGGAATCAAAGAGAGACACAAAATCCCCCAAAATCTAGATCCCCAAAGATACAGTCACAAAGAGATGTTTTGGTTTGGTCAAAACGTAGATCTAGATCTCCTCCAACTACCCCTCAAATATATGCAAGAATCAATGGAGGGGTGAGTAGAAATCAAGCTCCAAGAGTAAGGCAAATGGGGGCAAAGCTTAGACAAAAGGAGGAGGAAGAAGCAAACCTAAACAATAATGGACAAGTCTATTTAAAGGGTCGGGCTAAATCTGCCCGTTGGGGCATTTTACGAGCAGTCCGTGAGTACATAAAAACCCGGTACTACCGCACCTATGACAACCTGACCGAAAAAACGAAACATGGGCTAGCAAGTGGGGTAGAGCGCGCAACATCGGCGGGGGCCAGCATGCGGGGCCACAAAGAGGCCAGTGGGGCAGCGACAAGCATAGTGACGGCAGTCTTGGCAGCGTCTAGTGGGGCGAGGGGCAGCGTCTGACAACGGCGCGCGACGCGTCTTGTGACAGGGCGTGGGCAGTGGCGAGGCCATTTGGGCTCGCAGGCGAAGCGGTCAGCAGCAAGGTAGCGCGGATCTGGATCTGGAAAAAGAGAATCTAGGCAGAAAGAAAACGGGCCTCTTTTAGGTCCGGGCGTACTACCGCTCGGCACAGAAAACAGATTGACAGGCAAATATTCAAACGACAATAACTTTTGACTGGAAGCTCCGATTGACTCGATTCAAATTGTGTTGGATAGAGGACGACAAGTTTTTCCCAATAAAAAAATGGAAATATTAATTATCACCAAGTGAGAAAATATCAAGTAGAATAATGTGAGATACCTCACTTGGTGAAAAACCGAAAAGCCCCATAAATCAAAATCGCAACAAGATATAAATGGGAGATCCGATTTTGATGAACGAGAGCTTGTTATGGAGATTACCACAAGCTCTATATCCTTACATGGATAAGACCAAATAACAACCAAATGCGATGATGCAAGTATGCAAAGGTTTGAGCTCTCTTCGAACGATGTGACCGAATTACTCATACGAGAGCCCCTCTTGATAGTACGGTTATCTATCCTAAATCCGGTCTCCTATACACAACAAGAGACCGGCAAAAGGGAAAACCTATCAAGATTATACCTTTGACTTGAGCATTCCACTTGAGATCTATGTAGACGATCTTGCCCTTCTCAAGATGGAACGCCTTTCTTAATTTCTCATCATCGACCTCGCATATTGAGCTTGCCCAACATATCTTCTTTGCATTTTATCGACCTTGAAGCCAACACATGCTCCAAGCGATGCCAATGGACAAATCCTACAAGTATAACTTAATACACACATTAGTCCATAAAGATTGTCATTAATTACCAAAACCACACATGGGGGCCCAACATGTTCTTTAACCATGCGACTGGCGGCGTTCTTATTTCACCGGTTCTAGTTCGGCATAGACAGGACCGCTGAGATCCAGCAGGTCCTCACCAGCCTAACCAAGGAGGAGCGCAAGGACCCGCACTAGCACCCCGACAACAATGCCACATGGACAACTTTCTTCCAAGAGCATTGCGACACACGAGGTCGACGACCCACCTCCGCCCAACAAGAACTCGTCCGGCCGTAGGCTCTGGTGCGGCGCGCTAGAGCTCACACTCGGCGCCGTCCTCGAGCACATCAAGGGCAGGATCAACCCCCCTAACGTACCCGCCACGTCAACTGGCCATCTCCCGCCACAACAGGATCTCTTGGTTGCTATGATAGATGGCCCCGATGTCGTCGTCTTCGGCTTCCGCGTCGCGCTCCTCTGGCTCTACGCCGACGACATTTCCTCCTTGCTACACTGCCCAGCTCGCCCCAATCAAGGATGAGCCCGAGGAGGGCCCGTGCACTGCTAAAACCGCGCGGCGACCTGAATCATCATGACGCCCTTCAGCTCAGCGACTCACGGCCATCCTTGCCTTGTCAAGCCCAAGGAAGAGCCGGGCACCGACGATGCTGCGATGAGGAAGCGAAAGTCGTAACCGACGGTGTGGTCTCCGCCGCGCGATGTGCGGAGCGTGTTGAAGGTGGAGGCGTCAGACGACCCTGAGGACTTCCCCAACCTCAAGTTAGCCGAGCGCGCGTCCTTCGAGGATGTGCCACCGCCCACCGCTGTTGCTCGAGCTTGTCCTCGCTTGGTCCAAGGACGAATCAGAGCGGGAGGAGGCCGAGCGCCAGCACCGGGTCATGGAGTGTGTCGCCATGCTTGCCTCAACCGCGGCAGCCTCATTATCCTCGATGATAGCGACGAGGACGTGGCCAGGCTAAGCACACCACATCAATGGAGCGACGGTGATGTTTGGCAAGGCATCAGCCAACCGCCGAAGGAAGAGCCCCTGAGCGACAACAACGACGGCGACAACTACACCTCCTTCTACAGCCGCCTCTGCATGACTGTTGTTTCCTTGTTTTTACTTATTTAGTCAATCCTTATAAAAAATACGGTACTATATATGAAATCATCGTAATTTTGTTTGAATTTGTGTAAAGTTATCTGTTTTTAAATTTCAAAATTTTCCGCCTTTTTCCGCCGGCAAAACGTCCGGAGAACCACGGCTGGAGATGCTCTCGCATTGGTGTTTTATGTGGAGGCCGCCATGATTAAGCGACCATGGAACATGCCGAGGGGGGGCTAACACGGCGCCGGCACATTGTACGTGCACATCTTCATTCCTTCCCCCTCTTCTCTGCCGCAGGCGACGCCGGAGACGGGCCCAACCCCACGATCAACGGCTCCCCTCCCACTGCCTCGGTCGCGTCCCAATCCCAATCTCGGACGGTCCCACCCCACGTAATCATCCCGCGTGAACTTACTCACACGTCGTGCTAAACCGGCCAGCGGCCAGTGGTTTCCTTCGGTAAATAACCCCCAACCGCCGGCCCCAATTCTCAAACGGAGCACAGCCCCGCGTTTTTGCAGTCTCCCCCTCCTCGAAAACATTTCCACGCACCCTCTTCCCCTTTCCCCTCTCCCTCCCTCTTCCCCCTCACCGAAGGCGACACGGCGACTTTTGCCTCCTCCTCGCCCGCCGATCACCACATCACGTCACGCGCCATTTCGCCAACCAGATAAAAATCTCGAGCTGAGCCCTAGCTCGGGGGAATCGAGGGTTGAGGTCCGCGGAGATGAAGAACCTCTTCAAGAGCAAGATCAAGTGGCAGCACCGCTCCAACAACGACCCCGCCCCTTCTTCTTCTTCTTCTTCGCAGCAGCCGCCGTCGTCGTCGACCTCGACGGCGAGCTCACCCTCGGGGACGGCCCCGTCTCTCTCCACCTCGACGACCCCTACGGTCTCCGCCCCGTCCCCTTCCGCCGCGGCCGCGACGACGCCGCCGCCGGCGGCGGGTGGTGGCGGGGGAGGCGGAGGCGGAGGGGGCGGGGAGGACTACATGTACTCGGAGGAGGAGTTCCAGATGCAGCTGGCCATGGCGCTCTCCGCCTCCAACAGCGACTTCGTGGGGGACCGGGACGGGGACCAGATCAGGGACGCCAAGCTCATGAGCCTCGCCGGGGGCGACCGCTTCGGGGCCGCCCGGCGGGACGAGGGACACACCGCGGAGTCGCTCTCCAGGCGATACTGGGTGAGCCTCTCTCCACACCATTCCAGCTGGATTGCTGAACTTCACAGTTCCGTGTGTCTTCTGAGATTGCATTATTAGGTTTTAGTTGCCGACCCTAGTTTTCAGAACCAACGCACTTAATTGGTACTGCTAGCTAGTTCATCTTCACCATTTCTGTCCATATACTACTGCTAAATTTATGTAAACAAGTAACCTATTCATATCGGTCGTTTCGAAAAACCTCTTCATATCAGTATATCACATCTAACTTAGGTCCAGGTTTTTGAGATTAGTGGTTGTGTGTGTCTGGATTGCTGGCAAGCTTCACTTTGGTCCGTCCACTGTACGAAATATCATCGGAGAAGAGAGGTGCTACTAGCAAGTTAGCAGCTGCATGTATGCTAGTGGACTGCAGAATTAGAAAACTTTGGGTATTCAATAGGAGCGATCCAGGCTAGAGGTAATGAGCTGGATGCTATTTGCTGCTAATTCCTATTTATAGAGACAAGGCAGTTATTGGTGTTTTTCCTCACCACAATTCAGCTGAAATACTCAGCCTTCATCAAACATGCGCTATCGTTTCTTACATTTGCTGATGATCGTATCTAGCTATTTTTACTACATGCTGTGTCCATGCCATTCATATACTTAGTGATATATCTTATTTACTGATGTTTCCTAGCTGTAGTGCCTTGTTTGTTCCTCCTTGATTTGTAAATTAAGCTCTAATTATCGTTCATATCAGTATCACATTTAACTTAGGTCCATGGTTTTCGATATTAGTTATTGTGTGTGTCTGGATTGCTGGCAAGCCTCCCTTTGGTCCACTGTCTGAAATCACATCAGAGAAGAGAGGTGTTACTAGTTAGCAGCTGCATGTATGCTAGTGGACTGCGGAAGTAGAAAACTTCACAAAGTCACCAGGAATGATCCACGCTAGAGGTGCTTCTGGTAGGAAAAACAGACCTGCTCGGTCACGTCAAGCTATTTTTTTCGCACATGTTATGTCGACGATCTGTTAGGATAGTTAATGAGCTAGATGCTATTTGCTGCTAATCACTATTTATAGACAGAAGGCAGTTATTTGTGTTTTCCCTCACCACAGTTCAGCTGAAGTACTCCCAGCCTCCATCAAACATGTGCTACCCATTTCTTACATATACATTTGTAACATATTTGCTGATGATCGTATCTAGCTATTTTTACTACATGTCGTGTCAATGCCATTCCTATACTTGGTGATATATGCTACTCCATTCTAGCTTTAGTGCCTTTTTTTCCTCCTTGATTTGCCAATTAAGCTCAATTTCTCTTGTCATCATTTTTATGACTGCTCCATTCTGACTTCCAGGACTACAACTTTCTCGATTATCATGAGAAAGTTATTGATGGTTTCTACGACATATTTGGCCCCTCTATGGAATCCTCCAGGCAAGGGAAAATGCCCTCAATTGAAGATCTTCAAACAGGCATAGGGGACCTGGGATTTGAAGTCATTGTAATCAACCGTGCCATTGATGCTGCCTTGCAAGAGATGGAGCAAGTGGCACAGTGCATATTATTGGACTTTCCTGTCGCAAATATTGCACTCCTGGTGCAAAGAATAGCTGATCTTGTCACAGATAACCTGGGTGGACCTGTGAAAGATGCAAATGCCATGCTTGCAAGGTGGTTGGAGACGAGTACTCAGCTGAGAGCCTCGCTACATACTAGCTTGCTGCCGATTGGCTGCATTAACATAGGGCTGTCTCGTCACCGTGCCCTTCTTTTCAAGGTCAGCTGCCTCTCTCACTCTCCATGTCTGAGTGTGTTGCGTGCGGACTTGCGTGTGTGGTGCACCCATTGTCTCCTCAGAGAAGTAGAATATCTTTCACGTAGTCTTTGTTATACCTGGCAGACCTTAGAAAACAGCAGTTTTATCAATCTTTAACTTAGAGATAGGATCCCAGTTCCTAGTCTATAGCTTGGATGGGTATATTAAGCCCACAGAAGTAGTTGCCCTGACCTGAACGATAGCACCTAATGTAAATGGACACATCGCCAACAAAGTGGACTTTAAATCTGTGGTACATTTATTTGTTAACTGAAATTAAATTTGAATGCTATACTCGCTCCATCTCCATCTATTTATCATCGTGAAATTGGAAATGGGCATTGAATAAATTATCTAGACCTCAGGCGGTGTTTGCATCCAGCATTACACTGCTTGACACCAACACTTGCCTCACATGGATAGAGGTGACTCCATGCGTGGACCCAACATGTGGCTGTGACGGCATAGTGGGTAGGAGAAGAAACATCAAAGAGATAATGTGATGATAATCAAGTTCTTTGTTATTATGAGTGTGGGGTCTTTATTGGATCAGTATAAATTTCTTCCCTAAGATAATCTAAAAATAATTGTTACCCGTGTAATAAGGATGTCTTTCTTTTAAAATAGTTACCATTTTCGTCATCTATAGAAGGGAGAATCACTCTCTTACTTAAAATAGTCCCTTCCTTGTTGGAGTAATCACTACATGCCATTTGCTCACCTACCTCATCTTGTGAAAAAAACATCTTTGTACCTTGCTACGGCACTGATAGATGTTATCGTGCTCTTTGCAAGCATATCAGGTTACTAATGGACTTAGCCATTTGAGTGATTCATTTTGTGTTTTCACATGCTCCTACACGATCTTATCAGACAGTTGAGAGATGTTTTATATTGTGTTCATTACTAATTGATTGATTTTCTTAGTTCCGTATAAAAATGAACTGACAATGCTCGGACAATTCTTTGTGCAGATTCTTGCTGATAGTGTTGGCATTCCATGCAAACTTGTCAAAGGGAGTAATTACACTGGCGATGAGGATGATGCTGTAAACATAATAAAGGTGGACAAAGAAAGGTATTGACAAGATTGAACATTGTAATTTGTTCATGGCATTATCAATTTCCCATGGAAACACAATTCAAGTACATTGTTCATTACTATCTATATTTCCTGTATATTTCAGTTCATTTGCTTCAGCATGTTTGCTAAGTAGATTTTCTGTTGCAAACTGCAGGGAGTTTTTGGTGGATCTGATGGCTGCTCCTGGTACTCTTATTCCGGCAGATGTCTTAAGTTGGAAGGGCAATTCGTTAAATCCTAATCGTAAACTCGGCCAGAATCAAATGGCTGGGTCATCAAGTACCATTGATTCTAATCTGGCTGCTAATGCATTGTTGCCTGAACGTAAAGGTGATCAACTGCCTTTGTTTGAGAACGGTGATTGGATATCAGCCAGTCAATCTGGATATGAGAAAGAAGCAGCCAGAGCACCTTCACAAACCTCTTCTAGTGGCATGCCATCTGTTGCCGCTTCAAGTGTTTTTGATGGTTCTTGGACATTAGTTTCTCACGAGCAATCAGATAAGCCATCAACTTCTGCTGATACATCATCACAGCTGAATATTGAATCTCTGGGTGGAGGACATCCTGGGGCTGGGAATGTAAAATTAACTCCAGGTCATCAGGAAAATTCAGAGTCAGAAAACCTATTTGCTGAGCTTAATCCTTTCGGGCGTATTGAGTCAAAGAAAGCTTCAGTACCTTTCAAAGGGCCAGATAATAGAAACAACGAGTTACAAAGGCGTAGAGAGAATGTGGTCCCTAGCACTGGAAGACCACAACAAAGATTGGTTATGAAAAATTGGTCTCCTTACAATGATGTCTCTAACAACAAGCAGTACAACTATGTTCAGGATTCATTTGCACGTAGAAATATCAGTGATAATGCTGTATCATCATCGCAGATGCCACGGTTGGCTGCAAATAATACTGATCTTAATATTGGAGTGCGTAATGATGCATCACATGCGGTATCATCTCATAATAATCACAATTTTATGGCTGGTTCTACTGCCATGAAGATGCCTTATGTGGCTGAGAGTGGAAAGGCTGCTGAAAAGGTGATGCGTGGTGATCTGAATAAAGGTCCTACAGATTCTAGACTGGAAAATCAACTACCATTTGAAAGACACAAATGGGGTAATCCTGCAGAACGAAGTGTTCCAACCAATTCAGTTCAGAATCAAGCTAAAGAACGTGAGGCTAACTACATTGGAAAACAAGACCATAAGAACTTGCCTCCTGATCCAAAGAAGTCTCCACTCGACAGATTCATGGACATGCCAGTGCCATCAAGAAATCTGGAATCTATTTCACCATCCTCTGCCAGATCACACAGGCTTGATTGTGTGTTTGATGATGTTTCTGAATGTGAAATTCCTTGGGAAGATCTTGTGATTGGTGAAAGGATTGGCTTAGGTATTTTTTTTGTGCAACCAAGTTTTGATGATTTCCTTACTGCCCTTTGCTCTAAAATGTTGAACTGACGCTCTTAGGTTTATGGAGAAATATTTATACTTGCCATGCAATATGTCAAATTGTTAGTGTGACTCAGTCATGTGGTTCCAGTTTTTGAGCTATTCAGAGCCCATTTGTTGCAAAGCCACGAGAAAATAATTGAATGAATTGTTTCCTGCTTCCAATAGGTTCATATGGAGAGGTGTACCGTGCTGATTGGAATGGAACAGTAAGAAGTTATTTCCCTTCATTTGTATCTTGAGATTGGTACTTCTTACATGACTTTACATGCATGGGATGGTTAACATGATAAGAAACCAAATCATGGACCATCTTCGCTTTTTTCCTTCTTAAATTGGTTATGTGAATGCATTGTGTTCTGTTTATTTGCAGGAGGTAGCTGTAAAGAAATTCTTGGATCAAGATTTCTATGGCGATGCTTTGGATGAATTCAGAAGTGAAGTAGGTGAAATTATATGTTTTTTATATAAGATCTGTACTTACTACTTATTGTATACTTTATTTCTGCTATAGTTCGTCTTCTTTATAATTGCATATTCTGTACAAGGTGCGGATTATGCGTCGACTGCGTCATCCAAATATCGTCCTCTTTATGGGTGCTGTCACACGCCCTCCAAACTTATCAATTGTATCCGAGTATCTTCCAAGGTAACCACTTTTGTATCTGTCTCTTTTTATGGCATAGCTTGTCATAATCTTGTGGCTTTCGTGTTAGAAGTATTTGTCTCCAGATATCATGAAATCAATTGTAACCAGCAGACCTATATGAGAAGTTCATTTTAAAAGTGGTATTGAAGATGCTACATGCTACATTAAGTACTTCTGTTCATTGATTTCACATAAAATCAATGAAAAGAAGTATTTTGGTTAACTGGAGGTGGCATATAGTTAGTATAGTGTCATGGAACTTATTTTCCAGTCTTAAGCAAGTCTATAATGGATTTACTGGTTCAAGTTTGATGGTTCGCCCTTGATTTCATTGTTATTTCCTTGCTCAGGGGAAGTTTATATAAGATCCTTCACCGTCCTGGCTGCCAAATTGACGAGAAGCGGAGGATTAAGATGGCCATTGACGTGGTATGGGCAAATCTTCCATATTTCTTTGGCATTTCATTTAATTGCCCCTGCTTATGCAGATGATCGTTTTCTTATAAGGCCAAAGGCATGAATTGCCTGCACACTAGTGTACCAACAATTGTTCACCGGGATCTTAAATCACCAAACTTGCTGGTCGACAATAATTGGACTGTAAAGGTCTGTTCTTTTGCACTTTAAGAATTTAATTTGATGGCATCATATTTGTATTAATGTGTCTGGTCTGTTGGCTCACCAATGTTATGATGCACAGGTTTGTGATTTTGGACTTTCACGCTTGAAGCACAGCACATTTTTATCATCCAAATCAACTGCTGGAACTGTAAGTAACCACCATCTGTGATCTGTAGGCTATTACAGGATGATTTTTTATTTCTTTAGCCGTCAGTAAATATGTACTTGTTCTATTTTTTATCCCCAGCCGGAGTGGATGGCACCTGAGGTCTTGCGTAATGAGCAATCAAATGAAAAGTGAGTGATTGACTATGTCTCTCATTTTAATTGTTTGCATAATGTCCTTATAAGTGTTGTTTACTTGTTCATTCTGCATTTTTCTAAATGAAGCAGCGACCTTCCCATTTGAGTTCCCGTGTCCGTTTCCAGTTTTCATTTGCTTCCAAGCAAGGAGGGTAGCCCCTGCTTTATGTATTGAGAGCATAAACAAAGTGCTTATACTGGAAAACAAAGACGGCTGACGATTGGCTTTAGTGTCACTTGCTGTCAAGTGGGATCCCACCAAAGTCCCACTTCTAGTTCTTTTGCCAAAATCTAGTTCAAATTTTGAGCAAACATCTGAACTAAAATTTGGCAAATAAACTAAAAGTGGGACTTTGGCGGGATCCCACCTGACACCTTACGCTTAGCGTTTATAGAGCAGTAGAGTAGACACCACATCCACACCAATCCTCACATTGATGTGAAAATAATATACTTGGTCTCTCCCAAACCCTTCAGCCTATTTTGTTCATCTTTTTTTACTTGTTTTTAAATTAACGCAACATCTTAATTAACCTCACACAACTATTACTGGAAACGCAGGTGTGATGTTTACAGCTTTGGTGTCATCTTGTGGGAACTAGCAACACTTAGAATGCCATGGGGTGGGATGAATCCGATGCAAGTTGTGGGAGCTGTTGGCTTCCAGGACCGAAGGCTGGACATTCCAAAGGAAGTCGACCCTCTAGTTGCAAGGATTATATGGGAATGCTGGCAGAAGTACGTTTTCTCAAATATCTCTTTTACATCGAGTTGAAAAAGAACTCCCATCTCTTCCTGTTATGAACTTACCGACTGGAGATGCTAATGTTAGATGCGAGCTAATCTTGGGTTTTCTACTCTCCAGGGATCCAAATCTGCGCCCTTCCTTTGCACAGCTAACGACTGCTCTGAAGACCGTCCAAAGGCTAGTAGGCCCCTCTCACCCGGAGACGCAGAGCCCTCCTGTGTCCCAGGAGATCTGGGTGAACTCCTCTACCCCATGACGGCATGGAGGCATTCAGAACTTTCAGTTTCGGAGAACTGTTGCTTGTTGCGGTCCCCAAATGTGGGCGCGTTGTGTAGATAGATTGAGCGCCCCAGATGTGGTAGATGTATCCTGTTGTGCTGCCGGCAAAGGTCTCGTGGCAGCCAGAGAGTATTTACAGAGTCGCCCATGAAGCAACGGTCGGCAGAAGAGAGATCCAGTCTGTCTTTCCCGTTGTGCATCACAAATTCACAACTGGGTGCGAGCCCTCTGGGAAGCAGTGAGAGCTCATGCTGTTGAACTAAGATGCGTCTCATATGATCTGATCTTGTCTATATGATCTGATCTTGTCTGACTGTGCTTACATTACAGGTGAATTAAGCACGTAATTAAAGTACTCCCTCCGTCCAGAAATAACTGACTTGAGTTTGTCTAGATTCGAATGTATCTAGATGTATTTTAGTGTATAGATACATTCGAATCTACACAAACCCAAATCAGTTATTCCTGGAAGGAGGGAGTAAGATTTAAGCCGCATATGAGGGCAGCAGTCATGGAAGTTCCTTGTCGTCGGACTGTGCTTGTAAAATATACACCCTTGCTATGTGGGTTCTCACACATTGTCATTGATTCATCAACTTCTGCAGTCCTACAGAACGCAGGACGTGCTAGAGTAATGCAGTAATAATGGAGGCTTTGTATAATACGTGAAGTGCAAACGTTTAACTGTTTACAACATCGTGTCGTAGCAACATCTTTCTCAAAAATGAAGGAAAAATTGTCTTGTTAAAGATGAAATCATTATGAACATGCCATATAGCCCATATAAAGGGCAAACACCTACTTAGATGTGAGCTTTATGAAAACTTTTCTTCCGAAAGGATTTGTGATATTTGTTGGTGGAGCTATATTAAGAGATAAGTGCACAATTCTCCATAATAACTTTGCAAAAGGACATCCTATAAACAAATGCTGAATAGTCTTCTTTGTAAGAATGACCTTATGAAGAAGGAACCACATAAAAATTTAATCTTAAGTGGAACCTTAATTTTTCAAATATATTTGCGGAGAAACCTAGTGTTTTCATTTTAAATATATTGATTGAACTGAAAATGAACTAGACGTAGTAAGTTTCCACTTGAAAACATTATAACATCATCTGTATTAGAAAGTTGGATATCCATTAGTCTCTCCACTAAATGTGTCCAATATAAACCAGCCAAAACTCTTCTAAAACATAAGGAATGGTTGATAGAATATTCGCCATTGAGATCTCTTTTCGATGAGTAATGTTATAAACAGATGGATACTGATTTTCTACTGGCTCATCCCCAACCAAGTATATCTTCCCAAAATCTCGTGGTTAAACCATTACCAACATGGAACGATCCCCTATGTAGGAACTCTTCCTTGACACTCATTAGTCTTTCCAAAATGGAGAGTTCCGTGGTTTTACAGTTAATTTGGGATAAAGATTTAGGATGAATGTATTTATTTTATAGCAGCCATTTGCTGAGCAGGCATCTATTCTTTATCTCTAAAACCTCGACTCCCAAGCCCCCTGATCTTTTGGCCTACAAATTATATTTCATTTAGTTAACCTATATTTCTTTTTGTGGCCATCACTCTGCCAAAAGAATATAGATCTAAAGAATCCAGTTGCTCTCATACCCCTTTGGGTATTTGAAGGAAGGATAACATAAACATCGAAAGGCTTGTAAGGATAGAGTTAACTAGAACTAGACGATGTCCATATGATAACAACTTGTCAATCCAACTATTAAGCTTCTTCTCAAAATGATCCTCTATTGGTTTCCATTCTCTTTTTTAAGCTTTCGGAAGTGATTTGGAATCCCCAAATATCTAAAAGGGAGAGAACTAACTTCACATCCAAAAAGAATCTTGTATTCCTCTTTTACCTATTTTGCTTTCCCGAAGCAAAAAATGTCAATCTTATGAAAATTAATTTTCAATCCAAAAAGTTCTCCAAAGATAACAAGAATAAGCTTCATATTGAGAGCCTTCTCTAAATCATGCTCCATGAAGATAATAGTATCATCCGCATATTGGAGAACTGACACTCCTCCCTCAACTAGATGAGCAATGAGGTAATGCACTTTTCCATCTTCATTTGCTTGTGTAATCATGATTGCTAACATATCATCAACTAGATTGAGAAAAATAGGAGATAAAGGATACCCTTGACGCAAACCTTTATGCATCTGGAAGTAATGATCTATGTCATCATTTACACTAATACCTAGACTCCCTTTTCTATAATTTTTTAATCCATTCGCACCACAACGGATCAAAGCCTTTCATTTGAAGCACTTATTGCAAGAAATACCACATGACCTTGTCATACGCTTTTTTCAAAATCAATCTTAAAAATAACCCCGTCAATTTCCTTCCTATGAAGTTCATGCATCGTCTCATGTAAGTTCATGACCCTTTTCAAGATGTGTCTCCTAGGCATAAAAGCAAATTGGGTAGGTTTTACAATTGAATCCGCAATTCTTGAAATGAGGTTAGTGCCTACCTTTGTAAAGATCTTGAAGCTAAAATTAAGCAAGCAAACAGGCTTGTATTGTTGAATTTGAATCACATTTTGTTTCTTAGGTAACAGAATTATCGTCCCAAAGATTAAAATGGAATAGAGGTAGTTCTCCTTTTTGAAAACAATTAAACATATACAGTAAGTCGCCTTTTAAGGTACTCCATAATTTTTTATAGAACTCAGCTAGGAACCTATCTGGGCTTTATTCTTTTCCATTTGCATAATAGTCTGGTAAATTTCCTCCTCGGTAAAATCAGCTACAAGAATGGAATTTTCCTCTGCTGAAAGTTGTTTAATATCATGAGTCATTGATTCTATCATAGAAATGTGACTCGGGGCTGGCAGCCCAAAAAGACACTTATAGTATTCAGAGATGTACTTCTTTAGATTTTTATGACCAATTAATGTTTCATCGTCTTGCTCGAGATGGAATATCTTCTTTTGCCTATGTTTTCTGTTTGTAATTAGGTGAAAGTATTTAATGTTGTTACCATCTTCTTGGATATGTTTTACTTTTGCGTGTTGAGATTACTTGGAATCTTCCTCTCTCATTAGAGTTGCTACCTTATTTGTAGCCTTCACGCAAGTCTTCCCTCTCTGTTGTATCAAGTGGACTAGTTTCGGCTTTACAATCAAGGAAGTCAACAATCTTAAGGTGTTATTTCGGTTTTTATCTATTTTGCTTCGATTACGAGCCTAACCTCTGAGGAACTGGCCTATATGGCGAATCTTATTCTTCTATCTCTCAAGAGGATTATGTCCTTTGGAAATAGATGCCCACTCGTGCGCAACCATTTCAAGAAAACCTTCTTGTTTAAGCCAAGAAAATTCAAACGATTTTTTTGTTTCCGATATGTGCAGCCTCTCCTGATTCTAATAGAAGAGGTGTATGATCTGAGCCCCATCGAGGCAAAGCACTCACTAAGACTAATGGGAATTTCTATCCCTGTTCAACACTGGATAAAATCTTGTCTAGCTTTTTGTTTGTGGGCGTCTCTCTTCGACTGGACCAAGTAAACTATCTTCCCGAAAGCACTAATTCCCTTAAGTCTAGGCTTTCAATAATTGCGCTAAAAATAAAAAGCCATCAAACATTAAAGTTGTCATTGTTTTTTAGTCTTGCTTTCTAATTATGTTAAAATCTCCGCCCACTAGCATTGGAAGATGCTCATTATCGTAGGTCCTAACTAGTTCAGCAAGAAATTAAGTCGTTTGCTCATCTTAAGCAGCCCCATATATTGCTACTAGGACCCATCTAAAACTGTCCATTTTGGAATTGACATACATTTTAACGCATCTATCCCCAACAATCACATTCTGTATATGAAGTGAGGAAACATCGATGGCAATCAGCATGCCTCCAGAGCTTCCAATAGGAGGTAGATATTGGTAGTTAGAGCCGCCAGCCAAGTGATCAAGAAAAGGAGCTGAAAAGTTAGCTCGCCCGGTTTTTAGAATTGCAAAAAATGTACTCCCTCCGATCCAGTTTATTAGACACGCACGTAGTTTTAAAAAATCTTTGACTATCAATTTTGATCAATAAAATATACAATAAATATCTCAAAAAATATACCATTGAAAACTACTTTTAAAGATAAATCCAATGATATAATTTTTCTTGACATATTATATAAAATTTGTTGACCAAAATTAGTGGTCAAATTTATACTTGATCTACGTGCGTGCCTAATAAACCGGACCGGAGGGAGTAGTTTATGTTCTCTAATTGTTTCCTGGACAAAAAAGATGCTTCGCCAAGTCACCAAAACCATCACTATTCTAAAAACAACGTCTCGTTGTTAAAAAAGCAAAAATTAAGCCTTATAATTTTTCTTATTTCGAACACTATGTCGAACTACTGTTTGTAGCACCTTCTCTTTCTTTCTATTAGACTTCGGTTTCTTTAAATCACGAATCAGGGCATTCTGATCCTCATGATCCGATGAGCCTTGTTGTTCGTTGTCTCTGAGGTCTAAAGACAAGTTTCCAGCCTTTTCTAAAATAACTAGCTTTCCTCTCTTAGGATTTGCCAACGATTGTTCTTCACTCTTCTTAAGCATAATTACTTTTCTTTTACAGTATTTCAATATAGGCCTTCTCGAGTACGTTGGACCATCTTTTGACAAAGTCTGGATCGAGTTTGAGTCATCTTCTCTTGTACGCATATGAGGAGTCTACAGGTGTGTCTGGCGTGACATCCTATCCTCCTCCGGGATTATCTTTCGTGCAGCCGTTAAGGCAACTTTTTTTTCTCCCTGATAGTGTTGCTCAATTAGATTGATGCTCCCAACTGTTCTTCGTTGTGGCTTGGCTACTTTTTTTTACCAAGTTTGTAACAGTTTTTGCTTGGTTTTCCGAAAATTAACTAAGCAACTCTTTTCTGGATGAGACAATTTTTTATCTTCGTTTTAAAAAACTGCTCTTTTCTTTCAAATGCGAGGAAATTCATTCTAAGACTACACACTAATCAAGCAGTCGGCTCTGTGGCCCAAGCACACCAACACCTGCCACAACAAAGTCGCCGTTACACACACCGTCCCGATGCCGCACACCGGTCAAGAGCCGCCACTCTGTCGTCCAAGCAACCAAATCAGACACCCTACAACATAACTAGTCATAGTGCAAATAATTTTTATGTAATTTCAGAAGTAACTAAGTGTTCAACTCAGCAAAATTGCTTATGTGGCAGTGAATTAATAAAGAAAGAGTAAGATAGAGTAACATATTTGGTTACGGTAACATCATATATATCAAGGCAAAATGAGTAATCACCTAATAAATGATGCTTTGCATGACATCACTTACTCCACTATAAAAATAGTAACATAGACTAATAACATATACTCTCCACTATGACCAGTCTAAGAATCTCTGCCCTCTAGAGCCGTCGCTTCGACTACAACTAAATAACGCACCCGTGGTAGACATATCTTGATGTGCAGCCGCGAGAAACAACACAAGGGTTCTCTTTTCACTCATTGTCATTGACTGTTGTACATTCATCGAGTTCTGCGGTCCCATAGAACACGTGCATGCAAATTGCAATATTAATACAGTACTACTGGATGCTTTGTATAAAGACATTACTACGCGTCCCCTGGGAGATAAACCCCCCAAATCCTCCGAATCCTTCTGTTGACACGTATCCTCAAAAAAGGTCCTAAATCCCGTTTTTGCTACAAATAGTCTCGCTTTTGCTACATGTAGCAGAAAACGGTTCGGTCCAAAAAAAAAGATATCCTAGACCTCGCCAGAAAGTTCGCCGGAGACCTCGCCGAAGACCTTGTAGCAAAAAAATGTTCTAGTGTAGCAAAACTGACATCGCCGGAGACTCTCGCCGGAGACCTCGTAGCAAACAATTTACGCTATTGTAGAAAAAACACAAAATAGTTGTAGCAAAATGTTTTTTCTAATGTAGCAAAGGGGACATCCCTAGAGACATCGCCGGAGACTCTCGCCGAAGACCTCGTAACAAAACCATAAAAATTGGTTGTAGCAAAACATTATACGAAAGTAGCAAAAAATATACGAATACATAGCACAAATAATATGCTAAGGTAGCAAAATGCTCGTAGCAAAGATAGACACAAAAGTAGCGACACCGGTCAACTAGAGTAGCAAGCGGTCGAAACTGTGGTAGCACCGTCGGGCACCATCGGTAGCAACTTTGTCCATCTCATAGAGCAACACCATTCAACGTCTTCTTCCTTCTTCCTTCGGTGACCCGCCCCTCAAAGCCACCTGCAGCACGTACGGCGAATGAGTCCCAGTTGTCCTCAAGGCCGCCATGTTGGTTAGTGGTGCAGGCTTGTGGAGGAGGAAAGCTGAAGGAGAGGGACGTCAGGTGACCGCTGGGAGGATGACCGGTGGTTGGAGAGGTACGAGCGCCGGCAACCAGGCCATGGCGGCGCTGCCATGGCTGTGGGCAGCAGAGAAACCGTGAGTGTGTCATGGGAGCTAGGGGAGGCAGCACACGCGTAGGGCGGCGGCAGCGATGCAGATGGTAGTGGCGGAGGCACCTGTGAGAGGCGGCAACCGAAGCGAGAACATAGGAAAAAATCAGGAAGGTAGCGATTTGAGAAAGAAACAATAGAAAGGATAAGGTAGGTGATAGTTTAAGAGAATAATAACTTGTATTGATTTCAACCACGGTGGGCTGTTTATATAGATTACAACTGACTTGGACTCCAAGACATACATGAGACAGGTGGAAAAAGCGATTTAAGAATGATTAGTTTAGTGAGAATTCCGTTTTTGTCGAATAATAGAGATAGAGTTACAATCCAAATAGGGAGAGGCGGCCGGTGCCCTAGCCGACCTATACTCTAATATCCCCCCGCAGTCTCAACGTCAGGGGTAACGATGTTGAGACTGGAGCGAATGTCTCTAAATGATGAAGTGGGAGTCCTTTAGTAAAAATATCAGCAAATTGTGCACTAGTAGGAACATGAAGAACTCGAACGTCGCCAATAGCCACCTTTTCACGAACAAAGTGAATGTCAATCTCAATATGCTTCGTGCGCCGATGCTGAACGAGATTAGAAGCCATGTAGACTACAGAAATATTATCACAATAAACAATGGTGGCTCGCTCTAGGGGACGATGAAGCTCGACGAGTAGCTGACGCAGCCACACCGCCTCCGCCACAGCATGGGCAACCGACCTATACTCAGCCTCAACAGAAGACCTGGAAACTGTTACCTGCCTTTTAGAACACCAAGAAAAAAAATTATCTCCTAAATAAACGCAAAATCCGGATATGGACCGTCGAGTATCTGGACAACCTGTCCAGTCTGCATCAGAATAAACTGTCAAGCTTGTAGGAGAAGAAGAGTTTAGAAGAAGACCGTGATCAAGAGTGCCTTTTAAATATCGAAGAATCTGTTTTACATGAGCAAGGTGAGGAGCACGAGGATCATGCATGGAAAGACAGACTTGCTGGACCGAATAAGAAATGTCAGGACGAGTGAGAGTGACGTACTGAAGAGCACCAGTGATGCTACGATAAAATGTGGGATCGGAAACAGGATCACCATTGGCCGACAGTTTGGCACCTATATCGGCCGGAGTGCGAGAGGGTTGACAATCAGACATACCAGCCCGTGAAAGCAAATCCAAAAGATATTGTCGTTGAGAAAGAAAAAGAGAGGACTTTGTGCGAGAAACATTAATACCAAGAAAATGATGAAGAGATCCTAAATCAGTCATGGAAAATTCACGATGAAGTGAAGAAATAATATGTTGAAGAAAAGAGTCAGAGCTAGCAGTAAGAATAATGTCATCAAAATAAAGGAGAAGATATGCAGTATGTTCGGAGGAACGAAAAATGAATAGGGAAGAATCAGATTTAGAAGGGATAAAGCCAATGGTTTGAATGAAAGTAGCAAAACATTGAAACTAGGCACGAGGAGCCTGTTTGAGACCATGAAGAGATTTTTTGAGTAAACAAACAAGATTGGGAGAAGAGGGATGCTCAAAACCAGAGGGTTGCTGACAGTAGACAGTTTCATTAAGAGTACCATGGAGAAAAGCATTTTTAACATCAAGTTGATGAATCGGCCATGAAGAAGAAACGACAAGACTAAGTACGATGCGAATAGTGCTTGGTTTGACAACGGGGGAAAAGGTCTCATCGAAATCAATGCCATATTGTTGTGAAAAACTGCGACAAACCCAACGAGCTTTGTAACGAGCAAGAGAGCCATCAGAATTAAGTTTGTGTCAAAAGACCCATTTACCAGAAACAACATTAATACCAGAAGGTTTTGGAACGAGAACCCGTGTATTTTTTTTTGTTGAAGAGCATCAAATTCTCGTCACGCATAGCTGAAAACCAAAGAGGATCAAGAAGAGCATGTTTGTAGGATGTGGGTATAGGAGAAATTGTGGTTGTGGCTGTGAGATTGAGATGTTTAGAAGGGAGAAGAAAGCCACGTTTGCCACGAGTGCACATGACGTGATCATTGGTAGGTGGTTGAATAGGAACGACATTAGGTGGTAAGGTGGGTGTGGAGGAAGACTCGACAATAGGTGTTGGTGGATCAGGTGATGGGGTAGATGGTTCGGTGGTAGGAGTAGGGGAAGTGGTGCTACGAGGGGTGGTCACGATAGTGGTGGGGGTGGTGACAGGTTCCTGTCGTGGCAAAGAATTGGGTGAAAGTTCTGCCGTGGCAGAGAAACAAGCGAAAATCACCTTGCGGCGGAGATGCTGCATGAGCAGGGCAAAAATCTGCCGCCAAGGGCTGATGGGTTGAATGAAGGGTGTTTTGGTAGTGGTAGGGACTGGTGGTTCGTTTTGGGGAGTGAGTTTGGTGGTAGCATAAGGAAAAGTATTTTCTCAAAGGTAACATGGCGAGAAACAATTACACGACCAGAAGAAGGATCAAAACAACGATATCCTTTGTGATCATCAGAAAGTCCAAGATGAATGCAAGGTAGGGAACATGGTTCGAGTTTATTGGATGTTGTAGAGGCAATGTTTGGAAAACAAAGGCAACCAAAAACACGCAAGAAAGAATAGTCTGGGTGAGATAAAAATAAAGATTGAAAGGGTGAATAAAGAGGACACGTTTTGGTGGGGCGAACATTGATGAGGAAAGTGGCAGTGCGAAGAGCTTCAGCCTAGAAACAAGAAGGAAGAGAGGCTTGCAAAAGTAAAGTGCGTAGAATATCATTGAAAGGATACGAATGTCGCCCAGGGGGGTTAATAGGCGATTAAAACTTTTCTTAGAGTGGCTCAACAAAGACGGAATAAAACTAGTGTTTACTTTGTTAAGCACAACCTAGAAACAACTAAGGTTCACCTATGTACACCAACAACTTATGCTAAGCAATACAAACAACAAAGTGATAGCAAGATATATATTACTTCAAGCACGAAGTCTATTACAATGTAAAGTGCATAAGTAAAGAGTTCGGGTATAGAGATAACCGAGGCACGCGGGGACACCGATATTTTACCGAGTTCCTCCCAATATGGAGTACGTCTCGTTTGGAGAGGGGTGGTATCAAACCACCAACGCCACAAAAGGCCTCCCTTATTATCCGGTGAATCTCACCCCAACGGGATCGATCCACGCTTCCACTATCGGTGCACTTGTCGGTGGCAACCGAAACCTCTCACAAGGTTGGGGCACTTCTCCACAACTTAATTGGAGGCTCCCAACAAACGCCACAAAAGGCCTCAACAAATGCCACCAAGGCCACAAAACCGTCTAGGGTTCCAAGAACCCAAGAGGAACAAGCTTCAATGAGCAACTCAAAGCAAATCCTCCGAGGAGAACTCAACCCGATGCACCAAATGCAAATGACACGAACACCACAAAGATGCTCAAATCCCTCACTCTCAAGTTCCAACAAAGCTACTAAAGCTATTGGGGAAATAAGAGAGGAGGAATCAAAGAGAGACACAAAATCCCCAAAAATCTAGATCCCTAAAGATGCACTCACAAAGAGATGAATCGGTTAGGTTAAAACGTGAGTCTAGATCTCCTCTCTCTTCCACTCAAATATGGGAAAGAATCATCGGAGAGAAAAGATTAGGCAAGCTTCAAGATCTAGAGCAAGTGTGGACAAAGCTTAGGCTAATAGATAAGAAAGAAACCCTCTAAACTCAAAAAGGACAAATCGAGAAGCTTAGGCTAATAGATAAGAAAGAAACCCTCTAAACTTAAATAAGGGTCCAAAAATCTGGCCGTTAGGGCTATTTTTCAGACCGGTCCGGTACTAGTCCCAGACCGAGAAAAAAATCAAGGCAGAAAATCGAGAAGGGCTAGCAAGTGGGGCAGAGCATGCAGCAGCAGCGGCGCATGCGGCAGTAGCAGTTGCAGGCATGGCAGCTAGCAGCGCAAGGCAGCAGCGCGGCAAGCAAGCGGCTGCAGGCAGCACAGCAGCCAGCAGCGCAGCGGCCACAGCGCGTCAACGCGCGTGCGTGCGCGCAGCCAGCTCAGCAGCAGCTAGCGCAACGCATGCGGCAGCAGCGGGCCCCAGCACGAGAAGCGGAGCGGGCGAGGCAGGCGCATGGGGCCAGGCGAGGGCGGAAGCTGCGCACGCGGACAGGTCAACGCCGCGCGGGATCTGACGCGAGCGAGAGAGAAATCGAGTGCGGGGCGTGCACTAGATCTGGATCTGTACCGTGGGAGTTAATTGGATAAAACTATTATAATTGAAGCTGTTGGAACGGGTCAGTATCACTTTTGATAATCTTGACATGTCAGTAGCAATTTTGGGATCTGGCGTTGCGAATCAATTGGTCGTTGGAAATGACTTTTGGCGCTTTTCGACGGCCGGTTGTAAGTGCTGAGTTGACGTCACGTGTCAAGGAGGAGCTGAGGTGGAAGTGGGGCCCACCAATCAGACATATCTCTTTTTTTTTTTCATTTTTCTTTCCTATTTTACTATTTACCAACAGTGAGTCTCACTTGTCAGCGTCCCTATTTTTTCCCACACGCCTTCTTCCGCACACCTATTTGCAGCTGACTAGTCAGAAAAAATGCTACATAGACATAAGCACGCCCGCGAGCTCGTTGGCGGGACACAAGCACACCCCGCGAGCACGCCTAGGAGCTCACCGACGGAATTCCACGAGCACACCCTGCAAAGCTCTGCATGAGTGACTAGACAAGGTCTCGCGTGCTCCCTACAAGGTACTTGTGTAGTGACTAGACAAGCTCGTCGCCATTGCCTCCCTGCAAAGCTCTCCCTTCCCGCGTACCGCCGCTCTCCGTCGGCCGCCTTCTGTCGCCCCGCGCCCGCCGCTCGCCCCGCCCTGCGTGCTGCTGCTCGCTGCCGGCCGCCTGCTGCCGCCCCGTGTCCGCTGCTCGCCCCGCGCCCGCGTGCTGCCGCTCGACGCCGGCCGCTCGCGCCGCATCGCGCACGACGGCTCGCCCCGCGCCCGCGTGCTGCCGCTCGCCCCGCGCTCTGCCGTCGCCCGCCGGCCCCGCGCTCGCCCTGCTTGTCGCCTTGCCTGCGCGTGAGCAGCAGCGCGCAGCTCGTTGGCTCACAGCCCCGTCACGCTCGCCGACCACCGCCCATGAGCAGCAGCGCGCGGCTTGCCGGCTCTCAGCCCCGCCGCGCTCGCCGGCCACAGCTCTCCGGGATGGAGCTGACCCTGATCTCGGGGAAGGACCTCAAGGACGTCAACCTGCTCTCTGGGATGTAGGTCTACGCGCTCGTCTCGCTCTCCGGCGACCCGCGCTCGCGCGCCCGCTAACGCCGCAGGCTCCCTCCACGTCCTGCTCCGCACCGAGCGCGCCCTCGACGACCGCGACGTCGGCGAGGTACACATCCCGCTCTCCAAGCTGCTCTCCGGGGCGCCCGACGGGCCCGTGCCGGTTAAGTTCGTCGCATACAAGTTCAGGAAGATCGGGTCCCGGAAGCCGCAGGGCGTACTCAACTTCTCCTACAAGCTCGGCGAGGTGACTCTGGCCTGCGCCGGCGCGTATGGTGCCCAGGACGCCTACGCGCAGCCTCCGCCTCAGACCATGTACCCGCCTCGCTAGACACTGAGGAAGAAGAAGAAGGTGGGTGGGGAAAATCAGTAAGCCTGACAGGTGGGACCCATGGACAGTAAATAGTAAAATAGAAAAGAAAAATAAAAAATAAAATCAGATATGGCTGACAGGTGGGCCCGACTTCCACCTCAGCTTCTCCTAGACACGTGGCGCCAACTCAGCACTTACAGCTGGGCCCGAGCCGTCAGAAAACGTGTCAAAGTACTCTTAGTCATGAATAGCCCGATTCGTAACGCTTGTATCCCAAAATTGGTACTGACATGCCAAAATTACCGGAAGTGGTACTGACCCGTCCCGACAGCCCAATTGTGGTAGTTTTATCCAATTAACTCGTATCAGGGAAAAGAAAACTGGGTCGTCCAGGCCGGGCAGTAATCTTGGACCGCGGTAATCTGGGATTTAGGTACCTAGCCAGACGAGAAAGAAAATGGGCGTTTTTAGGCCAAGGCGTAATCTTAAAGCCCGTCAAGGCAATCTACCAGCTCAAAAGCATTGACAGCAAATATTCAAGCAATAACTTTTGTTGAAAGCTCAGGTCGCCCGATTCAAATTGCGTTGGATAGAGGACGACAAGGGCTTTCCAATAAAAAGTGGAAATATTGATTATCACCAAGTGAGAAAGTATCAAGTAGAATAATGTGTGATACCTCACTTGGTGAGAAACCGAAAAACCGCATAAATCAAAATCGCAATAAGATACATATGGGAGATCCGATTTTGATAAACAAGAGCTTGTTATGGAGATTACCACAAGCTCTATATCCTCACATGGATAAGACCAAATAACAACCAAATATGATGATGCAAGTATGCAAAGGTTTGAGCTCTCTCCGAACGATGTGACCGAATTACTCATACGAGAGCCCCTCTTGATAGTACGGTTATCTATCCTAAACCCGGTTTTCCACTAACAATATAAGACCGGCAAAAGGGAAAACCTATCAAGATTATACCTTTGCCTTGAGCATTCCACTTGAGCTCGATGTAGACGGTCTTGCCCTTCTCAAGATGGAACGCCTTTCTTAATTCCTCATCATCGACCTCGCATATTGAGCTTGCACGAGAAATCTTCTTTGCATTTCATCGACCTTGAAGTCAACACATGCTCCCAGCGATGCCAATGGACAAATCCTACAAGTATAACTTAATACACACATTAGTCCATAAAGATTGTCATTAATTACCAAAACCACACATGGGGGGCCCAACATGTTCTTTCAATCATTTATAGAACGAAGAGAACGTTCGGCTTTACCGTTTTGGGGAGAAGTATAAGGACAAGAGAAACAAAGAAGGATTCCTTGAGAAAGAAAGAAACTGCGGTTTGTAGTGTTGTCAAATTCTCGTCCATTATCACACTAAATAAATCGAATAGGCAAGCCAAAGTGAGTAAGAACATACTGCCGAAAATTTATGAAAATTGTATGCACATCAGATTTTGCACGAAGAGGAAAAGTCCAAATATAGTGAGAGTAGTCATCCAGGATCACAAGAGAATATTTATAACCAGAAACACTAGGGACTGGAGATGTCCATAAATCACAATGAAGAAGCTCAAATGGAAAGGTACTAACAGTAGTTGAGGTGCCAACAGGTAATCAAACATGTTTGCTGCATTAACATGCATTACAAAGTGAGGGATTGTGACAGGAACTAGAGCTAGGTATACGAAAATCTTGAAGAAAAGACGACAGAGTAGTTTTATTTGGGTGCCCTAGACGACGATGCCATAAATCAACAGATGCAAGCCTGTGGATATGGGTGCGCCATGAAGTGGATAAAGATTGCCCGTGCTATTGTACCAAGCGAGAACCTCCCCCGTTTTCAGATCCTTCACATACAAACGAAAAGGGTCAAAAGCTAGAATAACTTTGTTGTCAATACAGAATTGTCGAACAGAAATAAGATTTTTGATTAGGGAAGGAACAACAAGAATATTACGTAGAAGAAAATTAGCATAAGATGAAGAGATGTGAGAATTTCCGGCGCAAGAGATAAGAACTGTGGATCCATCGCCAATAGTGATTATTGAAAAGGGAGAGCGGAAACAAGCTGACAGCAAATTCATATTTGAAGACATATGCGAGGATGCACCTGAATCGAAAATCCAATCCGTACCTTCGTTATTTAGTGTAAAGTTGTTCATGGCGTTGATGAGGCGGCTTGGTCCCACTTCGGCTGAAGGGGAGGAGCAGAGGAGCCGGGAGCTTGCATGTTGACGTAGGGGAGGGGCGGTAGCTAGTTGTACGCGTACGGAGCTTGCATGGTGCCATAGGTGTAGGGGTTCATAGCATAGAAAACAAAAAAATTCTATCGCATGCACACAAACAAGCCAAGATCTATCTACTAGATTGAGAAAGTATCAAGTACAATAATGTGTGATACCTCACTTGGTGAAAAACCGAAAAACCGCATAAATCAAAATCGCAATAAGATACATATGGGAGATCCGATTTTGATGAAAAAGAGCTTGTTATGGAGATTACCACAAGCTCTATATCCTCACATGGATAAGACCAAATAACAACCAAATATGATGATGCAAGTATGCAAAGGTTTGAGCTCTCTCTGAACGATGTGACCGAATTACTCATACGAGAGCCCCTCTTGATAGTACGGTTATCTATCCTAAACCCGATTTTCCACTAACAATATAAGACCGGCAAAAGGGAAAACCTATCAAGATTATACCTTTGCCTTGAGCATTCCACTTGAGCTCGATGTAGACGGTCTTGCCCTTCTCAAGATGGAACACCTTTCTTAATTCCTCATCATCGACCTCGCATATTGAGCTTGCACGAGAAATCTTCTTTGCATTTCATCGACCTTGAAGTCAACACATGCTCCCAGCGATACCAATGGACAAATCCTACAAGTATAACTTAATACACACATTAGTCCATAAAGATTGTCATTAATTACCAAAACCACACATGGGGGGCCCAACATGTTCTTTCAATCATTTATAGAACGAAGAGAACGTTCGGCTTTACCGTTTTGGGGAGAAGTATAAGGACAAGAGAAACGAAGAAGGATTCCTTGAGAAAGAAAGAAACTGCGGTTTGTAGTGTTGTCAAATTCTCGTCCATTATCACACTAAATAAATCGAATAGGCAAGCCAAAGTGAGTAAGAACATACTGCCGAAAATTTATGAAAATTGTATGCACATCAGATTTTGCACAAAGAGGAAAAGTCCAAATATAGTGAGAGTAGTCATCCAGGATCACAAGAGAATATTTATAACCAGAAACACTAGGGACTGGAGATGTCCATAAATCACAATGAAGAAGCTCAAATGGAAAGGTACTAACAGTAGTTGAGGTGCCAACAGGTAATCTAACATGTTTGCTGCATTGACATGCATTACAAAGAGAGGGATTGTGAGAGGAAATAGAGCTAGGTATACGAAAATCTTGAAGAAAAGACGACAGAGTAGTTTTATTTGGGTGCCCTAGACGACGATGCCATAAATCAACAGATGCAAGCCTGTGGATATGGGTGCGTCATGAAGTGGATAAAGATTGCCCGTGCTATTGTACCAAGCGAGAACCTCCCCCGTTTTCAGATCCTTCACATACAAACGAAAAGGGTCAAAAGCTAGAATAACTTTGTTGTCAATACAGAATTGTCGAACAGAAATAAGATTTTTGATTAGGGAAGGAACAACAAGAATATTACGTAGAAGAAAATTAGCATAAGATGAAGAGATGTGAGAATTTCCGGCGCAAGAGATAAGAACTGTGGATCCATCGCTAATAGTGATTATTGAAAAGGGAGAGCGGAAACAAGCTGACAGCAAATTCATATTTGAAGACATATGCGAGGATGCACCTGAACCGAAAATGCAATCCGTACCTTCGTTATTTAGTGTAAAGTTGTTCATGGCGTTGATGAGGCGGCTTGGTCCCACTTCGGCTGAAGGGGAGGAGCAGAGGAGCCGGGAGCTTGCATGTTGACATAGGGGAGGGGCGGTAGCTGGTTGTACGCGTACGGAGCTTGCATGGTGCCGTAGGTGTAGGGGTTCATAGCATAGAAAACAAAAAAATTCTATCGCATGCACACAAACAAGCCAAGATCTATCTGCTAGATTGTATCAACGAGTCGATAGAAGCACTCACCCTCAAAGATTCCAAAGCGGTTAACGAGAGCAGATTCTCGTGGGTGATGTAGTCGTACACTTGTCGATCTCAAGATCGCGTAGACGATCCTTCCGGCTGCGTTAAGCAAGCGCTTCGGTACGTTCGAAATTCGATGAATACCTTCCTCTCCCTTGTTCCAAGTGGCGGAGGTTGTAGTTCTCCCCTCGCGATTCTAGCAGCACGACGGCGTGGTGTCGGAAGTAGAGGGAAGATCCCGCAGGGCTTCGCCTAAGCCGGTGCGAGTTATGGTGGATTAGGGTTTCCTAGAGATCTAGGGTTTAGAAGACCAGGAGGAGGAGAAGATGTCGGCGGCGGATAGAGCGGCGGCAATGGACCGGTGGCGACGCAAGGCAGCGGCGGCGGCGCGGGCGGCGGCGGGTTGGGTGGAGAGGGGCTAGGGCTCGTGGTGTTGGGGCAGCCCTCCCCCTATATTTATGAGAGGGGGGGCAGCCTTGGGAGGGTGGGTTTGAATCCAAACCCAAACCCAAGTTGGATTGAGAAAGGGACTTGTTCCTTCTTCCACTAGGAAACCATTGTTCCAGTTTGACTTTTCAAACTCCCGTTTGACTTTCAATTTAGAGCTCTAATTCTCTTTTGCAAATGCCCACACCAAGTGACCTAGGATATGATCCAATCATTCCAGTTACCCATGACACATTCATGCACCATTCTCCTTCCAGATCGGTGAACCGTCTAGAACCTTCTAGAACCTCTTCGATGAAAACATCGGAATTTTTCCCGAACTCCGAAATCGGACTTTCCTTATATGAATCTTATTCTCCGAACCATTCCGGATCTCCTCGTGATATCCCGGATCCCATCCGAGACTCCGAACAACATTCGGTATCCATACTAACATTCCATATCTACTAAACAACATCGAATCCTTAAGTGTGTCTCCCTACGGTTCGTGAATTATGCGGACATGACCGAGACACTTCTCCAATCAATAACCAATAGAGGAATCTAGAAATTCATATGGCTCCCACATATTTATACGATTACTTTGCGATCGAATGAACCACTTACATACGATACCAATTTCCCTTTGTCTCGCGATAGTTTACTTATCCGAGGTTTTGATCGTCGGTATCTTTGCATACCTAGTTCAACCTCGTTACCGATAAGTACTCTTTTCTTGTTCCTGTGATATGTGATCCCTTGTGAGCTAGTCACATGCTTGCAAGCCAATTGGATGACATTCCACCGAGAGGGCCCAGAGTATATCTATCCGTCATATGGATGGACAAATCCCACTCTTGATCCATGTGCCTCAACACATACTTTCCGAACACTCAATGCCACCTTTATAGCCACCCGGTTACGGTGTGGTGTTTGATGTCATCAAAGCATCCTTCCGGTGATGGTGATTAGCATGATCTCATGGTCGAAGGAATTAGGTTACTATGTATCAGAAAGCTTATAGCAATTGAACTATAAAAAATGACTTGATCTTTATGCTATGCTTATCTATAGGAGTATGTCCATCATACCATTCTCCTAATGATATGATCTTGTTGTTAACAACATCTCAATGTTCATGATCAGGAAACCACGATCATCTATTAACCAACAAGCTAGTATTACATAAAGGCTTTACTAGGGACTCTAATTTAGTTTACAAATCACACAAGTATTAATGTTTTCGGTTAATACTGTTATAGAATGAATGTAAACATTTATCATAAACACAAAGATATAATAATAACTATATTTATTATTGCCTCTAGGGCATATCTCCAACAGTCTTCCACTTGCACTAGAGTCAACTAATCTAGATTACATGGTAATATACCGAACACCCATGGCGGTTTGGTGCTGGTCATGTTTTGCCCTCAGGAGAGGTTTAGTCAACGGATCCGCCACATTCAGATCTGTGTGTACTTTGCAAATCTTTATGTCCCCATCTTGGACATGTTCTCGAATAGCGTGAAAACGTAGCTTGATGTGCTTTAGCTTCTTGTGTGACCTTGGTTCTTGCGCATTGGCTATGGCGCCCACGTTATCACAGTAGATAGACATTGGGTCCAGCGCACTAGGAACCACACCGAGCTCTGTAATGAACTCTTTCATCCATATCGCTTCTTGTGAAGCCTTCGAAGCAGCCATGTATTCTGATTCAGTTGAAGATCTCGCCACAACGCTTTGCTTTGCACTCCTCCAGCTAACTACTACACCATTCAAAATAAATACGTATCCAGATTGTGATTTAGAATCATCCGGATCGGTGTTCCAACTAGCATCGGTGTAACCATTAACAACGAGCTGTTCATCACCTCCATAAGAAAGAACCATATCCTTAGTTCTTCTCAAGTACTTAAGGATGTTTTTGACCGCTGTCCAATGATCCACTCCTGGATCACTTTGATATCCGCTAGTCAAACTAACATCATATGCAATGTCGGGTCTAGTACATAGCATGGCATACATAAGAGATCCTCTGGCTGAGGCATAGGGAGTCTTACTCATCCTTTCTCTATCTTCTGCCGTTGCAGGACTTTGAGTTTTACTCAAGGTCGTATTGGGCAACATGGGCAAGAACCCTTTCTTGTTATCTTCCATTCCAAACCTCTTTAGAACTTTGTCCAAATATGTACTCTGTGACAATGATATTAGGCGTCTCGATCTATCTCTATAAATCTTTATGCCCAATATGTAAGCTGCTTCGCCAAGATCTTTCATTGAAAAACTATTATTCAAATAATCCCTGACACTATTAAGAAGGTCTACATCATTCCCAATCAACAATATGTCATCTACATATAATATTAAGAATGCTACAGAGCTCCCACTCACTTTCTTGTAAATACAAGCTTCTCCATAAGTTTGTATAAAACCAAAGCTTTTGATTACCTTATCAAAACGTTGATTCCAACTTCGGGATGCTTGCTTCAATCCATATATGGACCGTTGAAGTTTGCATACCTTGTTAGCATCTTTAGGATTGAAAAAACCTTTGGGTTGCATCATATACAACTCTTCATCAATGTCTCCATTGAGGAACGCCATTTTGACATCCATCTGCCATATCTCATAATCATAATATGCAGCGATTGCTAACATAATCCTCACAGACTTTAGCTTCGCTACTGGTGAGAAAGTCTCATCGTAGTCAACTCCTTGAATTTGTCGAAACCCTTTTGCGACAAGTCGAGCTTTATAGACAGTAACATTACCATCAGTATCTGTTTTCTTCTTGAAAATCCATTTGTTCTTGACAGCCTTCCGACCATCCGGTAAGTCCACCAAAGTCCATATTTGGTTTTCGTACATGGATCCAATCTCGAATTTCATGGATTCTTGCCATTTATTGGAATCTGGGCTCATCATCGCTTCCTCATATGTTGAGTTGGACGAGCTAGGAGTATCATATTTGGCCAATCGACTTTGAAGCTGATCATGTGACTCATTGAGAATAGAGAACTCGTTTTTCAATGCCTTGTGAGCATTGTCAAGTTTCTCCAATTCCTCGGAGAGTCTATCATGAGCAGCCCCAAAGTCAATCCTTTCCTTCTTTAACTTCTTTGCTTTGGTGACAGCATTGTCACGTTCCTTAACAAGTTTAGTCACAATTTCTTCATGTGACTCTTCCATAGACTCAAGCCTCTCTTCAAGAGAGACCCGAGCTTCTTCTTCTTCAAGAGCATTTTTTAGGGATGCAATTTCCATTGCATCCTCCCTTTCAATTCTGCCCTTTTCTTCGAGGAGTGCTTCGTTTTGGGCCAACTGATCCATGAGAGCTTCAAAACGAACTTTGTGCTCACCTTGCAAGTTAGTGTAGAAATAATCCAAAGTAATAATCTCTTCTTTAACCTTAAGACTAGTAAGATCATCCATGTCTATCATAGTCTTGGGAAAAGAAGAGTTAGAAGAAGTTACCTCAGAGCTTCGTGCCATGAGGCAAGTTGCATTCTTTTTGATGATGTTTTCGTTTGGAGAGTCGAAGGGAGATGTTGATGTAGATGTGGTGGCTATAGCAGCCAACTCTTGAGAGCTATCGTCCTCGTCCTCATCTTCACTCCCCGATGAATATTCTTCTTGAGCCACTAGAACAAATCTTTGGTTGCTTCTTGAAAGGAGCATTCTTCTTTACAAACTGTTTCTTTCGTGGAGCTTTTGATTTGTCCTTGAAAATGAGTCTTCCTCCATTATCCTCTCTACTTTGATATGGACACTCAGCTACGAAGTGCAGCCGGTCACCACAATTAAAGCATGTTCTCAGCTTGGGACCATTTTCTTTTCATGTGAGATTGTTGGGGTTTCCAACATGAAGACCATTTTCAATGATCTTCCACAACCCTATGGAGGAACTGCACACATGAGATTTCATCAAAAATTGCCATTGAGAGAAAGTAGATGCTGAAAGTTTGGGTGGATCACCCCTATTATGTATATGTGGGTGAGGGATAGGCGGATCAGGGGAATACGCATGAGAAACCTCATTGTATCCATCCTTACCTCTATCCTTTTTCGAGGAGGAGCTCTTCCTAGTATCATCACCTACCACTTCGTTATCTTTGGAAACAGTTTTACCCGTTTCCTTAGATTGTGGAGTGGTATCCTCAGAGTTAGATGGAGGTGATGCTGCGGATGTGGAGAGACGCATTATCAATTGACGCATCTCTTCCATCTTAGCCTCCATTGAACTCACCAAGGTTGTTTCCAACATCTTGAGATCGTTCATGGTGACTACCTCTGGAGCATCACTCCCATCTCCCTTGGAACCCATACTTCTCTTAGGCGGTTAAGCCCGAAAAAAGAGCCGAGGCTCTGATACCAATTGAAATGGATCGTATGGGCACCTAGGGGGGGGGGTGAATAGGTGCTAACCAATTTTTAATACTTTTTCAATTTTAGGCTTGACACAAAGTAAATTCTCTAGATATGCAACTACAAGAATTTCCCTATATGTAACCCTAACTACTAAGCACGTAAAAGAGGAGGAAAGCGTAGTGGAGCACGCGGAGACACAGGGATTTGTTTTACCGCAGTTCCTTCCTTGTTAAGGGAAGTACATCTGCGTTGGAGGGGTGGGCGGTTCTAAGACCACCACGCCACAATAGGCCTCACCCTATTCTCCGATGGATCTCGCCACGAGAGGCCTGATCCACCTTCTCCACTATTGGATCCCTTCGAGGCGGGAACCGGTGCCTTTTACAACACTATCGGGGCACACACCCACAACCGAATTGGGGGCTCCCAAGATGACAACAAGCTGCCACAAGAACAAGGTTTATCAATATAAACAAAAACAAGGATCTAGGTATTTACAAGAAATACTAGATCGGGGGTTCTCCAAATGAATGGAGAGGAGATGAAGCGCTTGATTGCTGATGATGAAGATTGAGTTCTCCTCCTTCGATTCCCCAAGGGATGGGGCCTTTGGGTGGATCTAGGTGGAGCACTCTTGGATGAAGATTTCAGATCTGATCTGGTCTTTTTCGAGATGAATCAAGAGGTCTGGCAGGAGGGCGAAGGCTGGCTTAAATACCCCCTCCCCATATCTGGCCGTTGCACAACTTTGGGGGCGGATTATCCGCCCCCCTGGGAAAACTCCGCCCCAAGGGCGGATTCTTCGGGGGAAACTCCGCCCCCTCTTTGGGGCTTGCGCCTTGGTAAAGCTTGGTGAAGATCTTGGGGGGCGGATAATCCGGCCCCCCTGAGGGGCGGATTATCCGGCCAAGCCGGAAAGTCCGGCCAAAACTCCGCCCCCTCTCTGGGGCTTGCGCCTTGGCGATGAGCAGGGGGGGATTATCCGGCGGGGCCAGAGAATCCGGCCAAAATTCCGCCCCCTCTCTGGGGCTTGCGCCAACATGGGAAGAGGGAGGGGCGGATTATCCGCCCCTGGTGGGGGCGGATTATCCGCCCCCCAAAAATAGAATCCTTTCCCTTTTTCCCATAGGTGGCTGCAACACTTCAACACACATTAAATAATCCTTGATATTGTTATCTAACACACAAAACACTAGGGATTATAAAATGTTCTTTCAACAACACTTGGTGCTCTTTCTTGATCTCCACTTCTGCAGATTTTAACATGGAGAAGATTTCGAGCAACGACTTTTCCATGTTTTGCATATTGTAGTTCATCACAAAGTTCTTGTAACTTGGTGGTAGTGATTAGAGGACACGGTGAATCCCCAAAGCATTAGGAATCACTATACCCAAGCTTTGGAGTTTACTTGCGTGTCCAGACATCTTAAGCACGTGCTCATTGACGGATCTTCCCTCTTCCATCTTGCAGTTAAAGAACTTTTCAGAAGCCTCATAACTCTCAACTACCGCGTGAGCCTCAAATATCATTTTGAGTTCACGGATAATATCATGTGGGTCATGGTTCTCAAACCTTTTCTGAAGCTCCGATTCCAAACCATACAAGATAGCACACCGAATCGTGAGTGATTCTTCCGAGCGAGGAAAACATTCTTTACCTCATCGGTAGCATTAGCTACAGGCGGGTCATCCAGCGGTGCATCCAGCACATAGGTCAAATTACCAGCATTGAGGACAATCCTCAAATTGTGGAACCAATCCGCGAAGTTGCTTCCATTGTTTTTGAACTTTGCTTTCTCTAGGAACGCATTAAAATTGATGGTAGGGTCCGCCATTGATCTACAACATATTTGCAATAGTTTAGACTAAGTTTATGACAAATTGAGTTCTAATTAATAGTTAAATTAATCTAGGTGAACTCCCTGATGGGGATATGCCTACCGGGGTATACCCAAGCAGGCGTTCAGCCCGAGATGGCGAGTGGGCCTGCAAGACGGCGACTGGATCAAGGCCCGGTGTGGATCCATGCGACTGGAAGCTGAAGGCCCAGGCGAGTAGATAGGCCCAGTCGGATTAGGTTAAGCGGTTACCGAAGCCTTAACTAATTCGGTTGAGATATGTAAACCCTAGGGAAGGCAAGACTATATAAACCTCCCTGCAGGGCGTGTAGAGATACGTTCCATCATACACCCAAGCGACTCGCCGCCTAGCCGCCGAGCTCGCCCATTGTACCTCCACCATAATACAATCTAGCAGGAGTAGGTCTTTATCCTCCGGGGCCGAACACAGGTAAAACCTTGTGTCTCCGCCTCATCTACGCACCGAATGGCTGGCCGCCCTTGCCCCTCGTTCTACTACTCGCTGCCGATTGCAGCATCTGCCGTGACCATTCCCACGATAGTGGCGCCCACCGTGGGGCCTGGCCGATCCGACCTGTGTTCTGCGGCGAGATCCAATCTGCCCATCAGCGAGACGGTCGCCACCGGCCGCATGATAGCCATCGGCGAGATGCTCCAGATCTTGCCGAGCAGCTACGTCCCGTGGCGCGCGTCACGCTGACATGATCTGCGGTCGGCACGATCAGCCTCTTCGTCGACCTCACCGGCGTCGCCGCCTCGGAGGATTGGCTCGCATCCGCGAAGTCGTCGCGCGTGATCGGCTCTTGAGAGCCAGTCCGCACGATCCATCGCCTGCGCCTCGAGTACAACTCGGCTCACGACAACGTGGCGAAAACTCATGACGCGGAAGACCCGGCCCTCAACGATGATGCCGACTCGGCGACCCCGGCGTCACTCGCCGGATCCATCACCGCGGCTTCACCCGCGGGCTCCATCACCCAGGTCTCCACCGTGGGAGACTTCGAGGATCCCTCCATCCTTGGGATCTTCGACTTCGACTCTGGGTCGGAAAATTCCGCCGACCTCCGCGACGGGACCGGTCGCCACGCCGCGACCTACATGGCGACCGGCACCGATCCGCCGGAGGATCCTTTCTCCACCCCGATCCCTCCTAACGCCACGGCAACGGAGGTCGAGGAACTCCGCCTGAAGCTGGCGGAGGCAGTCCGCAAGGAACAAGCCGAGCGCGAAAAATTTCGCCTCGGCGGTGGCGCGCAGAGCTATCACGCTACCACCAGCAGCGAATCAGGTCGGCGCTGAACCCCACCGTTCGTGGCGCGCCCTGAACTTCGGCAGCAACGACCGGCCAGCGCAGCGTCGGCGATTGCAAGAATGCGCCACCAGGAGGAAGCGTCCGGCCCCCGCCAGGGTCGACGGTGATGGGCGCCCCACCTCCACCCAACCGCACACCCCCCAGGGATCAGCCGCGGATAGTAGTCTCTTCATGGGAGTGAGACGCGAACGGCCTCCCACTGTTCTCCACCCCGATGGATAACCTCGTGGCGGGCCGAGCAGCAGCCGACAACATAACGGCCACCGGCGATGGCGCCCTACAGATCCAGCATGTCAGGGCCCTGCTCGCAAAGTCCATCGAGCAGCAAAACGCAGGCGCCGACTCGCAGGGTCGAGTGTACTCGCGTTCTTCGGGAAGTAGAGCAGCCTCAAGTGGCCGCCCAATGGCGGCAAACACCCTCAACCGCCTGCCACCAGAGCCATTGTAGCTCCAACACCGACCCGCGAACGCGGCACTCTCCACCAACGACCCCAGGCCAGCGACCAACTTCATCGCCGCCAACGGTCAACCCATCGACGCCCGCACCCACATCATCAACAACCAAAGCTGGCGCGCACGCGAGCCCGACGACCTGCGACACACCCTAACCAATCGCCGCGACGGCGAGCCGATGGGGTCGCTAAGTCGACTCGGTCCCAGGTGCTTCAGACCAATGATCCGAGGCGAGAAGTACCCGACGAACTTCAAAGCGCCGAAGGAGATAGAAAAGTACGACCCTTCATACGACCCCTCCGTGTGGCTCGATACATACCTCATGGCGATGGGAATCGCGGGCCACACCGACTTGCTAGCCGCCCGTTACCTCCCCTTGATGATGGAGGGGATGTGCAGGCAGTGGATCAACACCCTCCCCCAGGATAGTATCGACTCCTGGGAGGAGATGCGTGACGCCTTCGTCAGGCACTTCGAGGGCTCCTACACCCGCGCCACCACCATCGAGGACCTGGAGTGATGCGTCCAGGGACCCCGCGAGTCGACCCGCAACTGGGTCCAGCGGTGGCAAGAACTCTGGTATAATGCGGTCGGCATCCACCCGGACACCGCGATCCATTGCTTCAAGACCTCGTGCCGCTACGAGCCCTTGGTCGCCAAGCTCAAGCGACATTCTCGCACACTCGACAACATACCGGACCTCCTCGAGATCGCCAAACGCTACGCGGAGGAAGATCCAAACCAGGAAACCGACGACGAGTCGGGAGGCCAACACCGGACGAGCGGCAACGACAACGGACGACGATCCGACCTACGCTACAGCAACACTCGCCTCACTGGCAAACGCCACAGCGACGGGTGAGTCGACTTCGTCGCCAACGCCGGGCACGTGCAACGCGAGCCCAAGAGCTTCCACCGCGACGGAGGACAACGCCGCGATGGCGGCAACTACAAGGCCAAGCCAAGGTTCGACCCCGTGGCCCTCCTTAACCAACCTTGTGTGTTTCATAGCAGGGAAGGCAAACCCGCAACGCACACGACCGCCGACTGCCACACCCTCAGGGAGATTGAGAAGGCACGACGAGCACGGGAGGACCCCTACAACAACCCGCCAAACGGCGGAAAATTCGGCAACATGGCCGGCTCGCTCCATACCTTTACAGGTTTCAACACGAAGCGAGAGAAGAAGGTCATCACCCGTGCCGTCGCCGTCAACGCGGTGGCCCAGGTGGACGTTCCCCAGTTCCTCAACTGGTCGGAGAAGCCCATCACCTGGAGCCGCCAGGACCACTCGCCGTGCATCGAGTACCCAGGCCGAGTCGCCCTGGTGGTCAAGCCAAAGGTGGGCGACTACTGGCTCCCCAAGACATTGATGGACGGCGGCAGCTCCATCAACATCCTGTACCTGGACAGCTTCAGGTGGCTGCGGCTCCCGCAGTCGATGATCGAGACAACCCACACCACGTTCCACGGCATCGTCCCCGGTCGGAAGGCGTACCCGATCGGCAAGGTCACGCTGCCAGTCACCTTCGGCACACCAGCAAACTTCCGCACCGAGCGGATCGTCTTCGAGCTGGTACCCTTCGACAGCCCCTACCACTGCGTCCTGGGGCGCCAGGCGTTCGCCAAGTTCATGGGAGCGCCACACTACACGTACAACCCGATGAAGCTCCCCGGGCCGTGCGGCATCATCACCATCAACGGCGACCCCGACAAGGCTGCCGAGTGCGAGGCCAAAGGAGCCGAACTCGCCGATGCCGTCATCGTGGCAGAGGCCAACCACGCTGACGAGCTCGCCAAGTACGCGAGCGGGATGAACAATGACGACCCCACCATACTCAAGAAGCCCAATTCGGAGGGTGCAAACACCTCAGCCTTCGAGGCAATGACGCACACCCGCACCGTCGAGCTGGTCCCAGGCTACTCCAGCCAGACGGTGACGATCGGAACAGGGATGAGCCTAGCGTAGGAAGGCGCGCTCATCGAGTTCCTCCGTGAGAACAGGGACATCCTCACATGGAAGCCCTCTGACATGCCTGGTGTCCCTAGGGAGCTCGCTGAGCACAAACTAAACGCCGACCCCAAAGTGCGACCCGTCAATGAAGAGCGCCACCGAGCCATCGCCGAGGAGGTGCAGCGTCTACTCGCTGCAGGCTTCATCCGGCCAATCAAGTACTCAAGTGGTCGCAAACAAATTGGCCTGGTCGAGAAGAAGACGGACACTGGATGTGTATCGACTACACAAACTTGAACAGTGCCTGCCCGAAGGAGCAGTTCGTCCTCCCGCGGATCGACCAAATAATCGACTCCACCGCGGGCTCGGAGTCGCTGTGTTTCCTTGACGCCTACTCTGGGTACAACCAGATCAAAATGGCTATTGAGGACGAGGAGAAGACGACGTTCATCACGCCATTCAGAGCCTTCTGCTACACCGCCATGACCTTCGGCCTCAAGAACGCAGGGGCGACCTACCAACGGTGCATGCAGGAGTGCCTTGCGAGCCAAATTGGCCGCAACATCCACGTCTACATCGACGACGTGGTCGTGAAATCCGCCGGTATGATTTACTCGCCGACCTGGCGGAAACATTCTCCAACCTGCGGAAGTACAAGATAAAACTCAACCCAAGCAAATGCACCTTCGGTGTACCAGCAGGGCAACTACTGGGATACGTCGTTGTTGGAATTATGCCCTAGAGGCAATAATAAAGATGTTATTATTATAATTCTTGTTCATGATAATGTTTATATTCCATGCTAGAATTGTATTAAGCGGAAACTTTAATACTTGTGTGGTTTGTGAACAACACCGTGTCCCTAGTATGCCTCTATGGACTAGCTCATTGATTAATGATGGTTAAGGTTTCCTAGCCATGGACATGATTTGTCGATTAATAATGAGATCATATCATTGGGAGAATGATATGGTGGACAGACCCAAACTAAGCGAAGCAATTAGATCGTGTCATCGTGTTCGTCTTTGCGAAGCTTTTCTTATGTCAAATATTGTATTCCTTAGACCATGAGATAATACAACTCCCTGGTATCGGAAGAAAGCTTTGAGGTCATCAAACGTCATCCTATGAGAGGGTGATCATAAAGGTGTCTCCTGGTGATCGGAAAGTATCATTGGGTTGTATGTATCGAGATGGGATTTGTCCCTCCCAAGTCGGAGAGATATACTTCGGTAATCTATATCAACACCGCTTGCAAGCATGTGGTTAAGGAGTTAATCACAAAGTGATATCGGATTACGGAACGAGTAAAGTACTTGCGTGAGCGAGATTGAACTAGGTATGATGCATCAGCGATCGAATCTCGGGCAAGTAAAATATCGCGAGACGAAGGGAATATATATATGGGATTGATTGAATCCTGGCATCATGTTTCATCCGATATGATCATCGGAGAATGTGTGGGAGTCAATATGGGTTTCAGACCCTGCTGTTGATTATTGATAGAAGATCATGTCTGCATATTCTCGAACCCGCAGGGTCACACACTTAACGTGTCTCGATGCTAGGATAGATTGGATAATTGGTTTATGAGTTTTTGTTCAGAGTCTCGGATGGGATCCGGGACATCACGAGAGGTTCCGGAGTGGTCCGGAGAATAAGATTCATATAAGGCAGTGCAGTTTTTGGAGTTCGAAATTGTTCCGGGTTAATCGGTATTGTACCGGAAGCTTCTAGAACCTTCCGGAAGGGGACCAACGTGGCCCCACCTTCCGGGAGGGGCATGGGCCTATGAGGGAGTGCCCTGGCCGCATTGGGCCAGGGGCACAAGGCCCCATAGGGCCCAGCCGGCCAAAGAGGGATTAAACCCTAGATAGACCTTCTAGAAGGGGGGGGGGTTTCCTTGCCCCCCACTCTTCCTCCTTTGGGGCCGCCGGTTTGGCTTGGGGGAGGGGGATAGGGTTGCAGCCGCCCACCCCTCTATATAAAGAGGGCTGGGGGTGCACCACCCCCACACACCTTCCCCTCCAAGAGCTAGCCGTCCTGCTGCCCTCCTCTCTCTCTCCCTCCCGACTGTTTGTAGGCGAAGCCCTGCTGCAGAAATTCTCCACCATATACACCACGCCGTCGTGTTGTAGATCCAATCCGTCTCTCCACCATACTTGATGGTCCGAGGAAGGAGGATACATCGAGGTGCTGCACGTGTGCATCTCACGGAGGCACCGCCACTTGTGGTGCTAGATCGGATCGGATCGCGAGGAGGAGAAGCGAGTACGACTACATCACCCACGTTCCGACGAACGTTCCGTTGTGCGAATCTTCAAGGGTATGAAGATCTAATCCAATCTCTCTTGTTGTTTGCATCTCCTAGATTAGATCTTGGCTTTCCCTCTGTTCGCATCCGTAGAAAATTTTGATTTACTATGCCGCGAAACCCTTCAGTGGTATCAGAGCTAGATCTATGCGTAGATGTGTTTCACGAGTAGAATGCAACATGGTTGTTGTGGGCATTGATTTTTTCTGTTGCATGCCTCTTGTTTGTGTTCTTCTTATGATGCGGGATAGTGAGATTGAAGCGGTCCAGGCCAACCTTACGCGACGTCGTCATGAGACCGCTCCGACTTGACGTGTGGCTTGTTCCACACATGCGGCCGGTGGATGCCGCTTTCTCACTATAGTTGTCATGGGATTAACACCGAGTTTGGAAACCATAATATCACCGCTGTGGCTTTCCGTAGGTAAGAATCGTTTAGCATCTACTCCCATAAGCCACGTAAAACATGCAACAACAAAGTAGAGGCGTCTAACTTGTTTTTGCAGGAGTGTTTTCTGATATGGTATGGCCCAAGATGTGATGTGTATAATGTATGCGATGATCATGTTTTGTAATATTTCACGACTTGCATGTCGATGAGTACACAACCGGCAGGAGCCATATGGTTGTCTTTATAATTGTGTATGACCTGTGTGTCAACTTCTTATACGCCATGTAATAGTTTCACTTTATCGCTAATAAGTTAGCAATAGTTTTATATGCTATTAGTGGTGGAGGCAATCATGGTGGAGTGATATATATCAAGCCTCCACGCACAATATGGAGATCATTGCGCGAAGATTGGCTATACCATGTCACATTAAAGTTATATGCATGTGATGTTTATCCTTTTATGTATCTTATTATGCTTAGATCGCGATGGTAGCATTATAAGATGATTCCTCAATTAAAGATCAAGATAAAACTGTTCTCCCCAAGTATGCACTGCTATGAAAGTTAAATGCGTGTCCAAGCATCACGTGATGATCGGGTGCTATAGACTCTATGCTCACATACAACGGGTGCAAGCCAGTTTTGCACACGCGGAAATACTTGGGTCTTACTTGACGAGCCTAGCATGTACAGACATGGCCTCGGAACACATGAACCGAAAGGTTAAGCATGAGTCATATGAATGATATGATCGACACTTCGTTGTCCACCATTGAAACCACATCTCTTCTCGTGAAGATCGGATTAGGTGTGGTGAATTTGGATCATGTTCACTAAACAACTTGAGGGATGTTGAATTTAGTGGGAGTTCATCTAGTAATTTGATTAAAAGTTGAACTAGTTATCATGAACATAGTCTAATTTGTACTTGCAAATATTGTAGATCAAATGGCTAAGTCCAACTTCAACTTCAACGTTTTTGCTGAGAAGGAAAAGCTTAGAAACAATGGGTCTAACTTCACCAATTGGTTCCGCAATCTAAGAATCATTCTCTGGCCAAAAGGACTATGTCCTTGGGAAAGCGTTAGGTGACCCCTTTTAAAGCTACCGGTGATGAGAAAGCTGTCTATCAGTCGCGCAAAGATGATTATGGTGTGATTAAGAGCACCATGTTGTTTGCTATGGAACCGGAACTTCAAAATCATTTTGAAGACTATCCCGGGCCCTTGGAGATTCTCGAAGAGCTAAAAACCATGTTTTAGACTCAGGCCCGTTCTGAGAGATATGAGATCTCTGAGAAGTTCTTTAACTGCAAGATGGAGGAAGGGAGTTCCGTTAGTGAGCACGCCATTAAGATGACGGGCTACACTCAACGCCTTGAGCAACTGGAATGCACGATTCCAGAGGAGCTCAAGATTGACAGGGTTCTGCAATCACTCCCTCCCAGCTACAAAAGTTTTGTAGTAACTCATAATCAGATTGGTTCCACTGATACGATCACCGAGCTCTTCGCAAAGCTGAAGGCCGTGGAAGTGGACATCAAAAAGGATAATCATGTGTTGATGGTCAACAAGCCCACCTTTAATAAAGGTAAGGGAGCAAAGAAGCCCTTCAATAAGGGCGGCGGCAAGTGCGCTACCCCTGTTGAGAAGAAGCTCAAGTCTGGTCCTAAGCCGGACACTGAGTGCTTCTATTGCAAGGACAAGGGTCACTGGAAGCGCAACTGTTCAAAGTACTTAGCGAACAAGAAGGCTGGCACCATCAAAGGTATATTTGATATACATGTTATTGATGTTTTCCTTACTAGCCCTCGCTAGTGCACAGGTATTTGATACTGGTTCAGTTGCTAATATTTGTAACTCAAACAGAGCTACGGAATAGACGCGGCTTATGAGGGATGAGGTGACGATGTGCGTTGGCAGCGGATCAAGAGTTGATGTGATGGCCGTCGACGCCTCCTTAGTTTTACCTTCGGGATTAGTTTTAAACCTTAATAAATGTTATTATGTGCCTGCGTTGAGCATGAACATTATTTCTAGATCTTGTTTATTGCAAGACGGTTATTCATTTAAATCGGAGAATAATGGTTGTTCTATTTATATGAGTAACATATTTTATGGTCATGCACCTGTTGTGAATGGTTTATTTCTTCTAAATCTCGAAAGGGATGAAACACACATCCATAATATTGAGGCTAAGAGATGCAAAGTAGATAGTGATAATACTACTTATTTGTGGCAATCGCTGCCTAGGTCATATTGGTGTAAAGCGCATGAAGAAACTCCATTCTGATGGACTTTTGGAGTCTCTTGATTTTGAATCATTTGACACATGCGAACCATGCCTCATGGGCAAGATGATCAAAACCCCGTTCTTCCGTATGATGGAGCGAGCAACGGACTTGTTGGAAATCATACATACCGATGTATGCGGACCGATGAGAGTTTCGACGCGCGGTGGATATCGCTATTTTCTCACTTTTACCGATGACTTAAGTAGATATGGGTATATCTATTTAATGAAACATAAATCTGAAACGTTTGAAAAGTTCAAAGAATTTCAGAATGAAGTGGAGAACCATCGTAACAGAAAGATTAAGTTTCTACGATCCGATTGTGGAGGTGAATATTTGAGTTATGATTTTCTCACGCATCTTAAAGCAAGTGGAATCGTTTCACAACTCACGCCACCCGGAACACCACAGCACAATGGTGTGTCTGAACGCCAGAACCGAACCCTATTAGATATGGTCCGATCAATGATGTCTCTTACTGATTTGCCGTTATCATTTTGGGGTTATGCACTAGAAACCGCTGCATTCACTTTAAATAGGGCTCCATCTAAATCCGTTGAGACGACACCGTATGAACTGTGGTTTGGTGCTAAACCTAAGTTGTCATTTCTTAAAGTTTGGGGATGCGGCTACGCCAAGAAGTTGATGCGGACAAGCTCGAACCCAAAGCGGAGAAATGCGTCTTCATAGGATACCCTAAGGAAACTATTGGGTATACCTTCTATCACGTAACCAAGGCAAAGTGTTTGTCGAAGAACGGTTCCTTTCTTGAGAAGGAGTTTCTCGATAGAAGTGATTGTGAGGATAGTAGTTCTAGACGAGGTTATTGAATCTTCTCTTGAATTGGAGCGTAGCGCAAGACCTGAAATTGTTCCAAAGGTCACCGCACCAACGATAGAGGAAGCTAATGACAAGGATCATGAAGCTTGGACGATGCATTGAGCGTCGCGAGTCGACAAGGTCGCGTGCCCTCCCAAGTGGTACGGCAACCCTGTCTTGGTGTCTTGTTAGTAGAAGACGGTGAACCTACGAACTATGAGGAAGCGATGATGAGCCCACTACGAGAAATGGCTAGAAGCCATGAAATCCAATTGGGATCCATGGCGAAAACCAAGTGTGGACTTTGGTGGACCCTCCTAGCGACGAAAGGCCGTTGAGTGCAAATGGATCTTCAAGAAGAAAAGCGACGCGGATGGTAATGTTACCGTCTATAAAGCACGGCTTGTCGCGAAAGGTTTCGACAAGTTCAAGGTGTTGACTACGATGAGACTTTCTCTCCGTGGCGATGTTTAAGTCCATTCAGATTTTATTAGCAATTGCTACGTTTCATGATTATGAAATATGGCGGATGGATGTCAAGGCTTTCCTCAATGGCAACATTGATGAAGAGTTGTATATGATGCAACCGAAGGTTTGTCGATCCTAAGGATGCTGATAAAGTATGCAAACTTCAGCGTTCCATTTATGGATCAAGCAAGCATCTCGGAGTTGGAACCTTCGTTTTGATCAAGTGATCAAGAGCTTTGGATTTGTTCCAAATTGCTCTGAAGCTTGCATCTACAAGAAAGTGAGTGGGAGCTCGGTGACATTTACGGTACTATATGTGGATGACATATTGATTATTGGAAATGACATTAACATGCTTAACGATGTGAAGAGTTATTTGAACAAGTGTTTTTCAATGAAAGACCTAGGTGAAGCTGCTTATATATTGGGCATCAAAATCTATAGAGATAGACAAAGACGCTGGTAGCTTTAAGCAGTACATACCTAGACAAAGTTCGAAAAGGTTCGTAATGGATAAGGCAAAGAAAGGTTCAGTGCCTATGTTGTCGTGTAAGATATTGAGCAAGGCTCGATGTCCACTGATAAATGATAGGAAGCTATGAGCAAAGTGCCCGATGCCTCGGCCATAGGTTCTATCATGTATGCCATCTTGTGTACTAGACCGGATGTGTCCAATGCTCTTAGTTTGTGACGAGATATCAAAGTGATCTAGGAGTGGAACATTGATAGCCGTGAAGAACATCCTATAGTACCTAAATAGGACTAAAGAAATGTTCTTAGTCTATGGGGTGATGAACAGCTGTCGTAAAAGGTTACGTCGACGCTAGTTTCGACAATCGACAAGGATGATTCTAAATCTCGAACAGGATACGTGTATATTTTGAATGGAGGAGCTGAAAGTGGAGAAGCTGCAAGCAAAGCGTGATCGCGGGATCTGATGAAAGCGGAATAAATGGCTCTGCGAAGCGTCAAGTGAAGGAGTTTGGATCAGAACTTCATCCTTTGAGCTTGGCGTGGTTCAAGTGCATTGGACCCTTTGGAGATATTGTGTGACAACACTGGCGCCATAGCACTCGCTAAGGAACCAAGATATCATCCAAAGACCAAGCATATCAACTGCAAGTTTCATATAATCCGAGATTATATAGCAGATGGAGATCTGAAGATTAGCAAAGTACATACAGATCTGAATGTCGCAGATCCATTGACTAAACCTCTTCCACGTGTAAAACATGATCAACACCTCAGTGCCATGGGTGTGAGATTGTTGCCAGATGTAAACTAGATTATTGACTCTAGTGCAAGTGGGAGACTGTTGGAATTATGCCCTAGAGGCAATAATAAAGATGTTATTATTATAATTCTTGTTCATGATAATGTTTATATTCCATGCTAGAATTGTATTAAGCGGAAACTTTAATACTTGTGTGGTTTGTGAACAACACCGTGTCCCTAGTATGCCTCTATGGACTAGCTCATTGATTAATGATGGTTAAGGTTTCCTAGCCATGGACATGAGTTGTCGATTAATAATGAGATCATATCATTGGGAGAATGATATGGTGGACAGACCCAAACTAAGCGAAGCAATTAGATCGTGTCATCGTGTTCGTCTTTGCGAAGCTTTTCTTATGTCAAATATTGTATTCCTTAGACCATGAGATAATACAACTCCCTGGTATCGGAAGAAAGCTTTGAGATCATCAAACGTCATCCTATGAGAGGGTGATCATAAAGGTGTCTCTCAGGTGATCGGAAAGTATCTGTTGGGTTGTATGTATCGAGATGGGATTTGTCCCTCCCAAGTCGGAGAGATATACTTCGGGCCCACTCGGTAATCTATATCAACACCGCTTGCAAGCATGTGGTTAAGGAGTTAATCACAAAGTGATATCGGATTACGGAACGAGTAAAGTACTTGCTGTGAACGAGATTGAACTAGGTATGACGGTACCGACGATCGAATCTCGGGCAAGTAAAATATCGCGAGAAGAAGGGAATATATATGGGATTGATTGAATCATGGCATCGTGGTTCATCCGATATGATCATCGGAGAATGTGTGGGAGTCAATATGGGTTTCAGACCCCGCTGTTGATTATTGATAGAAGATCATGTCTGCATATTCTCGAACCCGCAGGGTCACACACTTAACGTGTCTCGATGCTAGGATAGATTGGATAATTGGTTTATGAGTTTTTGTTCGGAGTCTCGGATGGGATCCGGGACATCACGAGAGGTTCCGGAGTGGTCCGGAGACTAAGATTCATATAAGGCAGTGCAGTTTTTGGAGTTCGGAATTGTTCCGGGTTAATCGGTATTGTACCGGAAGCTTCTAGAACCTTCCGGAAGGGGACCAACGTGGCCCTACCTTCTGGGAGGGGGCATGGGCCTATGAGGGAGTGCCCTGGCCGCATTGGGCCAGGGGCACATGGCCCCATAGGGCCCAGCCGGCCAAAGAGGGTTTAAACCCTAGATAGACCTTCTAGAAGGGGGGGGTTTCCTTGCCCCCCACTCTTCCTCCTTTGGGGCCGCCGGTTTGGCTTGGGGGAGGGGGCTAGGGTTGCAGCCGCCCACCCCTCTATATAAAGAGGGCTGGGGGCGCACCACCCCCACACACCTTCCCCTCCAAGAGCTAGCCGTCCTGCTGCCCTCCTCTCTCTCTCCCTCCCGACTGTTTGTAGGCGAAGCCCTGCTGCAGAAATTCTCCACCATATACACCACGCCGTCGTGTTGTAGATCCAATCCGTCTCTCCACCATACTTTCTGGTCCAAGGAAGGAGGAGACGTCGAGGTGCTGCACGTGTGCAGCTGACGGAGGCACCGCCACTTGTGGTGCTAGATCGGATCGGATCGCGAGGAGGAGAAGCGAGTACGACTACATCACCCACGTTCCGACGAACGTTCCGCTGTGCGAATCTTCAAGGGTATGAAGATCTAATCCAATCTCTCTCGTTGTTTGCATCTCCTAGATTAGATCTTGGCTTTCCCTCTGTTCGCATCCGTAGAAAATTTTGAGTTACTATGCCGTGAAACCCTTCAGTCGTCTCCAAGCGCGAGATCGAGGCGAACCCCATGAAGATCGACACGATCGCTCGACTCGGAAAACCCGAGTGCCTGCGCGATGTCAAGAAGCTTGCAGGGCGAGTAGCGGCTCTCAGTCGCTTCATCCCCCGCCTGGGCGAAAAGGCAATGCCTCTATACCGCCTGATGCGCAAGAACCCCACTTTCCAGTGGGACAAGGAGGCGGACGACGCACTCCGCGACCTCAAGAAGGTGCTACTCGCAGCACCATTACTCGCCGCCCCCATCGACAAAGAACCCATGCTGGTCTACGTCATGGCTTCCGAGCGTGTCGTTAGCGTCGTCATGGTCGTCGAGCGACCAGAGGAAGGAAAGGAGCGCCCGGTACAGCGATCGGTGTACTACATCAGCGAGGTCCTCACCGAATCGCGCCAACGATACCCGCAGTACCAGAAACTGGTATACGCGGTCTTCAGAGCACAGCGGCGCCTGCCGCACTACTTCCAGGAGCACCCGATCATGGTCGTCTCCTCAGCACCGTTGCAGGACATCATCCGCAACCGTGAGGCGACTGGGCGAGTCGCTAAGTGGGCCGTCGAAATCGGCGTCCATAATATCAAGTACGAGCCACGAAAAGCGATCAAGTTACAGGCTCTAGCGGACTTCATCGCCGACTGGGAAGAGGCCCAGCAGCCAGAAAAGCTTCCATACCTCCATTACTGGAGCATGCACTTCGACGGCTCCAAGAACACGGACGGCGCAGGAGCAGGGATCGTGCTGACTTCACCGAAGGGTGACAAGCTCCGCTATGTCCTCTGCCTTGACTTCACCCCCTGCACCAACAACATGGCCGAGTACGAGGGACTACTCTACGGCATGCGAGCTGCCAAGGAGATGAACGTCAACCGCTTACGCTGCTACGGAGACTCCGACCTCGTCGCTGGGCAAGTCGCTGGCACCGCGACGCCGTCTCCCCCACCATGGCGGCATACCGCCAAGCAGTGGACAAGCTGGGCGGACACTTCGCAGGCTACTCCGTCGAGTGGATTGACAGGCGGAAGAACGAGGAGGCCGACGCACTCTCTCGCATTGGGTCGGCTCGACTCGCACCACCCGCCGGCGTCTTCCTCGACACGATCACCAAGCCATCAGTCTCTCCCCCAAGGGAGATCGACATCGGAGTACCGCTGCAGCCAGAGGCAGCCCTGGTCGCACTTGTCACCGAACTGCACGATCGACCAAGCCCTCGTCGCCTACACGGAGGCCGCACCTTCTTGCCGGGCAGACGGACGCCCGGATGATCGCACGCCGATGCAAATCCTTCACCATCATCGACGGCGAGCTCCACAAGCGCAGCGTCACCGGCGTGTTCCAACGCTGCGTCCAACCGGCCAAAGGACGCAAGATCCTCCACGACATCCACTCCGGCGACTGTGGACACCACGCCGGCGCCCGCTCTCTGGTCGCCAAGGCTATGCGGCATGGATTCTATCGGCCCCGTGACACGCCGATGCCGTCGACATTGTCCAGGCGCCGGGTGCCGTATCGCCAACCAGACGCACGTGCCGAGCTCGGCGCTCAAGACAATCCCCATCACCTGGCCATTCGCCGTTTGGGGTATGGACATGGTAGGCCCCTTCAAAAAAGCTCCCTCTGGCTACACCCACCTCCTGGTCGCGGTTGACAAATTCACAAAGTGGGTGGAGGCCAAACCAGTCCGGAAATACGACGGGAAGACTGCCACTAAATTCCTACGCGAGCTCATATATCGCTACGGGTTCCCAAACAGCATTATCACGGACAACGGCACCAACTTCGCCAAAGGAGCCATGGCCGAGTTCTGCGAAGAACACCACATCCGGCTCGATCTCGCGTCAGTCGCCCACCCGGAATCCAACGGCCAGGCGGAACGGGCCAATCAAAGCATCCTCCACGGCCTAAAGCCGCGTCTCCAAGTACCACTCGAGCGCACCGCCGGGTTCTGGGTCGAGGAGCTACTCTCCGTCATCTGGGGCATCCGCACCTCGGTCAACAGGTCGACAGGGTTCACCCCCTTCTTCATGGTGTACGGCGCTGAGGCAGTCATGCCCACCGACCTCGAGCATGACTCTCCACGGGTCGTCCACTACACGGAGGCTGCAAACGAACTCGCCCGCCAGGATGGAGTCGATCAACTCGACGAGGCACGTGACCTCGCTCGATCACGCACCGCCATCTACCAGGGACTCCGCCGCTACCACAGCCGGGTGAAAACTCGCACCTTCCAAGAAGGCGACCTGGTGCTGCGCCTCATCCAGACAAGAAGGGCATGCACAAGCTTTCCCGTGGGAGGGACCATTCGCCATCGGGCGTGCATTGCAACAACGCCTACTACCTCATCGACGTCCGGGGCGGCAAACTCGACGTCAGCGATCGTGGAATGTAAACCTCTCCCACGGAAGTTCTACTCCTAGAACCCCACTTATGTACCCTCCACGCTTTGAAATAAAAAGAATTGGTTACCGCAAATTGCGCCTACTCTCCATGTCTTGTGTCACGACTCATAATAACAACGCTGCTAATCGCGAAGTCAACCGTTGGTACAGCGATCGCACGACCAAGTAGTGCGTTACAAGCACCGGGTCACCTCAGCCTTGCAACGTCCACGAAAACGCCTACCCGAGCCCCATCGAGTCGCTTAGCCGATCGACTCTCGAGCCAAGACAATCGCCGCTTCTCCACAGCGACCACGATCCTCCGCATCCTCGACATAGCGACTCGACGCGGCAAGTACCACGCCGGGATCGACGACCAGTCCAGAAGCTAGGGGAAAACGCCAAGTATGAGAGCATGCCTAGGACTCGCCATGCGACTGACCCAACGGGCCAGGCAGGAGCGATGCGCTCAAACTAACGCGCAAAGTCCTCACCCACCCTCGAGTCGCGCCTAGAACAACCAAGTACCACGCTCGAGGACTCGGCCACCCGACCTCGTTCGCGCAAGGGAAAACGGTGAAGTACAGAGCGCTCAAGGGAGTCGCCTTGTGACTGGCTCTCCGAGTCCGGGCGAGTCGACCACAATAACAAAACATTCAAAAAGCCGCAAACACATAACAAACGAGGTAAACCCCTAAAAAGGGCGGACGCGCTCGGGGACTCGCTCAACCCTCAATCAAAATAAAAACACACGAAAAATCGCACAAAACACGATATCTCATTAATAGCATGTCGCACATTGTCTCAAAATACATAGTATGCCCAACGGCAGAACTGCTACTAACGCCCCAGGGCAAACTAGTTCACTCTGCAGGCTTCGACGATGACTCGCCAGCACCCTTGCGATTGCGGATGAAGGGAGTGTACGGGTTCGACGGATACGTCGTCAGCTCACCCGCCATTGCCGCATGAAAGGGCTGCTCGACCTTGAAAGGGCTGCTCGACCGTCTCCTGGTAAGGAAGGAGGTCGCCCATCGCCCAGACGCGCTCGGAGTACACAGCGGCGCGATCCGTCAACTTGAGCACCTCGGAGATCTCCACCGCGCCAGTCGACGACGGGTAGCCACTCGTCACGTCGTCTAGATCGAAGTCCTCCGGGAAGTGAGCAAGCCCAAGGCTAAGCACCGTCGTTGCTCCGCGCCGGAACGCCGATCGCGTCATGAACTCAACGACCGACGGCGCCTTCTCCAAGTACCGCCACACCTCGACGAGGTCGCTGGGAATTACTTCCGTGGGCGACATCTCCTGGAGGTAGGCCCGGATGCATGTCGCCGACAACGTCGCCGAGTCGACGAGCGTGGCCACACATTGCCGCGCGTCGAACGAGCTCGCCTCTTCCGCGCTATCAAGGATGCGACCTGCGGATAGAAGATAACAGTGAGTAAATTGGATATTACAAAAAGGCACATGCAATAGGCGGCGTACACTCACCAATCAAGGGACGGGAGAGATCCGTGATGAAGCTCTGAAGAGAAGTGTAATCATCCTGAAGCCTAGCAACAAGGGCGTCAGAAACTTTACGTTCTTCCGTGGCGGCCATAACGGCGGCCTTGGCTCGACCATCCGCCGAACTCGCTTCCTCTTTCGCTTCCTCACCAAGGCTGAGGTCGGCGATCCGCTTCTCACCGATCTCAACGCCGATTGAGCCGCTGCCAACTCACTCTGGGACAAGTCCTCGACGGGCCTCCTTCGCCTTCGCGGCAATTGCACAAGCCCTTATTCGCCTCTTGGGCGGTGGATGCCTTCTCCGCGGCGTGCGCAGCAAGCCGGCCGATTGACTCACGCTATGCACTGCACACAATTCAAACAGTTAACCAAAGCGGAATCCAGTGCCCACCCGCTGAAATTCAGCGAAAAGCGCATCGGGACCGGGTAATCAAGAATCCTAAGTGCCCACTCGCTGAAATTCAGCGAAGCGCACTCAAGGACTGGCAATCAAAATCTAAGTGCCCACCCGCTGAAATTCAGCGAAAAGCGCATCGGGACCGGTAATCAAAATCCTAAGTGCCCACCCGCTGAAATTCAGCGAGTGCGCACTCGGGGACTGGCAATCAAAAATCCTAAGTGCCCACCCGCTGAAATTCAGCGAGTGCGCACTCGGGGACTGGCAATCAAAAAATCCTAAGTGCCCACCCACTGAAATTCAGCGAGTGCGCACTCGGGGACTGGCAATCAAAAAAAAATCCTAAGTGCCCACCCGCTGAAATTCAGCGAGTGTGCACTCGGGTACTGGACGCGAAAAATAACAACAAGACACAAAAAAGAATCAGACCGCTGCAACACACCGGCCTGATCCTCGGGGACTGGACATACCTGGATGGCTACGCCAAGCATGCCATGAAGTTGTATCGCATCCACGGACGCGAGGAGAGCTGGCGTGTGCCCGCGACGCTGCTCGACCTCCGTATCGGTGACCCCAGGTGCATGGCTCGAGGGTGAGGTACCACTCGCTGTAGCCGCTTTGGCCATGAAGCGCGGGAACGTTGCGATGGAGGCACCGACAACAAAGGAGGCCGGCTCGGCTGCCCCAGGCGAGGGAGCACCCTCCTTGGCAGGTAAGGCCGCCTCCGCTACGGGTTCACTCGGCGCGATCGCCGTGTCGTCGGATACTGTGATGACTTCGTCGCCCTTGGCCTTCTTGGCGCTATCCGCGGGGACGACGACCTCGTCTGCCTTCCTCTTCCGGGAGGGATCCTCCTCGATGACGACGGGTGGCACCTTAGCCATGGTCGGATGGCCTATCTTCTTTGCTCCGGTCCTACAAATTGATCGCGTGAGCAAGATAATCCAAGTACAATGAAAGACAAAAGTAGGTGAGCAAACTCACTTGGCAACTGGAATGAAGCGTAGCCCCGTGCGGATGCCGGCCGGCTTCTCCAGTTCGGGGCCCAGTCGGCGACTGAGGCCCATCTCCAGGACGTCGCGTGCCCAAGATAGGGACGGTTTCTTCGTCGTCGAGGCTGCGGCCTGAGCCTCCAAAACATCTTCGGCAGGAGCACCCTTGGGCGGCGAAGCTACCGCGACTGGAGCGGTCCGCGACCCAGAGATTGGGGCGAACGGCGGAGGCATCGAGGCCAGAGGCACCTCGTTCAGGACGGTTGTGGTATCCGGTGGCGTCGCCATCTGTGGGGCTTCGCCCCCGGCCAGGCAGGTGGCGTCAGAGCTGCTTGGCGAGTGAGGCGGAGACGCCTGTTTCGCTGGCTTCGTCTTCTTCTTTGGAGGGGCCTTAACCTCCTTCTCCTTCTTCTTCTTCTTCCATGGAGTGGCCTCGCGACGCGAGGTGTGCTCGGGGAGCTCGTCGTCATCATCGTCATGATGCTCGAGGCTTCTGCTCGCCTCAAGCTCACGTTACGCTGCCGCTTTTCCGGACTAGCGGGGCGACCTCTTCTTCGGATTCATCGTCGTCGCCACTCCCGTCGCTCTCGACGCCTCCCCTCGCTGGAGGCGATTCGCCCACCTCCCGGACGGATGAACTCGAATTCTCGTCGTCCGCGGGCGGGAGCCACCCTTCAACTACTTGAAATAGCTGCAATAGGCATAAACAACATCAGTATGACCGTGACTGCATTTAACTGCGACTGCGAATGACGAAAGGATGACTTACCATTGGGGCTGGATGCTTCGCGGTGTAGGGGGCGACCCCGGCCTTAGCGTCGAGGTACGTCGCCTGGGTGATCTTATTCAACGCCAGGAGGTAATCTTCGAGCTGCCACTCGTCGAGGCAGGACTTCGTCGAGTCCTCCCAACCCGCGTACTCATACATATAGTGGTCGCGGCAGGCCAGGGGGACGAGCCGCCCGACCAATGCGAGGTTGATGGGCAGGAGACCCCGCTTCTTCAGGCCGCGAATGGTCTGAAGCATTTCGTCCATGACCATTCGCTGGTCTGTTGGAAGTTTGCCGACTTGAAGCCGGCGTGGTTCGGCCCGGTCGGCGGAGTATTTTGGGATCGCCACCTCGCCGTCTGGAGTCGCGTCGGTGAGGTAGAACCAAGAGTTCTTCCATTGGCTTGCCGCCTTGGCGGGTAGCATCAGATTGAAGAAATAAGCCTTCGATTTCAGCTGGAACGTCAGGCCGCCCGCGGCAAGCATTGGGCCACCCGCTTCCTCGCGACTGATCCGCCCGTGGAATAGATCTTGCCACAGGGGGAAGTAGGGCCTGCAGCCCAGATAACACTCGCAGAACGCCACAAAAATGGCGAGCTGCTCGATGCTGTGTGAGCCCAGGTCCGACGGTTGGATCCCGTAGAAGGCGCAGAAGCGCCGGAAGAAGAGAGATGTTGGGAATCCCAGCCCCCGCTCTAGGTGGCTGGTGAAGCAGATGAACTCTCCCTCGCACGGGTTCGGGGTCACCTCTCCGGCTGGGATGCGCCACTGCGCCGTAGCCAGATCCCGACCTCCTCGAAGGACGTCAGTTGCGCCCTCGTACACTTTGATCTACCCCAAGGCTCGGTGGAGGGGGCCATTGGCGGAAGGATTCGTGGGGGATCGGGAGATTTCGGGTCGGCTGGATCGCAATGTGGAGGAAGGCGAAAGTGCACGCAATCGGAGGAAATGACGAGGAGGTGGTTCTCCGATCGCCTGCCATTCCCCTTATATAGCGGTTGTTACCCGCCAAATCAGGGAGCCGTTACTACGCGGTGATTACGCTAAAAGTTACCGTTGGATTACCCAACGGCTAGTTTGACCATGTTTAACGGTCCAACTTCAGCCACTCGGCTCGCCGGCCCGATCACTACGACAGTGACTGAGTGTTTCGCCGACTCGACTCGCCAAAGCTGCGATCAGAATAACTAGTTTCCTCCTTTCTTCAGGAGCCCGTCGACGATTCGACTGGATGTCTGCTTTAAAGCCGTATACTCCGACTGCCAACAACCAACTGCGCCCAATCGACGATGGACTCGGGGACTACTGATGGGGATATGCCTACCGGGGTATACCCAGCAGGACGTTTTTGACTGGCCCAGGAACTGGCGAGTGGGCCGGCAAGACGGCGACTGGATCAAGGCCCGGTGTGGATCCACGCGACTGGAAGCTGAAGGCCCAGGCGAGTAGATAGGCCCAGTCGGATTAGGTTAAGCGGTTACCGAAGCCTTAACTGATTCGGTTGAGATATGTAAACCCTAGGGGAGGTAAGACTATATAAACCTCCCTGTAGGGCGTGTAGAGATACGTTCCATCATACACCCAAGCGACTCGCCGCCTAGCCGCCGAGCTCGCCCATTGTACCTCCACCATAATACAATCTAGCAAGAGTAGGTCTTTACCCTCCGGGGGCCGAACCTGGGTAAAACCTTGTGTCTCCGCCCTCATCTCGCACCGCAGATGGCTGGCTGCCCTTGCCCCTTGTTCTACTACTCGCTACCGATTGCAGCATCTGCCGTGACCATTCCCACGACACTCCCACTCAAAACAATATCCCTCAAATTGTTTTAGTGATCACACGAACCAAATCCACCACATCAAAACCGATCATCACGAGAGTTGATGTAGCTTCAATGGCGAACAATCAACATGTTCATCATATCTGCTATATGACTCATGCTTTACCTTTCAGTGATCCGTGTTCCGAGATCATGTCTATACATGCTAGGCTCGTCAAGATTAAACCTTATCTTCCGCATGAGCAAATCTGGCTTGCTCACGTTGTATACACTCGCAGAATCTAACACACCCGATCATCACGTGGTGCTTCGAAACAACGAGCTTTAGCAACGGTGCTTACTAAGGATGAACACTTTATAACTTGAAATTTTGTGCTTTAGGGATCATCTTATAATGCTACAGTCGCGAACTAAGCAATACAAGATGCATAAAAAGATTAACATCACATGCAATTCATAATATGTGATATGATATGGCCTTTCTTCTTGTGCTTCCGATCTCCATCTTCAAGCACGAACATGATCTCCATCATCACCGGTATGGTGTCAAGGTCAATGGCGCCGCTTCATGGTTGTCGTCCACCAACATCAACTATTACAACTACTTTGAATAGACACGCAGGCCTTAACGGAATTAAAAGACAACCATATGGCTCCTGCCGGTTGCCGACTTACAATAAGGAACATTGCATACATCATATATAATCACAATCATGGCCATATCACATCATAGTACACCCCTACAAAACAAAGTTAGACGCCTATAATTTTATTTGCATATTTTACGTGGTTAGACGATCCTTCCGACGCTGCGTTCCGGCAGCTTCATGATCGGTCACATGTTGATTTTCGATGAAGACCTTCCTCTCCCTTGTTCCAGCAGGCAGTGGAGGTTGTAGTTCTCCCCTCGCAATTCCGGCAGCACGATGGCGTGGTGTCGGAAGTAGAGAGAAGATCCCGCAAGGCTTCGCCTAAGCCGGTGCGAGTTATGGTGGATTAGGGTTTCCCAAAGATCTAGGGTTTAGAAGACCGGGAGGAGGAGAAGATGTCGGTGGTGGCTAGAGAAGCGGCGGCGCGGGCGGCGGCGGGTCGGGTGGAGAGGGGCTAGGGCTTGTGGTGTTGGGGCAGCACTCCCCCTCTATTTATGAGAGGGGGAAGCCTTGGGAGGGGTGGGTTTGAATCCAAACCCAAACCCAAGTTGGATTGAGAAAAGTACTTGTTCCTTCTTCCACTAGGAAACCATTGTTCCAGTTTGACTTTTCAAACTCCCGTTTGACTTTCAATTTAGAGCTTTAGTTCTCTTTTGCAAATGCCCACACCAAGTGACCTAGGATATGATCCAATCATTCCACTTAACGATGACACATTCATGGACCATTATCCTTCCAGATCGGTGAACCTTCTAGAACCTCTCCGATGAAAACATCGGAAATTTTCCCGAACTCCGGAATCGGACTTTCCTTATATGAATCTTATTCTCCGGACCATTCCGAATCTCCTCGTGATATCCCGGATCCCATCCAAGACTTCGAACAACATTCCGTATCCCTACTAACATTCCATATCTACTATGTCAAAAAAAAAACATTCCATATCTACTAAACAACATTGAATCCTTAAGTGTGTCTCCCTACGGTTCGTGAATTATGCGGACATGACCGAGACACTTATCCAATCAATAACCAATAGAGGAATCTTGAAATTCATATGGCTCCCACATATTTCTACGATTACTTTGCGATCGAATGAACCACTTACATACGATACCAATTTCCCTTTGTCTCGCTATAATTTACTTATCCGAGGTTTTGATCGTCAGTATCTCTGCATACCTAGTTCAACCTCATTACTGATAAGTATTCTTTTCTCGTTCCCGTGATACGTGATTCTTCCGATGGGTGATGTAGTCGTACACTTGCCGATCTCAAGATCGTGTAGACGATCCTTCCGGCGCTGCGTTCCTAAAGCGCTAGGTCATTACATCGCTCGTTCGACTGGCGAAGACCTTCCTCTCCCTTGTTCTAGCATGCAGCAGAGGTTGTAGCACTCTCCTCGTGATTCCGGTAGCACGACGGCGTGGTGTTGGAAGTAGAGGGGAGATCTCGCAGGGCTTCGCCTTAAGCCGGAGCGAGTATGGTGGACTATGAGAGAGGCCTTGGCGATCTACGGTTTAGAGGGCACCAAGGGGAGGTGGTGTAGCCGGCGGCTAGGGTTTGGTAAACCCTAACTCGGTGACTTTGGAGGAGCCCTGGGTGGCGGCAGCACTTGGAGGGGTGGTGGCGCCTAGAGCTAGGGTTTGGGTGTCAGGGGTAGGGGTAGGGGGCGCCCTACCCCTCCTTATATAGGTGGAGGGTGGCGGTTTGGGAGGAGGGAGTCCTCCTCCAACTCCTCATCCTTGGCCGGCGGGTGGAGGGAGTAAGACTTCCTCCCTAAGTAGGTTTCCTACTCTCCCTCCACCAAGCAAACTTCAGATTTGACTTTTCAAATTGGCGTTTGACTTTCAAACTTGGATTTGATTTCTCTCTCCATATTGCCCAGCCAAGTGACCTAGTACATGATGCAACCATTCCACATTGTCATGAAACATCCATGTACCCTTCCCCTCCCGGAGTGCCGGACCTTCTAGACCCTTCTAGAACATTCTCGGTGAAAACACCGAACTCATTTCCGAACCCCGAAACAGGACTTTCCTTATATGAATATTATTCTCCGGACCATTCCGGATCTCCTCGTGATATCTCGGATCCCATCCGAGACTCCGAACAACATTCGGTCTCTTACTCATCATTCCATAACTACACAACAACATTGAATCCTTAAGTGTGTCTCCCTACGGTTCGTGAATTATGCGGACATGACCGAGACACTTCTCCGATCAATAACCAATAGAGGAATCTGGAAATTCATATGACTCCCACATATTTCTACAATTACTTTGCGATCGAATGAACCACTTACATACGATACCAATTTCCCTTTGTCTTACGATAGTTTACTTATCCGAGGTTTTGATCGTCGGTATCTCTACATACCTAGTTCAACCTCGTTAGCGATAAGTACTCTTTTCTCGTTCCCGTGATATGTGATCCCTTGTGAGCCAGTCACATGCTTGCAAGCCAATTGGATGACATTCCACCGAGAGGGCCCAGAGTATATCTATCGGTCATATGGATGGACAAATCCCACTCTTGATCCATGTGCCTAAACACATACTTTCCGAACACTCAATGCCACATTTATAGCCACCCAGTTATGGTGTGGTGTTTGATGTCATCAAAGCATCCTTCCGGTGATGGTGATTAGCATGATCTCATGGTCGAAGGAATTAGGTTACTATGTATCAGAAAGCTTATAGCAAACGAACTATTGAAATGACTTGATCTTAATGCTACGCTTATCTATAGGAGTATTTCCATCATACCATTCTCCTAATGATATGATCTTGTTGTCAACAACATCTCAATGCTCATGATCGGGAAACCATGATCATCTATTAACCAACAAGCTAGTATTACATAGAGGCTTTACTAGGGACTCTAATTTAGTTTACAAATCACACAAGTATTAATGTTTCCGGTTAATACTGTTATAGCATGAATGTAAACATTTATCATAAACACAAAGATATAATAATAACCACTTTTATTATTGCCTCTAGGGCATATCTCCAACAAAAGGAGCCCGGGATGTGGTAGTAGGGCACGCCGGATGGTGGTGTAACAGTCGCGATGTAGACGTGAGCCGGCGGCCGAGGGCCGAGGAGGCCGGGAGAGCCCATGGCTGGACGAAGACCGGGACTCCATGCGCCTGTGTATGCAGGAGGGGCGCCATATGGAGACGGGGCTGACCATGGCATTGACCAAGCCTGCACAAGGCCAGTCCAAGGGTCGTGAGGAGGCCCGGACGGTGGCGCGGCAGTCAATGACGAAGCAGGTGCAGGGCCGGAGGAGCGCGCCATGGGAGGCCTATAGGTCGGGTTCTTGACCCTGTAATTAGGGCTCGGGCGCCATCCAGGAGGCGGGGTCGTACGCCAATCGGGCGCGGTAGGAGGCGGTGCGGGTGGCTTCATGGCAGCCCTGAGGTGGATTCTTCGCGCAGGAGCGGTGGCATGGAAGATGTGTGGCGCCCGTTGTGCCTTGCGAGCTTGATTCTTTTCTCCTTGTTGGAGAAGGGAACACACCTCCTTGAAGGTGGGGTAGGGCTTCAGCATGGGGATGAAGGACTGCTGTTTCTCGAACTGGTCTCTGAGGCCGACGAGGAGAGCGTTGATGAGGGTACGGTCGTCGACGTGATCACCAAGCTCACGGAGTTCATCGCCGATGGCCTTGATCCGCTGACAGAAGACGGTGACTAGGGCATCTCCCTAGGTGGTCGTGCGAAGATCCTTGTTGAGCGCGTTGATGCGCGCGTCGGAGTTGTCCTGGAACAGCTGCTGGAGAGAGGCCCATAGATCGGCGGCGGTGGCGTCATCGAAGGAGACCAGGTTGAAGAACTCTGTGGAGATGCGGGTGTATATCCACTGGATGATGGCGAGATCATCTTTGATCCAGCCGGGATCGGCAGGCTCCAGAGGGTAGGAGGGATCTATATGATGACGGAGGCCGCAGCGGCCGAGGTGGATGGTGAAGAGGTGGCGCCAGTGGTAGTAGTTGTGGGCGCCGAGGTCGAGCGAGATCGGTATGAAGGGGAAGACATCGGCGATAGTGTCGGCTAGAGAGATCATCGGAATTTGGGGAGGTGGTGGTTGGGTAGATGTAGGTGTGGAGGAGGAAAAGGAGGAGGTAGGAACGCCGACATCACGGAACTCGGTCATGGAGAAGAGGGGCCAAGTTGGGGGCGGCGGCGGCCTTGGCGGTGCAGGTGGAGGCGCCATCCCAGGTGCGGAAAACCTAGGCGTCTGATACCATATAGTTTGAGAGAATAATAACTTGTATTGATTTCAACCACGGTGGGCTGTTTATATAGATTACAACTGACTTGGACTTTAAGACTAATAGAGATAGAGTTATAATCCAAATAGGGAGAGGCGGCAGATGCCCTAGCCGACCTATACTCTAATAGTAGGTGCTGGGTTCTTAAGTACGACATATCACCGTTGCACTATGTTTGATAAAACGCCATTCGACTTGGCCATGCATGTTCTTAAACGCAGGCAGGTCCTTACCTTGAACAAAATCCTTTTTGGCGGCTTCTAGTGTGTGGGATCCATGTGCTGGGGACTAGTGTTTTGGTTTATGGCATCATACAACGTACTTAACATGGCGTGCTCGAGCTGGTACCTATTTTGGTCATTGACGTCTCCTCGGGGCTGAAGCGTGAGAGGCGAGAGCAAGGAAGGACGGTAACCTCCGTAAATGTTGGGCCATCGACATCCCGGTAGCGATGGAGTCATCGATAGATCGACCGGTTCCTCCCATTGCATAATATCCTCCTCCTTATCCTCCTCCTCGTCGGCATCGTCATCTTGATCTTCATCTTCATCATCTTGATCTTCATCTTCATCATCTTCATATTCATCATTGTCTGTCAATGAGCATTGATACGTGTGCAAGGTGGAACCTTGTATGTAGCACAACATCCCGTTGTTGTCAAGCCAGCCCACACATGAGGAATCAGAGCGGCGGTCCTCCATGTGGAAGCTGTAGAACAGATCCCAGTACAAATCCCTGTGGGTATCGTAGTCATCGTTGTCCTCTAGCGGTTGCGGTGGCATGACCCAGAAGTTTATGGTTTCAGAGCGACGACGGGAGTCGTATTTATGCACAGCGAAGCACAACCGGCCGTTGAGCTGGAAGGCGCTGGGCTTCTCATCGGAGCAAAAGGTCCGATATGTTGGGAGACGATAGGTGTGGCACATCTCACTAGACACATCAACCACCAATATTCTCTCGGGAACCGAACGATAATGATTCTTCCAAGGAAGGGTCGCCACATATAGCTTCCCATCTATCAGCACCGGCGCCCAAATCTCCATGGGACGGCTCTCGGAGAAGTACGACAGCTTTCGCCACTCGCCGGCGCTGTCACCCAAGGTGTACACCTCCACGTCAACGGCCTTCACGGAATAACTGGATGATAGGCGGAACAGCTTGTACTCGTTGGTGTGGGGACTAAACCCCAAGGCGAAGAAGTGCATCTTGTTCTTGCTAGCGAACGGAGGCGGGTCGGGAACCTTCATCGTCTCGCCGGTGGCAGGGTTGCACACCAGCACCGGCGCTTCGACGCCGCCGCCACGGTCACCGTGCGCGAAGCAGAGGAGGCCGTTGCAGACGTTGGCGAGGACGTAGCCATTGATGATGGGGACGCGGCGGAGGGCCTTCCCTGAAGACACGCTGAAGACGCCGGCCTCGTCGTTGCAGTCGTTCTTGCGCTTCTCTGAAACCAACAAGGCTTCCGGGGGGCCGCGGATGACATGGATGGCCTTGGAGTGGAGCTCGCGGAAAGAGGGGTCCTTGACGCTGTCGCGCCATAGCCTGGAGACGCAGCTGGACCGAGCCACGTCCTTGGTCGGCAGCTTCAGCAGGATCTCCTGTATCACATCCCTAGGGATCTCGCGTCCGATCTCAAGCTCCGGCGTCGTCATCGGTCGACTCGCGACGTACGTACGGCGGCAACTCGATCGATCCTCCTTGTCACACAAGGATTACGTACGTTATTATATGTAGTGTTCAATATGGGCCTTCCAGAGTTGGAGTATTTCTTGTGACAAAAAAGTCTAGATCGAGTTTGACTAGAAGTCATCTTCCCGTGTATACGAGTATGCACGAGAGAAGGAGTCCGCATGTGTCTGCGATCGGGATTATTATCTTTCCCTGAAGCGGTTGAGGCAACTTTTTTTTTCTCCGTGGTAATCTCGTGCTATGTACTTGATCTCAATGCAGAGGCCGGGATACCCCTTTTAAAAAAATCGATTGAGATTTGCTCGACTTTATAGGATTTGCTTGTTCTCGTGAGCACGAGAATGTGCTAAATCTCTGTCATCTCTCTCATCATTGTATCTAACTCACGATTCGTGCGATCGGAGAGTTACATAAGGATTGCAACAGACAAAAATATTCACGTAGCACAACTTTTATTCGTGCAGTACAATCTTTTTTCACCTGGTAAAACTATTTTTGCTCATATACCGAACCTGTAAGGACGTCAAGGAATACATACGTTATATGGAGCGTTCAATATGGGCCTTCCAGAGAAAATAAAAGAGTTGGAGTACTTCTTGACAAAGTCTAGATCGAGGTTTTTTTTTTTGGTGAAATAGTCTAGATCGAGTTTGACTAGGTTCGGCCATCTTCAGAAAAATACAAGATCGTGTCATGGAAGAAGAAGAATTTGAAGACCTCGAAGAGTTGCTTATTTTCTTTTAGACTTTATTTTGTAAACGCTGAAGTCGGCTTGTATCTCTACCATATACTATTTGTCGGTATAAATATATATGGTATTGATTGTCAAAACAAAAAGGAGTCATCTTCCAGTGTAGGAGTATGAGAAGGAGTCTCCATGGGCGTGTTTGGTAAACCGTCATCTTAATTTAATTTTAGGGCCCGTTCTGTCTAAACTCTATGGGCACATCTCCGCAGAAAAACAAGCTCATCACACGGCTTCCGCTCTCGTCCACACACCACCTGCTTCCCCTTGAGAGTCGCTTGTGAGGCCCTGGGCCGAGCCCGGCCCTGCTTCGATGGCGAGGCCGGCCGAAGTGGGCGAAGGGGAGGTGTCGGTGTAGATGGTAGGTGTAGTCTAGGGCTAGGTTTGGCCACTAGGGCCGTGTCTAGGGTTAGGTCTGGCGCTATGTCGTTGTCTAGGGTGCTTTGGCTGTGGGCAAGCTACAACTCGGAGGTGCTCCACCTCCCTCTGCTTCGAGTGCTCCCATGGTGGGTGACAGAGGCGATGGGTGCGGAGCAAAGATCCTATCAATAAAGCTCGTCTGTGGGGCTTTTATTCCTAGGGATTTTGGTGGCCTTTCTCCTCTTCCTCATGGTCGTGGTGATGAACTGGAGAAGGAGGAAGGCCCTGCTCTTCATCGATTCGGAGCTCAATAGGGTGCTTGCGTGCAGTGGATCATGCTGGAAGCTATGTTCCCTGGCGTTCCCAAGTGACGGCTGGTCTGCACCGAGACTACTCTTGGCATTTGGAGCCACTCGAAGCTCGAGCATGAGGATGGCTTGAGCATCTTTTTCCTCCAGGACGATGTGCCGAAGCGTAGGATCTCCCTCGACCTCGGCATGGGAACCACGGCTAACGCCGCCCCACGTGGCTTGTTCCCCATTGGTGGTAGCGACGACACCAAGCCTCGAGGTACTACAGGCACGGTGGAGAAGAACCATGACTTGATTGCGCTTTGCTTCTTTTTAGGGTCTTTTCTGTAAAAGTGTTAACATTATCTTTATTTCTCCTATGTCTTAGGGTCCTACGTACCCACCGCTTTGACTAATAAAGCTTCCAGGGTCTTCGGGCCCCAACCCGTTCAAAAAAAATTACTCCGTGAAAACAATCTTTGAGCCTTGTCCATCACTTCGTTTGGTTGACTCCGCAGTCTTCTTTTGGCCTTAGGAGACGAGAGTGACGGCTGTTTGGCTGCCCGCACTCCATTTGCCTCATAATTATAACCATTAACAACAACACGTAAACACCCCTAGTATTATAGGGCCACGTCACGCCGCTCGTGGAGCTCTCGCGCCGCCTCGCTGGCCATGGCTTCGAGGTCACCTTCATCAAAACCGAGTTGGACCACGCGCTCGTGCTCGCCTAGCTAACGCTGGAGGGCGACAGAACGCTGCAACGTCAACATGTGGTGGTCCTTCGAGGTCTTTGTAAGATCCTGGCACATGGCTTAATTGGGTTGATATGATACTCGTGTCAACATGTTGCAACTTCTTTTTCGGAAGCTCGTCCAAAAGGAACTTTAAGGTTAAGAATGCTTGGCCTAGAGTAATCCGAGGATGGCTGATCGACCGGAAAGTGGGTACCAGGTGCGCATGAGTGAGGACAAAGTGCGTATAAAATACTAGTGTTGGTATGTGAGGTTAGTCTAGAGATCCTATTGAGATGCCAGGAGTGACAGTCGCTGATACGGAGAGGACGGGGTGTTACAAAGTGGTATCAGATCCGATCATGCGGTTATATGGGCGTGTGCGGGTCAGTGGCGGACATGTGGCATATGGCGCGTGTGGCTCAAAGTGGACACGTCATGGCACATGTGTCGGAACTGGAGGAAAAAACGTGTGCCAAGAGGGGACGTTCCTGGCTTGTGGTTGGTCAATAAGGGGGTCGATCTTCTAAGCGTAGGTGTATGTGACATCCTGGCGCATGGCTTAATAGGATTGATAGGATATCCATATTAACAAGTTGCAACTTCTTTTTCGAAAACTCATCTAAAAGAAACTCTAAAGTTAAGTGTGCTTGGTCTAGAGCAATCTGAGGATGGGTGACCAACCGGAAAGTGGGTACCGGGTGCGCATGAGTGATGACAAAGTACGCAGAAAAGACTTGTGTTGGTCTGGAGGGTTGGTATAGAGATCCTATTGAGCTGCCAGGAGTGACAGCCGCTGGTCCGGAGAGGCCGAGTGTTACAAGTGGTATCAGAGCCGACCCTCGCGGTTACACGGGCATATGCGGGTCAGTGGTGGACATGTGGAGCATGACGCGTGTGTCCTGGAGTGGAACGGCATGGCACATGTGCCGACACTAGACGCACAGATGTGTGCCAAGAGGGGACGTTCCTAGCTTGTGGTTGATCGACGAGGACATCGATCTTCTAAGGATGGGTGTATGTAAGACCCTGGCGCATGGATTAATAGGATTGATAGTATACCCATACCAATAAGTTGTAACTTATTTTCCGGAAGCTCATCTGAAAAGAACCTCTAGGTTAAGCGTGCTTGGCCTGGAGCAATTTGAGGATGGGTGACCGACCGAGAAGTGGGTACCAGGTGCGCACGAGTGAGGATAAAGTGCACAAAAAAGACTAGTATTGATCTGTGAGGTTATTCTAGAGATCCTATTGAGCTGCCAGGAGTGATAGCCGCTGGTCCGAAAAGACCGGAGTGTTATAGTCTCCAAGAAGCTCGGCATTCATGTCACTGTCTTCTTGCCGACAGCCTCGCTATCATGCTCAAGTGGATAATCCATCCCTTCAGAACCTCCTCGTCATTGTCATCTTCAGGGACATCCTCTACTTCTTCGCCGTTAGAGATCACACCAGCAAAAAGGTCACGGTGGTCGACGACGTGACGTCGCTCGGCGTCCTCAACAACGTCTCCAAGGTCAACCTTGTTGCCGCTGATCTCATGTACCCCGCTCACCTACGCCTCTATCACAAGTAGCTAACATCTTCAATTCAGTGTTCATACGTAAACAACTTAAGTATATTGGAGACCTATATATTTATTCTTATTCAACGTCTACCAAATCAAAAGACTTACAACACATGAGTTGTGTGGAACGAAGAGTTCAAGCTGTCTTTGCCTCTGAAAGAAAATCTCAAGCAATTCACCATATTCGATGAATCTAAAGAAATACATCCACAAGTAGCGGCCAACGGGTCAGCTAAGCCAATTTAATGGAATCCAAGAGTTCCTTTAAAAAAAGCGCCCAACTGGTTTTAGTTATTTTGCATCTAGGTTATGAGACCATCCACAACACCCCTCGCTACTCCTGCTTCTCTATCCGGCAAACTGAGTGTCTTTGTGATTCGCCTGATTTCAAAGACGTAGGTTTTTTATAAGTGCTCCTTTGGCTCCCATCATTTAGGGCCAAAAATATGGAATTTATTTGATAATTTTGCGGTAGACTTGTTTTGTTGTACAGGAATTAGATCCATCATTTTAATTGAAAATTCTAGGAAGAGGATACTTGGAATTCAATGGAGATTCATATACAACTTCTTTGGTTGTCGTAGAATTGGAACCATCATTTCAATTGAAAATTCTAGTAAATGGATATGATATGTTAAGTCAATTCTTGTTCATAACTAGTCATTTATCTAGAAATTATTTCATTTCATAATTCCATGTGGCAACCAGAAAATGATTGTCATATTGAAATTTCAAATTGGAAAAATGAAATGATGACAACAATGTCATTTTATTTCATTTCTACCAAATGAAATGAAATAATGGCTTCCAAACGAGCCCTAAAGTGAAGCCTAAAAATTATAGGAATTTCTGGGAACAGAATGCTTGATATGCAGGAATATTGAAAACACACAAGAGAGTGTGCGTATGTGTATATGAGCGTCTCTATCTGTACCGTGTTTTTAAGAGATCAAGGTCCAAAGCAAATGTGAAGTTATGATTAGGTTATTATTACGCAACTTAAGGCCTTTGTCTTGTTTTTTATACTCCCTCCGTCCCATAATAGATGTCTTAGATTTGTCAAAATTTAGATGAATCTAGACACTATATAGGTTCATTTAAATTTTAAAAAATCTGAGACATCTATTTTGGGACGGAGGGAGTACATAAAAATGTAAAATAAAAAGAGGATTGAGGGGATTCTAGAGTTACTTGGTTCCAGTTAAGGGATTAATAAAATGTAGCCATTATCTGATTCGAGTAAAGCTACCCTTTATTGAAACTAGATAATGGTTAGATCTTTACAAATTGAAAGGGTTCTAGATAAAATCTTAGCAGGTTCGTCAAACTGACTATAAGATATTTTTAAGGAAAACTAAGACCCATATATTTCATCGCTAGAACAGGTTGAAACGATCCTAGCTAGTACCACAGTATTTCGGAGCACACAATTTCGTCACTTGATTGAAAAATTGTTCTTCTAGGCCACTATATTTGTCTACAAGAGCTCATATATACGGAGGCATCGGTATACCCCTGATGTGACTATCTGAAAACCAGGCACCACTAATAGAGCGACTGGACGTAGGTAAAGGACTGAAATGTTGCATCAAGAAAACCCCCTTTATTATTAAACTGTGCTAGCGAATAGTACAATGATAAACACCACCATGCAATTTAGACAACAATTGTAGCCAATAACAGGAGACAGGAGCAAAATATGTTGTACAAAAAGGCGGATCAATGTCACACGCTGTTGCGCTATGTATGATAAGCACCCTTGGACTTGCTTCTAAGTCGTGGACAAGTGACTTCTTGTTGCATCATAGATCTTACTTAGCATGGCGTGCTCGAGCTCGTACTTCTTACTTTCCTCATTGTTGACGTCTTCTTGGGGTTGAAGTGCGAGAGGCGAGAGCAGGGTGGGGCGGTAACCTCCGTAGATGTTGGGCCATCGGCGTCCCGGTCGCAGTAATGGAGTCGTCATCAGCAGCTCGACTTGCCGGTCCCATCTTAGAACCCTGCTGTGTGTCAACGAGCGTTCACTCCTCGTGTCATACATGTGCAAGGTGGAACCCTGCACGTAGCACAGCATCCCGTTGCCGCCAAGCCAGCCGGCGCACGGCAAGCCGGAGGAGGAGTAGCAGCCTTCCATGTCGAAGTTGTAGGACAGATTGCAGTGGAGCTGCCTATTCATGCCGTAAGAGTCCCCATCTTCGTCCTGTGGCGGTGACATGACCCAGAAGTGTACGGACTGGGAGCTCCGAGGGTTGTCAATGGTGTGCGCGACGAAGCAGAACCGGCCGCCGACCTCAAACGCGTTCGTGAGTAGCTTCTTAGCACCATCAGGAGCATAGGGACTATAAGCCCAATAGCTTGGGAGGCTGTAGGTGTGGAAACTCTCGGTAGACACGTCGATCACCAATACTCTCTCGGGGGCCAGATTAGGTCTCGTGTAATGGGTGTGCCAAGGAATGGTGGGCACGTATAGTTTCCCGTCGATCGACACCGGCGCCCAGAGCGCCATGGGGCGGCAGTAATCGGAGAAGTCGATATAGTTCCGCCACCCGTCGCCGGAGCTGCCGCTGCCCCCTAAGGTGTGCACGTCCACTTCAACCCTCTTCATGGAGGGTGAACTCGACGACAGGCGGAACAGCTTGTACTCGTTGGTGGGCGGACTGAACCCCAAGGCGTAGAGATGCAGCTTGCCCACGAGCGGAGGCGGATCGGGAAGCTTCACCGTCTCGCCGGTGGCAGGGTTGCACACCATCGCCGGCGCTTCGAGCCCGCCGGTGCCGCGGCCGCCGTGCGCGAAGCAGAGGAAGCCGTTGCAGACGTTGGCGAGGACGTAGCCGCTCATGATGGGGACGCCGCGGCAAAGGGCTTTACCCGAGGGCACGGTGAAGACGCCGACCTCGTCGCTGCAGCCGGGATTGCGTATCTCTGAAACGAGCAAGGCTTCCGCGGCGCCGGGGATGGCATGGTTGGCCTTGCCGTGGAGCTCGCGGAAGGAGGGGTCCTTGACGCTGTCGCGCCATAGCCTGGAGACACAGCTGAACCGAACCACGTCCTTGGTGGGCAGCTTCAGCAGGATCTCCTGTATCAGATCCCTAGGGATCTCAAGCTCCCGCGTCGTCATCGGTCGACTCGAGGCGGCGGCGAACTCGATCGTCGTCATCGCAGATCGGGTTTGTGCATTATTTATGGAGCAGTTGGCAAATTACTGATCGAGTTAGACTTGTCCTGTGTACCGTGTACGAGTAAGACACGATCGTATGTAAGTCCCAATAAAGTCGGTGCGGCACACCCTCAGTATGCATGTATCACAAGGAAAAAAATGCCGCTGCCTCGTAGACACGGTTTTGCCGTGTGTCAAATTGACCAACATTGCAGTGTATAATCCAAAAAGCACACGACAAAGTACTTGAATACGGCAAATTTTTGAAAAAGAACACGGCAAAGAAATATACATGATAAAGACGCACAAAGGAACAGGGCAAAGAAAACAAACTCGGCAAAGTCGACAGCGGCACACGGCACCTATACCGTCACAGCAACGAGGTGGGACCCGCGACCCCACATGTCCACTTGACGGGGAGGAGCTAACGGCTATAGACGGTGGCTTTTTTGCCGTGTGCCCCCGACGGCCCTTTGCAAAGTTATTTTTTTTCTTTTTTTCCTTTTATCACATTACTCTTTGAAAAATCATAAAAAAATCATTCTAATTCAGAAAAATACAAATATTATATCAAAATTTGCAGAAAAATAATATCTATCTATCTATACTCAAATATTAGATATTTATATTGAATAAGAATCTTCATGCTCATCATTTTTACCATAATTTAAAACGGGCATAAAAATTCAAAACGATCGAAACAATGTGAAACCTTCGCGTGGTGTCATATTATGTGACATAGTTGGAAGGAAAAATATCAAACTTGGTATATTGATTATGTATCAAAAAAACCTTCACAAAATGACCTATCTCATTCGAGGTTTCCTGGCTTTCGGGTCAAATGACCAATGTTATGGCTAGAATTAACGCATAGTTTGTGATAATTAATGTGCCCATATTGTGCATGTATGTGCATCATGGAATGGCGAACAATATTGTAGGAGGAAGTTTTCCTTTTCGTTATACCAAAAAGGCATTTTCCATTTTCCGAGCGCAAAAAACGAGAGGTTTTGTGAAGCAACCATCAAATGGATAATTCAAAATGCTACCACCCCATTTTTAAAAAATACTAGACCACTTTACATGGACATTGTCCCAAAAGAGGGATCTCAAACCTTTTCGTCCACCCTAGGTGAAAAAGACAAATTACTGCCAAACCGGTAGGAAGTGGGTCAGATATGAACTACAGGTACATGATATAATGCTCATGATTTTTTACAAAATCATTTTTATGTTAATAATATGATATTTCATTAGAGATCCAATGCAAGTTTAGCGAGGCTCAACACCGAGCTAAGAATCTTCTTGCCCGCCGTTCGACAAAGTTTGACGATAGTTTAAAACAGGCATAAAAATTCAAAAACGATCGAAACAATGCGAAATCTTCACGTGGTGTCATATTATGTGACATAGTTGAAAGGAAAAATATCAAACTTGGTATATTGATTATATCTCAAAAAATCTTCACAAAATGACCTATCTCATTCGAGGTTTCGTGACTTTCGGGTCAAATGACCAATGTTATGGCTAGAATCAAGGCATAGTTTGTGATAATGTGCTAATATTATGCACGCATTTGCATCATGGGATGACGAACAATGTTGCAGGAGGAAGTTTTCCTTTTTGTCGCGTCAAAAAGTCATTTTCCATTTTTCGAGCATAAAAAATGAGAGGTTTTGTGAAGCAACCACCAAATGGCTAATTCAAAATGATGCCATCCCATTTTCAAAAACACTATACCACCTTACATGGACAATGTTCCAAAAGGGGATCTCATACCTTTTTATTCACCCAGGTTAAAAAGACAAATTCCTGCCGAATCGGTAGGAAGTGGGTCAGATATGAACTACAAGTACATGATATAATGCTCATGATTTTTTACAAAAATAATTTTTATGTTCACTGTATGATATTTCATCATAGATCCAATACAAGTTTAGCGAGACTCGGCCCCAAGCTAAGAATCTTTTGCCCGCCATTCGACAAAGTTTGGCGATAGTTTAAAACGGGCATAAAAATTCAAAAACAATCGAAACCATCGCATGGTGTCATATTATGTGACATAGTAGGAAGGAAAAATATTAAACCTTGTATATTGATTATGTCTCAAAAAAACCTTCACAAAATAACCTATCTCATTCGAGGTTTCCTAGCTTTTGGGTCAAATGACCAATGTTATGGCTAGAATCAAGACATAGTTTATAATAATGTGTCTATATTGTCCATGCATGTGCATCATAGAATGGCGAACAGTATTGCAGGAGAAAGTTTTCCTTTTTGTCGCACCAAAAAGCCATTTTCCATTTTCCGGGCGCAAAAAACGAGAGGTTTTGATAAGTGATGACCCACAAGTATAGGGGGTGTATCGTAGTACTTTTTATAAATAAGAGTGTCGAACCCAATGAGGAGCATCAGGTGTTGACAAGTGGTTTGGATCAGGAATTCACTGTAAATACTTAGCAAACGGATTTTTAGGGGGTTTTGATAATGCAGATAAATAAAGTGCGAGTAAATAAAAGACAATAATAATAATTGCAGCAAGTGGCCCAATCATTCTTCAGCAAAGGACAAGCCAGTTGTATTACTTAAGATGACCAAACGTTCTCCAGGACACATGGGAATACTGTCAAGTGCTTTCGCTTCATATAGTTGATTATCCTTCTTTGGTTGGATAAGTGTTTTCTAGGTGAACCTATGCTAATGTACCGACCTTATTTAGACTAATACATACTTGTGATTATACCCCTTGCAAGCATCTGCAACTACAAGAAGTAATTAAGATAGAAACCTAACCACAACATTAAACTCTAAGATCCTACACTTCCTTGTGCAAAGTTTTCCTAATGGGGGTTTAGGTTTCTGTCACTCCGGCAACCCCATAATTAGTAGCCAAATACACAATGCATTCCCTGAGGCCCATAAAGGTGAAGTATCATGTAGTCGACGTTCACATGACACCTCTAAAATAATAGCACCACAACTTAAATATCAAACCATTGAATATTTCTCAACACAATTCCACTACTAACAACATGACTTCTCCCATGTCCTTAAGAACTAAACGAACTACTCACAAGACATCATATGGATCAAGATCAGAGATGAAATAATGATAAGTAACAATCTGGACATGAAAAATAATTCGATGGTTCCACTCAATAGCATCAACTACAAAGGTAATCAACACCGATAAAGTTTCCCTAAGAACTATGCAAGATTCAACCCAATTGTTACAGCGGGATGGAGTGGTGGTGATGGTGCTGGTGGAGATGATACATTTCCCCGACAGATTTCTGCCTGTCGGAGAGCTCTTTCTCTCTCCGTAGTTTTCGCCTCGCAGAGGCGGTGGAATCTTTCTGTGGTCGCTCTCCGAGTCTTAGGATTTAGGGGGAATGGTATAGGCGAAAGGACGATGCCAGAGGTGGGCTAGGGTGGCCACAACACCTGGTGGTGCGGCCCAGGGGGCGCCAGGGGTGGTGTGGGCCCCCTGTGGACCATCTCCACTTCCCCTTCTGGCTTCCTTCGTCTTCTGGAAAATAGAGATTTCCATATATTTTTTGGAATTTTCTGATCTTCGCGAATATCGCATCTGGACACCGCTTTTTCCATCAGAATCCTGACTTCGGCAGTTCATCCTCCAAAAGTCATCCAACATGCAAAATAGATGAAATAACATGAGTATCATCTCTTAATATGAAATATATCAATGAATAAAAGTAAATTATGATATAAAATAGTGATTCAAAATGGACGTATCAACTCCCTCCAAGCTTAGACCTCGCTTGTCCCCAAGCAAAAACTAATCTCACTAAACATGACCACATGTTTATGGAGTGAAGTGTTGATAAAAATAATACGGACAAGAAGGATCACATTTATTAATACACAAGTCATAATATAAAACAACTTACTATTATATAACTTAACTTGCAACGAGTATGGGAGTCACAATAAAGATGCACAAAGAAAATCATAGTTGGTAATGGTAAACTTTGTTCTTGGTCAGAGAACAGTTGATAAATCATACTTAGTTTTAAGCAAAGCTTTTATAATGAAGTTTATAGTACAAGAATCTCTTGCTCAAACATAATGGATTTTTTTACAATGATAGCTTTCAAATTAGTATTCATTCACATAAGAGCATTGTGCAAAACAAGGAACATAAGAAACAAGATTGAATAAATCATCATATGGATGATCGAATCACAATAACTCAAATGCTTGCTGGAGATAGAAAGGAATAGGTTTACTGACTCAACTTAAAAGTAAAAGATAGACCCTTCGCAGAGGGAAGCATGGATTTCAAGTTTCATAAAGAGCTTCCAAAAAAATTATGGTACTTACTAACTTTGAGCTCTCAATGCCCCTATCATAAGCATCTTAAAGAGGTTAAGGTTAAAGTGAAACAAATTTGAAGTATATGCTTGACAAATCATAAGTTGGCAATCGCATGTCCCTTGAGTACTGTAACACCCCCGGTCACTCCGGACCGACGACTGTCACTTCTGGAAGCTCAATAGGATCTCTAGACTAACCCCACAGACCAACACTAGTCTTTTCTGCGCACTTTGTCCTCACTCATGCGCACCCGGTACCCACTTCCCGGTCGGTCATCCATCCTAGAATTGCTCCAGGCCAAGCACGCTTAACCTTAGAGTTCTTTTTGAATGAGCTTCTGGAAAAGAAGTTGCAACTTGTTGGTATGAGTATCCTATCAATCTTATTAAGCCATGTGTTGGATCTCACATACACCCACCCTTTAGAAGATCGATGCCCTCATCTATCAAGCACACTCCACGAATGTCCCCTCTTGGCACGCGCATGTGCGTCGAGTGCCGGCACATGTGCCATGCTGTGTCCACTTCGGGCCACACGCGACATGCGCCGCATGTTCGCCACTAACCTGCACACGCTTGTGTAACCGCTGGGGTACACGACAGATGCCATGGGTAGGCTAAAGTATGGGACCAATGGATGCTAGAGGGATCCGGGGAGGGAAGATGTAGTGATTTCTACACTCGAATGCTCAACAGTTAAATCTCTATACCTCTTCTCAATGAATACAAGTGCTCCAAGAGCTGTCTCGAAGAGAGGAAGAACACTACTATACGAGCCTTACAGCGCAGAATGAATCGATCCACCCTTAGGAGCCCGCGTCTCCCCTTATAAAGGGGTGCCTTGGTTCCTTCTAGGCCTGACGTGGCAAGCATATTCTTGGAATATGCTTGTCCCAATATGGTAATTCGCCAGCCTCCTTTCCGTGTCCCCCTTCTATCGGCGGCAATGTTCCAGAGAGCTTCACATGCGCGCCTCGGGCTCCCTGACTGTCACCTCCGTGACCTTCTTCTGCCCTTCTGCTGCTCTTCTCCTTGTCCTTTGTGCTTGGCTTTGTTTAGATTCCTCCTAGCCAGTGACTAGGGTTTGACTATAGGCACCTCCTTCTCCTGCAAGCTTCGTGTTACTCGGCCTTGTCTCGCATAACTCGGCTCGGCCTTCACCTGCATTCAAGTTAGTCAGACTCGCTCGGCCGACTTAACTCATATGTCAGCCGGATAAGGCGTTACTCCTTCTATATCTGTCATGGCCTTGCTTATCTCGGCCGACTCTTACATGACTTGGCCGATACGAATAGTAATTTGGCTCACGACTAGGGAGATTCCTTTCGTCTTTCCCCTGTATTGAACCTATCCGGGGTCACCTCCCCAACATTAGTCCCCGAAGCTGGTGTGGTCCTGCCGGAAACCTTGGCCGGGCCACATCAGTTTCCCAACATACTTCTCTCTTTCTTTCCGAGTTACTTCTTTCTGTTCGAGGTATCCGTGCAGCTTCCTGAGCACGCCTCGTCCTACGTGTACCACTCATCATTGTTCTTCTAGCTTTTTGTTCCTCTATAGTGTCCACTGACAAGCTACAGTGATTACTGCGCCCGTCGCATCGGCGCGGTGACGCCTCGAGTACCGCATCGGTCAAGAGGCCCGATCCCCTCCTACGCCATGTGGTCTTCGGTGTGGCTCCACTAGTTGCGAGCGGTTTCGCCACGCGCGCGATTATGCGGTTATCGTGGCGCACCCACGATCCCACTACCGCCAATACTACGTGGTTATAAAGAGGGGAGCGGGGCTAGATGATTTTACTTTCCCCCTTCGTTTGCCCTTCTTCTTCCTCCTCGCGTCGGTGCCTCCATTCGTGCGCTAGCGGCCGCGCCATCGTCGACCTCCTCGACGGTCATGCTGCCGTTCTCCTACTCTGATGACCTCACCGCCGTGTCCTTCTCCGTCGACTTCGTTGGTGAGTTATCCTACGGCACCGCCGTTAGATTTCCGCCCTAGGCAATCCCTCTGTTTCCCAGATTCCTCACGGCGGTTCTTCTTTGTTGCGCCGTCGTGCTCGTTAGAATCACGAGGGGGCCCTGCACTTCTAGGCCTCCCTCCGTCGCTAGTTTCTTCTCCGTTAATTCCTCCGGCGAGCCCATGTCTAGTTCTACCAGCGGAGCCCTCGTCGAGGAGGATGATTTTGCGTCTGGTCCAGAACGAGGTTCTTGGCAGGGTTCCACTGTCACTCGCCGTGAGGTAGAGTGGTTAATCAAGACGCGTTGGATCCCTGCCGAGGTAAGTTGTCGCTTGCCCAGCAATGAATCCTCTCCAGTGCTCAACGAGGGAGAATACGTAGTCTTCATGTCCCATTTTGCTCGTGGGTTCGGCCTCCCCCTTAGCGACTTTGCTAGGGAGTTCCTCGATTACTTCGGCCTCAAGCCACATCATCTGTCGGCCAATGCTATCGCCTCTTTGTCAGCTTTCATCTCGGCCTCAGAGGGGTACTTCGGCCTCTGGCCCTCCGTACCTGTCTGGTCTAAATTCTTCCAAATTCGATCTAATGTCGTACCAGACAAATCTCTTCACCCTTCTGAGAAGTCCCTTACCCAATGCGGGGCTGCGTCCATTACACCTCGGAGAAACTCCGAGTTCCCTCGTGTCGCCGGCCTCGAGTCTTGCAAGAAATGGCATAGATCATTTTTCTATGTCAAAAACACTGGGAAAGAAGATAAGATTCGGCTCCCCGCTTTTTCTATCGGCCCCCCTTCCAAGAAGAATTGGAACTACAACCCTAGGAAAAGCCATGCTCTGGCTGAGGCATTTGAGATTTGGCTCAAGGAGTTGATCCGCGTCGGGCTCCGTGGTGAGGATCTGATGACCGCATTCATCAGCAGCCGAATCTGCCCTTTTCAGCTTCGCTCTCACAAGCTTTGTTACATGAGTGGTCCTCTTGATCCCAACCGAGTTTCGACGGTTGAGCTCGACGACTATCACATTTATAAGCGTGGTCGAGCTATCTTCAAGACTGATATACCGGAGGATTGGGCATGGGGACTGAAGCCGTTCACTCGCAGGAATCCCCCTCCTCAGGTAAATATACGCATTGGTGTTTTGCTTCCGAGTCGCATTTGTGACTGTTCTTTTGCTAATCCTACTTTGTTTCTTCTCTCGCAGAGGTTTGCGGAGCAAAATACCGAGGATGCCGAGGTTCTGGCTCTTCCGTGGACTGCAGATCGGAATACCCCGGACAGCGGGGAACCTGAATTGGAAGAGTTTGTCCCTAAGTCGGATGTTGCTCTGGCTCGCGCCCGTGGCAAGACCTCGGCTCACTGGGATGAAGGTGACTCGGATGACGTACAAATTCTTGAGGTAGTTGCCGTGACGCCTATCTCTTATGCATTTCCGGCTCCTACTTTCCCAGCTAATCCAGCCGGTCAGGTGCACGACACCGATCCTCTTGCTTCTCAAGCTCCTGCTACCTCGAAGAAGCGCACCGCTCCGGCAGATCCCTCCGACGCTGCTCCCAAGAAGCGAGTGAAGAAGTTTGCCCAGCATATTCCGAGGCGTAAGACCATGCCTGGGGTTACTGGGTGAGTTTATTTTCATTTGTACTTATTGTTTATCTCTTTCTGTCTTTTGATTCGACTCCTTGTCCCTTGCAGAGCTCCTCTCTCTATGAAGCCAAGCGGTCTGAGTATGACAAGCCATGCTACTCGGCAGCCTTCTCCTCCGCCCCCGAAAGATACTCAGGCTCCCAGTCCCTCTCGTGTTGACTCTCCTCTTGCGCCGACCCATGCATCACCTCAGCGATATGTACCCACTGCTCCCACCGTTAATGCCGACATAACACCGCCACCTGATCATCCTGTTGAACCTGTTGCTCCTCTTCAGACCGCCGAGGTTTCCCCCAACGACCCTTTGATCACCACGATCCCAGCTGCTACTCCCGCTCCAGCCGAAGATATCACCATCTCGGCCCCCTTGGAAACCATAGTTCCTCCTGCTCCTCAGGACGTGATTCCTAATGCCGAGGTTGATGCCCCTGCCAAAGCCTCTCCTAAAAGTAGGAAGGTTGTTGTTACCAAACCTTCAGCATCTTAGAAGGGGCCGGCTAGTTCTTCTCAGCCCAACATAGCTGATGCACTTCGCAAGGGGGCTTCCTCTTCTAAGCCTGGTGTCACCCCGGCCGCTGACACTCAACTTACTCTTCACAAGAGTCCTGCGATGGTGGTAGTTACACAACGGGCCCGAGGTAAAGTGTTGACCCGTACTAAGAGCGGAAACAGCCTCGGCTCTTTGGTGGAGTATGCCAATAACTGGAATGCCGCCGATCAACTTGAAGGCAATCCGAGTAGCCAACCATTTCAGCTTTCCGACATCAGCAGTCGTTTGCATATGGCTGCTAAGATTGTTCTTGATAGCGACAAGATGAACGAGGTAAGTGCTTTCATTGATACTTTGTTTGTTATTCAAGTGGTATTATATATGCGCTAGTCCCCGAAGCTTGCAACCGGATAACTTGTTATTCGTTTGGAAGCTTTATTGGGCTTCAATTGCATTTCTTGCTAACTTAACCCTTTTGCGATTCGGATTAGCCGTGGTCCATGCATATCCGAGTCAAGTTTTATTTGATTCGAATCTGCCTGAACTTTGAGTATCCAACCACCTAGATCCGAGTCAAGTTTTACTTGATTCGGATATGTTATAGCTTTAAGTATCCAGCCACTTAGATCCGGGTCAAGTTTTACTTGATTCAGATCCGCTTTAACTTTGAATATCCAGCCACCTAGATCCGAGTCAAGTTTTACTTGATTCGGATCTACTTTAACTTTGAATATCCAGCCAGCTAGATCCGAGTCAAGTTTTACTTGATTCGGATCTGCTTTAACTTTGAATTTCTAGTCTTTTAACCTTCCATTATATCTAGGTTGCCCATGATCGGCGGACAGCCGAATTTCAAAGGTTGCTCTTCGCCCACAAGAAACTACAAGAAAAGTATGAGAGGGTTGTTCCTGTAGTAAAAAAGACTGGTAATTTAACTAATCCGTGTACTGTTCCTTAAGTTCATAATACTTTTGGCTTTTCGTGCTAATTCACTCCTCGCTGGCGTGCAGCTAGTATCAACAATCTGAATACCCGCCTTACTAAGAAGGTTACCTCTCTTGAAGGTTGGTTCCTCTTTGGTTTTTAACCTATTAATTTTTGTCCGAGATAAATATTGGGTCTCTTACAAGCTTCCGGCTTTGGTATAGCCGAGCTACAAATACTTGCAGCATCGCATGAAGAATGCATAGCTATGCCTGACATGATGCTGCATTTTTTAGAACAAGTTGTTGCTCATTCGACGCAACTCCAAGAAAAGGACGATGAGATAACTCGGTTACGCGCCGAGGTTGAGTCTCTCAAGCTTTCCCAGAAGTCTGAACTAGAAAAGGTTGATCAGGAATTTTCCGAAGAAAAGAATCGACTGAGCCTGCAGTTGCAGAAAGATAAGGAACTTCTTGAGGCTGCCGAGCTAAAAAAACGGGCGATGAGTGAGGAAATCACTCGTTTCGAGAAAAGCAGAGCCGATTGGTCCCTGGATCTCTAGAACATGTTGAGCTACATTCATCGTAAGTTTCCGCCCGTGGCCGAGTTATTTTCTTATCTTTCTTATCTTTAACTGATATGTTTTCCTTTCGTGTAGATCATTTTCCGGAAGCAAAACCAGTGAGCTCTAAGGCGAGGATTTCGCTTTCGTCGGCACGAGGTGTCCTCACGACCGAGTCCGAATACTCAATGGAAGACTTCCTGATTGCCATCGGTGCTGCTATTGGACCAATGAAGATTATGGGAAGAGATCTAGTGCAAGCAGCCATTCGGGCCTACCATGTCCTTTGGCCGAATACCTCTGGAACGCCTGATATTGATGAAGTTAAAGTGCTTGTGGCGAGGTTAATGGCATCTCAGACCCAGATAAATCTCTAGAGGGAATCTGCTGGGAGGGCTGGTGCTGATATGGCACTTACAGCCATTTTGTCTTGGTACGAGGATATCTCACTCGATACTTTGATGAATTTGCGCACTGGCTCTCGTTGGGTTGAGGATCCAGAGTTCGTTGCTCGCCGCCAAGCTCATGCCTTCCAGCTTATTGAGTATGCTGATGTGCATAATTGGATCGAAGGGCCGAGTTTTCTTCCCAATCCGGCGGATGATGTCAAAGCTGAAGATGCATCAGGTGATGGCTCGGTCGATCAGGATGAATCAGAGGGTGATTCGGATAACTCCCGTGATTCAAACGATAACTCGGGCGAGGATGGTGACGCGCGATCGTCCTCTAAAGGGACTGAAAACTCTCGAGCTCAAACTGATGTCCCTCAGCAGCCGGAGCTTGCGCCCTAGGTTACTATGGCTTTCGTTGAAGCCGAGGTAACGTCGGCTGATGCGCCAGCTACTTCGGAGCGCCCAGTTGCTGAAGATACCCTCCTGAAGGAGACTGAGGTCCCTCCTCCATCGTCCGAGATACCCATGTCCAATGCTCCTGACCATGGTACTGCTCATTAAGGGTTGTTTGGCCTCTTATGGTGTTTGGGCTTGAAAAAACTTCAATTTGCTTTAAGTCCCCGGCATGTCGGGCGTATGACGTTTGTGAAACAATTGTCCATCTTTTGGTGTTGTGCGAACCTTTTTGCCTTGCGCCGCTGAGGCGTTGATGATGGTAACTATTGTTATTTCGTCTAAGTTAAGCTATCTATTTCATATCTTTGCCTTGCCCAACTTTAATTTCGTAAGGCCAGATCGTATTCTCCCATGTAATTGATCTTCGTCCGACATTTATCGTGCTTGCCCTTTGTAAATTTGGTTGTATAGTTGTTGTTTTCGCGATTTCTGCTTGAAGTATAATGCTCCAACCTCATATGTCCGCTTATCATACTTCGACTTGCTGAGGTTGTTATCTCTAGAAATCGTTAATTATTTTCTCCTTGTTGTTCCTTTGTCGATCGAGGCACGCTTATGTTGCATTTTATGAATTATGAGCAGCAGATTGGGGTAGTCCCCGAGTTTCTGCTGAAGCTATCGAGCTCTTATATGAATGGAAGAAATAAATGAGTGGTGTAAGTCATCCCCGAGTTATCCCTTTGGTCGCTAAAGGTTTATATCCGTTCAGATAGTTCAGATAATATCGAATAACATGAAACAGTCCCCGAGTTACAAACTGGGTTGCCAAAATATAATTCATAGCTCAAAGCAGAGAATACCACGGGGCAGTCCTCGAGTCATTGCTCGAGGTGCCGAGGTTTAATACATATTTCAGAACAAGAAACAATCATGGGGCAGTCCCCGAGTCGATGCTCGAGGTACCGAGGTTTAATTCATAATCCGAAATAAGGGATAACACGGTGTAGTCCCCGAGTCACTGCTCGAGGTGCCGAATTTTAATACATAATTCGAAATAGGAAATAACACGATGCAGTCCCCGAGTCACTGCTCGAGGTGCTGAAGTTTACTACACAGTTCAAAATAGGAAATAACACGGTGCAGTCCCTGAGTCACTGCTCGAGGTGCCGAGGTTTAATACATGCTTGATACTCCAACTTGATGCGTCGCATTATGACGTACAATATATGGCTTCTAAGTGTAGAACGGGCGAAGTAAAGCTATGTTTCATGGTCTTTTTGATTCGTCTCCGGCCTTATTTGCCTTATTCTTCTCTGGTGGCTGAGCGTCGATCAGGTAATATGCATCATTGTGCAATGCTTTACTCACAATGAATGGTCCTTCCCATGGAGGTGAGAGTTTGTGCATGCCGGTTGTGCGTTGCACTAGTCGAAGAACCAAGTCTCCTTCTTTGAAAACTCTCGGATTTACTTTTTTTCTATGGTATCGTCTGAGGTTTTGCTGATAAACAGCTGATCTTGATAACGCCAATTCCCTTGCTTCCTCTAGCAGATCCACATCGTCTTGTCGTGATACTTCGTTTACTTCGGCCGTTGTGTATTGGATTACTCTTGGTGAGTCATGCATTATGTCGGCTGGAAGCACAGCTTCTGCCCCGTATACCAGAAAGAAAGGGGTATACCCTGTCGACCTGTTTGGGGTGGTCCTGAGGCTCCGCAGTACTGCTGGAAGTTCCTCAATCCAGCATCCTGCCGACCTTTGTAGTGGCTTGATAAGCCGGGGTTTTATTCCTGACAATACCAGTCCATTTGATCTTTCTACTTGCCCGTTTGAAGCTGGGTGAGCCACCGAGGCAACATCTAGTCTTATGTGCTTTTCTTGGCAAAATCTAGGAAAGGCTCCTTCAGCAAAATTTGTGCCGTTATCTGTGATAACACTGTGTGGATATCCATATCTCAAGATAATATCTTTTAGGAATTTTACCGTTGTTAGTCCATCACATATTCTTATTGGTTTCACCTCGATCCACTTTGTGAACTTGTCCACCATGACTAGAATGTGAGTCATTCTGCCTCGGGCTGGTTTGAACGGTCCTACCATATCCAAACACCATACAGAAAAAGGCCAAGTGATTGGTATTGTCTTTAACTCGGACGAGGGCAGATGTATTTGTCTTTGGCGTATCGCAACCATTACATTTTCCACTAACTCTTTTGCCTCCTTTAATGCCGTCACCAATAAAACCCATGCCTGAATGCTTTGGCCACTAAAGCTCTGGATGAGGCGTGATGCCCGCATTCTCCTCGATGTATATCCAGAGTATTTCACCTCCCGCCGAGTCAACACATATTTGTAGTACGTTCGTGACGCTTCTCTTATACAGCTCATTGTTTATGATTGTGTAAGCTTTTGCTCTTCTTACTATTTGTCTAGCCAGTAGCTCATTACTCGGCAATATTGCCTCCTTAAGGAATGGGAATATGGGTTGCGCCCATATCGGCGTGATTTTCTCTGGGATAGTTTCACTGCCGATTTCCATATTTTCAGCCGACATAACAGCTTCGGATTTTTCTGTGTTCGCTCGTGCGATGGCCGGGTTCACCTTCAGAAAGTCCGGGTCGCATTCTTTATCGATTTCCATTGGCACACTTCCCTCTTTCAATTCTGCCGAGATACGAATTGACTCGGACTCTGGTGATGGTGTAATTGATGGTTTTCTCAGGTGCTCTAGGGCGATACCTGGGGGAATTGACTGCCTAGTTGATCCGAGTTTTGACAGTGTGTCTGCAGCGTCATTTTTCGCCCGAGGTATATGATGAAACTCGCATCCATCAAAGTAACCATTGATTTTTTGCACATAAAATCTATATAGGGCCATATTCGCATCTAATGCATCCCAATTGCCTGATACTTGCTGTACTACTAGATCTGAATCCCCGTAGCATAGGATCCGACGTATACCAATCTCTTTTGCCACTTTCAACCCATGGACGAGTGCTTCATACTCGGCTACGTTGTTTGATGCAGCGAAATGTATCTGCAACACATACTTCAGCTGATCTTTTTTCGGCGAAATTAATACTATCCCTGCCCCAAACCATTTCTCAGCTTGGATCCGTCAAAATGCATTGTCCAATAATTCGGATCTGGTAATGGTGGTTCATATTGTACCTCAGCCCAATCCACAAAGAAGTCGGCCACTGCCTGAGATTTGATTGCATCTCGTCTATCAAATTGCGGAGCATAAGGTGATAACTCGATTGCCCATTTTGCTATTCTTCCACTTGCATCTTTGTTGCTCAATATCTCGGCTATGGGCGCTTCACAAATCACTTTTATCGAATGCTCTTCGAAGTAATGTTTGAGTTTTTTCGCCGACATGTATACTCCATAAGCCATCTTCTGGTAGTGCGGTAGTTTTGTTTTGAGGCCAATAATACCTTGCTCAGGTAATATACCGGCCTTTGTATCGACCTATCTCCCTCATTCCGTTCCACAACAACCACCGCACTTACCACTCTGTTAGTGGCGGCTACATAAAGTAACATAGGTTCTTTTGATAATGGAGAAGCCAAGATCGGTGTTGTGACCAACATCTTTTTTAACTCATGAAATGCATTATTTGCTTGCGGTGTCCAGATGAATTTATCAGATTTTTTCATCAGTTGATATAGAGGTAATGCCTTTTCCCCCAGCCGACATATGAATCGAGTCAACGAAGCCAGGCAGCCCGTGAATTTTTGTACATCATTTAGACACCTCGGCAGTTCCATTTTTTCAACTTCTCGGATTTTAGTTGGATTTGCCTCTATACCTTGGCTGGACATGAGGAAACCGAGTAATTTTTCAGCCGGCACACCAAAGGTACATTTTTCCGGGTTAAGCTTCATTCGAAATCTTCTCAAATTTGCGAATGTCTGCCGAATATCATCAAGGAGCGTTTTGCTCTCCTTGGTTTTTATAACCACATCGTCCACATATACTTGTACTTTTTTTCCTATCTGGTCATGTAGAAACTTTTGCATGCATCTTTGGTATGTTGCTCCTGCATTACACCGGCCGAATGGCATGGTGCGATAGCAATAAGCCCCGTACGGGGTAATAAACGCAGTCTTTATTTGATCGGCCGGATTTAACGGTATATGGTGGAAACCAGAATACGCGTCTACAAATGACAACAGCTCACAACCAGTGGTCGAATCAATGACTTGGTCTATCCTAGGTAAAGGAAAAGGATCTTTGGGACACACCTTGTTTAGGTTCGTGTAATCGATACACATTCGTCATACGACGACTACATTCGGGTCATCCTTTTTCTTTTCCACTAACACCAGATTTGATAACCAATCCGGGTGAAGCACTTCCATGATGAACCCGGTCGCAAGGACTCAAACTATCTCATCCCCTATTATTTTTCTCCTGTCTTCGGCGAAGCGGCGGAGAGGTTGCTTCACCGGCCTTGCTCTTGACATTACATGTAAAGAGTGCTCAGCCAACTCCCTCGGCACACCTTGCGGGTCTTGAGTTGACCATGCAAAGATATCCCGATTCTCACGGAAGAAGTTGGTGAGCTCGCCTTCCTATTTGGCATCTAGGCTGGCACCAATCATGATGGTGTGCTCTAGGAACTGCTCATCTATCTGGATCTTTTTTGTCTCTTTAGTCGGCTGGAAAGAAACACTTCCATGGGGGTTGGCTAGTGCTGGCATATTCAGCTGTGCCGACTGAGCCAGAGCCGCTACCTCCTGAATCCTTCTTTTTTCTCTCGCAATCACCAATGACTCGGCCAGGTTTGATCCGGCCGAAGCACACTCCATTGACTTTCTGTAATATCCGGCTACTGTTATCACCCCTTGTGGCCCGGGTAACTTCATTTTCAAATAAGTAATGTGGCAGCTACTCATGAATTTGGCCAATGCTGGCCGTCCGAGTAAAGCATGATAGCAACTTTCTAGGTCCACCACTTCAAATTCCAAATTTTCCGCTCTGCAATTTTCCCTTGTGCCGAATAATACATCTACTCGGACTTTCCCAATGGGTTCACACGAAAGTCCCGGGACTATTCCATGGAACGTGGTTCTTGTGGATTGCAGCATATTCTATGTTATTCCGAGTTTGTGCATTGTATCTTTGTACATGATGTTGATACTACTCCCATTGTCAATGAGTACTTTTGAGAATTTCACATTAATGCTGGGCCCGACAAATGTCGGATCTTGTACGAGTGCATACGACCCTGGATTCGGCATTATCTTTGGGTGATCTTTTATGCTCCAGGTTATTTCTTGATCGAACCAAGGCACGTATCTTGGTACCGCCGACATAAAAGCATTTACTTTCATATGTCGGTGTTGTACACTTTGCCTGTCTTGCTGTTCTGTTGTGAACACACAATATGATTGATGATGCTCCCTATAATCATTATGTCCGTTGTTTCCGGGGTTTGTCCTTCCATCCTGACCTTGATTTATCACTTGATGCACTGCATCTCTCCAGTCCGAGTTATCATACCTCGGCGGAGGTGGTGGTAACATTAATCGCCATTTGCTCCGCTTAGTTGTCAAGCTGATGCGCTGATGAGGCGCTTGCATGCCCGCCGGGTTCCCCATTGCATTTTCCATCCAAGCACATTGACGAGTTATATGATTAGCCGGTTTGGTCGGGTTTGGAGTGTGGAATTTACATGGTTGATCCAGCATGGATTCAAACGTGTACTTCGGCCTCTCCTGCCATTGCTTCTTCTGTTCTAGTGTCCACTGCCTTTTCCCTTCATTCCTCGGCGTCCAGTGCTGAGGACTGTTCTTTTGTTGCTGACTGTTTCCATGACTCGGTTGGTCTTGTACTACCGCTGCCACCTGATTAGATACATATCTGTAATCCGGTCTTTCCTCCCTTCTTCTACCTCGGAATTCGTTGCGCCTCGATGATCCGGCTGCATCTCTTGCATATTGATCTTGGTGCTCCCGATGCTCTGCCGACATTAATTATGGTTGCGTCGGATCCCCTAATGCATACGAATCTGCTATTCTGATGGTCTCTGCCACGGTGGTCGGCATATCTCTTTGCAGCCTCTGCCATAGTACACTCTGATACCGGCAGCCTTGAGCAAACCAAGCTATCGCTTGAGACTCTATGACCCCTTCGCATGAGTTTCTGAGGTTACACCACCGAGTCAAGAATTCCCAATCTGTTTCATTCGGCTTCTGTTTGCACATAGCGAGATGTTGAGGCCTATTCGGCCTCTTATAAGTAGTAGTGAAATTGCTGACAAACATTTCTTCAAAATCTAGCCAACAGTTGATACTACCTATCGGCAGATTGTTCAGCCATACTCTGGTTGCTCCTTCCAGCATTTGTGGGACGTATCTCACCGCCCATCGTAGGTTTCCTCCAGCTATTTTTACTGCGGTGGCATAGTCAATCAACCAATCTTGTGGTTTTGTGCTCCCATTGTATGTTTTTGTGCCCCTTGCCAATTGCAAATTCGGCACTGGTGGTCCGCCCATGATCTGAGGTCCTAAACATGCCGGACCTGGCGGACCCTGTTCTTCCAATAACTCAGACCGATATAATCTATCCAGTTTTAGTCTCGCGTCACTTGACGGCAAGTTTCTATAAACTATTCTCTCTTGTATTCCATAATGGTTATTCCCACCATGTCCTGCATGCTCCATATCCGAGTAACCATCATTGTACCTATCATTTGCCTGATTATGGTGAACTGGTCTCACTTCTCGCTCTTGCTGAGGATCATACCTCGGCTGAGGATCTGGTGGAGGGTTTCTCCTTCCCTCCGTCGGGTTATTGTTCTCATGATTTCCCCTTCCGAGGTCTCCGTCCCCTTTGTTCGCACGGCCGGGGTTTCTGTCTCCACTGTTACCTTGGCTGCCGTTGCCTCTGTTATCATTGACTTTTCCGGCTACCGCTGGATCATACGGAACAATTTGCTTATTTCTCTTTCTTGAAGTCGCCGCCCTGTCTTTTCGTGCATTGTTTTCGGGTGAGGATGTTGCTGCCGCAGATAATGCGGGCGCTGGTCCAGCCGAATGGACCATACGCGAGGCTCCCGGGCTTGTCGGGTTAGCCCTAAGCATTTCCTCATTCTGCTGGTTCGCAATGCGCACCAGCTCATTCACTCTTTTGTTGTTGTTTCTGTCGGGCTTCCCCGCTTAATCCTTCCAGCTCCAAAGCAGCGTCATTGCCGCTCTTAGGTTCTTTGCCGGGGTACTATACCTAGCAAGCCTAGATCAACTGAGTCACCTTCACGAGATTCATGCTCTTTGTTGATATCATTCATGAGGTTCTTTCCTCTTAATCTCAATTCATCTACCCGCTCGGGGGCCACATCCAGTTTGTTTGCCTTAGCATATTCTCGCAGGGTCCTGTTCAAGAACTCCCGCAAGGCCGACACCTTTTTTGCCTCTACCGGTACTTTTTGTCTAGTCTCTTCTAACTCCGCCTGGGCGTTAGCCAGATCAAGTATCGGCGCCACAGGCGTGGTTAGATTATCTATAGTTGCCTGGAGAATATTCTCTGGTCTTTCTAGAGGTGGCCATCTTACCCTTGCTGCCTTTGGGGTTGTCTCCTGCACCTCGACTGACTTGGCTGCTGGCAGATCTACCTCGGTGGGCTGTGGAGCTGCTTGCTTCGTGGTCACCTATCCTCCTTCCGCCGGGTCCTTGCTCGGTCCGGCGCCTGCTCCTGCCGCCTGTGCTGCGGCTGCCACCATCACCTCGACGCTGCTGACGGGGCGTGCTCCACGCGGACCGTTAGAAGTATTGAGGGGAGGCTCTCCTGCATCAATAACTCGGTGAGGATAAACGCAGGAGGTGTCGACGCTGACATAGACCTTGTGCGTGCCCAAGTTGATGAAGATGCCATTGTGCGGAGGCGCTTTCCTCCTGAAGCTTGTTGCGTTATCGCTGACATAGTCCCAGAGATCAAATCTCTGGACTAATCCAGAGACAACCGGCTCGCCAGTGTGGAAGAAGTTTCCCATCCGGATCTTGACTCCAGCTAGCACCGTTGCTGGCCCCACGGTGGGCGCCAACTGTCGTGGTGGTGGCACGGCAGATGGCATGGGTAGGCTAAAGTATGGGGCCAATGGATGCTAGAGGGATCCGGGGAGGGAAGATGTAGTGATTTCTACACTCGAACGCTCAACAGTTAAATCTCTAGTCCTCTTCTCAATGAATACAAGTGCTCTAAGAGCTATCTCGAAGAGAGGAAGAACACTACTATACGAGCCTTACAGCGCAGAATGAATCGATCCCCCTTAGGAGCCCGCGTCTCCCCTTATAAAGGGGTGCCTTGGTTCCTTCTAGGGCTGACGTGGCAAGCATATTCTTGGAATATGCTTGTCCCATCTATCGGCGGCAATGTTCCAGAGAGCTTCACATGCGCGCCTCGGGCTCCCTGACTGTCACCTCCGTGACCTTCTTCTGCCCTTCTGCTGCTCTGCTCCTTGTCCTTTGTGCTTGGCTCTGTTTAGATTCCTCCTAGCCAGTGACTAGGGTTTAACTATAGGCACCTCCTTCTCCTTCAAGCTTCGTCTTACTCGGCCTTGTCTCGCATAACTCAGCTCGGCCTTCACCTGCATTCAAGTTAGTCAGACTCGCTCGGCTGACTTAACTCATATGTCGGTCGGATAAGGCGTTACTCCTTCTATATCTGTCATGGCCTTGCTTATCTCGGCCGACTCTTACATGACTCGGCCAATACGAACAGTAATTCGGCTCACGACTAGGGAGATTCCTTTCGTCTTTCCCCTGTCTTGACCCTATCCGGGGTCACCTCCCCAACACTCCGGACCGACGGCTCTCACTTCTGGCAGCTCAATAGGATCTCTAGACTAACCCCACAGACCAACACTAGTCTTTTCTACACACTTTATCCTCACTCATGCGCACCCGGTACCCACTTCCCGGCCGGTCACCCGTCCAAGAATTGCTCCAGGCTAAGCACGCTTAACCTTAGAGTTCTTTTCGAATGAGCTTCCGAAAAAGAAGTTGCAACTTGTTGGTATGAGTATCCTATCAATCTTATTAAGCCATGTGCTGGATCTCGCAAGTACGAGGGCCATTCCTCATGCTACTCAACTTTAGTCACAAGCAAGTTTTTGCCATTGTAAGTATATGTGTATCATAGAGAACTGCCAACAGGGTACCCCTTGCCCCATGACACAGGAGCTATCCCATATCAAAATGACAAGGCAACAAACAGTGAGCATCTCATCGATCTTTTTATTTACCATGAGAATGCTGCCTCTTTTTTGCTCTTTCTCTTTTTTCTATATATTTTTTTCTGAAGATGCTTCATAGATTTCTCACTATGGTTATGCTACAAGTTTCCACCATGATTAGGCATGGATTTGGCTAGCAGCCTGGGATTTTCTCTAACACATATATAATACTCCATGAACTTACAAGCTCCCCTTTTATTTCACACCGCCGACATCCATAAACAAAAGATCATGATATCAACTGGATAATATTTACAAGTATTGAAAGCGCTCCCCGTGACAACATGGTTCTGCTAATTCCCAACTTATAACTTGCAAGCATATAAGCAACATAGATGACACAATGGCTCAAGTTTATTAAGTGCAAGAAAAATAAAGTGTGCCATCAAGTTCGTGAGAGCTTTACTGACTAGTTTTCACATAACAAATAATTTTAATTTGGAAGATAGATAAAACTCGAGAATTTACTTAGAATAGCAATAATTCTAATAGGTAGATATGGTGGACACAAATGGCATAGGTTTTAGTTCAAGGATTGGATGCACGAGAAACATTCCCTCTTAGTACAGGTCTTTGGCTAGCAAGGCTGGGTAGCAAGCATAAGAGTTGAAGGAAACAAATAAACATACAAGTGATAGAAACAATCATGCAATCTTCCTTGAAAACTCAAAATATCTCAACTTGGGAATACTAAGCTTATGAACTAATCAAGAAAGAAAGAAAATTAAATAATATATCTGCAAGTACTTTTCTCTTTTCCTTTCAATCCTCAAAGTGGTGTTGCTACTGACCAAAGCTAGGTTTGCCAAAACCAACTAAATTTACTTGATGCTCCCAAAGTGATACCAATACTAACAACAAGATCAATCATATAACAGAAATTGCAAACTAAAATAAGATGTGCAAAAAGTAAATGATGAAACTTCTCATTAATATTCCATAACAGCACTCACACCAAGGGATACATAGATAACCAACTAGAGAAGAGATACTTCCACAATGCAAACCATCCTATATGATAATTTTTCTATTCATGATATTACTCTACTAAAAAGGTAAAAATATGGAAGATAATGATGTGATACCGTGGCACTCCCCCAAGCTTGGAACAAACCAAGGGGATGCCAAAACCTGATGACGAATTACTCCTTTGGTGGTGGTGGTGATGTTTCCTTGTCATCATCAGACTTCCAAGGTAAAGGCTCCCCATCAACAAAGGACGTCTTGGTTTACAATATCCTAAAACTAGCAGCAGAACTTATGCGTTTAAACCTAACCTCATACTCACAGTTTTGATTTTGCATGTCGTAGAGTTGTTCTTGCAATTGGTTGGTGGTCTGATGGAGCAAGAGGGTTTCATCCCAAAGCTTGGCAGTCTCCTTCTTATGCTCGGCGATGAGTTCTGAACTTATCTTATGGATGACATCCACTTCATGTTCTGCCATCTTCTTATACCTAAAAAATTCTTGTCCCAACGCTTCCATCCTATCTTCCAAACTGCCTTCTCCTTTAGGGCACCGAACCTCTTTTATCTGTACCTTCCCATCCTTGAGCAACAACTCCTTTGGGTGAATCTTCAATTCATACATGTACGGGTTGATGATGTCCGCAAAGGAATCCTCCTTGGGTGATCCAGAGGAAGACATTGTGGCTCCAAAACTGGGAATCTGCCTGACAGAAACAGATCGAAACAAAAACACGATGAGAACACGATACACGGACCTCGGGGGGGTCTGGGGGATTATATATTACGAAGTTAAACGACAAAAGGAAGGTACTGGGAGAAAACGGGATGGAGACAGGTTCCGTGGTGGTCACACCACCTGGTGGCGCGGCCAGGTGAGCCCGCACCACAGGGTGATGTGAGCCACCCGGGCTCCATTTCCTTCCCTCTTTCGACTCATTATATTCCATATTAAATAAAAACTGCAAAAATATAAATTGGAAAGTTTTTCGCGAACCTTTTCTTACCAGAACTGTTACCTATTCGAAAACGGACTCTACAGATTCCTGAATTTGGTCTTTAATAAATTCTTCCGGAGTCACCACTTGACCAATATCAATATCTTCATTATAATAATCGCTAGAAATATAATGTTTGAGCCTTTGACCATTCACCACTTGCATAGTGTTGTCTCTTAATGAAGAGATTTTAATTGCACATGAACGATACACATATTCAATGATAAAGGTCCCTTCCCATTTTGAGAGTAGTTTTCCTGCAAAAAAATCTGAGACGAGACCTATACAACAGAACTTTCTCACCAACATGGAACTCCCTCTTGAGAATTCTCCTATCATGCCATTTTTTACTTTTTTTTAAAGAGTCTAGCATTTTTATAAGCTTCACTTCTCCACTCATCTAAAGAGCTCAGGTCAAGCAGTCTTTTCTTACCGGCAAGTTTAAAATCTCTATTCAGTTCTTTAACTGCCCAATAAGCTTTGTGTTCTAATTCTAAAGGCAAGTGACAAGCTTTCCCATAAACCATCTATGTGTCTCAAGCAAAAAAAGCATGCTATTTTTTTGTAAAATTCCTAATAATCATCAATAACGATACAAACAATCCTAAAAAGTATTAAAAAATACAAATAGGTCCATGGACCACCTAGAGACAAGTATAAACACTAGCACGAGCGGAAGGCGCGCCATCGTCTTCGCCCCTCCATCACCGGAGCCAGACAAAGTTTGTCGTAGTTGAGATTGTTGTAATAGACAGATATGAATTCATTATGCTAGGGCATTTTTGATGGGTCGCACACCCATTTCTCGCACCGGGCTGGCAGAAATAAGCCCGTTTGGAGACTCGCACGTCAGGTCAAGCTCGCATCACACGGGTCTTAAAGCACCCTAGATCATGGCCCGATAGGAACGCCAAAATCGAGTGTTTCCGCGGGGATAGGCCCTAGGGAGCCAAAAGTGGGCACGCGGCTGCGTGCCGGGGGAGGCGGGAGACGACGAGACACATCGAGAATGCGTGCCATAAATCCCCTCACTGCTCTTTCTCTCTCCATCCCATTCGCAACTGCCCCTTCCACCCATCTCACCGTCGGTGGTTCCTCTCCCGTTGGAAGATCGAAGACCACCGCGAGGGCAGCAGACGAAGGCAGATCTAGGTGATTACTCTGCAATTCATGGTCTGTGTAGATCTGCTACTGCGACTGCGACTTCTTCTTCTTCCTTGGAAAACCCGAAGCTCGAATCCTGCAGCAATGGCGGTAAGGCATCGAACCACCACCTCTCGAATGTTTTAGCAGCTCAGATCTATCTGTTACCGACTCATTTTTTGACTATGAGTGACATGCACGGTAGATTTGTACCGATTTGTGCTAGTTTTGGTCGATTTGATGTGTTAGGGTATTTTCTTTGCTTGATGTGCCTTCATAAGCACTAGATGTACCGATACATTGGTTCCATTTGTGCTTGTTAGTGGCTAGATTCTGGAAGATGTCGTGTTTAGAGTTCCTCCGATTGAGAAATTGGGGATTTTGCACTTTTCTTGTGCCTAGGCCGATGATTAAAACTGTCACCTGATATGTGGAAAACGTATCTATAATTTTTGATGTTCCATGCTTGTTTAGTATCTACTTTGATTTGCTTTGTCTACACTTTGAGGTATTTTTATATTTTTTCTAGGACTAACCTATTAACAAGATGCCACGGTGCCAGTTGCTTGTTTTGTTCTGTTTTTTGTTCCATAAAAGGCAGAAAATCAATATTCTCGGAATTGGACGGAACAAAAGCCAAGGTCAATATCTTACCGTGGGGAACACGAAGCCAGAAGACGAGACGGAGAAGGGCCTCAAGGGGGCCACACCCCCTGGCCCGCACCTGCGGGTGTGCAGTTGCCTCAGGCACCCCCCTCGGCCTCCCTCTTCACCTATAAGAGGCCCCCGATACCAAAACCCTAAGTACCCGATCAATCTTCCACGAAATAGTCCATAGCCAACACCGCCATTGTCCCTAGATCGGGGGGATCTGAATCTCTTGTCGGCACCCTTCCGTAGGGGAGAGATCATCCCGGAGGCCTTCTTCATCACCATGCCAGCCTCCGGTATGAACCGTGAGTAGTTTCACCTTGGACTACGGGTCCATGTAGTAGCTAGATGGTTGTTTCTCCTCCTTTGTGCTACCATGTTTAGATTTTGTGAGCTCCGTTCATGATCAAGATCATCTATTTGTAATCATGCATGTTGTGTTTGCGGGGATCCGATGGATATTGAGATTACTATCTCAGATTGGTTAATGATTCTATCTTATTGATTCTATCATGTCTGTGTTGTTTGTGATCTTGCATGCTCTCCGTTTCTAGTAGCTATCTTGGCCAAGTAGATGCTAGTGATTCCAAGAGGGAGTATTTATGCTCGATAGTGGGTTCATGCCTCTATTTAATCTGGGGAAGTGACAAAAATCTCTAAGGTTGTAGATGTGTTGTTGCTACTAGGGAGAAAACAACGATCTCCTGTTCATGGAACAAGTGGATTGTTTACCTCACAAACTTTGCTTAAAGCAGTTATCCGTTGCTTGCAACTTAATACTGGAGGGGGTTCGGATGATAACCTGAAGGTCGATTACTAGTCATAAATGCAGTTGGATGGCGGTCTATGTATCTTGTTGTATTGCCCAATCAAATCTCATATGATCATGAATGTCTAGTATTACATTGTTATGCCTTGCTCTGTCCTTTCAATTGACCTGCTGTAATTTGTTTACCCAGCATGCCATGTTGTTTATCTTAAGGAGAACACCTCTATGAACTATGGACCCTAGTCCAATCTTTACCATTGATACATCTTCCACTATTACTATTTACTTTTTGCAAACCAACATTACCTTCCATGCCATACAGTTAATCCTTTGTTTTCAGCAAACCGGTGAGATTGACAACCTCATTGTTCGTTGGGGCAAAGTCTTGAGTTTGTGTTGTGCAGGTTTCCAGTTGCTAGCAACACCTTTGAGTCGTTTCCTTCATCCTACTGGTTCGATAACCTTGGTTTCTTACTGAGGGAAAAAACTTGATGTTGTACTCATCATACCTTCCTCTTAGGGTCTCCCAACGAAGCTCTACAGTGATCTGAGCCGCATGAAGCCTTTTTCTAGCACCGTTGTCGGGGAGGCTTCACAAGGGGAGTCTTTCACAACCTTTCTATTTACTTTGTTTTTGTTTTGCTTAGTTTATTTTGTCTTGTTTTGTTTGCCTCTTTTTATCAAAAATCACAAAAAAATTAGTTTTGTTTGGTTTGCTTTCTCTTAGCAAAAACACAAAAAAAATTAGTTCCTACTCTAGTTGCTGCTGCTGTTGGTTTGTTCCACTTTTGCAAAATGAACTCTGCTGAGAACCCCAAGTTGTGTGACTTCACTAGCATAAACAACAATGATTTCCTAAGTACTCCTATTGCTCCACCTGCTCCTGATGTTACCTTTTATGAAATTAAGCCTGCTTTGTTGAATTTTGTGATGAAAGAGCAATTTTCTGGTGCTAGTTCTGATGATGATGATGCCCACCTCAATAACTTAGTTGAACTTTGTGAGATGCAAAAATATAAGGATGTAGATGGAGATATTATTAACCTCAAGTTGTTTCCTTTCTCCTTGAGAGGAAAAGCTAAATAATGGTTGCTATCCTTGCCTAGAAATAGTATTGATTCTTGGATTAAGTGCAAAGATGTTTTTATTAGAAAATACTATCCTCCTGCTAAGATCATATCTATGAGAAGTGAAATAACGAAATTTAAACAACTTGATAATGAACATGTTGCTCAAGCTTGGGAAAGAATGAAATCTTTGGTAAAGAATTGTCCCACTCATGGACTGACTGCTTGAATGATTATCCAGACTTTTTATGCAGGTTTAAACTTATCCTCAAGAAATCTGTTACATTCAGCTGCTGGAGGTACCTTTATGACCATTACCTTGGGTGTTGCAACAAATCTCCTTGATAATATGATGGTCAACTATTATGAATGGCACACTAAGAGAGCTCCACATGGTAAGAAGGTAAATTATGATGAAGAAACCTCCTTTTTGAGTGATAAGATTGATGTTATCATGGTTATGCTTGTTAATGGAAAAGCTCATATTGATCCAAATAATGTTCCCTTAGCCTCTTTGGTTGCTCAAGAAGAGCAATTTGATGTGAACTTCATTAGAAACAATGATTTCAGCAACAATGCCTATAGGAATAATTTTGGTAGTAACAATAATTATAGGCCTTATCCTCCTAATAATGGAAATACCTTTGGAAACCCCTACAACAATACTAGAAGTGCTCCTTCTAGACTTGAAGTCATGCTCAAAGACTTTATTAGTAAACAAACCACTTTCAACAAGACTGTGGAGGAAAAGCTTTTGAGTGCTGAGAAAAATATTTCCTCTCTGTCTGAAGCACAGTCCTCTTTGATTAATAAAATGGCTGCTAAACCTGAAACCTTGGAAAGTACCTTTGCTGCTACTCATGCCATACAAGTTAATATTGATGAAACAGTTAGATTGTTAGCTCAACTACATGCTAAGTGGGAAAGATAAGCTGAAATTGCTAGAAACAATAGTGTTTGGACTATCACCACCACCAATATAGATGCCATCAAACCACAAGAAGTCCCTATTCCTCCTACCAAAATGCCTAAACCCAATGAGTCTACTACCAGTGATCCTAAGGTTGATTTTGATCTTGATGGTTGTAATATCTCTAAAGTGATTATGTTCCTACAAAAGCTTGCTAGAAGTCCTGATGCTAGTGATATCAATGTGGCTTTCACCAAACACATTACAGATGCTCTCATTAAAATTAAGGAAGAAAAGTTGAAACACAAAGCGTCTATTCCTAGGAAAGTACAAGATAGTTGGGAAACCATCATTAATATGAAAATGAATGACTTTAATCTCAAAGCTTCATGTGACCTTGGTTCTAGTGTCTCTATTATGCCTAGAAAGATTTATGAAATGCTTGATTTTCCACCTTTGGAAGGTTGCTATTTGGATGTCCCACTTGATGATAATGCTAAAAAGAAACTCATGGGGAGTGTTAATGATGTCCATATTATGGTTAACAATGCTTATGTCCCTGTTGAGTTCTATGTTTTGGATGTTGAATATAATGCTTCTTGTCCTATTACTTTGGGAAGACCTTTTCTTAGAACTGTTGGTGTCATCATTGATATGAAAGAAGGCACCATTAAATATCAATATCCATTCAAGAAAGGTATTGAACACTTCCCTATGAGTAGAGAGAAGTTGCTTTTTGCTCCTCCTTTCAAAGCAAGGTTTGATGTTAATGCTTCTTCATTTGAAAATACTAGATTTTTTGCTTCTTGTGCCTAACTTAAAGGCGTTAAAGAAAAGTACTTCTTGGGAGATAACCCAATAGTTTTCTTGACTCTTGGAAGTTATTACTTCTGTAATGAACTCTCTTTATCCTTTTTATTTGCCTTTTGTTCCAAGAATAACCTCTAATGAGAGGGAAGTAAGATTTGGGGAGTTGCTGTCCTGAAATAGATTTTTGTGCTCCACTGTAAATATTAGTGTAAAATATCTGTAAGACAGATTGAACTGCAATTTTCTAAATAAATCCCCCAGGTTGTTAGATAACTTTCATTAGTTCAACACTTTTTTATTTGAGCAACAGAAGGTCTTCGAAAAAATGGTTTCTACCTGCTGGTCTGTTTTGACGGATTTCTGCTATTATTTGCATTTGCTTCTTATTGATTCCTTTTTGTTTTTTTTTGGAAATTGAGCTTTTTGAGGGAATTTCTACAGTAGCTTGTGTCTTTATTGAAAGTTTTGATCTTTTAAAACTAAAGCCCAAGGTCTATTATCTTTTGAATACACTAATGTTGCTAATGAAGATTGTGTGAAGTTTTGTATGAAGGAAAATTTTCAGGTGTAAAGGAAGAATGATGTAATGAGATGAAGAGTGGACAAAAGCTCAAGCTTGGGGATGCCACCCCGTGTCACCCCAAGAAATATTCAAGAGGTACAAGCGTTAAAGCTTGGGGATTCCCAAGGCATCCCCTTCTTCATCAATAAAAATCTTAGGTCTTTCTAGACACTTCATTTTTATTGTTTCATGCACTATTGTGTTGTTCTTGGAGCATCTTAGTTTTCATTTTTGATTTTTGTTTGCTTAGTTTGCTTGAATAAAGTAGTTTGGACCCCTGTTCTCACTATGTTGTTTCAAATAAGTTGATTGGTGATGGAAAAGAGTAGGAAGTTCTTGCTTTAGTAGTACAAGAGGAGCTTGCTTTGACTTTGACTTAGGCTTTATCATGTCATGCTAGATATTGTTTTGACCTTATGCTTAGTGATTATTGTTGTAGAATGACTTGTTCCAAACAATTAGTATTTCTTAATGTGCCTTGAAAGAATCATGCATTGTTTTAGCATAGAAAAGCATAGTATTGTGGTATTCTCCTTTGATGTTTTCTTTGGGTTGACTTGGCACGTGCTCACACCATGTTATGACTATGAACAAGTCACCTTAGCCTCTATGATTATTTAGTTTTTGACTTGTAGTACCACTTTATGATTTGATTAGTATTGTTTTGTCACTCTGCATGATTATGGCCATTATTGCTCTCTTAGTTGGTCGCTCCCAGTCTTTTGCTAGCCTCCACTTGTATGAGTAAGCTCTACCGATGCATCTGACTCCCAAGAAACCAAGTTATTCCAAAGTGTCCACTATAAATTCCTATGCATGGTGTGTTACACCATTCCAAGTATATTCTTGTTTCATTTACCTTCCAATTAAAAAGTCACTTTGTTATATGAAAACTTAGTGATTAAAGCTCTCAAAAACTTGATGGCACACTTTATTTTTCTTGCCCCTAAATAAACTTGAACCATTGTGTCATCTATGATGTATATGCTTGCACTTATACGTTGGAATTAGCAGAACCATGCTATCATGGGGAACGCTTTCAACATTGCACTTGTACATTGTACCCAGTTGATATCATGCTCTTTTGTTTGGGGATACCATCGGTGTGAAATGAAAGGGGAGCTTGTAAGTACATGGAGTTATGTATGTGCGTTAGAGAAATGTCTGGGCCGCTAGCCTAATCCATGCCTAATCATGGTGGAAACTTGTAGCATCACCATAGTGAGCAATCTATGAAGCATTCTTCTCATAAAAAAGAGAGAGATAGAGATTGAGAAAAAAAAGTCATATTGAAAAGAGGAAAGAGAGAAAAAGGCACCATTTTCCCATGGTAAATAAGAATATTGCTGAGATGCTTACTGTCTACTTGCCTTGTCATTTTGATTATGGGATAGCTCCTGTATCATGTGCAAGGGGTACCCTGTTGGCGGTTCTCTATGATACACATGTACTTACTATGACAAGAACTTACCGGTAACTAAACTTGAGTAGCATGAGGAGCGGCCCTCGTATTCAAGGGACATGAGATTGCCAACTTATACTTTATCAAACATATACTCCATAGTTTGTTTAGTTTAACCTTAATAACTTCAAGATGCTTATGATAGGGGCAATGAGAGCTGAAAGCTAACAAGTACCATAATTTTTGGAAGCTCTTTATGAGACTTTAAATCCCTGCTTCTCTTTTTTTATGAAGGGCCTTTCTTCCACCATTATATTGAGTCTCCAACTTCTATCCTTAGGCATCAATTAAGAGACCATAGTTGCCATTATTAGTTCTATGTGCATTGTCCCAAAACTTATTGGTTGATTCATATTATTGATATTGATTGCTCTTAAACTATTTCTATCTAATCACTCTTATGAACTTTGAAGGTGTCCTATGCATTTATTTGCTACTCCATGAGGGACAAGCTAGATGCCACTATGCTATGTTTTCTATATGTGAAACAAACAAACGTCTTTCAATACATTGTTATTTATGATCTTTGTTTGTAACCTTTCATGTTGCATGCAAAGTTACTTTGTCTTATTGTTAGAACTTCTTCTTTCGTGCTCATGTTTAGAGTTCTTTGATCCCAGCTTTAAATGCTTGAAAATGGTTTGATCTTGATTTTGATGGTGCATGTCACCTAAAAAATTATTCTTTTTATCACTTACCTACTTGAGGACGAGCAGGAGTTAAGCTTGGGGATGCTTGATACGTCGAAAACGTATCTATAATTTTCTTATGTTCCATGCTTGTTTAGTATCGACTTTGTTTTACTTTGTCTACACTTTGAGGTATTTTTATATGTTTTCTGGGACTAACCTATTAACAAGATGCCACAGTGCCAATTGCTTGTTTTCTTCTGTTTTTGGTTCCAGAAAAGGCAGAAAATCAATATTCTCAGAATTGGACGGGACAAAAGCCAAATTCAATTTTTACCGTGGGGAACACGGATCCAGAAGACGAGACGAAAAAGGGCCTCGAGGGGGCCACACCCCTAGCCGCGTGGCCAGGCCTGGTCCGCACCTAGGGGGTGCAGCTGCCTCGGGCACCTCCCTCTTCGCATATAAGAATCCCCATATACCAAAACCCTAAGTACCCAATCAATCTTCCACGAAACAGTTCGTAGTAGCCGCCACCATTGTCCCTAGATCAGGGGGATCTAAAGCTCTTCCGGGCACACTGCCGGAGGGGAGAGATCATCCGGGAGGCCTTCTTCATCACCATGCCAGCCTCTGGTATGAAGCGTGAGTAGTTCCACATTGGACTACGGGTCCATGTAGTAGCTAGATGGTTGTTTCTCCTCCTTTGTGCTACCATGTTTAGATCTTCTGAGCTCCGTTCATGATCAAGATCATCTATTTGTAATCATGCATGTTGTGTTTGCGGGGATCCGATGGATATTGATATTACTATGTTAGATTGGTTAATGATTCTATCATGTCTGTGTTGTTTTTGATCTTGCATGCTCTCCGTTTCTACTAGCTATCTTGGCCAAGTAGATGCTAGAGGGAGTATTTATGCTCGATAGTGGGTTCATGCCTCTATTTAATCTGGGGAAGTGACAAAAATCTCTGAGGTTGTAGATGTGCTATTGCTGCTAGGAAGAAAACAACAATCTCTTGTTCATGGAACAAGTGGATTGTTTACCTTACACACTTTACTTAAAGCAATTATCCATTGCTTGCAACTTAATACTGGAGGGGGTTCAAAAACCTTAAGGTGGATCACTAGTCATAGATGTAGTTGGATGGCGGTCTGTGTATCTTGTTGTATTGCCCAATTAAATCTCATAAGATCATGAATGTCTAGTATTGCATTGTTATGCCTTGCTCTATCCTTTCAATTGTCCTACTGTAATTTGTTTACCCAGCATGCCATGTTGTTTATCTTAAGGAGAACACCTCTAGTGAACTATGGACCCCGGTCCAATCTTTACCATTGATACCTCTTCCGTTGTTACTGTTTACTTTCTGCAAACCAACATTACCTTCCACACCATACCGTTAATCCTTTGATTTTAGCAAACTGGTGAGATTGACAACCTCACTGTTCATTGGGGCAAAGTCTTGAGTTTGTGTTGTGCAGGTTTCCAGTTGCTAGCAACACCTTTGAGTCGTTTCCTTCCTCCTACTAGTTCGATAACCTTGGTTTATTACTGAGGAAAAAACTTGTTGTTGTACTCATCATACCTTCCTCTTGGGGTCTCTGATACATCCAAAACGAATCTACTTTCCAGAACACTTTGATATTGTTTCTCCTCTAAACTTGTGTGATTTGGATACAACTAACACGGACTAACGCTGTTTTCAGCAGAATTACCTTGGTGTCTAGTTTTTGTGCAAAAAATCAACTATCAGGAAAAATCCCGGAAAATATGCCAAAAATTCTATTTCACCAGAAGATTCATGGAGCCAGCCCCAGCCATGCGAGCCATGCTTGGCCGTTCCTGGAGGGGGTGTGGCCACCCCAGGCACCCCCTCAGCCTCCCTCTTAGCCTATAAGATGCCTCTTTACCTAAAAACCGAGGGGGTTTCGACGTTTTTCTAGAAAGAGTTCCATTTGACCGCCAAAGACATGATTCGAACCGAAACTCCGTTCAGCACCGCAGGATGGGAATTTGGAGAGGATCATCACCATCATCATCAACAACGCCTCTCCATCAACCATCCATGTTTCCCCCATCCATGAGTGAGTAATCCCTCGTAGTAGGCTGTGGGGATGGTAGGGATTGGATGAGTTCTATCATGTAATCGAATAATATTGTTAGGGCATGGTGCCTAGTATCTCTATTAGTGCTATTTGACTTTGTTGCAACTTGTTGTGCTTAATGCTTGTCACTAGGGCCCTAGTGCCATTGTCGTGCGAATGACCACGGCAGATGCTGCAATCGGCAGCGAGTAGTAGAACATGGGGCAAGGGCGGCCAACCATCTGCGGTGCGAGGTGAGGGCGGAGACACAAGGTTTTACCCAGGTTCGCCCCCCTGGAGGGTAAAGACCTACTCCTGCTAGATTGTATTATGGAGAGAGTACAAGGGGCGAGCTCGACAACTAGGCGTCCCTTGGGTGTATGATGGAACGTATCCTCTATGCGTACCCTAAGGAGGTTTATATAGGCTTACCTCGCTAGGGTTTACAGATTACAACCGAATTAGTTAATGATTTAGAGGGTCTTAGACCTAGTCCGACTGGGCTTAGCTACGCTTCTGGGCCTCCAGCTTCCAGTCGCCTGAGTCCTCGCCAAGTCTCGATCCAATCGCCGTCCTACAGGCCCACTCGCTAGCGTCTTGGGCCAATAGGAAACGTCCTGCTGGGCATACCCCGGTAGGCATATCCCCATCAGTAGTCCCCGAGGCCGTCATTGATTCATCGCATGCGTTTGCTGGCAGTCGGAGTATGCGGGTCCAATGCGGACGCTTAGTCAAATCGGTGGCGGACTCCTGATCAAAGGAAAGAACTAGTCATTTTAGTCGCAATAACGGCGACCAATCATATCGCAGCTTGGCGAGCGGGTCGGCGAGTAATTAGTCACTGTCATAGTGATCGGGTCAGCGAATCGTCGAGTCGCTGGAGGCAGCAAGTCGAGTAGATGAAGTTGGACCGCCAGCTCGGGTCAAACTAGTCGTTGGGTAATCCAACGGTAATATTGGCGTAATTACCGCATAGTAACGGCTCCCGAAAATGGCGGGTAACAACCGCTATATAAGGAGAGTGAAGGGTGAAGGGGAAAACACTTCCCTCACTTCCTCCGATCTCGCGTATCCTCATTTCCCCATTCCGTGCAGCGACCAGAACGATTCAGAGCGATCTGAATCCCACGATCCTCTAGCCGATGGCTCCTCCCACCGAACCATGGGGCAGATCCAAGAAGGCACTGCTAAAATCATTCGAGGAGGCGGGGATCCACCGCGCCGGGAGATGGCGCATCCCCGCGGCCGAAGAAGTAATTCCGGATCCACGCGAAGGGGAATTCATCTGCTTCACTAGTCACCTAGAGCGGGGGCTCGGCTTCCCAACCTCCCCCTTCTTCCGGCGTTTCTACGCCTATTATGATATCCAGCCGTTGGATCTGGGTCCGCACAGCATCGAGCAGCTCGCCATTTTCGTGGCGTTCTGCGAGTGCTACCTGGGCTGCAGGCCCTACTTCCCCCTGTGGCAAGATCTATTCCATGGGAGAATCAGCCGCGAAGAGACAGGCGACCCAATGCTAGCCGCGAGCGGCTTGACCTTCCAGTTGAAGTCGAAGGCGTCGTTCTTCAATCTGATGCTGCCCGCCAAAGCAGCGAACGAGTGGAAGAAGAACTGGTTCTACGTTACTGAGTCGACTCCAAGCGATGAAGTGGCACTTCCAAGGTATTCCGCCGACCGGCCTGAGCCGCGCCAGCTCCAAGTTGCCAAACTCCCGCTGGAGCAGCGGATGGTCATCGACAAGATGCTGCAGACCATCCGCAATTTGAAGACGAAAGGCCTTCAAACCATCAACCTCTACAACTGCTGGCTCGGGCGACGGCTCGTGCCCCTGGCCAGCCGCTCCCACTACATGTACGAGTATTCGGGCAAGGACGACCCGACGAAGTCCTGCCACGTTGAGTGGAGACTCAAAGACTACACCCAGGCCCTAAAGAAGATCACCCAGGCGGTGTATCTCGACACGAAGGCCGGGGTCGCGCCTTACACCGCAAGTTGCCCAGCTCCAACGGTAAGCTGTTATTCCCTTTGCACTCGCAGTCGCAGTTCATGCATTCGCGGTTGTGCTAATGCCGTTTGATCGGTGCAGTTGTTTCAAGTGGTGGAAGGGTGGCTTCCGCCCGCAGACGATGAGAACTCGAGCTCGTCCGCCCAGGATGGGAGCTAGTCATTGCCCGACAAGGGCGATGTCAAAAGTGACGGGGGTGGCGATGGTGACGATGATGACGACGAGCCCGTGGAGGTGGCTGCCCCCACGGTCCGCAAGACTCGTGGGCAGCACCAGCACGACTCGAGGCCAGCAAGAGCCTCGAGGCCCATGACGATGACGACGACGAGCTCCCTGAGCATTCCTCACACAGTGAGGCTACACCTTCAAAGAAGAAGAATAAGGCGCCGCCAAAGAAGAATGTGAAGCCGACCAAGCCGGCGTCTCCGCCTTGGTCCGTGAGTAGCTCCAACGCTATCAGCTTGGCCGAGGAGACAGCAACGCACACGGCCGCGGCGACTGGCGCCGCCGCCATAGTGGACGAGGCACCGCTGGCGTTGTTGCTGCCGCCGTTCGCCCTAGTCACCGGTTTGGCGGTCGCTCCAGCCGTAGGGGCCTCGCCGCCGAGGGGGGCTCCCGCAACAATTGCCACGGAGGCTCCCGTCGCGGCTTCATCTTCGAAAAAGCCATCAGTGTCTTGGGCACACAACGTGTTCGAGACGGGCCTCGGTCGGAAACTGGGGCCAGAACTGGAGAAGCCGGCCAGCATCTGCACCAGCTTGCGATTTCTTTCGGTCGCCAAGTGAGTGTTCCTTGACTTCTATCCATCTTGCTTTGTGTTTTGATCAGAGAATTTTGTTGACAGAGTTGTTTCGCAGGACTGGGTTAAGAAGATAGGTCACCCTTCAGTGGTCAAGGTTCCACCAGTCCCCACGGAGGCGCCAGATGACCCCTCGAAGAAGAGGAAGGGCGATGAAGTCGCTGCTCCCGCTGAAGGCGCTAAAAGAATAAAGGGCGATGACGTCGTCACGATTTCTGACGAGCCGGAAACTGCCCCGAGCGAACCTCCAACCGCAGCGGATGTAGCTCTGAAGGCCAAAGAGGACGCGGGGTCGCATCATACGATGCCCGTGGGTTCGACCGAGGCGACCGAGCTGCCCTCGAGTGGCACGGGGGCCGCAGTGGCAACGTTCCCTCGCTTTATGGTGAAGGCCGCCGCGGCGAGTGCCTCGGTGCCATCGAGCCAGCTCCCTGGTGCCTCCGGCATGGAGGTTGAGCATCGTCGCGGCCATACTCCGCTTGTGCTTGCTTCGGTGGACGCGATGGAGCTTCACGGCATGCTAGGTGCCGCCATCCAGGTATGTCCAGTCCCCGAGGATCTGGCCACCGAATTTCAGTGGTCGGATTCTTTATTTTTTGCGTTATCCAGTCCCCGAGTGCCTAGTCGCTCAATTTCAGCGGCTGGGTACTTAGGAATTTTGTCAACCAGTCCCCGAGTGCCTAGTCGCTGAATTTCAGCGGCTGGATACTTAGGAATTTTGTCATCCAGTCCCCGAGTGCCTAGTCGCTGAATTTCAGCGGTTGGGCACTTAGGAAGTTTTGTTGTGGACGGATTGTTGCATTGGGCACGCAACACGAATCGGCCGAGTGGCTTGATGCGAAGTGCCGCGTTGAGAAGGAACTTATCGCCATCCAGGAGATGAACGAGGAGCTTCGAGCGGCTGCGGGTGAGTATTTACCTTGTCTGGCATTTGTCGCTGATTTTTTGCGGTGTTGACCATTTTGTTTTTGAAGCAGAGAGTAATGCGGCTGAGGTGAAGGAAGCTCGCCAAGGCCTTGTCCCAGTAGGTGATTTGACGGCGGCTCAGTCCGCTTTGAGCGTGGCGGAGAAGCGAATCGCCGATCTGGAGCACGAGCTCAAGGAGGCGAAGCGAAGTTCGGCAAGGCGAGCCAAGGCGGCATCACTTCGCCATGAAGAACGGAAGGTGTCCGATGCGCTGTCGGGTTGCAAAATGATTTCTCTTCTCTTCAAAGTTTCATCACGGACCTCTGCCGCCCGCTGATTGGTAAGCTTTCCTTCAGCCGACTTCCGATTGCACGTACCGCGTTGCGGTTTTCATGTTTTGCTTACTGTTTATTTGTATGCTGCAGTCCAGATCACTGATAATGCGGAAGAGGTGCAGTCATACGATGCGCAGTAGTGTGTGACCACCTTGGTTGACTCAGCCGCGCTGTCGGCGACTTGCCTTCGGGCATACCTTCAGGAGATTTCGCCCACGGAGGTGATTCCCAGCGACCTCGTCGAGGTATGGCGCTACCTGGAGAAGGCCCCGTCGGTCGTGGAATTCATGACGCGGTCGGCCTTCCGTCGTGGAGCGGCGACGGCGCTCAGCCTTGGGCTCGCACACTTCCCGGACGATTTCGACCTCGACGACATCACGAGCGGTCACCCCTCGTCGACGGGCTCGGTGGAGATTGCTGAGGTGTTGAAGCTGACGGATCGATCCGCGGTGTACTCTGACCGTGTTTGGACGATGGGCGACCTCATTCCCTACCAGGAAATGATCGTCGCCCCTAATGACCCTAAGCCGAAGCACCGTGACTTTAAGGTGGAGCAACCATTCCATAAGGCGATGGCGGGCAAGCTGACGACGTACCCGTCGAACCCTTATGTGCCTTTTATCCGCAGACGCAGGGACGATGGTGCGTCTTCATCAAAGCCTGCGGAATAGAATGTTTTGCCATTCGACATTAGCATAGGATAACCATGTAACTCTCCTTGTATGCGAAACAAATTTGCTGCTATGAAGGAATGCTCGTGTTACTTTGTCAGTCGTTTTGTGATTTGAATGTTGGTTGTGCATGTCCCCGAGCGCGTCCGCCCTTTTTATGGGGTTTGCCTCATTTTTATGTGTTGTGTGAACTGTTAGTGAGTTAGGGTCGACTCGCCATGGCTCGGAAAGCCAGTCGCATGGCGACTCCCAAGGGTGCTCATTACTTGGCCGTTTTCCCGGATACGAACGGGGTCGGGTCGCCGAGTCCCCGAGCGTGGTACTTGGTTGTTCTAGTCGTAAGCCCAAGGTAGGTGAGGACTAAGCGCGTTATGTTAGGCGTGTCACTCCTTCCTAATCCGTAAGATCAGTCGCATGGCGAGTCCGGGGAGCTCTCTCATACTTGGCGTTTTTTCCTAACCGCTCGTCTTTGGTCTGGTGTCAGTCCCCGAGCGTGGTACTTTGCCGTTCGAGTCGCTGCGCAGAGGATGCAGAGGACTTGGTCGCTGTGGGGAGCGAGTGAAGTCGTCTTGGCTCGGGGATCCAGTCGAGCTAGGAGACTCCAATGGGGCTCCGGGTTAGCTTTTTTCGTGGACGGTACGAGGCCTGAGTTTTTCCAGTGCCCTCGTACCGCACTACTTGGCCGTGCCGGTCGCTTTACCAAAGGTTGACTTCTGCGAAAAGTGTAACGCTGTTATTACGAGTGCGAGTGGCACAAGGCACGGAGAGTAGACGCAATTTGCGGTAACCAATCTGTTTTATTTCATAGCGGGTAGGGGTACATGTATGGAGTTCTAAGAGTAGAACTTCCGTAGGAGGTTTACATTCCATGGCCGCTTGACGTCGAGTTTTCCGTCGCCTCGGACGTCGGTGAGGTAGTAGGCGTCGTTGCCCAGGACTCGCCCGATGGCGAATGGTCCCTCCCAAGAGGGTGAGAGCTTGTGCATGCCTTTCTTGTCCTGGATTAGGCGCATTACCAGGTCGCCTTTCTGGAAAGTGCGAGTTCGTACTCATCGACTATGGTAGCGGCGGAGCCCTTGCTGGTAGATGGCGGTGCGGGAGCGAGCTAGGTCGCGTGGTTCGTCGAGCTGGTCGACTCCGTCTTGGCGTGCAAGCTCGTTGTCGGCCTCCGTGTAGTTGACCACCCTAGGTGAATCGTGCTCGAGGTCGGTTGGCATGACTGCCTCGACCCCATACACCATGAAGAACGGGGTGAACCCTGTCGACCTTTTGACGGAGGTGCGGATGCCCCAGATGACAGAGGGGAGTTCTTCGACCCAGCACTCGGCGGTACGCTCTAGTGGGACTTGTAGCCGTGGCTTTAGGCCGTGGAGGATGCTTTGGTTGGCGCGTTCCGCCTGACCATTGGACTCCGGGTGAGCGACTGAGGCGAGGTCGAGTCGGATGTTGTGCTCCTCGCAAAAATCGGCCATGGCTCCCTTAGCGAAGTTGGTGCCGTTGTCTGTGATGATGTTGTTTGGGAACCCGTAGCGATAGATGAGCTCGTGTAGGAACTTTGTAGCGGTCTTCCCGTTGCACTTGTGGACTGGCTTGGCCTCCACCCATTTTGTGAATTTGTCGACTGTGACTAGGAGGTGGGTGAAGCCAGAGGGGGCCTTCTTGAAGGGGCCTACCATGTCCATGCCCCACACGGCGAACAGCCAGGTGATGGGGATTGTTCTTGAGCGCCGAGCTCAGTACGTGAGTCTGGTTGGCGTATTTCTGGCATCCGACGCACCGCTGGACAATGTCGACAGCGTCTGCGTGTGCAGTGAGCCAGTAGAAGCCGTGTCGCATGGCCTTTGCGACCAGAGAGCGGGCGCTGGCGTGGTGGCCATAGTCGCCGGAGTGGATGTCTTGGAGGATTTTGCGTCCTTCAGCGCGTTGGACACAGTGTTGGAACACGCCGGTCACGCTGCGCTTGTGGAGCTCATCGTTGATGATGACGAAGGATTTGCAGCGGCGTGCTATCATCTGGGCCTCCGTTTTGTCTGCGGGTAGGGTGCCTCCCTCCAGGTAAGCGACGTATGGCGCGGTCCAGTCGCTTGGCTCGGCAATTAGTGCCACCAGGGTTGCTTCTAGTTGCAGCGGAATTCCGATGTTTATCTCCCTTGGGGGAGAGACAGAGGGCTTGGTGATGGTGTCGAGGCAGACGCCAGCGGGTGGTGCGAGTCGAGCCGAGCCGATGCGAGAGAGTGCATCGGCCTCCTTATTCTTTCGCCTGTTGATCCACTCGATGGAGTAGCCTGTGAAGTGTCCTCCCAGCTGGTCCACTGCTTGGCGCTATGCCGCCATGGTGGGGGAGACGGTGTCGCAGGTGCCGGCGACTTGCCCGACAACGAGGTCGGTGTCTCCGTAGCAGCGCAGGCGATTGATGTTCATCTCCTTGGCTGCTCGCATGCCGTGAAGTAGCGCCTCGTATTCGGCCATGTTGTTGGAGCAGGGGGTGAAGTCGAGGTAGAGGACGTAGCAGAGCTTGTCGCCCTTCGGAGATGTTAGCACGATCCCCGCTCCTGCACCGTCTGCGTTCTTGGAGCCGTCGAAGTGTAGGCTCTAGTAATGGAGGTATGGCAACTTCTCTGGCTGCTGGGCCTCCTCCCAGCCAGCGAGGAAATCTGCGAGGGCATGCGACTTGATCGCCTTGCGTGGCTCGTACTTGATATAGTGGACGCCGATCTCGACGGCCCACTTGGCGACTCGCCCGGTCGCCTCGCGGTTGCGGATGATGTCCTGCAATGGTGCTGAGGAGACGACCGTTATTGGGTGCTCCTGGAAGTAGTGCGACAGTCGCCGCTGTGCTCTGAAGATCGCGTATACCAATTTCTGGTACTGCGGGTAGTGCTAGTGCGACTCGGTAAGTACTTCGCTGATGTAGTATACGGGTCGCTGCACCGGGCGTTCCTTCCCTTCCTCTAGCCGTTCGACGACCATGATGGCGGCCGGACGGAAGCGCGGCGTGAACCAGCATGGGCTCCTTGTCGACGAGGCGTGGAAGCGCGTCGTATGCCTCCTTGTCCCACTGGAAGGTGGGGTTCTTGCGCATTAGGCGAGAGGCATCGCCTTCTTGCCTAGCCGGGGGATGAAGCGACTGAGAGCCGCGACTCGCCCGGCCAGCTTCTCGATCGTCGTCAGCACTCGGTTCAGTGCCGCGATCGTGTTGATCTTGGCGGGGTTCGCCTCGATCCCGCGCTTGGAGACGACGTATCCCAGTAGTTGTCCAGTGGGTACACCAAAGGGGCACTTTCCTGGGTTTAGCTTTATCTTGTACCTTCGCAGGTTGGCGAAGGTTTCCGCCAGGTTGACGAGTAGATTGCCCTGGCGAGTGGATTTCACCACCATGTCGTCGATGTAGACGTGGATATTGCGGCCAATTTGGCTCGCAAGGCACTCCTGCATGCACCTCTGGTAGGTCGCCCCGGCGTTTTTGAGGCCGAAGGTCATGGAAGTGTAGCAGAAGGCTCCGAATGGCGTGATCAATGCCGTCTTCTCTTCGTCCTCGACTTCCATTTTGATCTGGTTGTACCCAGAGTAGGCGTCAAGGAAGCATAGCGACTCCGAGCCCACGGTTGAATCGATGATTTGGTCGATCCGCGGGAGGACGAATTGCTCCTTCGGGGAGGCGGTGTTTAAGTTTGTGTAATCGATACACATCCTCCAGGTCCCGTTTTTCTTCTCGACCAAGACTGGGTTGGCCAGCCACTTGGAGTATTTGATTGGCCGAATGAAGCATGCGGCGAGTACACACTGCACCTTCTCGGCGATGGCTCGGCGGCGCTCTTCAATGAAGGGCCGCAGCGACTGCTTGACAGGTCGCACTTTGGGGTCAGCGTTGAGTTTGTGCTCAGCGAGTTCCCTCGGGACACCAGGCATGTCGGATGGCTTCCATGCGAAGATGTCCCGATTCTCACGGAGGAAATCGATGAGCGCGCCTTCCTATGCTGGGCTCATGCCCGTCCCGAACATCACCGTCTGGCTGGAGTCGCCTGGGACCAGCTCGACGGTGCGGGTGTGTGTCGTTGCCTCGAAGGCGGTGGAGTTGCCACCCTCCGAATTGGGATTCTTGAGTATGGTGTGGTCGTCGTTGTTGACCCCGCTCGCGTACTTGGCTAGCTCCTCGGCGTGGTTGGCCTCCGCCGCGATGACGGTGTCAGCGAGTTCGGTGCCTTTAGCCTCGCATTCTGTGGCCATGTAGGGGTTGCCATGGACAGTGATGATGCCACATGGCCCAGGTATCTTCATCGCGTTATGCAGCGTGGTAGAAGCCGCCATGAATTTGGCGACGCTGGCGCCCCGAAACGCGATGGTAGGCTGTTGAATGGCATCGGCTCGAAGGCGATCCGCCGGTCGCGGAAGTTTCTTTGGTGTGCGAAGGTGACTGGCAGCTTTACCTTGCCGTCAGATGCGCCTTCGAATGGGGGCGATGTCGTGGAAGGTGGTGTAGGTCGTCTCGATCATCGATTGCGGAGCCGCGATCGCTGGTGTCGGTGCAGGATGTTGATGGAGCTGCCGCCGTCCATCAGCGTTTTGGGGAGCCAGTAGTCCCCCACCTTGGGCTTGACCACTAAGGCTACTCGGCCCGGATATTCGAGGTGATTGGTTGCTCGGACCAGTTGAGGAACTGGGGGATGTCTATCTAGGACACCGCGTTGATAGCGATGATGCGGGCGATGACCTTCTTCTCGTGCTTCTTGTTGAAGCCTGTGAAGGTGTGGAGCGAGTCGGCGACGCTGCCGAACTTTCCTCCGTTTGGCGGGTTGTTGTCGGGGTCTTCCCGCGCGCGTCGTGCCTTCTCGATCTCCTTGAGAGAGTGGCAGTCGGCTGTCGTGTGCGTGGCAGGCTTCCCTTCCCTGCTATGAAACACACAGGGTTGGTTGAGGAGAGCCGTGGGATCGAACCTCGGCTTTGCCTTGTAGTTGCCACCGTCGTGGCGCTGGCCTCCGTCGCGGCGGAAGCTCTTGGGTTTGCGCGGCGCGTATCCTGCATTGGCGACGAAGTCGACTCGCCCGTCACCGCAGTGTTTGCCGGTGAGGCAAGTGTTGCTGTAGCGTAGCTTGGGTCGCCTCTTGTTATCGTGGCCGTTCGTGCGGCGATTTCCTCCCGACTCGTCCTCGGTTTCTTGGTTTGGGTCCTCCTTCGCGTACCGTTTTGCGATCTTCGGGAGGTCTGGTATGTTGTCGAGTGTTCTGTACACTCGCTTGAGCTTGGCGACCAGGGGCTCGTAGCGGCACGAGGTCTTGAAGCAGTGGATCGCGATGTCCGGGTGGATTCCGTTATACCACAGGTCTTGCCACCGTTGGACCCAACTGCAGGTCGACTCGCGGGGTCCATGGACGCATCGCTCTAGGTCCTCGATGGTGGTGGCGCGGGTGTAGGAACCCTCGAAGTTCCTGACAAAGGTGTCTCGCATTTCCTCACAGGAGTCGATGTTATCCGCGAGGAGGGTGTTAATCCACTGCCTGCAGGCTCCCTCCATCATCAGGGGAAGGTAGCGGGCAGCGAGTAGATCGGTGTGGCCGGCAATCCCCATCGCCATGAGGTAAGTGTCCAGCCACACGGACGGATCGTACGAGGGGTCGTACTTCTCGATTTCCTTCGGCGCTTTGAAGTTCGCCGGGTATCTTTCGCCTCATATCATCGGTCTGAAGCACTAGGGTCCGACTCGGCTCAGCGATCCCCTTGGTTCACCGTCGCGGCGGTTAGTGAGGATATGCCTCAGGTCGTCGGGCTGGCGTGCGCGCCAACTCTGGTTGTTGATGATGTGGGTGCGTGTGTCGACGGGCTGCCCGTTGGCGGCGACAAAGTTGTTCGCCGGACGTGGGTCATTGGTGGAGAGTGCCGCGTTCGCGGGTCGGTGTTGGAGCTGCAGGGGCTCGAGTGGTGGGAAGTTGAGGGTATTCGCTGCCATTGGGCGGCCGCTCGAGGCTGCCCTGCTGCCAGATGAACGTGAGTACATCTGACCCTGCGAGTCGGCGCCCGCGTTTTGTTGCTCGACTGCTTTGGCGAGCAGAGCCTTGGCATACTGGATCTGCAGGGCGCCTTCCCCGGTGACTTTGATGTTGTCGACTGCTGCTCGACTCGCGACAACATTGTCCATTGGGGTGGAGAATAGTGGGAGGTTGTTCGCATCTCGCTCTTGTGAGGACACTACGATCCTTGGTTGGTCCCTCGGGGGCGCACAGTTGGGTGGTGGTGGGGCGCCGTTGGCCGTCGCGCCTGGTGGGGGTCGGGTGCTCCCTCCTGGCGGCGCGTTCTCGCAGATCGCGTGCTCGGCTGCGCGATCTGGGTCATTTTCATCGTCGAAGTTCAGGGTGCGCCCCTGAATGGTAGGGTTCAGGCGCGACCTGATTCAGAGTTGGTGATAGCGCAGCTCTGGCTGTCACCTTTCGGCGAAATTTTTCGCGCTAGGCTTGTTCCTTGCAGACCGCCTCCGCCAGCCGCATGCGGAGTTCCTCGACCTCCGTTGCCATCACGTTTGGTGGGATCGGCATGGAGAAGGGGTCTTCCGGTGGGTCGGCACCAGTCACCATGTAGGCCACGGCGTGGCGACCGGTTCCGTCATGGAGGTCGGCGGAGTTCTCCGACCCGGAGTCGAAGTCGAAGATCCCAAGGATGGAGGGGTCCTCGAAGTCTTCGATGTTGGAGACCTGGGTGATGGAGCCCGCGGGTGATGCGGTGATGATGGATCCGGTGGCAGACGTCGGGGTCGCCGAATCGGCGTCGTCATTGAGGGTCGCGTCGTCCATGACGCGATGGTTTTCGCCACGTTCTTTGTGGGCGATTCACTTTGAGGCGGGGCGGTGGATCGTGCGGACCTGTCTCTCAGAGAGCCGGTTGCGTGGCGGTGACTCGCGGATGCGAGCCGAGTCCTCCGAAACGATGACGTCGGTGAGGCCGACGAAGAGGCTGATCGTGCCGACTGGCAAAATCACGTTGTGCGTGACGGGTCACGCCGCCGAGACGTAGCTGCTCGGCAAGATCTGGAGCATCTCACCGATCGCGATCATGCGGTCGGTGGCGATCGAATCATTGATGGGTAGATTGGATCTCGCCGCAGAACACCGGCCTGACTGGCCAGGCACCACGGTGGGCGCCACTGTCGTGTGAATGACCACGGAAGATGCTGCAATCGGCAGCGAGTAGTAGAACATGGGGCAAGGGCGGCTAGCCATCTGCGGTGCGAGATGAGGGTGGAGACACAAGGTTTTACCCAGGTTCGCCCCCCGGAGGGTAAAGACCTACTCCTGCTAGATTGTATTATGGAGAGAGTACAAGGGGCGAGCTCGACGACTAGGCGGCGAGTCGCTTGGGTGTATGATGGAACGTATCCTCTATGCGTACCCTAAGGAGGTTTATATAGGCTTACCTCACTAGGGTTTACAGATTACAACCGAATTAGTTAAGGATTCGGAGGGTCTTAGACCTAGTCCGACTGGGCCTAGCTACGCTTCTAGGCCTCCAGCTTCCAGTCGCCTGAGTCCTCGCCAAGTCTCGATCCAGTCGCCGTCCTGCAGGCCCACTCACTGGCGGCTTGGGCCAATAGGAAACGTCCTGCTGGGCATACCCTGGTAGGCATATCCCCATCAGCCATGATCATCAGATCTGAACTTATTATTGAATCATTATGATAGTATTGTTTGTGATCTTATCTGCAAGTTGTGTACACATATCACTGTCCGGATCCAAAGGCCCCGAAGTGACAGAAATTGGGACAAGCTGAGGGGATGGCTGGATGTGAGGATCACATATGTTCATGGAGTGTTAATGCTTTTCTCCAGTGCTCTATTAAAAGGAGCACCTTAATTACCATTAGTTCCCTTGAGGCCCCGCTGCAACGGGCTGGAAGGACAAAAGATGTTGTGCAAGTTCTCATTGCGAGCACCCATGACTATATTTGGAGCACATGCCTATGATTGTTTAGTACTTGGATGCTTATTCTTATACATGTTTAGACTCGTCCATGCAACGCCTGTCCATCCATCTCTATGCCTACCACGCTCATATCCTACTGTTACTGCTACTGTTATTATTGCTCTTGTTCTACTGCTCTTGTTACTTTGTTTTTGCTACTATCAAACTATTGCTACTGATAAACTTTTGTGAGCAAGAACTATTTCCAGGTGCAGCTGAATTGACAACTGAGTTGTTAAGGCTTGCAAGTATTCTTTGGCTCCCCTTGTGTCGAATCAATAAATTGGGTAATACTACCCTCAAAGACTGTTGCGATCCCCTATACTTGTGGGTCATCAAGACTATTTTTTGGCGCCATTGCCAGGGAGCATAGCTTTATTTGTAAGTTTACTTGGATCTATTATTGTTCACTGCTACTCCTTTCATCATGGGGAAGTCTCGGGATGGAAAGTTCCCTATTTTACCATCCACTACAAGAAGAGGTACAGTCCTAAACACCTCTGCTGCTCTTGATTCACCATCTGTTATAAGTACGCTTGTTACTCCACCACCACATACTCATGCTACACACACTGCTACTACTGCTTAATCTGAAATTACTTTTGATACTCATGATGTTACTTCTATTGTGCTTGATGCGAGTGGTTCATTAAGTCCTTTCCTAGATGCTACTATGGCTAGACTAGGAAATACTGAAACTCCTAGTGAAGACACTATTACACCTATTAGCTCACCTGAGTCTAGAGAGAGAGAGATGATATTAATGATGGTTACATTGAGTTTACTGATGAATTTAATGAAGAGTGCCAAAACACACATGGTACTAGTGCTATTAAGAGCCTCCTAGCGAGACATACCATTATTCCTAAACTGTCTTCTGGTCCTAAGTTTGCTACCTCTCCCATAGAAATTAAAGATAAGATTATGATTTTTCTCTTGATTTATTCTATTTAGACATTGTTGAGAAAGAACCTTTTTGTGGGACTGAAAATGAGAGTGTTGTGGCACATAAGAATGAGCTTTTCACTATGAGTGCCTTATTTTTTGATGATTTTAAGATGCGCAAGTACTTTGTTACAAAGATCTTCCCTTTTTCACTAAAAGGAGAAGCTAGAGCTTGGTTTAACAGATTACCTCCTGGATATATTGATAGCCCTAATTGTTTGATTGCTTCTTTCTTTCAGAAATATTTTTCTCCCGGTGCTAGACATGCTGCTTTGTAGAATTTTTTTGATTTTAAACAGGGAGAAGAAGAGAAATTGTCTGAGTCATGGACAAGGCTCTGTGCCTTGATTCATGCACATCCTGGATGTCCATTACCTAAAAACGAGCTTCTTGATATTTATTATAATGGACTAAATGATGATTCTAGGACATACCTAGATAGTTTTGCTGATTGTGTTTCCAGGAAAAGAACTCCTACAGATGCTGAAGAATTAATGGATAAAATAAGCAGGAATTATGATGATTGGACTTCAACTGAGCTAAATAAATCTGAGCCTATTACTCCTGAACCAGTTGTGCCTAAACCATTTCCAATACCAACACCAAAGAAGAGGGGAGTTATTGCATTAAATGATGAAGTGATGAAGGAAGCGAAGAAATGTCTAAAGGAGAAAGGTATTAGAGCTGAAGATGTGAAGAAACTACCTCCTATAGAAGAATTATGTAAGCCAATTCCCCACTCATCTACTATTGGGGTACACTCTCTCCACTTTGATGAAGGTGATATTCCCTATGGTAAGCCTCCTGATCAATGCTTAGAGGAACTTGACACATTTATAGTTAAACAAGGTAATTTTAATAAACAAGTTCAAAATCATCTATTGGAAAACTCTAGAGCTGTTAATGAGTTGAAAGATATTGTGGAAAGAACTGCTAATGATATTAAAATGCTTTGTAAACACTTTCAAATGGTTCAAACTCAAATTGATCAACTTGCTAAGGTACAAAAGGATATGCTAGTTAATGCCTCAGGAGATAAACATGCTTATGGAATTAGAACTAGGAGTGGTATAGCTACTCAAGATCCTTTATTTCCTGAAGGACACCCTAAAAGAATTGAGCAGGATTCTCAACAAGGTGAAAGTAGTGGTAGTCCTCATAAGAGAAAGAAAAAGAAACACAAAAGAGTAGAGGAACCACTTGAACCTGTTGTAGATCCTAATAGTATATTTGTCTCTGATGCTGAAACTGAGAGTGGTAATGATAAAATGATGCTCCTGATAAGGAGGAAGTTGAGGAAGAACCTGAGAAGCACACTAAGAACACTAGGTACACTAAGGAAGATTTTATTGCTAATAAACATGGTAGAGAGAGAGAACCTTGGGTGCAGAAACCTATGCCTTTTCCCAATAAGAAACACAAGTCAAAGGAGGAAGAACACTACAACAAGTTTTGTGAGTGGATGAATCCTTTATTTTTGCAAATTCCTTTGACTGATGCTATTAAGTTGCCTCCTTATTCAAAGTATATGAAGGATATTATCTCTAATAAAGGAAGATTCCTAATGAGGAAATGTCTACTTTGCTTGCTAATTATTCCTTCAATGGTAAGGTTCCAAAGAAACTTGGTGATCCAGGTGTACCAACTATTCCTTGCTCTATTAAGAATAATTATGTTAGAATTTCTTTATGTGATTTGGGAGCTGGAGTTAGTGTTATGCCTTTTTCTCTCTATAAGAGACTCCAGCTAGAAAAGTTGATACCAACTGATAAATCTTTGCAAATGGCTGATAAGTCAACCACTATTCATGTTGGTATATGTGAGGATGCTCCTGTTCAGGTGGCTCATAATTGCTTGATTTTAACTGATTTTGTTGTGCTTGAAATGCATGAAGATGATAATATGTCTATTATTCTTAGGAGACCTTTTCTTAATACTGCAGATGCTATCATCAATTGTAATCAAGGAAAAGTAACTTTTAATATTAATGACAAAGAGCATACTGTTTATTTCCCCAAGAAGATTGCTAAAAGCTATTGCCTGAACTCTGTTGAAAATATTGAGAGCATCAAGGTTGGATAAATATATTGTCCCATTCCACAAGAAAGTTTTGAAACTATTATGATTGGGACTATTGTTATCAAGCTTGAGGTAACATAATCATTTAGTGAAATGTAAAGTTTTGTCTCATATAAGATTGTTTTGGTAACAAGACTTGATCAACCTTGTTAACAAAAGGATTTTAATGAACAAAACAATACTGTCACAAGTGGTTATACTTACTCACTTTTATTTTTCTCTTCTTTCTCTCTTGTTAGTTTTTGCTAGTTGTTTGCTTGTTAGAGTGTCTTAGAACTTCTGTAGTTTTGGTTTTGGTTTGTTTTTGCTTCTTCTAAAAAATCTTTTATGCGAGAAAATCAATTTTCATACTCTGAAAATTGGCCAAAAATAAAGTTTCCCGAAAAATCCTAAAAAATTCATATTAAATTTTTCCTCGAAAAAAGGGGCAGAGCGACACCTGGACTGACCCAGTCCCCCAGGCCAACACACCCCCTGGTGGCGCGGCCAGCCCTAGGGGCACGCCTGGCATGGGTGGGACCCACCTGAGGCCCTCCAAGTTGTCTCCTCCCAGCCACCTTCTTTCTCTCTCCCGAAAAACACCGGAAAACTTTCTCAAGCTCGAGTTCCTGCTGTTCTTGCTCCCGATTTTTGATCTCCTTGCTCCAGCCCATCTTTGCTACTGATTTTTGGAGGGATTGCTCCTTGGTATGTGCCTCCTCCGCTTGTCCAATTAGATTTGTGATTGGTAGATTGTATCTTGAGTATTTTGATGCTATAGGTGCCAGGTTGTGTGAGCTTGCATGATTGTTCTATGCTTAGAAATTTCATTTTGATGCATGTGTAGCCCTCTAGCAAGTTCCTATAGTAGTTTCTCATCATTTATTAACTTGGAAATCACTTGGTTTGATGTTTGTCTAAAATTTCAGAAAAAGGGGTCATGGACAAACCACACTTATGGTGAAATATTTGAGAGTGATGCACTTAGAAGGACAAGACCTTCAAGATCATCCTCTCAAGCTAGGCCCTCATACAATGAGGATCTCATTACACCGTGATTTGGCGACGAGGGAGATGAGGGGGATGCGCACCTTCTACCTTTCCTTGTCCTACATTTTTGCGGGCTGCTGGGATTCTCAATGATTTCCTAACCTTGGTTCGGAGGGTTGGACTAATGAGTTATATGCAGGATGAGAGTGTGCATTATGCTACACTCACTAAAATCTTTGTGGAGAGTTTCTCTTTTTCTAACAGCCCTTTCAAGCCAGATGTGTCTTTCAAAATCTATAACAGGCCATTCTCCATGACACTGAAGAAATTTTGTGAGATCTTTGGTATTGGTACGGTTGGGACGGTGAAGAAGATTCCTGCCCAACCCGCTGATTTGTTGGAGCTCTATCGCGAGATAACTAATGATGATGACCACAGAGCCCAGCGGGGAAAGATAAGAAATATTCAACTCCCAGCTATCAGGTATTTTGCTTATTATGTTGCCACTAGTGTTCTTGGTAGGGAGAACACTAGCAATATTTCCAACTATCATTTGGCCTTCCTAGCTGCTGCACTCAACAATGAAACCAGGTATTATCTTGGTTCTCTCATTGCTCGTCGTTTAGCTGCTAAGGAACCCATTTATGGGGGTATTATTGTTGCACGTGTTGTTGCTGCCCTAGACCTTTCTGTTGATCCAAATGATACAGTTTTGGATCCTCAGAGGCTTGATTGGCTTCCATGAAAGCGCGTCACTTTGTTACTGCTAGATCTACCCTTGATAATTTGGTTTATAGGATGTTGTTTACTGATGGGGAAGAGAGAGAGATTCCTATGCCCCAGACCACTCTGTTCTGTATTTCCCAGGGACCTTGGTCACGCTCCAAGGAGGATATGGACAAGCAACTACGCATCCGTGGTTTCCACGGACACAACCAGGGGGAAACGCCCTCATACGACCCTTATGTGCACTACACAAAAGCATCCTCGAGCTCGTGACAGGACGAAGGAGCCTCGTTGCCATACTACGGAGGTGCACCACCTTGGTCACCATGGAGTTGAGCCCCACTTAGGCCAAAAGCCTAAGCTTGGGGGGAGGTATACCGACATCACACTCATCTATATATCATGTTTCGTTGGTTCTTTGTATATCCATATTTCACTTTCTTTTTGGTTTTTGTTTCTGCTTTCTCAAAACACAAAAATACCAAAAATATTTTCGTTGTTTCTCTTGGTTTGTTTCTTTGGTTTTTAGCTTTGGTTTGCCTTAAAGAAAAATCCAAAAAGATTTTGCCTTGTTTGTTTTTGCTTTGTTTGCTTGCTTTAAAAAATCGAAAACACCAAAAATATTTGTTGTTCTTTTTTGGTTTTGTGAATTCTTTGCAGGGTTCAGCCGTCCTCAGTGGAGTTTGGTTTCATGTTATTATTCAAGTCACACAAGTGAAGGGCAATAATGAAGATTAAGACAACTTAAGGTATGGTAAAAGGCTGGTAACGAACTTTATTTGTTTTCATTTTTGTACATATACTCATCATTGTGAGCATGCTTAGTCTGTTCATGTGAGATGTATGTTGTTTATGGATGCTTAGTAGTTCTTGATCTCTTATGATTAGCTCCAGCTTGCTAATAGTTTGCAGCATGTCATATGAATGTTTGCTTGCATTGTTCTATTCATATTTTGGTATGATATTGTGGTATCCTCCTCTGAATGTTCCATGTGAATTGACTTGGCACATGCTCACGCATGCATATGACTAAACAATAGTCAGTAAGCCTCGATGAATTATTTTGCCTCAGCGTTCTTGTATCACTTTCATGCCATAATTAGTCATGTTTTGTTGCAAGCATGATTATGACAGTTGTTGCTCTCTCGTTTGTCACTCCCTCTCTTATGCTAGCCTTCACTTGCACTGAGTATGAGCTCTACTTATGCATCCAACTCCCCAAAACCATTATTGCCAAAGTGTCCACCATACCTACATATTAGCATCATTTGCTATTTCAGTGCATATTCATTATGCCTTGTTTTCTTCCAAATAAAATGTTTGACTATTTTGAGAAAGTTAGTTAGTAAAGCTCTCACAAACTTGATGACACGCTTTATTTCTTGCACTTAATAATCTTGAACCATTGTGACCTGTCCATGAAAGTTATATGCTTGCAAATTATAGGCCGTGAGTTAGCAGAACCATGCTATCATGGGGAATGCTTTCGACACCTGTAAATATATACCCAGTTGATATCATGCGCTTTTGTTTGCGGATGTCGTCGGTGTGAAATAAAAGGGGAGCTTGTAAGTCCATGTAGTTATATGTGTTAAAGAAACGCCTGGGCCGCTAGCCTAAGCCATGCCTAATCATGGTGGAAACTTGCCGCATAGCCATAATGAGCGATCTATGAAGCTTTCTTCTTATAAAAAAGAGAGACACATATTAAAAAGAGGAAAGAGAGAAAAAAGCGCCATTTTCCCATGGCAAATAAGAAGATTGTTGATATGCTCATTGTCTGCTTGCCTTGTCATTTTGGTTATGGGACAGCTCATGTACCATGTGCAAGGGGTACCCTGTTGGCGGTTCTCTATGATACGCATGTATTTACTATGACAAAAACTTACCGGTAACTAAAGTTGAGTAGCATGAGGAGCGGCCCTCGTACCCAAGGGACATGAGATTACCAGTTTATGGTCTGTCAAGCATATAACTCATATTGGACCTCACTTTCACCTTAATCATATAAAGATACTTATGATAGGAGCAATGAGATCTCAAAGCTAATAAGTACCTTACTTTCAACATATGGAAGCCTTTCAAACTTTTCAAAACCTTTTCACTTCTTCGTTGAGTCACCACTTATTCTATGAGCACCTTCTTGAGAGCATAGTTTTCATTCTTGTGCTTGTCTCAAAACTTGGTTAATTATGTCATGACTTTGATTCTTGTATCTCTGATATCTTTACTTCTAGTCTTCACTTGAACTTCAAAGGTGCCTTGGCATTTATTTTGTGCTCTACAAATAAAGGCAAGCGAGATACCACTCTATCATACCTTATTATGAGAATTGCAATGTTGCTTATGTTTATGTTTCATGCTACTTATTATTATCGAGTTGGTTTCTCTTTATAGCTTGCAATGACTATTGAGTAGACTTAGTTGTATACTCTTTATTATGAATGGTTTAAGTATCTACTCCTGTGCTGAGAATATATACATCATATGAAGCAAATGTGTTCGTGAAAGTCCTTTTATCGCACTTAGTTTTCAACTGAATTGCTTGAGGACAAGCAATAAGCTAAGCTTGGGGGAGTTGATACGTCCAAAACGTATCTACTTTTCCGAACACTTTTGCTATTATTTCTCCTCTAAACTTGTGTGATTTGGATACAACTAACACGGACTAATGCTGTTTTCAGCAGAATTAACCTTGGTGTCTAGTTTTTATGCAGAAAATCAACTATCAGGAAAAATTCCGGAATATATGCCAAAAATTCGATTTCACTAGAAGATTCACGGAGACAGAGTACGAGAAGGAGTGGGGCCCTAGGGGGCCCACACCCCCCAGCCACGCGGGCCAGGCTTGGTCACGCCTGGAGGGGGTGTGGCCACCCCAGGCACCCCCCCCGGCCTCCCTCTTCGCCTATAAGATGCCTCTTGACCTAAAAACCGAGGGGGGTCGTCGTTTTTTCAGAAAGAGTTCCGCTGCGCCGCCACCACCAGAAACCACGATTCGAAACCAGAAACTCCGTTCTGGCACCCTGTCGGGACGGGGAATTTGGAGAGTATCATCTCCATCATCATCAACAACGCCTCTCCATAAACCATCCATGTTTCCCCCATCCATGAGTGAGTAATCCCCCGCGGTAGGCTATGGGGATGGTAGAGATTGGATGAGTTCTATCATGTAATCGAATAAGATTGTTAGGGCATGGTGCCTAGTATCTCTATTACTGCTATTTGACTTTGTTGAAACTTGTTGTGCTTAATGCTTGTCACTAGGGCCCGAGTGCCATGATCTCAGATCTGAACTTATTATTGAATCATTATGATAGTATTATTTGTGATCTTATCTACAAGTTGTGTACACATATCACTGTCCGGATCCAAAGGCCCTGAAGTGACAGAAATTGGGACAACCTGAGGGGATGACTGTGATGTGAGGATCACATGTGTTCACGTAGTGTTAATGCTTTGCTCTGATGCTCTATTAAAAGGAGAACCTTAATTTCCAATAGTTCCCTTGAGCCCCGCTGCAACGGGCTGACAGGACAAAAGATGTTGTGCAAGTTCTCATTGCGAGCACGCATGACTATATATGGAGCACATGACTATATATGGAGCACATGCCTATGATTGTTTAGTACTTGGATGCTTATTCTTATTTATCTGCAATTGCCCTAGATCTTGAAGTTACATGTTTAGACTCGTTCATGCAACGCCCGTCCATCCATCCCTATGCCTACCGCGCTCATATCCTACTGTTACTGCTACTATTACTATTGCTCTTGTTCTACTACTATTGTTACTTTGTTTTTGCTACTATCAAACTGTTGCTACTGATAAACTTCTGTGAGCAAGAACTATTTTCAGGTGCAGCTGAATTGACAACTGAGTTGTTAAGGCTTGCAAGTATTATTTGGCTCCCCTTGTGTCGAATCAATAAATTGGGTAATACTACCCTCGAAGACTGTTGCGATCCCCTATACTCGTGGGTCATCAGTCTCCCAACGAAGCTCTACAGTGATCTGAGCCGCATCATCACCAAATGACACTGGGGTGATTTTGTACTACCTTTCAATCGTTCATAACAAAGTATGTTGTGCATTGTACTAGGTAGTATAGAGTCCTCTCCTGGTGTTTGTGTGCACATCATATATGAGGCCTTGATTACTTTGTGTTGGAATTTTTGCCTAAATAGACCTAGCCCATTTATTATATGCCAATAAATTCCTGAAATCCTAGAGCCCCATTTGGCCCATTCATGCAAGGCAAGAGTTGGGAAAAAGTTTAATCACATGTTGTAGTTGAGTAAAAGTTGGACCAACTTATCAGGAGAGCTCTTCCACCACTTGTACGAGCTTGAGAAGAGAAGACATATACACGTGCACTCCTCCTCCTCCCCGCTCGCCTCGCATCGCCATGCCTCGCCTCGCCTCACCTTGTCACGACGCGCGTGCGCCGCGGGTTGCGGGAATGCCTCGAGCCGAGAGCTTCTCTTTCTTTTTGCCACACATGAATGGATTAATAATCTAAACAGTCTGCGTAAGTGGGTGTTGTAGGGTTTCGTAGCATGGAAAACAAAAAAATTCTACCGCATACAAACAAACAAGCCAAGATCTATCTACTAGATTGTAGCAACGAGTTGATGGAATAACTCACCCTCGAAGATTCCAAAGTGTTTAACAAGAGCGGATTCTCGTGGGTGATGTAGTAAATACTCTTCCCGATCTCAAGATCGCGTGACGATCCTTCCCAAGCTCCCTGATCGGTCACACGTTCGGTACTCAACGAAGACCTTCCTCTCCCTTGTTCCAGCAGGCAGCGGAGGTTGTAGTACTCTCCTCACGATTCCGGCAGCACAACGGCGTGGTACCAGAAGTAGAGGGGAGATCTCGCAGGGCTTCGCCTTAAGCCGGAGCGAGTATGGTGGACTATGAGAGAGATCCTCGATGATCTAGGGTTTAGACATGCCGAGGAGGAGGCTTGGCCGGCGGCTAGGGTTAGCTAGGCGGCGGCGGTTTGCCCTAGGGCTGGCGGCGGCTATGGAGGGCGGCGGCGGCTTGGAGCTAGGGTTTTGGGTGGAGGTGTTGGGTGCTAGGAGGGGCAGCCTGGCCCCTCCTTATATAGGTGAAGGGGGCGCGCCAGGGGAGGGGAGTCCCTCCCCAACTCGGTTTCCCAAGGGGTCGGTGGAGGAGGAACTCCCCCCAACTCGGGTTCCCACTTCCCTCCACTTCCCAAAATAGCCGTTTGACTTTTCAAATTGGTGTTTGACTTTTCAAACTAGGATTTGATTAAACCCTTTATTTTGTTCAGCGATGACACCTAGTACATGATGCAATCATACCAACTTGATATAACACATTCCTGTACCCTTCCCCTCCGGAGTGCCGGACATTCCGGAACCTTCTAGAACATTCCCGATGAAAACCTAACCATTCTCCAACCCTCAAATAGGACTTTCCTTATATGAATCTTATTCTCCGGACCATTCCGGATCTCCTCGTGATATCCCGGATCCCATCCGAGACTCCGAACAACATTCGGTCTCTTACTCATCATTCCATAACTACTCAAACAATGTCGAATCCTTAAGTGTGTCTCCCTACGGTTCGTGAATTATGCGGACATGATCGAGACACTTCTCCGAACAATAACCAATAGAGGAATCTGGAAATTCATATGGTTCCCACATATTTCTACGATTACTTTGCGATCTAATGAACCACTTACATACGATACCAATTTCCCTTTGTCTCACGATAGTTTACTTATCCGAGGTTTTGATCGTCGGATCTCGCATACCTAGTTCAACCTCACATCGATAAGTACTCTTCTCGTTCCCGTGATATGTGATCCCTTGTGAGCCAGTCACATGCTTGCAAGCTAATTGGATGACATTCCACCGAGAGGGCCTAGAGTATATCTATCTGTCATATGGATGGACAAATCCCACTCTCGATCCATGTGTCTCAACCAATACTTTCCGAACACTCAATGCCACCTTTATAGCCACCCGATTCACGGGTGGTGTTTGATGTCATCAAAGCATCCTTCCGGTGAAGGTGATATGCATGATCTCATGGTCGAAGGAATTAAGTTTCTATGTATCAGAAAGCATATAGCAATTGAACTATTAAAATGACTTGATATTTATGCTACGCTTATATATAGGAGTATGTCCACCATATCATTCTCCTAACGATATGATCTTGTTGTTAATAACATCTCAATGTTCATGATAGGGAAACCACAATCATTTATTAACCAACAAGCTAGTATTATAAAGAGGCTTTACTAGGGACTCTATTTTAGTTTACAAATCACACAAGTATTAATGTTTCCTTGTTAATACTATTATAGCATGAATGTAAACATTTATCATAAACACAAAGATATAATAATAACTATATTTATTATTGCCTCTAGGGCATATCTCCAACAGGTGTTTAATATGAACTCAGTGGAGATTTAATTCGAACTTAGTGGAGGTTGTTCGGATTTGGTTGTTGCCAGTTCGTTTTCTCTCCTGACATTGCATGTTCGCCTGCCTACCCGTGCCTATAAGAGTGAGAGGTCGCTCCTCTCCTCTAACACGCTTCAATACATTGCCTACGCCTCCAGTTTCAAAGCATTGCGCTGCCGCTTCGTTATTCCCCATCCCGTCTTGCGGCATGCACCGCTAGCCGAGACAGTAGGCCTCCAAGACCCCACTGGTTCGAGTCCTGTACAGGAGAGGGCCGATAAGGTTTTTGGGGAGCGCTATTGGTGCGACTACTAGCTTCATCACGGACTCCTTCATGGATAGTGACGATGTCTTTCCCAACGACAACTTCTTCCCTGACATCAAGAACCTCTTCCTCGATGACATGGCTGACGACGATGCCAACGCGAACCATGGTTGTTCAACTGTTGTGATGTACATCTTCTTCCTCACTCTTGTTCATCTCAGTCAGATAGTATGCCATTCCTTTTGGTTTGTTGTAGACCTTGTTCCGCTCTTATTTCAAATTGTATGCTTTGTAATTCTCTTGAATATCTGCCTTAATTTATATCCACTAATTCACATGATTAGTTTAATTTCTATTATTCTATTGATGTTTTATCTAGCGTTTATCTTGGGTAAATTGCTCTTATACTCAACAATCCAAAAATCTTATTATAGGCAATTTGCCCCAAGTGGCTTTGTTGCATACATGAAGCCACCTGTGTTTGAATGTGTCAATTACAAAATATGGCATACGAGGGCAGTGCTCTGGTTTCAGACCATGAGTTGCTATAACGCCATCTATGGCGCACCTGAGGGAGATCTTAATCCTGCTTAGGAAGAGGCCTTTCAAAAACTTGATACCACTTTAAGGCTTCCTTGATCAACATTCTTGGCGACAATATTGTCGATTCATACCTATCATTTAGCAATGGCAAGGATATGTGGGATGCGCTCGAGAGAAAATTTGGAGTATCCGATGCTGGCAGTGAACTACATGTCATGGAACAATTCTATGGCTATAAGATGGTTGATGACCGCCCCATTGTGGAGCAGGCTCATGAAATATAGTCACTTGCCAGGGAGCTTGAGCACTTCACTTGTGTGTTACTGGACAAGTTTGTTGCCAGAGGCATTATTGACAAGCTTCCCTAGTCATGGAGGAATTTTGCTACTTCTATGAAGCACAAGAGACAAGAGTTCTCCATGACGGATCTCATTGGGACTCTCGATATGGAAGAGAAGGCGAGAGCAAAAGACACACATGTTATAGGTACCAAGGGAGGTTCTAATGCCAATATGATATAGAGAAGGAACTTCCTGCCTCACAAGTTCAAGAACAAGGGTAAGTTTGATGGCAAAGGAAAGTTCGATGGAAAGAACAAGGCCTCACAGTATACTAATTTCAAGAAGACTGATAAGAAGAAATGTGCTTGTCATGTGTGCGGTGATCCCGATCATTGGGCTCCTACTTGTCCCAACTGCTTTGACAAGCGCCAACATGGGAAGGGAAGCAAGACTGCTAATGTTTTCATGAGCGACATTGAGATTAAAGATGGTGGGTATGGTATATTACCTACTGTTCTTTCATTATGTCATTCTCCTAATTGGTGGATTGACACGGGCGCTAATGTATATGTCTGTTCTGATATTTCCATGTTTTCTTCATATCAGGTCAGAGGGACTCAATATGTGTTGATGGGGAACGGCTCGCATGCTTTTGTTCATGGTGTTGGTATGGTAGATCTGAAGTTCACTTTGGAAAAGACCGTGTGCCTGAAGAACATGCATCATGTTCCCTCAGTAAATAAAAATCTTCTTAGGGGATCTCTTCTATGTCGAGACGGTTACAAGATTGTATTCGAGTCCAACAAATTTGTAATTTCTAAGTATGGAACCTTTGTTGGTAAAGGTTATGAGTGCGTAGGCTTGTTCCGCTTATCTCTGTCACAATTTGTAATAAAGCTGTTAATCATATTTACATGAATTTTGAATCAAATGTTTGGCATTCTCACCTTTTCTATATTAATTTTGGTTGTATGACATGACTAGCAAAAATGAATTTAATCCCTGATTTCACTACAGTTAAGGGATCTAAGTGTCAAGTCTACGTGCAAGCAAAACAACCTCGCAAGTCACATACGAATTCAGAAGTGAGAAATTTAACACCACTAGAGCTCATGCATTCTGATCTTTGTGAGATGAATGGTGTGTTGATAAAAGGTGGAAGGAAATATTTCATGACTTTGATCGATGACTCTACGAGATACTCTCATGTGTATCTTCTGAAATCAAAAGATGAAGCTTTGAGTTTCTTCAAAATTTATAAAGCTGAAGCAGAAAATCAACTTGATCGAAAGATTAAGAGGCTTAGGTCTGATCGTGGTGGAGAGTATTTTTCCAACGAGTTTGATTTCTTTTGTCTGAAATATGGCATAATTCATGAGAGGACGCCTCCCTACTCACCCAGTCAAATGGAGTAGCCGGAAGAAAGAACTGTACTTTAACAGATTTGGTTAACGCCATGTTAGACACGTTGGGTCTCTCCAAGGAATGGTGGGAGGGGCACTATTGACTGTGTCATGTCCTAAACCGAGTTCCCACAAAGAACAAAGAAATCACTCATTCGAAGAATGGGAGAAGAAAAGATTAAAACTCTCTTACTTACGTACTTGGGGTTGTTTGAAAAAGGTTAATGTACCAATACCCAAGAAGCGCAAGCTTGGACCAAAAACCATTGATTGTGTTCTTCTAGGCTATGCTTTCCATAGCATTGGTTATAGATTCTTGATAGTAAAATCTAAAGTACCTGACATACATGTTGGTACAATCATGGACTCGACTGATGCGACTTTCTCTGAGGATATCTTTCCTATGAAAGATAAACCTAACTCATCAAATTTGGGATACTAGTTCATCTAATCAGGAATTTACTATAATTTCTAAACCTACCATTCCAATTGAACACTCTTAAAGTCCTAAGGAGGATGATATTGAAATTCCTAAAAGGAGCAAGAGACAGAGGACTACAAAGTCCTTTGGTGATGATTTCATTGTGTACCTTGTGGATGACACTCCCACTTATATTTCAGAAGCCTATGCATCTCCTGATGCTGCCTTCTGGAAACAAGTCGTCCGTAGTTAGATGGATTCCATCTTAGCTAATGGAACATGGGAGATCACTGATCGCCCTTATGGGTGCAAACCTGTAGGATGCAAGTGGGTGTTTAAGAAAAAGCTTAGGCCTGATGGTACTATTGAGAAGTACAAGGCATAACTTGTGGACAAGGGATACACTCAAAAATATGGTGAAGAATTATTTGACACTTACTCACATGTTTCCAGATTGACCACCATTAGAGTACTACTCTCATTAGCTGCCTCTCATGGTCTTATCGTTCATCAAATGAACGTTAAAATAGCTTTCCTAAATGGAGAGTTGGATGAGAAAATTTACATGGATCAGCCAGATGGCTTTGTGGTAAATGGTCAAGAAGGAAAGGTGTGCAAGTTGTTGAAGTCTTTATATGGCCTAAAACAAGCCCCTAAGCAGCGGCATGAGAAGTTTGAAAGAACTTTAACTACTGCGGGCTTTGTTGTAAATAAAGCTGACAAATGTGTGTACCATCGCCATGGTGGGGGTGAGGGAGTCATCATTTATTTGTATGTTGATGACATACTAATTTTTTGAACCAACCTTAATGAAATTAGGGAGGTCAAGGATTTCTTATCTCGTTCCTTTGAGATGAAGGATCTCGGAGTAGCCGATGTTATCCTAAACATCAAGCTATTAAGAGATTATGACTGTGGGATTACATTGCTTCAGTATCACTATGTGGAAAAGATCTTGAGTCATTTCGAGTATAGCGACTGCAAGTCTTCTCCTACACCGTATGATCCTAGTGTGTTGCTTCAAAAGAGTTGAGGAAATGCTATAGACCAACTCAGATACACTCAAATTATTAGCTCGCTTATGTATTTAGCTAGCACCACGAGGCCTGACATCGCTTTTGCTGTAAGCAAACTCAGTCGATTTGTTTCAAATCCAGGAGATGACAACTGCATGCTCTTGAAAGAGTTATGCGCTATCTAGAAGGCACTACGAGCTATGGCATTCACTATACTGGGTATCTAAGGGTACTAGAGGGTTATTCAAATTGGATATCTGATGCTAACGAGATAAAGGCCACGAGTGGATATGTATTTCACACTTGCTGGTGGCGCTGTTTCTTGGAAGTCTTGCAAGCAGACCATCTTAACAAATAACAAGGTCAACTATGAAAGCAGAACTCACAACATTAGACACAACCACTGTTGAAGCGGAGTGGCTTCATGAACTCTTGATGAACTTACATGTGGTTGAAAAATCAATACCCGCAATCCTTATGAACTGCGATAATCAAACTATGATTTTCAAAGTAAATGGTTCGAAGGATAATATGAAGTCATCAGGACATGTGAAGAGGAGACTGAAATCTGTCAGGAAAATGAGAAACTCCGGAGTTATTGCATTGGATTATATCCAAACATCTAAAAACTTGGCAGATCCCTTCACAAAGGGTCTATCACACAACGTGATAGAAAGTGCATCGAAAGAGATGGGTATGGGACCCACAATTTGAGTTTATACAATGGTAAAGCACTTTATGTGATCGGAGATCCCGTGAATTAGAATTGGGAGACAAGATGTTGGTTAGCTGAGAGGAAAGTATCCATACTTTAATAAACACCACTCCATAAAGATGTAATACTTTTCTATTCTGCATGGCATGTTGATTTATTATCTTAATGTGTTCTAAGTGGCTTATCTTAAGCAGAGATGTTGTCCTGCAGAATATCTTTTGAAGAACACACCTATATGAGTCTGACTGTTAAATGTCACAATCCATGAGAGTAGGGTGCTCTCTAATAAACTCATGAAAGGCCATGGAGTATGATCCATAAGCTCCACCACGGGGAAGTCCCACAGTAGCCTAGTATCGGTCAAGACTTTGTGTGAAGCTAGGTTCACAACAAACTTGCAGTTCAAGGCATAGTCCACTGTACAAGTTGCAACCTAGTATAACATAAAGCTCTAGGTGGAAGTTCAACTTAATAGTCTCCACTACAGTACCGGTATATAAACAATGTTTTGGGACCAAAGGCAAACTTCATGTGCCTCTGGGATCTGGTGGGGGATTGTTGGAATTTTTGCCTAAATAGGTCTAGCCCATTTATTATATGACAATAAATTCCTAAAATCCTAGAGGCCCATTTGGCCCATTCATGCAAGGCAAGAGCTGGGACAAAAGTTTAGTCCCACATTGCTAGTTGAGTGGAAGTTGGACCGGCTTATAAGGAGAGCTCTTCCACCACTTGTACGAGCTTGAGAAGAGAAGACATATACACGCGTCCTCCTCCTCCTCACTCGCCTCGCCTCTCCTTGTCATGACGCACGCGCACCGCGGGTTGCGGGAATGCCTCGAGCCGAGAGCTTCTCTTTCGAACTTAGTGGAGGATGTTCGGCTTTGGTCGTTGCCTGTTCATTTCCTCTCTCGATGCTACCTGTTCGCCTGCCTACCCGTGCCTATAAGAGTGAGAGGTCGCTCCTATCCTCTGACACACTTCAGTACATTCCCTACGCCTCCAGTTCCAAATCATTGCGATGCCGCTCCGTTTTTCCCCATCCCGTCTTGCGGCATGCACCGCTAGCCGAGATAGTAGGCCTCTGAGACCCCGCTGCTTCGTGTCCTGTATCGTAGAAGGCTGATAAGGTTTTTGGGGAGCGCTATTGGCACGACTAATAGCTTCATCATAGACTCCTTCACGGATAGCGACAATGTCTTTCCCAACTACGACTTCTTCCCTGACATCAAGAACCTCTTCCTCGACGACATGGCTAGCGACGGTGCCAACCCTGGCGGTTCATCTGTTGTGATGTACATCTTCTTCCTCACTCTTGTTCATCTCAGTCAGATAGTATGTCATTCCTTTTGGTTTGTTGTAGACCTTGTTCTGCTCTTATTTCAAATTGTATGCTTTGCAATTCTCTTGAATATCTGCCTTAATTTATATCCGCTACACATGATTAGTTTAATTTCTATTATTCTATTCATGTTTTATCTAGCGTTTATCTTGGATAAATTGCTTTTATACTCAACATTTTGTACATCACTCTTCATGTTCTCCTTCTTTGGCCGATGATTAATTTGCATTTTGTGGCCAAGATCCCAATAGGTTGCATTCGTAGCATGCGTGTTATGATTGATCTTGGACACACAGTGACTAATATGTGTTGGAGATATGCCCAAGAGGCAATAATTATCATATCTTTATGTTTATGATAAATGTTTACATCCCATGCTATAATTGTATTAATCGGAAACTTTAATACTTGTGTGATTTATAAACATAAAAGAGTCCCTGGTAAAGCCTCTTGTTAAACTAGTTTGTTGATTGATTGATGATCATGATTTCCTGATCATGAACATTGGATGTTATTGATAACAAGGTCATATCATTAGAAGAATGATGTGATGGACACACTCCTATAGTTAGAGTGTAGCATAAGATCAAATCATTTAAATAGTTCATTTGCTATAAGCTTTCAAATACATAGTAACCTAAATCCTTCGACCATGAGATCATGTTAATCACCATCACCGGATGGATGCTTTGACGACATCAAACACCACTTCATAACTGGGTGGTTATAAAGGTGGCATTGAGTATTCTAAAAGTATGTGTTGAGGCACAAGGATCAAGAGTGGGATTTGTCTATCCATATGACGGATAGATATACTCTAGGCCCTCTCAGTGGAATGTCATCTAATTGGCTTGCAAGCATGTGACTATCTCACAAGGGATCACATATCATAGGAACAAATAAAGAGTACTTATTGATAACGAGGTTTAACTAGGTATGCAGAGATACCGACGATCAAACCTCGGATAAGTAAAATATTGCGAGACAAAGGGAAGTTGGTATCACATGTAAATGGTTCATTCGATCACGAAGTCATCGTAGAAATATGTGGGAGCCATACGAATTTCCAGATTCCTCTATTGGTTATTGATCAAAGAAGAGTCTCGATCATGTCTCGATATTTGTGTGACTGCCGATGATTAGATACGCACTGCAAGCTAGTGTAAGCGTTGATGCTTTCGAAACTCGTTCTGTCATCTATTCACGATGATGGAACTTGGTTTGGTAGTATCATCGCTTCATGCTGTCAATGCTCTGTACTATGAGACAATTGTTGTTTATTCTGTGAACGCATCTTGTGATGACACCTAGTAGAATACGTTCATAGAGCTGGTGCTATAGAACCGGATGGTATGTACAAAATATTGGCTGTGCACGTCATATGGTTCTCTGTTGCACCATATCTACCTTGTTTGTGTTAGTTATTATAAATCTAGGCATCGGTTTTGCTTCCTTTGGCCGATGATTAGTATGTAGCACAATGGTATGCAAGGGGATCCTCTTCATGAACAAATTTGTGTGCTAACCAAATTCAGTATTTATTTATGTTGCTCATGAGGAGAATCCCTTTGCTTGTTATGCCATTGCATATGAGGCCATGTGTTATGACGATTGTTCATGTCTAATCGCATGTGTTATGTTCATCGTTCATGTCTGCTCACATGTGTTGATTCTTGTTGTAGTGCTCGAAGACGTTGATCGGAGATGCTCTCCCCACCAATGGAGGAGCATGCTCCAGGGATGCTGCTGAGGGTAGCGCCTTCAAGAGGGGGAACAATGGTGGTGAGGGAAATAGCAACAAGAGGGCGAGGGGCAGGCCTCTCAAGACAGGGAAATTCCACGACCATGTAGGTCCAACCCATTTTGCCAAGGTGATCTTGGCACCTGGGTTAGACCTGCTGCCAATCCCTGATGGCTTTATACCTTTCCTCGATAATGTGTCAAGGACGATCGTACTGGAGACGAACACCGGATGCAGCTGGACGATGAAGCTCCAAGATGTTAGCTGCATGATCTTCCTTAACCAGGGGTGGGCTGGCTTCGCCATTGCACACCAGGTCAAGCGGGTTCTTCTTGACCTTCAAGACGCTGAAGGGTGACCTGTTCAAGGTCATCATCTTCGACTACACCATGACTGAAGTCATGAAGAAGTGCCCGCAGCATGATCCAGCCCTTGCCATGATCGACCTCTGATCTTTGTTGTCTATTTTGTTTTTTTGCCTTCAATTGATGTGAACTTATGCCGTGTTGTTGCTACAATGTTTATGTACTTTGGTGTGTGCTAGCTGTGGTTAAAGACTTGTGATGTGTGGTAAGCTCACCATCTGGGAAAGAGGTTACCAGAGCACATGCCATAGCTAAAACCAAACACGCGCATTTCTTTCTCCCATGCCTAATAGAACCCACCAAACAATAGGGTCTCAGTTATGCCCAAGTGCTAAACAGTGTCAATGCGGAGAACCAAAATAAGGGGGAGAATTTTGCCCAGAGCCTGATCCCGGCGTGTAGTCCCCACGCGTGCAAGTTGCGCACGTCGGGAAAAACTCGCACTGGAACCAAACCCGCCTCTAATGACCCAAAGGACCATCACACTAAAGCAACAAACATCGCCAATGTTAATATTAGTAAATCAGAAGAGATTGACATGAACTCACACCAATAAACACGAAAATGAACTATATCCTAGAAGATCTGTCGGACAAATGACTCCATGCGCCCTCCGTTGATGCTAGATGCATCAGCGAAGTGAGGATAGGACGAGAAGGACCTTATTTTGACTTCAAGATTTAACCGTCGCCTCAACATCCTGAGAGAGCCACTGAAAAAAATACATAATCAAAGAACGAGAAACCTTTCGCTAATGAGGGATTATGGTCTGTCACGCCTCGAGGCCACTAGAGGCCGAGCAGCCCTACGACGTCACTGACATGAGAACCGAACCCTAGATTGATTTTAGCGTCGCCTCCCAATCGCATTTTTTTTTGCCTCGTACCGGTTCACAGGTGTAAAATAAGCATGTTACCGTGGCTTACATAGTCTAGGAAGAAATGTTGGGTTTAAATTAGATTATCTGTTTGGAGTGTGTTGTCTAGGGGTTGATTGAAGATTTTACACGAGAAGTTTTAATTACTATCTTAAAATAAGTGTTTTATATTTGGAGGACGCAACAAAGCACGCAGGGTCCTTGTACTAGCTTATTGTAGAACTCTTTTTCCTATCATATGAATCAAATGAATCGAGCCGTCCCTTGCATCGATTGCAAGTTGTATGCATCACAAACTATTCCATCAAATAGCTCTGAATTGATGAAGAATGGCGAGCAATGTATAGATTTCAACAAAAACAAAACATGTTGTCGGTTATACGAAACGTAGACGAGCATGATCGCAAAACCAAACAAATGCAGCCGTTCACGGGCGCGCAGCGCACGGCCACGGACTCCACCACGGAACCAGACGTGTACTATCAAACCCGCTTTTGCGCGGTCCACTCCGACTTTCAAGTCCGGCGTCGCGTAGCTCATAGAGGGAGCAGCTGCTCCTTTCCCTTCCACACCACACCCCCCACTCCACCCCAACCGCTCCCACGCCTCAGCTCCCCCACCCACCTCGACCGCCCCCCGTCCTCCCACCCCTCGCGAGGCAGATCTCGCCGCGACCACCCACAGCAGCGGCCAGATCCATCCGCGCCCGGCCACCTCGCGAGGACCATCGGTCCGCCACTCCCCCACGACCCCACGGACACGTCCCTCGTCGGATCGGTGAGTTGGGAAATGGCGCTCCGTCCTCGAGACTAGTTTTCTGAATTTTTGTTTAGGCGTTTTTGTCTGATGATCCGTGGTGGTTCGATTCCTCGATGCAGCGTGTGTGCGCTCGCGTGCGGAAGCGGTTAGGGAACGGCGGAAAGGGGGCTCGGAGGCGATCTGAGAGGGAGGGCCGCGCGTCCCATTTCGTGCTCCCGTTTGTTGCGATCTGTTCATCGGCTGTAGATCCGTAAGGTATCTTCTTTTCCTTCAGGTCTACTAGTATCGGATTTGTATGGTGTGTATAGTTTTCCATTTCGTACAGTGAAAGCTAGGTTCTGTATAGGTCTGTTTCTGTCAAAGCTACAGATTTTGTCAAGTTTTTGTTGTTGTTTTGTGATAAGATGCGATGTTTGATGTGCATTTCATTTGCTTGGCACCAGGGCTTGGGTCGATTTGTCACTCAATGGAGACTCTGGTCATCTCGCAGCAGCGCAGCCACCACCACCACCACCACCACCACTCCGGTCGCCGGAGGAAGCAATCGCCGCACTTCTCATCGCCTCATCCCGTGCGTGGCTACCAGGCCTTCAACTGCCGTGCCTTCCACTCCAGTGTCAGCATCGGCATCCTGCCGTCCCCGCCCACCCCACCACCCGCACGCCCCGCTCGGACCTACTCCCCAGAGCCCAAGACGCCCAAGCAGCAGCAGCAGCTGCACAATGGGAAAAAGCGCAGCCGAGCTATCCCTATCAGTCCATCACGATCTCCTCCTTCCCCTCCCGAGCTTTGGGCCGGACCAGCGTACTCCAACTCGCCCCCACCCAGCTCACTGCCAATACCCAAGTTCTCCCTCCACCAGAAGCGCAGCGTCTCACTTGAGTTGCCGGCTGCTGACCGATCCGAGCATGTAGAGGTGCTTGTGCATGCCAAGTCAGCACCTTCAACACCCACTGCTGGCTCAGGTGCTGGCTTCTTTAGCGACAATGATACTGCCATCGCGACGGAGAATCTGAGGAGGATCCTCCATCTGGAAATTGCCTAGCACTGAATGATGGGCATCATCTTGTATATAGGTCATCAGAAGCTAACATTGGTACTGTGTATAGAGTAACTTAGAATAGCACCCTTCCACCTAGGTCCTTCATCAGTTGGAGTACTGTTAGGTGGGTTAGCAAGCATATCAAGACTTTTGGCAACTGCTGTGAAAAGGATGGGGTGGTGGTGTATACTGTTGGGGTGGATGAGAGCACAGCAGTTTCTGACTCACCTTGTAGCTTGCAGTCACCCTTATGGTACCAACTTTCTTTAGGTATCTGTTCTTAGGTGTAAGATCTTCATTTCCATCCATGGTAGCCATCATAATCCAGTATTGGTAGTCTGCACGATCCTAGCTAGTAGGAAACTGCATCAGGCAGGGGTAGGGTAGTAAGTTAGTATTGTTCTGTTCTCAGATAACTGGAGTTTACACTCTGTTATCTGTTCCTGTGTTAGTCTGTAGGATATCTGCATCTTCTGATACATATTCTGCCTTGCCATCTTGACACTCCTCCATTCATACTGACTTCTCCTGTGCTCTGCAAAGAACACAGGTATATGTCCTTACTGGCTCTTCTGTATTTTTTGAATGAAGAGGCTCAGTGGTGATTTCAAGAAGTCCCCCTCCCTCATCCGCTACTAACTTCTATCTTTGCACCTCCCCCCTCCCCCCCTCTTCAGTTTGTTGCATATGTAGCATGTCCAATCCCCTCCCCTGCCATCAAATCTTCATTTCATCCATAAACTCAAGTTCCATCCAGTAGCAGGGATGCGCTTGTTCCGTCACCCTGTATGTTTCACGGTCCTTATTCATGTTCATGGAACATGTTGAGGATTCAACTTCATTGGCATGTTTGGTAAAGGACGCGAGACTCCAGATTTCAGAGACCTGCAAGAGTACAAGCCATGATAGGGTAATTACATGTCTGCTGCTCGTTTAACATTGCACCCTTTTTTTTGCCCAATACTAATGTCATTTCTGTACTGTGGTGCTGCAGGTTTGCTTTCTCCAGTGCAACTTCATGGTACATGTACCTGTAGTTCAGATTACCTAAGTTCTAAATCTAGGTAAGCAGATGTTTCCTGTTCTTTTAACCTTATGCTGTTGATTTTTTTGGCTAATGCTGATGTCCTGCAGGTTTGCTTCTCAGGTGCAACTTCGTGGACATGCACCTGGGGTTCAAGATTTACCTATGTTCCAATAAATCTAGTTGCCTGCTTTCTTAGTAAAGCCAGCGCAGCATGTGCTTAGACTGATCCTTTTATGTAATGCCTGTATGGCTAGCTGTTGCTTTTACTGTTTAAACCTTCTTAGTATAAGGTTAGTGGTATTTCATTTTATTACCAGATCTTGCTGCTTTCTCACCGTGCTGTTTTAGCACAATCCTGTGTCCTAAGATCTGTGTTGTTGACCATTTGTGAGGATCAGTCATGTTTTATAATCTAGTTGGACAGTTGGTTAAGTCTCAGCTTTTCATCTGTTATGTGCATGTGATTCTCCATCATCAAATGACCTATGGCTAACGTACTCACATGATCTGTGAAACACTTATGGTAGTACGAAGATGATTGAAATGTTGTAATTTGTTGATAAACAAACTGTCACTGACTTGTCGCCAAAGAGTTGAAATGTTGTAGTAATTTGTTGATAAACAAACTGTCACTGTGACTTGTAGCCAAAGAGGCATGAATCATTCGTATTTGTCAGCTTGCTTGGGAGCAGATTCTCGGCCACAATCTGAATTATAAGCGTGAAGCTGACATTTAGGAGACTCCACTGTGTTGCAAGGGATGATCCTGCTGTGTTTCGCACAAACTGTAAACAGAGTAGAGACTAGATTCGACTCTTGTAGCCTTAGAGCTCCTTTGAGTCACAGGAATTGTGTAGGATTTGGATCCTATGGAAACTTTGTACACCGACCGTTTGATTCATAGGATCATATCCCATAGGAACAAAAACCCTATAGCAATTTTGTAATGTAAACTCATATGAAAAAACATTAGGTCATACAAAATTCTTTTGCTATAATCAAAGAGAGTTTCTCTTCTCGTAGTATTCAATTAGACATGACATCCTAATCTACGTCTTTCTTATTTCTATCCTATATAAATCAAAGCGCCCTTAAGAAACAACATGCACGTGATGGGTAATTGCCTAATTGGTAGATAATTGTCATTGGATGATGGAAAATCGCACGCATCGTAACGGCCAATTGACAGATGGGAAGATGAGGACCATACGGCAGGCATCATCACCTCATCTGAAAGAAGAAACCTTGTTCAGTTCGTCTTGTAGAGACTACCCAATAATCTGCCAATGCAGCGGCCTTAGTCTAGCTAAAGATTTATTATTTTATTTCACCACGTTACATACATGAACCCCTGGGTCTGGCTTATTACTAAGGATCAATGCCAGCTCACGGAGAGACTGATCGCCCCTCATCCCCGTCGATCTCGTTCGGGACTCTCGCTTGCTAGATGGCATGGCAGCGCCGAGTTCATTGGTCGTCGCCGCCCGGTGGATGTGCGGCGTGATCGCTCCGCCTCACTTGGAGCGCCGGCGCCGGAGCAGCATCTGCCGCATGCCGTCGGCGACCCTGAGCGCGGGGTCCTTGCTCCGGCACCATCCGCCGCAGAAGGCCATGTGGTCCTCCAGCGCCTCCTCCATCCCTCTCTTCTTCCCCTCCTCCCTGACCGCCTCCGAGCACAGCCCGCACAGCCACCGCCCGCCGAAGTCCGCCTTCACGCCCACGATGTAGCCCCGGGTGCAGTCCTCCCGCAGCTCGCAGCACTCGCACTTGGCCGACTCCACCTCCAGCGCCATTGATCGAATATGGTGGCTACTGCAGGTGAAGGTATCGAGCTCGGTATCAGTGTGGAGTGGTGGCAGGAGTTTGAGTGCGGGAGAGGCAGAGAACGCACACGCACGTGCCGAGTGTATTTATGGTGGGAGGCTTGGCTCGTGGAGCTGCATCGATCACCCAAGGCGCCATCATTGCGTTTCAGTGCCACTGTGCCATTGGCTTAATCTGGCCAGATTTAGGGCACGCTAATCATCTTACTTATGGAAAATTCTTGCAGACGTTACAGTACACTAACTACATGATGTGATCTCTGAGTTACGAAGATCTACACTTCCTGACGAACAGTACACTAACTGTTTTCAATCTCCCGAGCAAAACTCACAACCTTGATCCAGCAGGAGTCTGCGTTTCTGATTGCTTACTTCACCGAGGAAGAAAATTTACACTGATTCTTTTGTTTTTACAGAAGTTGTACCACAAGAACCCGTTGGTATGTAGTAATTCCAGGACTAGTACAAAATGAGGTAGGAAGACAGGATCAGCAGCGAGATTCTGTGTTCCCTGTGTGCCCCCATAAAGCCCGAACAGAGACCTCACCGCAACACGCTGTCGACGGACGGATCCAGGACCACCTGGCAAAATTCCCTTCGCCGCTTCTGCTAGATGTTCATAGTACGGCACAACTGGCCCTGTCGGACGGGGTTGTTTCGCGGTCGATTCACGCCCCATGGCCCCGCCCCCCGCCCGTGACCCATGATGATATGAATCAACTACACTCATCCGCTCAACCTGTTAATGGATCGTCAGTTCTCAGACAGATCAGTGGAGAGAACAGCCGAGTGCTGCTGGCTCAGTCTCAGTGGTAGGGGCAGCTTGAACTGTCCATGGCCTCAACACTCACTCAAGCTGAGAGCCAGTGGTGCAGCAGGACCCTACCATCCGTGCCAGGAGCTGCACTACACGCAATGTGTAAGCTACAAGTGCCACTGCATCAGGTATTTCGAGTGTATAGTAGTACAGTTACAGAGGGAGGATCTGTACTCTGCACCGAGTTATTAGCTGCAAAGGTTGGTGATACTTATTGTTTGGTGTCCTGTTTGCACAGCTGGGTTGATCAATGGAAAGGGGAGGAACTTGAGAACACCAGCTGTGCGTTTGATGATCATCGGCACATACTTAACGCCGTCGCTTGTTGTCCTTGAGATATGGAAAGTGCAATTGTGCCGTGCAGAAGTGGGAAAATTACATGGGTTTAGGGTTTCATGCTGTTCATCTTTGATTTACTGTTCACAGGGAGCTGAAGAGGCAATGATGGAAGGAGACAAGACAAGGAACCAGACACAGGAGATGCCAATTGCCAGTGACCCCCCCATCTTATTTGTTGTGTATGAGCTCTCAGAGCCCATATATATATGTTCTTCTTCCATTATGAGTTTGAAAAAGGCCAATACTGCTTCGTATACTATCTTACCATTAGCTTTCGTCCAAAGAATGCATATGATCAAATAAACTACTCCCTCCGACCCATATTAGTTCACTAGGGTGCACTACCTATTTGATTCTTTCAGAAACACACAAGGAAAAATAGCAAGAGTATCTATTTTTTCCAAATCTCAGTAGCACGTCCACCCATCCCACATCCAGTTCACGAAGGCCTAATAAGGAAATCCAGCAGACAACTAGAGACACTCAGAGTTAGCGAGGTCGAGTTCAAAAGGCTTCGAGGAGAGATGTGATCCCCAGGTTATTGTACAAATGGCAATGGCCCTTACGAAAAAAAAAAAATAGTTCTATCGCCCAGAGGAAGTGACCACGAAGCTGGTTTGGTTAGTCAGTCCCAGCCTGTCGCAGGGATGTTTGAGACATCGCCCCAACCAGGAGGAAAGGTGTACTTCTGCACATACGCGTCGTCGACCGCACCGTCGTCGCTGGCTGAGTTCTGGCCGGGATGCACGTCATCCTGCCCAGCCTCTTCCTCGACATGCTGCTGCTGCTGCAGTGTCTCCTCCTGAGGTTCTGCTCCTGCGTTGGGAGGTGAATGGCAGTCCTCATCTGGCCTTTCCACAGACCATTCCAGCACTTTTTCGGTGGAAGATGGGGCGTTGTCATGCCTGAAGTCAGAGGGTTCTCGGTTGTACTCCCACCCAGCAGCAGGTTCGTCTCGGGTGTCACTGTATCCTGAGTATCCGAATTCTTCTTCTGGTGGCGGAAGTGGACATCCTTGATAAGAACCATTGTCGGCACAGTACCTCAGGAGCTTATCCCAGTACTTATCCTGCAGCAGCACTTGTTAGTTTCACCAGAAACAGAGAAGGGGCATCACGTACAAAGAAAATAACTAGAGTGCTACAGCAACGCACCTTGGTGATAATGTGAGGGTTTCCTACTATGATGAGCAACGATTTCGCACGAGTTATCGCAACATTGAACCTTCGATAATTGGTCAGGAAACCTAGGTTGAAGACCTTGTCAATCTCGTTATGCTTTACGGTTGACCTGACCGTTGAGATGATAATTATTTCCCTTTCTTGGCCCTGGAATTGTTCGACACTTCCTACTCTCAGGTCAGGCATTTCAAACGTCTCTAGGGCCCTCTTTATCTTCACAACTTGTTGACGATATGGAGTAATGACTCCGATATCAGCTTCACTAACATCACCATCCCTTGTAAGAGTCCTGATGATATTTACTACTTTGCTAGCTTCGATTCTGTTGAACCATGATGGGTTGTTGCCTTCTCTCTCATCGCATCCCTGAATTCCAACAAAAAGAACAGGGAACGACTTGTTGGGAAGACCCATGCAATCGTAAACAGATGGCACTTCATCTCCCTTGCAGGCAATCAGTTCACTACCATAGAAAAGCTGCGATGGTAGCTCTAGGATTGCTGGATGGCACCGATAGTTCCTCAGTAGCTTTGTTACGTAGTTAGGATCCTCTGAATGGTACTGCTCAAAGTCACGGATCAGCCTTTGCAGATATGATGTCCCCAAACCATCCTTATCTGCTTGTTTACAGAAAACAACCGGCCCTAATTGCATAGGATCTCCTGCTAACACAACCACCGTGTCTCTGCCACACAAACCCGACAAAGGAACCATTGCCTCTGGTTCAGAACATTGGCTGGCCTCATCCAAGAATATGTGTGTGAAATGCCCCCGACGAATACCCTCGGCCTGTAGGGTTGATGCACTCATGTAGGTTGATATAACTATTTTGTAGCGCATTAATGCTTGCATCGGAGGGCACTTGAACACCATATCTTCTGCGAAGAAGCAGAACTTGATAAAATCAGGATTAACATCATCGTATTGACGACTAGGAGCATTTAGCCTAAAGATATCACTTGGGCGGATCAGATAGCTAGCAGATAGCAGTTTTTCCAATACATGGTCAGCAGCACTATTGGAAGCAGCACATATGAGAATATTTGCCCTCCTATTGGATGTATAAAGCTGCAAAATGGCCTCAACAAGTGTCATGGTCTTGCCAGTTCCTGGAGGTCCATATATCACGTACGGTGGAACCCCTCGGCAGCCAAGTATCATCCCGACTGCATCAGCTTGCTCAGTATTTATGTTAGGATTCAGAGGTTTAAATGGCAACTTCTTGACACTTCTATAACGTGATTGAGAGGGGAAGAGAATGTCAGGTCCAATAAGTTCTGCCTCGTGGACAGACTTGTAGAGCCTTCTCATGTTCAATCTATTATACGTGAAGCTAACATCATACTTAATCCTTTCATGGTGATCGTTGTGAAACTGAGTATCAAATTTCAAAAATATTTCATCAGCTTCAACCTTGTGAATGAAACCCTGAAGAACAAATCATCATTCATGAATATCATTTGAAACTGAATAATTTGTTTTCAAGAATGCCCAACAGGTATTTGAATACTAAAGAAAAATAGCACTAACTTGATAAGGACGGTCATTACTTCCAGAATGTCTGACAACTATGTAGTCTCCATGGACCAGTGAAGGCCTTTTTTCTGCCAAACCAAGGACCTCAAGAGACAAAAAATCATTACCCCTTCTTCTCATTGAGACACGCTCCATGTCATATGATCTCATCTCCTCCTGCAGTGGGCATCTCAAGTTAGCAAAAAGGATAGAAGCTTAAATTTTATGACTACTACATGTGTTACCTCCAAATTAATTTCTTCCATGACTAAAAGAGTGCTGAAGAATTTTGCATAGTTTATCATGCTCAGCTCTTCAGATAGGACATCAGGTCTCTGTTTACACTCAATGAGCTCACGGATTTCTACAGGAATTGCAAACTGAGGTAACTTATACTTGAATCCTTGAGTGTGCTGCCGAATCGGCCGGCTACCTGGCACGAATGTAGCACACTCAAACTTCTTTGGTTGAGTGCCGCGTCCCCTGGAATAAGGTTTATTAGAAAATAAGGCCATTGAAACATTATCATCGGCCAATAGAAAAGCCACACGCTCAATCTTCTCATCCCCAATATCAACATGCACTATTGATGTATGTAGACCAATTTCTTTTGGCATACAGGACAGCCAAATTGTTAGGGTTTGTCCAGGCTGAAGTGTACGATCTTCCACAGAAGTCAAACCAAGAAAAGCCTTCTTTGCCTCTTCATCAGCACCATTCAGCGGTGGTTTCATCATTGACAACACATAACTATCTTCTGGATTTGAAGAGAAAATTCTAACACTCCACAAGTTTACAGGTTCGGTGGAGGTATTCTCTATGCAAATGGTATCTGTGGATGTTTCTCCAACAAGGACAGATTTAGGCTTGCCATTCACAAAAGAGAAAGGCGTAGTAACAGACACAGGACCATCATCAGATTGATAATCCTGAAGGGTGTTATCATTCTGAAAGTCCATGAACTCTACTTCTGGCTTATCACCAGCTACTGAATATTCATCATCTGAATGATTCCCCATCTTGAATCCTGATGTATCAAAAATATTGTAACAAATTAATACTAGTCCACTGAGAGAAAAAAACATCATGAGTTCGGTTAATAATAAAGCCATTCAGGTTCCTCTCAAGACCGAGATAATATGGATAACGAGCATATAATATTACTTTTCTGCAAGGCATTTGAACTGAAATCATAACCAAAGATTAAATACAACATAGTTCTCGTAGATAACAAGGGAATGAGTTTCCATTGATTTGAAATAACATTCTTTTATTTTTAACTGTGGAATTTATAGAAATTCACAAATAAGAGTAGTGATCATCTGCATTCGAGTGCGGCTGGGCGGCTAGGAGAACTCTACTACCTGCCAACTGAGCAGCAATCACTTCTTGAACTATTACATTATTTGTAAATTGAGTACTTTCCACAGATATAATGGAATAATAATCATAGAGTAAGTACACATCAATATGAATTCGTTTCATCAAGTTGTGCTTGCTACTATTTACATCGACAGATACAAATTTCCCACTCATGAAACCTATTGACAGAGGCATTTCGCAGCTACACAATTTTCCGTCTTTGCGCAAGACATCAAGATTAGGAAACTAGGCAATTACATTGCATCATATCATATTTAAAAGTGCTACTCCTAACATCTCCATGAGAACTGGGTCATGGGCACTGCTCAGTTGGTGGGAGCAGCGTCGATCACAACCTCCACCCTGTCTAGAACTCAGATGCTCACTCTTTACAGTGAAGACTAGATCTCCTAACCCTAATTAGGAGGGGGAAATCTACACGTCCCCATCATTCCGCTACTGATGAGTGTACTAAAACAGGAAAAGACTTTCCACAGGCTTGCAACAGCATAAACCGACCGTCAGAGATATCTCCTCACCGAAATCACAACATTGTTGGTCAGGGGTGGATCTAAAAGGTTTGCCGAGCGCACGCCCAGAAATTGACGAATCTAATGGGAGGGGTTTTAACTAAGCACTGGATGAATACAAGCTCATACCTCGAAGCCCAGTCGGCAAAGACTGCGGACGCGGCGGAGACGGCGGAAACAAGATCTCGCCGACGAGAAGGGACGGTAACGGCGACGGCGGCGCGCCACGTGTGAGAGGCAGGGGTGTTCGGGTGGGTGGGTGGGGGCGGGATTGAGGAGGTACGGCAAGGGTTGCAGCTGTAGGGCAGGCGGTGGCCGGCGGGAGACTAGATGACGGATTTAGACCGGCGGCACCGATGGTAGATCAGCACTGGTGAGAACCAACAAATAAAGAGAGGTAGTGGATCAACTCGCAATGCTGTGTAAATCAAGAAAAAACAGAAGATATAAGGGAATAATCACCTGTCCTCGCAGACGCAGGTCGGAAAATCGGGCAGGCCGGCGATCGGAGAGGCAGGAACCGCGCCGGATTGGATTAGACCTCGACCGAGGCGGCGGTTGGAGGAGGCATGAGCGGGTTTATGAGGGGGTTGATGGCTCTCAACCTCTGAAGAACACTTTATGAGGAGAAAGAACACTTCGGAGTTATCACGAAGAGGTCAGTCAGGGGATCTTTCTCATGAAGCTGGTGGTTGTTCCTCTTCGGATTGGGAGCAGCACTTAGTACTGTTTTGGTAATCACATTGAACTCATCCTGCTCGGCGGGCCGGCCCGACATGACCCGATGCGGCCCGTGGCCCATTCGTGCCTAGGGGCGGATGGAGACTAAATAAACCCATAATTGTAGATGAGGTGTGCGGGTGCCGATGGTGGTCATCGAGGCGAAGAGAGGAAGGGAGGGAGAGAGAGAGGGGGGGGGGGGGAATAGGTCGTGGCGGGAGGTAAAGCCTGACCAACAAGAGGCGTTTCAAGCGGTCTGGCAGGAGGTGGCAACCCACTTGGCAAGAGGCGGCGACCGACTTGGCAGAGAAAGGATGGATTGATAGAAAGTGGGGGATATAGGGTGTGTACGTGTGGGGGTCTCGGTTAATGCCGCTTAGTTGGGAACATATTCAGTGAACCTGTGCACCTATGAACTTGTGGTTTATAAACCTTTGGACGAAACAACAATGTATGAGATACAGACTAAGTGTTTTGTACAAGGAACTTTGTACCGTGTAAAAATCAATTCATATTATGTTTTACAATTATAACTTGATAGAAACTTAGTTAACCTTAGATTTAGCCTGGGTGCGTTGGGTGCTAACTGTAAGATATCTAGACTATGGCTGGACCGTTTGTCTAAAAGCGAATCATAGTTTGATGTGCCTCGAGCCTGACACGACTCAATTTACCCGTGCTAGGCCGTGCTCCGTGTCAGGCTATTTTTTCCGTGCCACGTATTTGGCCCAAAATAGTCTGGCCTGATGGTCACCATTACATCGAAGTGTTGGTGAAAGGGTAATTGTCCCTATATGTGGTTTTGGTGATTAATGACAATCCCTATGGACTAATGTTTTCACTGAGTTTTATATGAAGGTATGTTCCATAGGTCATGCTTGTAGTCCATGTGTTGGATTCAAGTATGGATGCCATGAAGATAAAGATATACCTTAAGTATTGGCATCAAAATCATCGAGTTGAAGAGAAGAATATGATATGATCAAGATCTTGAGAGTGTGATCTCAATAGAAGAATTCAAGATATGGCTCTAAGTCGGTGTCATGATAGCCTCATTAGTTGATCTATGGTTGACTAAGATTTAGAGCATGTAATCAAATGAAGAGTTCCTTATGTACCTCAAGATATTAAGATGGAGCACGAGAAGATACTTGGTTGATAATACAAAGAGTGAAGAGTGATTTCAAGTTGGTCAACACATGAAGCATAAAGAATGTACCACATGGTATTGTGGTATGGTAAGCCTTGTCAATTATGCATCATGAACTAACCCATTATATATTTGCCTTTGTGTTTTCTATATGGGACAGGTATCTTTCCATGTGCATGCTTCAAAATGAAGATATTATATAGACCATGAGAGGATGACATCAAGTGGTGATCGTCATCAAGGTTGAGAAGGGCAAGTTCAAGATAAGCATCTCGAGAAGATCATTTTCTTGAAGCTTGCCGTCCATATTGGTGATAATGGACATGTGAAGACATGTATTAATGAAGGTATCCCATAGTGGTGTATGGGGAGCAAATTAGGAGTCTTCACAAAGCAACAATGATCAAGTGTTGCATTCCGGCTTGGGTAGAGCTTGAAGTGTTGTCATCAACATCAAGCGGTTTGCGTAAGGCAAAGGTATGGCCTTGCTAGGTTTTCCTTTTACCGGTCTCAGGGTGGTTGTTGGGAGACCGGGTTATAGGATAGATAGCCGCACTATCAAGAGGGGCTTTCGGTTGTGTAACTTGATAACATCGTCATAGGGAGCTCAATCCTTTGCATACTTTGCATCTTCCTATTTTGTTGCTTCTTGGTGTTTCTCCATGTGAGGTTCTTGAGTTTGTTGCTAGCTCTTCAACAAGCCCAAGTTCATCGAAAACGGAATTCGTATGCATCTTCTATGGCGTTTTCGAGTTTGAAGGTTTTATCAGTTCTTATTTAGGGAGGCTTCTTACCTTTCTTCATTTGGTTCTATCCTCCTTTGTTGGGATATGATGTTTCTCTGCACAATCTTGTAAAGCTTGTTGTCCTCGTCAAAACAAGCCCAATATCATCGAAATCGGAGTCCGGATGCAAAAGTTATTGCGTTTTCCGTGAAGTCAGTTTCATCCACGTGAAGTTCAACCGGCTCCCAGACCGGGTGGTCCGGTGCCAGCACCGGAAAACCGAGATTCAACCGGGTTTCAACCGAGATTCAACCGGGATTTTCAGTTTTTCTATACCGAGTCTATCCGAGACTGTGTACTGACCCTTATCCCGGTTGAGATCCGGTTTTCCGGTCCAGGAACCGAACCATCCGGTTCTGGAGCCGGTCCAACCGAACTTTCAACCGGATTCACACAGTTTTCTCCCAACGGCCATATTTGCTTTCCACTATAAAAGGGGGTTCTTCTCCCAACGTTTTAGAGTGTTCTTGACCACGAAATTAACCTCCATTGTTGAACCTCTTGAGCTTGCTTCCTCCCCCTTCCCTCCTATGATTCTTGCATCTTTTTGAGGGCTTTGGAAGAGGAGATCTAGATCTACAATCCCCACCAATCAATTCCTCCTCTAAGTGAGGGGAACCCATTGGATCTAGATCTTGGAGTCATTGGTTGAATTCCACCATTGTTCTTCCTCTCTAATTCCTCCCTAGCACTTGTTGCTTTGGTGGGATTTGAGAGTGAAGGATTTGAGCACCCTTGGTGGTCTTGCTTTGCATTCTTGCATAAGTGTTGAGCTCTCCATTACGATTTGTTCGAGTGAGAGACTGTGAGCTTGTTACTCTTGGAGGGTGACCTCCTAGTTGGCTTGGCGGTTGGTGTCGCGGTGTTCTCTTTGTGGAAGATTGTGAAGAGACCTGAGCTTCTCCTTCGTGGAGCTTGTGAAGTGGTTGTGGAGCTTGCCATCTCCGGAGTGGAGGAAAAGCTAGCCATAAGGAAAGGGCCTATTCCTTCGTGGGATAGACTCGAAGAAGAAGGTGAGCCTTTGTGGCGCGTGAGGAATCCTTCGTGGAACCTCACACCTCTCCAACGTGACGTAGCCCCCTTCCCAAAGGTGGTGAACACGGGAATACATCTTTGTCTCCGCGTGCCTCGGTTATCTCTATATCCGAGCTTACTTTTCTTGTGATAGCCATCGAGCTTGAAGTACTTATATCTTGCTTATCACTTGTGGTATATTTATCTTGTGCTATCTTGCTTAGCTTAATTTGTTGTTGGTGCACTTAGTTGAGCCTAGTGTATTTAGGTTTTGTGCTTGTAAAATAAACGTTAGTTTAATTCCGCATTCTATCAAGCCAAAACCGTAATAGTTTTGAAATTGCCTATTCACCCCCCCCTCTAGGCGACATCTCTATCCTTTCAATTGGTATCAGAGCAAGGTCTCTCCTTGTTTAGGCTTCACCGCCTAGAGTGTAAAGATGTCGGCTAGTAGTATAGTGCACAATGACACAATTATCTTTGATGGCACAAATTATGCTTTGTGGAGAAATTGCTTGCTTTGTAATCTTTGGACCTTGTGTCCAAATATTGAGCGATTTCTAGATGTAGGTTTTTCTCCTCCTATGGATCCTAAAAATCTATCTTTAGAGGATGAGAAAAATTTACATCTCGAAGCTCAAGTATCTAATGAGCTTATTTTCTCTTTGAGCCCCACAGTTAATTTGTTCTTGACGATTGTAAAGTGCAAGTCGTCTCATGAGAAGTGGACCAAGCTTAAAGAAATATTTGGTGGTTCCATTTCTAATATTGTCGGTGGTTTCTCCGAGGAGATCTCTTTTCCTTCACATCATGAAGAGCTCCAAGTTGCTTCCACCTCCGGCCGCAATGAGTTCTCATCTTCACCCACTTCACCAATGTGTCGGAAGACACAAGGTAAAGATATGGTGAGTGGTGTTGGGAATTGCAATGTTGATATTGTGCTCGCTAATGATGATCCTTCATCTCTATCCCATTGCAATGTTTCTTCTTTGGACTTAAGCACTTCTTGCAACAATAATGCTATATCCCCTTGTGTTTCTAGTCCTTGTATATCATCTAGAAATTATTTGAGTACTAGTGTAGATGATACGCTTGATTTGCCTTGTTACCATGAACAAAATGCTTATATTTCCTCTAGTTGTTTATCTAACAATGTAGAGGAAATCAAACATTCTATGAAGCAAGACATGATCATGAATGAAGATTCAAGAATATCCTCATCTTCATTCTCCCATGCTCACATGTGCCTTATGGCAAGAGGATCAAAGGTATCTCCTACTTTGGATCCCAATATATCTTGTAAAGATAATAGCAATGATAATGATGATAGTGATGATGACATTGATGAGGATACTAGTGCTCTCTTGCTTGAGTTGACTTTTTTGTGTACCTCTCTTCGTGGTAATAATAAGGCTGTTACTTGTCTCAAACACGTTATGGACACCATAACTAAACAAACGGGAACCATAGAGGAGTTGGATTTCCAACTTGATGATGTGAGTCGGAGATTCAATCTCCTTAAGCAAGAGCTTGCCGAGGAGAATCACACTAATTGTCTCCTCACACAAAAAATTGAATCTTATGAGCTTGAAAAGGAAAATTCCATTAATGATGCTTGTGCTACTAACTCTACTTCTTGTGAAGCATCTATCCTAAAGGAGAATGTTGAGCTAATGGCTCAACTTGAGTTGCTAACTAGCAAGTATAGGAAATTGGAAGAAAGTCACGAAAAGCTCTCGGGCTCTCATAATGATCTTATAATCTCTTATGATGGGATAAAGTTAGCTTGTGAGGCAAGTATTACTAAGGTAACATCTCGTGAGCCTCTTTTGGACATTAGCACAACTTCTACTCAAAATGCTATTTTTCCATGTGCTAGTCCTAGTAATTCATCTAGCCATACTATTGATAAACCTTGTGTTGGATTAATTGCTTTGCCTTGTTGCTCTAACAATGAAGCTCCTACTTCCTCTAGTACTTGTATTTATACTAACCATGTAGAGTAAATCAAAGAGCTCAAGGCTCAAGTCACTTCCTTGAGGAATGACTTGGAAAAGAGTCATGAAGGGAAATCCACACTCGATAATATCTTGAGTGTGCAAAAATCCCCTAATGATAAAAGTGGACTTGGATTCAACTCCAATAACAAGAACAAGTCCAATATAAACAAGAAGAAGGGCCAAAACCAAGTCAAGAATTTGGCCAAGATTATTTGCTTCAAGTGCAAGGTTGAAGGACATCATGTAAGATCTTGTCCATTGAAGAAAAAGCACTTGAGTGAGAAGCAACAAGGGAAGCGGCCACAAGTTCATGTTCAAGCCCAAGTTGAAGTTAGGCCACTTCCGAAGAAAAATCAAGATAATGCTCCCCAAGCCAAGAAATCAATGAAGAAGATAAAGGGGAGCACTTGTTGCTACATATGTCGTGTGAAGGGGCACTTTGCCTCTTCATGTTCAAACGGTACCTTATCTAACCCTATCATTGTTGATGATGATTATTCTCTAAGGAAGGATAAGGATGGCAATGTGTTTGCCAAGTTTGTTGGAACTCAAAGTGGTGTCAAGAAAAGAACCATTTGGGTTGCCAAGCCTATTGTGACTAACCTCTTAGGACCCAACTTGGTTGGGTACCAACTAGCTCAAACTTGATCAATAGGTGTTTTTGGAGGGCATTGGAGACTTGGCTAACTCATGAAGAATTAAGGGATCTTCATATGTTATATTTGATCAAGCCAAGTCCTTTGGATTATTATTTCCCTATCTTATATCCAATGTGCCTCTTCGCGGTAACTTGTACTTAACTCATTTATATTGTAAGTTACTTGCCCCTTTACATGTTTTGGTTTTGTACCAAGTATGCATTTGTATTTGGTGTGCCTCATGCTTGATTATTTTGTGTATTCAAGTATGTCTAGGTGTTTGGCACATCATTTGCTTGTGTGTTTTATTTTGAGCCTCTAATGCATCTTGATGATATCTTATTTGGCTCTTTTAGAGTGGTTAATGGAACATACCATTTTGGGGGAGTGACATGCCTTGTGCATCTCTCAAACCTTAAAATGTGTGTATGTGAGTACTACCACTTAGTATTGATATTGCAAGCTTATCTAGTCACTATGTGGTGTGCCATACTCATGAGAAATTCAAATTCTAAATGTCCATTAATTCTCTCTAGTTGAGGTTGCTTTGCCTCTTATTAAGAAAAAATTAATATCACATTATGGGGGAGTAATATGCTTCTTCTGCATATCACAATCCCAGGAAATGTGAACATATGAGGTAGTGCCACTTAGAGTTGATATTGTTGATTATCTTGTTTCTAGGTGGCATGTTGGCTCAAACAAGGTCCTATTTTTGGTAGAAGCTTTTATTCCTCGTATTTTGGTCTTTGTTTGAGTAAGAAATTCTTGGTGCGGTCTTTCTCAAATACATATCTCTATATCTTATTTGGGATACCATTTGCTTCAAGTTATTCTAATAATTGCTTTGCATGATTTGTGACTAGTTGAAGCTATCAAGAATCTCTATCATTGCATAGTGCTTAATCTTTTTTTCTATCCTATGCTTTTTATTGTGAAGATTTATCTTTAATATTCGTGCAATATACCACCGGAAATCTATTCCAATACACTCATTGTCTTTGACAATTGATATACTTGTGTGTGGTAGCATTTGTGGATCATCTTCACTTTGGAGTTAACCTCTTATTGCCTTATTTTATTTCCAAAACTTTGGTGTGGCTCCCATTGTCTTCCTTGGCTTTTGAACATATCTTTGATGATGTTTTTGATTATTATCAAATGTGTTTTAGTGGAAGACAAACCTTTTCTTCTCGGAACCGTGTGCCATTGTGAAAAGTGTTAAGGGTTTGGTTTATTTGTTGAAACCTTGCTCTTTTGGGAGTTTGTTATCTCATTCTTTATCCCCTATTTTATTTTCTTAAATGAGATAAATCTTTGAGCATTTGTGTTCTTATTTCATCTTTCATGCTTAATAGTTTTTGCTCGGTTCATTTGTTGAACTTTGTTGAACAAATCTTGTGTTGATTTGATTCTTTGATATAGTTTTGACAACAAATGTGTTTTGTCACACCTTGTATGCCTTCTTGAATATTTTTGGTGTTTTGTCCAAAGTATATCTTCGTTGGATCTTGAAATTCTCACGCATGCATGTTTAATAAATGTATATCTTATGTCATGTTTTGCTTTCTTTGATCCAATATATAGGGTATACTCCATCAAATCATTAAATGGCTAAGATGTGCATGAAATTCAAATTTCATCTCTAAATATGCACATATTTTTATGGAATATATCCTATGTGTTGTGGTTATTCTAACCACTTTGGACCCAATAAGTTTGGGGACCAAGATGTACTTGAATGTTGTTTTAGGTACATTGAAGATGCAATGGATGCTTGTCTCGTCAATAAGGAAAGTGTTGTCACCACATGATAATTGGATCCAAGCTAGGATGATCTAAAAATTCTTATCTACTACATCATACCATTGCTATCTCGGTAACAAGTATCTTATTCATGCATACTATTCTTCCATCCAATCTCTTGTAGGTTGCATCTTGGCATGAATTTATTTGTTTGTAAATGTTCGATTCTTGCAATTATCTTTGAAAGACTTTTGTATCCTTATTGCTTATGTGAGTAATTTGAGATGATGCATATAATAGGGAGTATATAAAATCATGTTCATGATTCACCAATTCCAAATATGCCTTCTAGCAATTTATTGCATATCAACTCCTCAAGGTACTCTCATGTGCAATATTGTTGAATTTGCATTAAATCATTCCTTTTGATACTTGTTAGCTTTCTCAAAGTATCCCAACTAGCATTAGTTCCCTTAGTGTTAGTTGTGATGGTTTTGAGATTTTTTTTGTTTTTCTTTGGTGAAGTTCATTGATATACCATCAGATAAAATAGAGCCATGGGCTATATATGCACTTAAGCAAAATATCCTCTTTGGTATATCTTATGACTTCCGCTTGGATATCATGTATTCTTTTTATTAACCTCTTATGTGTGGATGTTTCTTTGTGGATTATTCTCATGTTTTTCCCTTAGAAACTTATATACACTAGAGTGTTAATCTCTCGCCTTGATATGCTCGCTCTTTTCCGACCATCTCTCTTATCCTCTTGATTTTTAATGGTATTGGTAAGGTCTTGATTTATGAGTGCTTGGTTTACTTTTATTGCATCTTCACGCACTCATATCTCATATTTGGTTTCTCTTGGACTTAAGCTTGTCTTGACAAGTGTATTGGTTTATATCTAATCCTTGTATCTCGGTTGTGTTCTAAATAATATGGAGTGAGGATTCCATGTTTGTGCATATTGTATTCAAATGAAACAACTAATTTATGCATGAACCTTGGGGAGCTTCCTTATTTCACTTAGAGCACTATTTGTCCATTTGATTATTTGGATCTTTTGATTGCTTGCTTCATCCGTTGAAGTTCCTTCACCTTGTTATCCTTTTATCAATCCTTGATCCTCAATATAGTTTGATTTCCTCCAAGTGTTCATCATTGGTTATGTGCATGTGATTTCACTCATATTACGAGTAATGCACACCTTGTGTAGGAACTCATACTATATTGTCCTTCTAACCTTGTTATCCATTTTGGCACTTGTTGTCAATGGGGGAGAAGTTTAGAGGGTTTTAAGGGAAATGGTTTTCTACTTAAGATTGGTTTGTTCTTAAGTGTTTGCCTTTCATGCATCTCATCTTTATTATGTTTTGCATGGTTGTATATATAGTGGAAACTCTCCCAAAGGTTATGCTTGACAATGTATGCAATGAAATTCAAGATCATCACACGTGCATATATTGTGGGGGAGTTTGCTCTATATATGTTGGCTCTACTCACATCTCTTGAATTAGTTGTAGTTTATGTGAGTAGAATCGGTTTTGATATGGGCTAGTATCTTTGTGTTACTTAACCATATCAAATACAACCTCTTGTATACAACTTATTCTTGGATAAGCTGCGTACTTGTTTCTAATATTCATTATATAAACCCTCTTGTTGTGATTGTCATCAATTACCAAAATTGGGGAGATTGAAAGGGTAATAGCCCCTATGTGTGGTTTTGGTGATTAATGACAATCCCTATGGACTAATGTTTTCACTGAGTTTTATATGAAGGTATGTTCCATAGGTCATGCTCGTAGTCCATGTGTTGGATTCAAGTATGGATGCCATGAAGATAAAGATATACCTTGAGTATTGGCATCAAAATCATCGAGTTGAAGAGAAGAATATGATATGATCAAGATCTTGAGAGTGTGATCTCAATAGAAGAATTCAAGATATGGCTCTAAGTCGGTGTCATGATAGCCTCATTAGTTGATCTATGGTTGACTAAGATTTAGAGCATGTAATCAAATGAAGAGTTCCTTATATACCTCAAGATATTAAGATGGAGCACGAGAAGATACTTGGTTGACCAATACAAAGAGTGAAGAGTGATTTCAAGTTGGTCAACACATGAAGCATAAATAATGTACCACATGGTCTTGTGGTATGGTAAGCCTTGTCAATTATGCATCATGAACTAACCCATTATATATTTGCCTTTGTGTTTTCTATATGGGACAGGTATCTTTCCATGTGCATGCTTCAAAATGAAGATATTATATAGACCATGAGAGGATGACATCAAGTGGTGATCGTCATCAAGGTTGAGAAGGGCAAGTTCAAGATAAGCATCCCGAGAAGATCATTTTCTTGAAGCTTGCCATCCATATTGGTGATAATGGACATGTGAAGACATGTATTAATGAAGCTATCCCATAGTGGTGTATGGGGAGAAAATTAGGAGTCTCCACAAAGCAACAATGATCAAGTGTTGCATTCCGGCTTGGGTGGAGCTTGAAGTGTTGTCATCAACATCAAGCGGTTTGCGTAAGGCAAAGGTATGGACTTGCTAGGTTTTCCTTTTACCGGTCTCAGGGTGGTTGTTGGGAGACCGGGTTATAGGATAGATAGCCGCACTATCAAGAGGGGCTTTCGGTTGTGTAACTTGATAACATCGTCATAGGGAGCTCAATCCTTTGCATACTTTGCATCTTCCTATTTTGTTGCTTCTTGGTGTTTCTCCATGTGAGGTTCTTGAGTTTGTTGCTAGCTCTTCAACAAGCCCAAGTTCATCGAAAACGGAATTCATATGCATCTTCTATGGCGTTTTCGAGTTTGAAGGTTTTATCGGTTCTTATTTAGGGAGGCTTCTTACCTTTCTTCATTTGGTTCTATCCTCCTTTGTTGGGCTATGATGTTTCTCTGCACAATCTTGTAAAGCTTGTTGTCCTCGTCAAAACAAGCCCAAGATCATCAAAATCGGAGTCCGGATGCAAAAGTTATTGCGTTTTCCGTGAAGTCAGTTTCATCCCGGTTGTGGATCCGGTTCAACCGGCTCCTAGACCGGGTGGTCCGGTGCCAGCACCGGAAAACCGAGATTCAACCGGGTTTCAACCGAGATTCAACCGGGATTTTCGGTTTTTCTATACCGAGTCTATCCGAGACTGTGTACTGACCCTTATCCCGGTTGAGATCCTGTTTTCCGGTCCAGGAACCGAACCATCCGGTTCTGGAGCCGGTCCAACCGAACTTTCAACCGGATTCGCACAGTTTTCTCCCAACGGCCATATTTACTTTCCACTATAAAAGGGGGTTCTTCTCCCAACGTTTTAGACTGTTCTTGACCACGAAATTAACCTCCATTGTTGAACCTCTTGAGCTTGCTTCCTCCCCCTTCCCTCCTATGATTCTTGCATCTTTTTGAGGGCTTTGGAAGAGGAGATCTAGATCTACAATCCCCACCAATCAATTCCTCCTCTAAGTGAGGGGAACCCATTGGATATAGATCTTGGAGTCATTGGTTGACTTCCACCATTGTTCTTCCTCTCTAATTCCTCCCTATCACTTGTTGCTTTGGTGGGATTTGAGAGTGAAGGATTTGAGCACCCTTGGTGGTCTTGCTTTGCATTCTTGCATAAGTGTTGAGCTCTTCATTACGATTTGTTCTAGTGAGAGACCGTGAGCTTGTTACTCTTGGAGGGTGACCTCCTAGTTGGCTTGGCGGTTGGTGCCGCGGTGTTCTCTTCGTGGAAGATTGTGAAGAGACCTGAGCTTCTCATTCGTGGAGCTTGTGAAGTGGTTGTGGAGGTTGCCATCTCCGGAGTGGAGGAAAAGCTAGCCATAAGGAAAGGGCCTATTCCTTCGTGGGATAGACTCGGAGAAGAAGGTGAGCCTTTGTGGCGCGTGAGGAATCCTTCGTGGAACCTCACACCTCTCCAACGTGACGTAGCCCCCTTCCCAAAGGTGGTGAACACGGGAATACATCTTCGTCTCCGCATGCTTTTTTTATCTCTATATCCGAGCTTACTTTCCTTGTGATAGCCATCGAGCTTGAAGTACTTATATCTTGCTTATCACTTGTGGTATACTTACCTTGTGCTATCTTGCTTAGCTTAATTTGTTGTTGGTGCACTTAGTTGAGCCTAGTGTATTTAGGTTTTGTGCTTGTAAAATAAACGTTAGTTTAATTCCGCATTCTATCAAGCCAAAACCGTAATAGTTTTGAAATTGCCTATTCACCCCCTCTAGGCGACATCTCTATCCTTTCAGTTGGGTTAGGAGTGGACCGGTGAGATTTACTTTCAACATCCGTAAGCTCGATGAGCACGATGCAATGCATTAGCATAGACTTTTATAGAGCTTCGTGAAATTTAGAGTTTGTTGGTATCCATATCCGCAACTTGCATATTGTATTGTTCTCGGTGGAGTTGAGCGGTGGTCCCTGGATTCGGTGGTTGCAGGAAACCCTAGGAATCGATTTGTATTTCTAGATGTCTTATAGTTCTATTTGTAAAGTTTTTAGGATAATCATTTATTTCCGATTTGTCTTTTAGTATCCACATCTTGTAACTTGATTTTCAACTAATAAAATATGTGGTTGCTCTCCAAACTACCCTAATTGTTGGTGTAACTAATGGTCTTGACAAAGTATTACTAGAGTGGTTACTTGGCGTGCAGACTTTTTATCCGAACCTCCTCCTTTTTTATTTCATGTTAGTTCGGCCTTCGCAGATACTGATAATTTTGTGTATGTTTGTGCATATTTCTTTTGTTACTTTATACTTAAGCTTTAAGAAGCTCCATCTACCCATTTCATGCATTTTGAGCCATAGCCTTCTTTTCTTGTTTTTTCAAGATTGTCCTCACCCTTCTCTTTGGCACTTACGCGATGTCGAGTCGATCGCCACACTCCCCTTCACCCATATTCCACTCCCTTGCCTCACACAATGTCGCCATGCACCACCACTACCAAGTAGACCTTTAATGTATTTTCTAAGTCCCTTTCGTTATCTGTTGAAATTATGGCTTGTAAGTTAGAAGCTTGACTTTTGCGGCTGAAAGCGTAGATGAAACAACCCGAAACCTTAGGATTTTTTTGCTCCCATGTATGGAGCAAGAACAAGGAGAGGTTATTGGCATGGCTATGTTGCGCCCGATGGACTAGACCGGGGTGGACAAGAGGTTGGTTGCATCTTCTCGAGCCTGGAGCTGCAATGCTGAATCTCTAAAGATTACAATACAGTTAGGATCACTTTATCACCAACAAATTCGTCAAGAAGAGCTAGCTTATAGATATCAAGTCTAGCTAGATGATCATAAAAGTATTACTGAGGGCATGTTTGGTTGTGAGGACAAACTTCTCCATGATTTCAAGTTGAGGCAAGCGTTGATCCGCGGCAAAGCACTAAGAGAGACGCACCGATGATGGTCTTATAGTTTATGTATACTCATGGTATGGTATCCAAGAATCTTAAATCTTAAATTTTGAAATAGGTAATGAAGATGCTCATAGCTAGTACGGTAGGTAGGATACCAAACAGGTATGCACGTGTGCCTAGTTATACGCTATACATTGTAGTACTAGTACTGATTTCATCTTGCAAGATATAGTATAGGTAAAAATGGTTGCAAGGCTTGCGGACGAGAGCAAAGCGGGATATGCTGCAGGATAAATCGTGTACTCATGTACTTCCTTCATTTCAAAATATAAGATGTTTTAGCTTTGTGAAGCAAATCTATTTACATTTTTTTTAAAACAAGGTTCACTCAGATTTGAAATGAATCTACATAATAAAATAAGTCTAGATACATTTTCCTCACAAATCTAAAATATATTATATTTTGAAACGAAGGGAGTACAAATGATCCACGCATGGACAAATGGACAATGCATGTCGAACTTGTGAAGCATTGCTCTCAAAAAAAAAACTCGTGGAAGTCGTGAGTGGTGTTGGGCCGTACGTACGTTGAGGGGGAGGCGGACGCCGCGTGACAGAGCTGGGCTGGGCAATTTTCGCGTGATCGACGACTAGCGTGGTAGGCCAGCCACAGGTACCGAGCCGTCGTTGCGGCGCACGAGCAACCCGTGACCGTGGGCCAAGATAGCACGCGGTGTGGAGCGGCTTGGCTTTGCATGCGTAGAGTGGCAGCAGTGCAGAACGAGGTTTGGGTGGGCCGTCCGGCGCGCGCGTTCCGCAGTTTCCGCTGTGGCAGGAATTTCTCGCGTGAACATCCACGACCGCCAAAAATAAACGTGCTCGGTGTATCCGCCGCCGCCGCGCTGCTCCTCCCGTGGGTGGCAAAAAAAAAAGAAGGAAAGGTCGCACACGATACGAATGATCAGGTCGCAGATGCATGCCGACCGAACAAAATCATGAACCCCACCTGCAGCCGATCGACCCGATAGATCGATCAACCACGCACACACATAGAGCTTTGCTTTGCCCTTCTATGTTCGTGTCTGACGTGACCCATCACGTTTTACCTTCTTCTTCTTATTCCGTGCGTCTTGTGGAAGATGCGTGAACATTTCCTGAACTCAACCCGTACGCTTAGGAAGGCCGGCCCAGTCGCGAAATCTGGAGTGCAAAATGGACAACAAAATCGTCTTCTTGATCCGTTTGGGCGGGCAGGAGTACATGAATGGACACGTTGTTCCTACCGTTCCCCAAAAGGGCGGCACATTTTTTCCTCATACATATATTTCATGAAAATTAATTATACAAATAAGGAAGAAAAGAAAAATGATTTAAAATAAATAAACTAAAACTAAAACCCTAGCCTATTTAGCTAGGGTTTTCGCCACCGGCAGCGACCATGGCCATGACCATGACCGACCGGCCTAATCCTTGTCATCTGCAAGGTCGATGAACACCACCGATGACCACAGCCACGCTGCAAGCAATGGCGATGCGGGGGTCGGGCCACGACTCCCAACCGTTCGTCGGAGGCTGCAACGGTGGGGGTCCTGGTGACGACGGGGCCACCGGTTCTGGGAGCGGCGAGGGTGGTTGGGCCTGCGACGCTTGGCCGTCCTGGAGCGCCGAGATGTAAAGGAGGTCGGACTCCTTGATGGCGTCCTCCTCACCGTAGCCCTCGATCTTCACTGATGAAAACATCGGGACCGCGGGAGGCTCCACCATCACGTCGTCGATGACGTTGGGACCCGCAGACTACACGGAGAAGATGGGATGTCGCTATGCATAATGCTCCCACTTGAACCAGTCGTTCCAAAGAAGGGAGTTGTCAGCATGCTCAGGGGTCGTTTTGTAGGTCCGAGAGGACCAATGAGGCAATGACTGTCGGCTCGATCGCTTGCGAAGTGTGGCGCCAGATGCAGTGAACGCTTATTCGGCATCGATCATCGACTAGTTGGGAGGTGAATGGGTTGTCGACGGCTTGAACAGAGTGGCGGTGGAGTGAGGATAGATAGGGACGGTGTGGGGATTATGGTCCTTCGTAAAGAGGACCAGATGTTAGGTGGCTCGCCGGACGGTGGGTCATGAAGGACACAAGGAGGACACGGGGACGGTCTGCCTACTATATTCAGGACAGGTTCCTTTCACAAATTTAGGGCGTACCCACGGATACGACGTAAATTGTCCGGCCGCGTCTAAACGGTCCGCGCGGACTGCAGATAGCTGCGCGCCAGCCCAGCGGTGCGACCCATCCGGACATATTCGCGCGGACCGACCCATCTATGCACCAAACTTGAGTAATGGTTGTGTCGGCCCGGACATCGTGTTTGGCCTCCCGCGTCCTCTCTAGTCCGTCTGCGTTCTCTCTCCATTGACTGGCCAGCGAGATAGATGAGTCGCGCCACTGACCGTACAGACCAGACCGTGATCAAAAATAGACTGCGGTCCGATGCAAATGGATAAAGATAGACTTTTTGGGTGACACATTTGGATCGGTCCGATGAAGATGGGCTTAAGTGGAAATTCGTCGATCTGGGCTCGGATCTGTTTGCGCCCATGTCCGCGATGCAATAAACGGAGAGGGTCGGCCCATTGGTGACACTCTGGGCTACCCATACCATACGCGCGCGTGCTTTTTTAATTCTTTTTCTCTCTTATTAAAAAGGAAATACGCGCGCGTGCTCACAAGTTACAACTTGATAGACGTACGTGACGTTGCGACCTGTCCGTCAATCCGCAGGTAGGTAACGTGACAGCCGAGAATGAGTGACCGGTCACGAGCCGTGGCTTGATGCATATAGATAGATATGCGTGGCAGCAAAAGTTCAATGACTACAAGACATGACGCCGCTGCATGCATGTGCATGCATGCATGTCGATCACTCTCCTAAACTCCTGGCTTGCAGGTAGACTTGTTTTGTCCAACTATAGTATATATGCCATCCTTTCATTTCAAACGAAGATCGACGTGTATATATAAATGCTCTTTGGATGTGCTTGAGAAAAAAAAAGACTATATATAGCTAGCGCCTCCCCTGACAGACAGCTGCTTCTACGCATGCAAAAACAGCCATTTCCAAAGCCGTAGCAAGGTCCATCGATCGTACGATCGAGCGCGTCATCATCTTTGCTCCATCCACGAGCGAGCTCGTTTCTTTCCAAACCAAAAAGCCTTTTCTCCGGCCGGCTTTCGAAAGCGAAACACGTAGCCAGCTAGGTTTGATGGATGCATGTGTGTTGTGTTGGTTGCTTCGCACAGGCCAGATGCTCGATCATCTCCTCCCGTCATATCCACGTACGTACGGTCGTTCATGAAGCTGGCGACGATATAGCAAATGCTAGCTGACACCATATAATCTTGCTCTGGGCTGCTGGCTATACTTTCTTTTCCGGATTTACTAGTTCTCAGTCGCCTAAGAACTTCTTAACTCTCAGTCAACTCTTTCACCGTTTGATTTACCTCGTGATTCGTGCTACACATAAGTTGCAACTTGGGTGTAACTAACAATTTAATGAGTTGCAACTAGGTTGTAACTGAGAAATAGTACAAATCTTATGAGTTGCAACTAGGTTGCAACTGAGAATTAGCATAAATATTAGGATGACATTAGCGACTTAGACATAACTAATTCTCAGACGCCTGAGATCTAGACACTCCCTTTCTTTTCACATTATTCTCAATATTATTTCCTATTATTATTATTATTATTATAATCACCATTGTTACTATTACTTGCTCCATTTTATAATATAAATTGTTCTAGCTTCGAATTTACACACTAAAAGATGTCTGGATTCATTTGTTTTACAAAAGATAAAAACATCTTAGTATATTTTCGCAAATATAATGCGGATATTTTCGCAAATTTTTCTTAATAATTTCTTTCCACGGTTGTTCCTCATCAATGCATTGCATCACGGTTAACTTTAATTATTACCGGCTGTCACTCGTCGCAAGCACGCAGTAAAAACAACCCATGCATGCGTCGGTCCTTTGCTTAGACGAGAAGCATGATATGGAGATCTGACGAGACATGCACGGTCGTTTTTTTTGCCTTTAATCTTCTCTATATGTACGTATCTTCGTGGATGCATGCCATCATGCACTAGACGCATCCATTCCACGCCGGCCTTGGGGTGATATGATATGCATGATGTACTCCACTGTAGCGCGCTTTACACTTTTGTTATGTACTGTGCCCGTGTGCCCGTGTCGATCCTCCATGCATGCATGCAAAAAGAGGTCCAGGAGGAACCCTGCAAAGCATACGCACGCAAAGAGAAAGAACAGGTTGCTAAAACGGAACCTGCTGGCCGGCCGCCCGGCCGGTTGCGTGCATGCATGCATGCATGCATGGTGGCAAGGCATGATGTATCATTGACGTGATTGCACAGGGGCCTGGCATATATGCAAAGACACGACATTCCCTTGCCTGTTCTGGCCGGAGATCGATGATGGCTTGGTCGCTAGCTCTTGTCGTGGTGGCCAACACTCACTCCGACGCTTGCAACCAGGAGGAAAAGCTGTGTAGTGCATGATCGATGATGGGCGCCATGGTTTTCTGGGAGGAGCTGAGCGCGACGTACGGTGACATCAGCTGCCATGCATACGCACGCCTCGGCGTTAATGCCATCTGTTTCAGGGTCGCCGGATGGCCACGCACGCACACCACACGCAGTGCAATATATATGCACACCCTCTCCACTCCATCCATCGATTGATGGTAGCTTGCACGTACATACGTTACGTAGCTGCAGTCCACACCACGACGTCCTTGTCGCAGCTCGCAAGCCAAGCAATCGACTCATCTGCTCGCTCCTCACACGTCCATGTCATGTCGATCCATCCAACAATGTTTTTCCGTACGTACAGTACGGTTTTACTTCCCTGTGGCTGAAAACGTGAGAAGCGTTCCATAAATGATGCCATAGTAGACGCCAGAAATGCACATGGACATACATACTAGCAGTTACTATATGTTTCGCTTACAAGTATATATATTTCTCAAGATAATTATAACAAGTTACTACTATAACCGTGCCGTGACGTTCGAAAAAAACTCTTAATTTTTTTTGAGCCCAAACATACTATATTCATTTGTGAGGCAATTCTCTATATACTGAATTTATCTTTTTCAAAGCTTTCAAATGGATTTGAGCTTGAACAAAAAAGTTGATATCTTTTAACTTTCCAGGACATTATTTTCAACATATATTACTATTTCTTCGGAACTTCCAAACATAGTTAATACTACTCCTACATGGAATTTCATCGGTCTTTCCTATCTCTATTTCGAGATCACGAAAGTGCATAAATTCCTGAGGGTCGAGTATGCTCCAAGCGCCAAGAAAGCTTACCTAGGCAACAACGTGCATGCATCATACTGGAGGCACAGTACACCCTGGCCAATCATTAGCATAGACACAATCAAGCCGGAAATGCATGCAAAATCTAGTCGATGGAGTCCATATAAAGATCGTATGGGCCCATGCAAAGTAAGTACGTATGGCTCTACACTATTCACCATGAATGCCTACCGGGTCTACTCTAGCTACACCATGCAGGGGAGGGGGGAGCCACAAATCTCTCTCCAGCCGTCGCGTCTCCTCATGCATGCAATGTGTGTGCTTTTCTCCGGTCACTTCAAACCCATCAAAAATCAAAGCGTCCAAGGTAGTCATTTTTCCCATACTAGAATGATCTTCTCGAGCTTTCGGCTATTCACCCATATCGTGTCATTTGATTCAGTAGACGATATTACTCTGCAAGTTGTAGCCGAATTATAGATTTGATGATTTACACTTTTACCACGCTCCAACTTATTATTACTCCCTCCGTTAGGCCCCCCAAGCATTTGAAGTTTCTAACTTATAATGCACTACTTGCATGCTGCATGATGAATGCTCTCTATGCCCACATCAGTCAGATGTTGGTGGAGCAAGTATGCAAATCCAACAGCTACAACAATTTCGATGATGTGACTTGAGTAGAAAATAGCTATTAATGCATGTAACATATTTAAATACACACCTAGAGTTGTCTTAGTCAAGCATAGGGGAAAAACATGTACATGTGGATATGGAAATCAGACTGGTACGTTTTACTCTATACCAAATGATCAAATATGTCTACTAAAGTGGGGTGAATAGCGAGTACAGAATTTAAACAATTTTTATCTAAAAAAAGAATTTAAACAATTCATTGATTCAGATACAATTTTTGATAAATAGGATTATATGAAATGAACAACTAGACGGACGACCCTATATGATAAGATTACACTAGTAAGCAAAGCTATAAGTAACCTAAACACAAATAACAGAGGGGATATAACAATCGAATTTCACTCCAGCCGTCGTGTCTTCTCATGCATGCAATGTGTGTGCTTTTCTCCGGGCACTTCAAAATCAAAAAATCAAAGCGTCCAATGTAGTCAATTTTTCCACACTAGAATGATCTTCTCAAGCTTTCGGCTATTCACCGATACCGTGTCATTTGATTTAGTAGACAATATTACTCTGCCAGTCGTAGAGGAATTTGAGATTTGATGATTTATAAACAGACAACACTTTTACCACGTTCCAACTTATTACCTCCAATAGGCCTCCCAGCATTTTGCACTACTTGCATGCTGCATGATGAATGCTCTCCATGCCCACATCAGTCAGATGTTAGTGGACCAAGTATGCAAATCCAACAGCTACAACAATTTTGATGATGTGACTTGAGTAGAAAATAGCTATTAATGCTTGATAGTGGCCTTTGTCTATGTAAGATATTTAAATACACACCTAGAGTTGTCTTAGTCAAGCATAGAAAAAAAAACATGCACATGTCAATATGGAAATCAGACTACATTTTACTCTATACCAAAAGATCAAAGATGTCTACTAAAGTGGGGTGAATAGCCGAGTGCAGAATTTAAACAATTCATTTGTTTCGATTTTTTTCTAATAAACAGGATTATCTGAAATGCAACTAGACAGACAATCCTATATGGTAAGATTACGCTAGTAAGCAAAGCTATAAGTAACCTAAACACAAATAACATAGGGGATAGAATAATCGAATTTCAAACGAGACTACATGTTGATGTATCCCAAAGCTCAAACCTTTTGGAGGACTCTAATCTTTGTTGGACAAGTCGTGGCTAACTAAGCCCACATCAACTGATCTAGCCTTCTTCTCCTTAAGCTCACCAAACCAAGTACGACCTCTTTCCACTAGTGGTAGAGCGAATTTTCAGGACATGCATACTCACGAACCTGACTTTACTTACCGTACCATTAACTAGTTATCTAGTCCTTGAGTTACATAAAAGTTTGGAACTTAGGCGTTCCTTCTTACTGTTTATTCGGAACTGTCATTTTTTGCCTAAGCTACATAGTTTCGAGTTTCGGTACACCAAAAACCACACACATACATATGTATGGACTCTACATTCAAACATTTATTTCAAATTTTGTTGACTACATTTACTATTTTTTCCGATTTCATTGTTCTGGGCAGGTTCATGAGTACCCTAGTTTCGTTGAGTAAATTTTCCACTATTGGTAGATCTTGAGATAATATCTGGATCTTTACAAAAATCCTTGAGGCAATACAAAAACTTGGAAGATCACAAGTCAACTCCAACCCTCTAGGTATCCCCAAAATCAATAGCAAGAACAAAGTAAGCTTGGAAGGCTAAGCAGAATTTTGCTCGATGAAATCATGGGTCTAGGTCTTCTCTTTCGTCGACTTCACTTAGATGATGCTTTCAGTGGAGAAATGGAGATAAATCAAGCTTTTTCAAGATAAATAATGGTGTGTGTGCAAGATTAAATCCAAAAGGTAGGTCTTTTCAGAGAAGAAGGCCATCTTCTATATGTGCCTAATACTTCTAATGGTTATCCCATTTCTATACGAAGCTCTGAATATTTCGAGCCCTTAGAATACTCTGGGATCCTCTGGTTATTTACTATGGGCTACTCACTAGCACCTTAAAGGATAGCCTAGATCAGCTTTGGAGCCTTTGGGTCTAAACCCGAGGTGACAATTACAAAACATAAGCTCTCTTTGATTTTTCATTAGGCATGTAGAATTGTTTATATGGTGTATATTTGGCATTGATCACTACACATTGAAAACATCAAGCCCTCTTAATAGTGTGGCTTCCCCCACGACTAAGGAAATAATGAAAAGCGGATACGATATTTTAAGACATCATCTTCTCACAATATTTTTTGTATGGGTAGGGGTGGAGGTAGTATTGACTGTAAAGGGGCAAACATATTAGTCCACAATTAGGGGTGCAAAAAACATTGTAAATTTCACTTAAAATCCTGTCAAAATAAGGCTTATATATAAAATACATCTTGTTGCACCACACCATAGGAGGGGGGGGGCATGGCCCCTTCTGGTCCCCTAGCTCCAAGGTTGTGTCGGATGGCGTCAACACTTAAGATCTAACCACCATTCGAGAGTAACATTTCTTGGAACACTCGCAAAAAATTAGTCCGATAAATCATTAGTCATCGCCACCAAAATACATAAAGGGATTGAATACGTGAATAATCAAAGTTCATGCCAGGCACACTGGAGCTCATTAATTAAAATTTTAAAACATCATATTTAAACTCAAACATTATTTAAAAATAAGGGCACATATGCATGCCTACTATGTAAGTTCTAATTTTCATTAGATATATTTTCATAAGTGAGCTACAAGAAAACCAGAAGTGTTATTTGACGGAACTTTATAGATACATAGATCAAACCTATATTGAACCATTTAAAAATCATTTGTTTTAAACTTACAATATCGTTTAAAAAAATTAGCCCCCACTGGATCTCAGGAGCCAAAACACCCTACCCTTGAATATGTGTTTCATGTATTTGTATTTTAACAAAAAAATGACAATTCTAATAAAATAATTACTCCTTCCGATCCATAATAAGTTTATTTGATTTAGTACAACTTTGTACTTGTACTAAATCACCCACACTTACTATTGATCGAAGGGAGTAATATATTATAGCATGGTGTATGTTCTTAAAACCATATATTTCCAAATCTATATCATCAAATCCACATGAATTCGTTCTAGTTACATCATGAGTAGATATAATAAAATCACAACTATTGGGTCTATGTTTTTACAAAATCATATTCGAATAGAATTCTACCAAAGAACCACAACTCTATGGGTTAGTTGTTTTATATGACCCAAATCTCATGGTTTAGGTTATTTGGCAATGTTTCTAACTCTCCATACCCACCAATCAGATGCCGCCCAGCTAAAAAGGTCAGATGCTTCGGGTCGAAGAAGTCCTTCTGCTATGGGTTTTTTCTCTAGCCTAACATTGATCAAACCTCGGGTTTCATGTCTTGTCTGTATCCTTAAGGAAGATTATCCATTCACTGCAAGAAGACATACTTGTTGATAGTGACGTGGTGACTTTATCAATAATAAAGCTCTATGATGACAATTCTTTGTAGGTGTTGTATGAGTATATACACTTCTACACATGTTTGTACATGGAATTTTTAAGTAGAAGAGCACTTTTTAAAAAAAACACAAGATATAAGTGTATCGATATTTTTCAACCATAGAGCACCATAACATTGAACAAGACCCGCCAATGTAGTCATTTTTCCCATACTAGAATGATCGTTTCGAGCCTTTGGCTATTCACCCATACGGTGTTACTAGATGGTACTCTACCAATTGTAGCGAAACTCGAGATTTGATCATTTATAAACAGAGCACACTTTTACCATGCTCCAACTTAATACTCCCTCTGTTAGGCCTCCGAACATTTGTAGTTTCTAACTTATAATGCACTACTTGCATGCTGCATGATGAATGCTCTCCATACCCACATACGGTAGATGTTGGTGGACCAAGTATGCAAATCCAATAACAACAACAATTTTGATGATGCGACTTGAGTAGAAAATAGCTATTAATGCTTGGTAGTGGCATTTGTCTATATAAGATATTTAAATCCACACCTAGAGTTTTCTTAGTCAAGCATAGGAAAAAACATGTACATGTCGATATGGAAATAAAACTGATACATTTCACTCTATACCAGAAGATCAAAGATGTCTACTGAAGTGGAGTGAATAGCGACTACATAATTTAAAAAACCATTGATTCAGAAACAATTTCTAATTAAAGGATTATCTTAAATGCAACTAGACAGACAATCCTATAAGGTAAGATTACATTAATAAGAAAGACATACAAGTAAACGATCTATATGTAACCTAAACACAAATAACCCAGGGATGGGGAGAATAGTTGAATTTAAAAGGAGGAAATGTGTAACATCCCAGCATTAGAGCTTAGAAATAAGCTGAACCCAGATGTGTGCATTGCATTCATGCATAGAAAACCCTAATAATTTTCGCGCTTTTGAACAAAACTTGTCAAAGTGATTGAAGCTTCTCTCAACTTGATGGAATTGAAGTAGATCATCAAGTTGACTGCGATAAGTTTCAATATGACCTTTGATAAAACCTTATTTTGGGTAAGGGAGATTTTATCTAAGGGTAGATCAAATGTAATAAAATTAAACCCTAATACATTACTTAATGATTTATATTTGATATTTAAGTAATCATATCCTTGTATTCCTTACACCACTCATGAATACCAAGTTATAAACATAACTTAAGTAATAGGAATGGAACAACTAAATCTTGGTCTATCTTAATCTCATCTGCTTATACCATGAGTATCATGGTAATACTTAACCCTAACTCTTTAGTGAGATTGAGTAGGAAAGAAACCAAGTCAAGATCATTCACCATATACCTTTCTTTCCATACCAATTCTTGTCATCTCCATTGAATCTTATTCTAATATCTGTTGTCCATCAATGTTGAGTAATCAACTATTGATTCACCAATTCTTAACCTATCAATTCTTGACATAGCAATTCTTGTCCTTATCATAGCATTCACTTCAGTCTTTTAGAGAAAGAAGTAAGAAGAGGTAAATAGTAATGCTAGTCTTTGATATCATCTATAGGATGGGAGTGATTGAAGGGAATCAAATCAATATGATAATCAATGGAGTTAACTCACTCCTGAAATGATAGAAGAGTTATTGGAATATATAAGTATATGGTGATAAATAAGATTACAAGGATGAACCCTGAAAAAAGTTACCAGGAGTAATCCTATTGGATCAAGTAGGTATAGTCAATGAATAATATCTCGTAGTCCAATAGAGATAAACAGAAGATAATTATAATACATCTGTAATGTTGTATGGATGAAAGCCTTGATTAGCCAACTGGAAATCTAAACCATAAATAATCAAAGGATTAGAATGATCATGCTTTAGTCACCAAGATTGAATGCTTATATCATGTATAAGTGACATTGGTGGATAGAACATGATTGAACCCTAGTATAGATATGTTATCCTAAGATAGCCATGACAAGTCACCATGATATGATGTGAAGTTTGAATATAATAGATATAAGATAGTATGATTAAGGTAAAGCTAGAGTAACATGGAGTTAATGTAGAAGTATTATTCCTCTTAAAGGATAGGAAGCTTTTGAGGAAAGTAGTTTGATATATACATCTACTGGAGTAATATTAGTGGTGGATAATTAAGGAAGAGTGTGAATGGAGTTAGAAGTAACTACTTGTTGCATTGGAGGTTATCAGCAGTAGAGTAGTTGATATACCCAAGTATGGATATGAGAAAATTATGAAAGATTTAGTGTTAAGATCATTGGATTTATAAATATATTTAAAAGAATAAAAGGTGGATAAGAAGATTCTTGTGAAGTAAAGCTCATCATGATTAACACATGATGATGGATAGAAAGAAGTAATATATCTAGGAAAGGAATTCCTTAATTAGAAGTCCAGAATTATGAAGTATGGAAGATAGGAATTCTGGATAAAACCTAAACCCTACATCTATGACCTAACATAATATCCATTTCATATGATTGATCCATCATCATTTTTTTCCACAATGGCCCATAGTAATATTTTCCTATAGCAATTCACTCAATAATGTCTTTGTCATTCCCAACTATCATAATCATATGTGTTTAGGAGTTATGTTTATCAATTCTTTTCCATAAGACCTTCCAGGAAATAACTTTCTGTTCAAAAAGGTGAAACCATTCTTGATCACCAACATAAAGACAATCTGTCTTAGCCATTAATCTTAATTCACATCAACAAAAGGATATAAGTATATTAAGAATCCTAAACCCTAGGGCAAGCATTTACAATTCAAACCCTAACTACTATGTTAGTTATAATAAAATATATACCTTATTATTCCCTAGATCTATGGGAGTAATATTAACCAAATGATTTCCTTTGTATATCGTGCATCAAATAATGATATATGATCATTATATAAAAATTTCCATCCAAAATATGAGCTAACTATAATTAAGTTTTATAAACAAATAAGGAAATATCATATAATAAAGCCATGGTTTATTATAGAAAGAAAATTAATAACAAAGGCTTCTACAAAATATTAAAAGGGATTCATATAAAGAAAATAACGAAATATAACAATATATATAATAAAGGTTCACAAAATGATACTTAATACATTTCACTATTGCTACAATTATCTAGCAAAAAAATTTCTATAAGAAAGGTTCAAATCAAAGATTAAAATACAAATCTAAAAAGCAAAACAGAAAACAGAAAAGAAAAACAAATAAAAAACAGTTTCTGGCCTGTGGCCCATCTTCCCTTCTTCTTACTCATCGCCCACGAGCAGCCACAGCGACCCAACAGTGGCCCATGTGCGGCCCAGCGTCAGCCTATACTGGTTCATCCTCTATCACACCTTCGTCATCCTCACGCAGGCAGGCAGCTGCATGCCGGAGCTGCCGCCGTCGATCTCCACCGCGTCGCAATGCTCGTCGTCACCAAGAGCCAGGATAAGACCAATCCGAGCACATCTCCCTCGTCCTCATCTCTTCATTCCCCTCTCACTCGCTCTAGCGCTTCTCCTCCCATTGTCTCCTCTGACTGAAACCCTAGTTCGCCGGAGGTGCTTGCCGTCGCCGCCAGAGACCACCCCTTTGCCATCTAAGCTCGCCAGTGAACTCGCTATGCTCGACTCGTTCATCTCCCCAGAGGAATCAGAGCCATTCGACCTAAATCGAGTTTGCCATCACCGATGTTCCGTCACCAGTCGACGCCGTTCCCGTCGATTCCGGTCATGGTTTTCTTCACCAAGCCTTCCACGAGCTTCCTGGTGAGCTGCTGATCATGCTACTATCCTTTGTTGATTTGTTTGCTTCCAAAATTGAGCTACCACCATGTGTTGCCGTGCACCGCTGCCTGTCACCGCCGTGCATTGCTTTTCGATGACCAAAAACGATCGGCTCAGACACCCCTCGATTCGCCTCCGTTCCCTCTTTCTAACAAACCCAACCACAATGTCCCACATGCTCTCAATCACCCAGCACGTCGACGATCTGAAGATCATCTTCGGATGACATCACTGTGAGATCATGATCGCATAATCTTTGACCTAGTCCAAAGTTTGACTCGGTCTTTGCCCAGGTAGCAGGTGACGTGGTATATGGCCCATTTGTCATTGTCTATGAGTAGGAACAACTTCAGTAACAAAAACATTAATCAAACTGGGCATGCCATGTGGCATGTGACCCACCAGTCAGTGACCTAGTCTAGGTTAGGCTCGGTACAAAAAGTATTCCCTGTTTATTTGATTGATAAAACAATATACATTCAAATATCAATATTCCAAAAATGAAATAAAATGATTAAATCTTGTAAATTCCATAACTATTGTTTCATAATTCAGAAAAATATGTTTTATATATGAAATTTTTCAGAAAAATAAAATATACAACTTAAAACTATTATAAAATATTATTGTGATAATTATTTAAATAAATATTATTTAATAAAGGTTTTATAAGTAATAAAACTTAGATAATTCATAATTAAATAATGGTAAATGATAAAAATATAAATAATACACCAAAAATCTTAGAAAAATAAGAACTATAATTTAAAACTATAACCATGTATTATTATTTCACCTAATTAAATATTTATTATTTATTAAGTATTTATAAAGTGATAAACCTTATAAAAATCATATCAAATTATTTATAAATCACAAAAATAAATGTAATATACCAAAATGATCACAAAAATAATACCTACATGTTAAAAATATGATATACCACTTTTTAGGTAAATAAACATTTGAACAATTTAATAACTTGAATTTAAACTTATTGCCTTAATTGATAATTCATATAAGGGTAAATAAAAATTGCTAATAATTCTAAAAATTAGCTAATTGAGTCTAATAAATAGTATTAGTCTTAAATATTTATAATATAAAGTCAAATTGGTCCAACACATTTTAAATACAATTTTATTGAATTATCCTTCAACCATATGTGTAGTTTATCTTCTAAAAAGATCTTTAACAAATATAAAATCTTCAAGAATGATATTTTAACCAAATAAAATATTTTACCATTGTTTCACTCAAAACTTTATAATGGACTAAATCCAAAGATAATTCATAAGTAGTAGATAATATTGTTTACTTATTCACAAGCCATAACCATACCCTTATAAAGAGATAAATCCTTTTATTCATTTATAAGGTTAGGAAACCACTATTCAAATAGAAATGTTACCACTCTTATAGTATCCTTAGGGAAACTTTATGAAGTACACAAGGTACAAATAACATAAGAAATATACCTTAAGTCCGTCTATGTCTTTAAAGTTAACTTTAGTTTACAATACTTTAAATATTATACTAAGGACTTTGTTATGTGTTTTATAGTTAACTTTGGTCTGTTATAATCTCAAGTCCAGACTATTCAAGCAAGCATAAACCACATCAATCACATTCTATTAATCCTATTCTAGAAACTATCAGGATTGTATAAACCATAATAAAGAAATCTTTTCTTCAAAAGTTATTCGTTTTGACACTTAAGTCAACAAATGAAAATTCATCGTAATCACATTACTTTATACTTTTCTTGTATACCTAGGATTGATAACACTTGAGTTCTTCATAAGTGACATTACTTGTAAAATAAAATTTGAAGATAAACAAGTATTGTATAAGCAATCTTGAGTAGCATTTCACATTTGTGTGTATCTCATTGTTTTATGGTATTATAATTACATGTTGTTTCACACACACTCATAATCCTTAATAAGGAGCACAAATGTGAAACTTAATCTAAAAGGGCAACACATTCCAAAGAAACCATTTCTAGTATTCAAACCCTAGAACAACGTTATCCCCGGGATTCGAGTTTACGAAATTGCATTACATTACTTATGCATAACAACATCTTGCTTCTTTAAACATTAGTCCTTACCGGACCAATGATGCTAATTTTAGATATTGGATCTTATATTGTCTTGAAGACCGTGAGTGCATAATCTTGCAATCACAAAAGGCTAGTTCACACTTGCTCATGTCCTTTGATTATTTTCTGTAAAGTATTTTACAAATCCAGTGTTGTCACCACCTGCATTTGAAAAAGGTCAGAAAACACTATTTTCATAATAATATGATTGTAGGTTATTTACCATGAGGTAATAACCTACTATGAAAGTTCCGGTGGTAAAGGAACATATTATCTAGGACTTAACAACCAATGTCGCCAGTGATTCTTGTGTCGTATATTACGCGTTAACCATGAGATTTGGAATGGGACAGAGAAGTCAGCTGTATCTTCTTCCTCTCGCATGTAGCCGGATGTGCAGGTCGTGGCTGTTATCACTTTTAACATGCATATTAATTGGTAATTTGTAGAGGATATGCAGCATATGGGTGGGAACCCTCAACGTCCCACGATAGTTCTTGCATCTAACGGTGTGTACAAACCATTGCCGTAATTCAATATGTGGGCATGGTGTACACCAAGGAGGCATGCGAGGTCGCGAAGGGGGCAGTGATTAGCTTGGATCATCTACTAGGCCCCACACCATAGGAAGTGCGGACGGGAAAGATCGCCCGGTTGTGCAACAAGGATTTGATCTCTCATGGGTAAAGTAACGCACCTCTACAGAGTGTAAGAACTGTAACTTGTTACTCCCTGTTCTGGGAAGGAGCTGCGAACGCGGCGGGAAAGGAACTCCATGAAAGTTCTGGTAAACCCATGAAGGCTGACGGACATAGCTTTTCAGAATAAAAGCAACCTTTGAAGAAATGTTTACGAAAACTTGCATTGCCTACGACCTATGGTCTGTGGCTGTAGATATAGTGCATCTGAAAGAACATGTTGGGCCCCCATGTGTGGTTTTGGTAATTAATGACAATCTTTATGGACTAATGTGTGTATTAAGTTATACTTGTAGAATTTGTCCATTGGCATCGCTTGGAGCATGTGTTGGCTTCAAGGTCGATGAAATGCAAAGAATATATGTTGTGCAAGCTCAATATGCGAGGTCGATGATGAGGAATTAAGAAAAGCATTCCATCTTGAGAAGGGCAAGACCGTCTACATCGAGCTCAAGTGGAATGCTCAAGGCAAAGGTATAATCTTGATAGGTTTTCCCTTTTGCCGGTCTCACGTTGTGTGTGTGAGACCGGGTTTAGGATAGATAACCGTACTATCAAGAGGGGCTCTCGTATAAGTAATTCGGTCACATCGTTCGGAGAGAGCTCAAACCTTTGCATACTTGCATCATCGTATTTGGTTGTTATTTGGTCTTATCCATGTGAGGATATAGAGCTTGTGGTAATATCCATAACAAGCTCTTGTTCATCAAAATCGGATCTCCCATATGTATCTTGTTGTGATTTTGATTTATGCGCCTTTTTGGTTTCTCACCAAGTGAGGTATCTCACATTATATTAATTGATACACTCCCACTTGGTGATAATCAATATTTCCACTTTTGATTGGGAATCCCTTGTTGTCCTCTATCCAACGCAATTGGAATCGGGTCAACCGGATCTCCCATATGTATCTTGTTGCGATTTTGATTTATGCGGCTTTTCAGTTTCTCACCAAGTGAGGTATCTCACATTATATTAATTGATACACTCCCACTTGGTGATAATCAATATTTCCACTTTTGATTGGGAATCCCTTGTTGTCCTCTATCCAACGCAATTGGAATCGGGTCAAATCGGAGTCTCCAATCAAAAGTTATGACCGTTTGTATATCTACCATTTGAATTAAAAAAAGAAAAAGATTTTTTCTGGGCTGTCCGGTACTGGGTGACGAGGTTTGATCTCGTCAATGCCCATTGTTATGGACTTGGGTTTTGGAGAAGATGGGGATGCTGGAGATCGTGGAACGGTTAACAGACAAGCAACCAGGGGACACGAGATTTACCCAGGTTCAGGCCCCTAGAGGGAAAACCCTACTCCTGCTTGTCTGCTCTTGATTACGGCGGAACCGAAAGTTACAGGGTGCGCAGATTCGATCTGGCGTGGAGGTGCGTATGCGAAAGTATGAGTCGAGAGATCTAGGACGTGCCATCCTGGCCTTTATATAGACTTAGGCAGGTCCCGGGCATAGTCCTAGTCGGTTACAGGTTCTAGGGTTTTACCCCTTTAAATTTCCTATCTACTCTAGTCTTGCTCTCCAAGGATTCGAAGGCGTCATGGGCCTGGGCCACCCGAAAGTCTTCATGGGCCGACGTATATTTGCCGTGGGCCTTCCTTGGGCTGGACTAGGTATGCTAATATCATGCACCCGCGGGGTATAACCATGTCAGTAGCCCCGGAGTGATCAGTCAAATCGTAGATTCGGCTGAGGACTCTTCAATCCTTCGGGTGCAACTATGTATTAACAATATGTGTGTAGGGATTGTTGATGCGTGTGCCTGACTCACCCGACGGATCAGGGTCAGTTAACTGTCTTAGGACGAAACAACACGATCTTCCTCAGGTTCGAGTCCCTCAACTCGAAACTGGAACATATGTTGGCGTAATTCGACTCAGGCCGCGGAGGACTTACAGGAGTGGAATTCCAGTGATTTTAATTGATGTACCCAACGCGTCCGTCGGGATTTTTCATCGCACCTGTTAGCGCGGGTTTTACTAGCAGAGCGCAGTCGTGTGTGTTGCCAGGCCATCAGATGATATCTATAGGTCTTATCTTTGTGTCGTGGACACATCATCCGAATGTCTGTCACCGCGGAGGTGTTTCGGGTGGCCAAGGAGATCGTTGCTCACTCAGCGTTTTGTTGGGGCAGAGTTGCCGAAAAGTTTTTGTATGCTGATCCGAAAGATCGCAGTCGAAGATTTCATAGGGTGCACGACCAGCACTCCCTATAGGAGTAGCCCCCGAGTGTCTGTTCGAGTCGTAGACTCGAGCGGAGACTTTAGTTCAAGTACTTTGTTTATTTTTAAGTCCGTTGGACACAAAAAATTTCGGATGCTTAAATCCATCCTCCCTATGGGAGTAGCCCCCGAGTCCGTAGTGGAGTCGTAGACTCGACGTAGGACTCAAAGAAGTATTTTGTCTTTTTTCAATCCTTCGGGATGCGCGGCCAGCGCTCCTGATAGGAGTAGCCCCCGAGTATTTAGTCAAATCGAAGATTCGAGTGAGTACTCTTAGCTCTGGAGCCGAAGAATTGTAGTTGGTGCTAGTATAGCTTTTGATGACATCAGTGCTGACGATCGATGACCTCAAGCGTATGCTATGCCAGAGATGAATTGCCTGGACGAGCGTGGGTCCCACTTGCTGACCTTGAATTGACCGGTCACGCGCGGCGTGGAGATAATTACGGCGTCGCCTCGATTTCCACGCGTAGTGGACGGCGTGGTAACGACGGTTCGTTGTGATGCTGACACGTGATGGCCAGATCTGCCGTTGGCGTTAGGTCTTCTGGATGGACGGATATCGTGCGTCGTCTTCATCTTTATAATCATTGGTGAAAGGTGTAGTTTGTTTTCACCGCATCTACTCTTGTTTTCACTGCCTCCTTGTGCTCTAGCGATTCTTGCTGCGCGCTGGGATTTCCTTCCACATTTCCATCTTCCCTTCTGCGCTTTCACCGCCGGCGCCGCCGTAGCGCGATGGGGAAACCAAAGAAATCATCCTCTGCCGTTGGTACCTGCGCCGCTGGAGGAAAGAAAGGCGCCACCGTTACCCGTGTCACCGACGGTGGCTGGCGACGATCAGAGACGCGGGAGAGTGATATCCGCAAACTTCACGAGCGGTGTATGATCCCGCAAGATAGGGAGGCCGTCAAACTCCCCGGCAACGAGGTAATCCCCCGTCCCCCAGCTGGGTATCGGGTTATGTTTCTCGCCTTCGTTATGCGTGGGTTTTCCTTCCCAGTCCACGACTTCGTTCGTGGGCTGCTCTTTCTCTATGGCATCCAGCTGCATCATCTTTCGCCCAACTCTCTTCTTCACATTGCTTGTTTCATTACTTTTTGCGAGTGCTGGCTCGGCATCGAGCCGCATTTTGGCCTCTTCCGAAAACTCTATTCCGTGAAGAGGCAATCCGGTTCGGATGGTGTGTATCCCATTGGGGGTTGCATAATCTCCCTCAAAGCCAATATTCTCTTCTTTTCTTTCTCTATGTCCGAATCTGTCCAGTACTGGCGGTGGCGATGGTTTTACATTCGCGACTCCACGGTGGCTGGGCAGCAATTTGGGCTTGCCCCTTTCGACTCCTCCCAGATAATCGAGCCGAAAAGGTCCTGGAAAAATTATATCTTGGACGGCGAGTCAGCGGAGATAGAGGCCCTTTACCGTCAGGTGGAGGATCTCCAGTTGATTCCGGAGAAGGAAGTGAACGGCGTGGATATTATCCGCACGTTTCTCGAGCGTCGGGTGCAGCCTCTCTAGGCGAGGGCGCACCCGATGTTTCTTTACTCTGGCCATCGTGATCCGACGAGGGTTTCGGCTGAGAAAATCTCCGAGGGAGATCTTGACAGGGCCCTTCGCTTGCTGCTGAAGTTCAAGGCCAGAGAAGAAATCCCAGGGAAGTCGCCGTTCCGCAGGTGTAGATTCGTGCGCGTAGCGCTTTTTGTCGACTGCGTATTTGTTTTCCTTTGTTTGCTAACAAGATCCCTTTTGATTTTGCAGAGCTTCAAGGTGCCGGGCATGGTACCGCCATTGCCTGAAAATTATCCGAATGCGCCGAATAATGAAGTGGTGGAGTCCGTGTCCGAACTTCCTTCGGCGCGATCGCCGGCTGAAGATGCCGACGAGTCGAGCGAGGACCATACGCGCAAACGATCACGGAGCTCCAGCGAGTCTTCGGATGCCTCGACTCCTCCGACTCCTAGAAACCCTTGGTGCCTTGAGCGTCATAGTGACGGGCATGGAGGCTCTTCCTCTCCCATTCCTGCCATTCCTGTGCGGGCTGTAGCGCCGCACCCACCAGCGTAGCGGAAGAAGGAAGAAAAGAAAGAGGAGAAGAAGGAAGAGAAGAAAGAGGAGAAGAGAGCCCGAAGGACTCCTCCTGTCTTCGACCTGAGCTCACTGGGCTCGTAAGTTTCTTGTTATACTGTTGTCCTCCTCTTTTTTTTTCTTGTTGACTTTGTACTTGTGCTAATTGCTTCGTATGCAGGCATTCCTCCCATGACTCCTCCAGCGATGGTGCTCGGGAGATGATGGGGGAGTCGAAAATTGTGTCTCCTCCTCCTCAAACGGTGGCAACGTCGGGGGGGCGCCGCTCCGACTCCTCCTATGCAGGAGGTGCAGGTGGTTGCGCCTCAGAATTTCGCCAGCAGGCCTTCAGAGTCGCCATCAGAGCATGTAAGTACCTCTTTGTCGTGCCACGGGGGGAGCCCCCAAGTATTTGAAAATTTTCTTGTCTTCTTCTTTTTTCGAATCTTCGGGGGGGGGGGGGGGAGCCCTCGAGTGTCTTCATGTGCAAGTTTTGCTTTTATTCCTTTGTGTTGGGCACAACCCCCAAGTCCTTTTTCTTACTGGTGTTTATTTTTCTGCAGCCTTTTGTGGAGGAGGCCAAGCGGCTGGTGTAGGAGCGCCTAGTGCTGGAGGCTAACCTTCGGCAGCTTCAAGGTACCTATTTGTTTTTGGTGCTTCTTTCATTTATTCCGGTCCTGCTCTATGACGTTTGCTTGTTTCGAATGCAGAGGAACATAATACTTCTCTCCGTCAGGTCGATGCTCTCATGAAGAGCCTTGGTCAATCAGAGAAGAAGGCCGTGGCCGCCGTTGGTGCGAAGGAACGCCTCGAGCTAGAGCTGACCAAGGCAGCCGAAGCTAAGGAGCGTCTGCAGTAGGAGGCCGCGGACCGTGAGGAGCAGCTGGCCACTGTTGCGGCAGGCATCGAGTTTGACCAAGGCGCTCTGGAGCACGGTAGTGCTCTAGATGATGCTACTGCAGCGGTCGAAGATCGTTGCAGCACCGTCGTCAGCTCCCTTGCCAAGGCGAAGGAGGTCCTTGGCCGCTTCTACAAGGAGCTTGTCCCTAAGGGCGCGGCCCTTGATGATGTGGATGTTTCCGGAGGCTTTGTCGGCGGCGCGCATAAGCGCAGCGAAGGGCATCGGCACGTCCGTCGGGCTGGCGATGGCTTTGGTGGATGGAGCGGAGCTAGACCTGCCCCAGATCACCTCCCGGATGCCGACGACCGCAGATGGATCCGAGGTAGCCTTTGCTGCCTACTCTGCTCGCTGCAAGCGATATGGGCCGAAGCTCATTGATTTGCTGTCTGAGTATGCGCTGCGGCAGCAAGGGGAGGCCAAGGCTAGGCAGTCCGGCTCCGAGGCGACTCAGGGTGCCGCATGGCGTTGTAGATGTAGGGTAGTTTGTAGTATGCTTTTGCTGTAAATATTTTGAAGAAACACAGTCCCTGTGCCACGTAGTGGCCTTATATGCTTAATGAATTCTTCTGAGTTGTGCTCCATCATTGTCTGAATGTTTGTGTCTTTTTCTTTTTCTGCTGCTCTAGGTTCCTTCGGGTGCTGACCCTGGTGACACCTCGCCCGCAGTGTAGCTGCGGCCATCTTTGGATGATCCTTCGCAACTCACTTTTCTTCAGGACCATGTTCGTAGTCTTGAGAGGGAGTTGCTTGGGTTGCGTGGTCACGCCGATGTTTGGAAGTCCAAGGCGGATCGTGGTGCGGCCAGAGAGGATTACTTGATGGCGGAACTGCTTCGGCTGTCTGAACAGCTTCAATGTAAGTTGTTCTTTGTTTCGAGCTGCAGCTCAGATCTTCGAATGAGCCTGCTGGCCTTGCCTCTTATTTTGTGCAATTTATTGCAGGTGCTAACCTTGATCCGAGGGGAGAGAAAGAGCGTGTCGCTGTTCGGGTCAATTGCTTGACTCAACAGGACATGGAGGCTGGCGGCTTCTTCTGGATGGATCGTGACCGTGCCATGGCTCTGGCGACGGTGCAGGATCGTGTGCACCAGGTTTCGCGGGTGCTTCGCCAAGTGCAGACGTCGCTTGCCTCGGTGCTGCACGTCATGTTTCCTTTGGATGCCGTACCGATGAGCCTTGCGGGTCTTCTGTTGAAGTTTCGGAACATGAGCAATGTCAAGGAGTTGGTGCGGCAACAGCTCGTCGCAGGAGTGAAGGCTGCTTTCTCTCTCGTGAGGCTGCACCGGCCTGATGTAGATTTGACTGTTGTGGCGGCTGGGCCACCTCCTCGGCCGGATGGTGATGAGTGGGACATGCGTCCACATTACGCAGCTGTAAGGCAGTATGTCGAACAAGTTGTAGATTTGTTTGAGCAGCGTGCTCAGGTTATCCTTCAGGATAGGTAGTACCTGAAAAAAGAGATAGATGTAAAATTTGTATATTGCGACTGGGCGTGTTGTGCCCTTTGTTGTAAGGTTTGTTTGTTGTAAGCACGCAGTGCCTTGTTTGGGTACGTGTCCTTTTCGTTTGCCTGACGTTGTCAGCTACTCAGGTGTACACGCGTGATCCTCAGTCGATGAAATCTTGAGGTGGGGGGAGCCCCCGAGTGCGTTTGTAGCATAAAGTAAAGTTGCAAAGTAGCGAGCTGAAGTTTGGGGCGAGACACTTAGCTTTATTTATATTGTAACGGAGGAAGTACATTGTTCGGCTGAATAGCCTTGGCTGAAAAGCCTTATTGAAAGTAAAGGGGTATGTAGCTAGGGGTAGAATCGTCGCAAGTGCGCGATGTTCCATGGGTTGGAGTATGCGACTCCAGACTCCACGTGCTTGGGGCGATAGGCGCCACCTGGGATGACTTCGGTGATGACGTAGGGTCCTTCCCATGGTGACTCGAATTTATTCGGTCGCTCTTGCTTGAGTCGCAAGACGAGGTCTCCTTCGACGGCGACCTTGAAAGCCGCTGTGGTAGTTGCGGAGACTCTGCTGGTACACCGCTGATCGAGCTACTGCTATGTATCTTGCTTCGTCGAGTGTATCGACGGCGTCTTCGAGTGCAGCCGTGGATTCGGCTTTGCTGTATGCGACGACCCGAGGTGCCTGGTGGCGTACTTCGGCTGGCAGTACGGCTTCAACTCCGTGCACCATGAAGAACGGCATGTAGCCGGTGGAGCTGTTTGGCGTAGTCCGTAGGCTCCATAGTACGGATGGTAGTTCTTTCGTCCAAGCTCCAGCTTTCCGTTCGAGTGGACTCATGAGGCGCTTCTTGATGCCAGCGCCGATTAGGCCATTGGACTTTTCCACTTGCCCGTTCGTTTGCGGGTGTGCCACTGAGGCGTACGTGATGTTGATCCCAAGGCCTTCGCAGAAGTCCTGGAACTCATTGGAGATAAAGTTTGATCCATTGTCGGTGATGATGTCTTAGCGTACGCCAACACGTAGACAATGGACTCGAAGAATTTGACGGCAGTTTTGCCTTTCTGGTTGGTAACCGGCATGGCCTCGATCCACTTGGTGAATTTGTCGACTGCGACCAGGAGGTAAACATGTCCCCCTTTCGAGGACTTTGGCAGTTTGCCGATCATGTCGAGGCCCCATTGGGCAAAGGGCCAGGCTATGGGTATGGGTCTGAGCTCGGACCCAGGTGCGTGCGGTTTGTCGGCAAACCGTTGGAATCCGTTGCATCGTCGGACGATGTCCTTTGCGTCGCTCATGGCCGTTGGCCAGTAGAATCCTGCTCGTAGAGCTTTGGAGACAAGGGAGCGGCTGCCTGCGTGGTGGCCGCAGATGCCCTCATGGATGTTTTGGAGGATGGCTTTCCCGTCACCGATGGTGACACACCTTTGTAGTACACCCGTAATACTGCGCTTGTACATCTCGCCATTGATGGTGGTGAAGGCTTTTGACCGACGAGATATGCGTCGGGCATCTGTCGGGCTGTCAGGCAGTTCTCCGTTGATGAGGAACTGGAGGTATGGTCGTTTCCATGTTTCTTCGACTGCCATCACCTGCATTAGGTTGACCATAGCGATTTCTGTGTCCAGTTTTTCGGGTCCTTCATGACCTTCGGGCAGCGTAGCCCTCGAGTGTTCTGCTTCTTCGGGTGATCCCTTGGGGAATTTCCGCTTGATTGATGGCACGCAGATCTGTTCGAGGAACACAACCGGTGGCACCTTTGCGCAGGTGGAGCCGATGTTGGCGAGTCTGTCGGCTTCCTCGCTTTCTTCCGACGCGTCGGGCTCGCAGCCATCGAATTCTCCTTCGAGTGCATTGTAGAGCGCGCGGTACGCGATCATGTTTTTGGCGTGTGCGTCGCACTCATTCATCGTCTGCTGGACGACGAGGTTGGAGTCACCGTAGATGACCAGGCGTGTTGCGCCGCATATCTTTGCCATCCTCATGCCGTGGATGAGGGCTTCGTATTCGGCCTCGTTGTTGGAGGCTCGGAATTTCATCCGAAGGACGTACTTCATCTTGTCGCCTTGCGGGGAGGTCAGTATGACCCCTGCCCTTGCTCCAGCTTCTCGCTTGGAGCCGTTGAAGCGCATGGTCCATGACTGCGACATGTCTGGGGTGTCTGGCAGCTGCAGCTCCATCCAATGTACGAGGAAGTCCGGGAGGACTTGAAACTTGATTGCGAGTCGCTTCTCGTAGATGATGTCCAAGGGTGACAGTTCGATGCCCCACAGGGCCACGCGTCCTGTGGCCTCTGGATTATTCAGGATGCTGTTCAGGGGTGCCTCGTTGACAACCATCACCTGGTGCTCCTGGAAGTAATGGCTCAGCCGTCGAGCCGTCATGAACACGCCGTAGGCGAGCTTCTGGTAGTGAGGGTACCTCTGTTTTGTTGGTGTCAGTACCTCGCTGAGGTAGTAGATTGGGCGCTGGACCCCGTGGGTCTTGCCTTCTTCGGATCGTTCGACCACTAGTACGGTGCTGACCACCTGGTGTGTGGCTGCTATGTACAGCAGCAGAGGCTCGCGCTCCCTTGGCGTGACCAAGACGGGCGAGGTGGAGAGAAGCCGCTTGAGGCTTTCGAATGCGTTGTTGGCTTCCGGCGTCCACTCGAATTTATCTGCTTGGCGAGTACCGGTAGAATGGTAGGGCCTTCGCCCAAGCGGCTGATGAACCTGCTTAGCGCCGCTATTCGTCCTGCGAGCTGTTGGACGCCTTTGAGGTTTTTCGGCTTCTCCATCGTCATGATGGCTCTGATTTTCTTCGGGTTCGCCTCGATCCCTCGTTGAGAGATGAAGTACCCAAGCAGCTGACCCGATGGGACGCCGAAAGCGCACATTTCGGGGTTGAGCTTGATCCTGTAGCGATCAAGGTTGTCGAACGTCTCGCGGAGATCGTCGATAAGTGTCCTTGCCTCCTTGGTTTTTATCACTATGTCGTCAACATAGACTTGGACGTTGCGACCGATCTGGTCCTTGAGGCAGGCCTGCATGCATCACTGGTACGTGGCACCTGCGTTCTTTAGCCCGAAGGGCATTGTGTTGTAGCAGAATACTCCGAACGGTGTGATAAACGCCGTTTTCTCCTGATCTTCAACCTTGAGTCGAATCTGGTTATAGCCTGAGTAGGCGTCGAGGAAGGAGAGTTTCTCACAACCTGTAGTTGAATCGATGATCTGATCGATCCGAGGAAGAGGGAAGTGGTCTTTTGGGCAATGCTTGTTTAGTGACGTGAAATCCACGCACATCCGTAGGATGTCCGTGTCCTTCTTTGGGACCATCACTGTATTTGCAAGCCACTCGCTTTCCTTGATTTCCCTGATGAAGTCTGCAGCGAGGAGTCTATTGATTTCCTTGCCGATAGCTTCGGCTCGTGGCTCGGACAGCCTCCGGATGGACTGCTTGACTGGCTTGGTGTCTGGAAAGACGTTGAGTGCGGTTTCGAATTCCTCGAACTCCTGGCATGTCCGCAGGACACCAGGCGAAGATTTCCCAGCGCTCACGGAGGAATTCGACGAGCGCGCCTTCCTATGCTGGGCTGAGGTCGTTGGCGACCAGGGCCGTCTTGGAGGCATCCGTCGGATGGACCTGCACCTTCTTTGTGTTGACGGTGGAGTCGAAAGACATGTCAGGTGCGTTTTGCCTTGTGACTGGGGGTGCCCCATTGTCCGTCACCTCACGGAGCCTTACGAGCTCGTCTTGCATGCCGAAAGACTAGGAGATCTTGTTGAAATCCCTGTCGCATTGGTCCGATCGGGTGAAGCTCCCATGGACTATGATGACGCCCTTTGGCCCTGGCATCTTGAGCAGTAAGTATGCGTAGTGTGGGACTGCCAGGAACCTTGCGAATGCTACACGCCCAAGGATGGCATGGTATTGTGACGGCCAGTCCACTACTTCGAATTCGAGTCGCTCCTGTCGGAAGTTGTCCGCTTTGCCGAAGATGACATCGAGCCCTATTTTGCCTAGGGGGAATATGCCCTTCCCTGGGACGATGCCGTGGAACGTTGTGTCTGACTGTTCCAGGCTGCATTGCGGGATCCGCATTGCTGCTAGAGTGCTTGCGAACATTAGGTTGATGCCGCTGCCGCCGTCCATGAAGACGCGACTCATCTCGAAACCTCTGACCGGCCCAAAGACTGTGGCAGATGACTGGCGGGGATCCGCAAGGGTGATCCGCACGAGTGAATGTGATGTAGGACTCCGATCCGCTGAGGTACTCAGGGATGGCAGGTGGAGTTGCCATGGCCAGGTTGATTTGTCGGGTGATTTTCTTCTGCACCCTATTCGTGGGGCGTCCCTTCTGGATCATATTTAGGGATCCTTTCGGTGGGGGGTACCCGTTCCCGGCGTTGTTCTGTGCTAGTGCGACTAGTTGGTTTGGGCCTCCGATAGGCGGCGGTGGGGGAGCTCCATGTGCTATTTCACCTGGCGCGGGTGCGTTTCTGAACGCAGGGATTGGGGCTTGTTGCCTCATCTGCACCATGCTTTCGCTGAGTTTCTGGAACTCGCGGTAGTGCTTGAGCATGTGGCTGGCTTTCTTTTTGCCATCCTGCTTGTCGATGTAGAAGTGGATGGTGCATGGACCCGAAAGTTTGTCGTATGCTGAGGGTCCGTTGTCGCGGTCGCGGCGTTGCCACGACTGTGTTGGGCGTCCGCCGTCGCGAAGTTTCCTCCATGGTATCCTCCGCTATTGCGGCGTTGTCGCGCGACGTCGGCGTAGCCGGCCGCGACCATGTCGGGTCCGTCGCGATCGTCGTAGACGTGCGATCTCCTCTTGCTGCGGCGTTCCCGTCTTCGGCCGTAGTCGTCCTCTTCATCCGATTGTTCTCGGTGAATACAATCTTCGCCGTCGGCCCACCTGTTGGCGATGTCCATGAGGTGGTCGAGTGTTTTGGGCTTGACGCGCCCAAGTTCCTCCTTGAAATCTTGTCGTTTAACGCCGTCCCTGAAGGCGTCGATGGCCCTCTCTTCGGAGATGTGTGCTGCGGAGTTCTTGGTGGTAGACCAGCGTAGTATGTACGAGCGAATAGATTCGCCCGTTCTCTGAGTGCAGGCTCGCAACTCTTCGATTGAGGCAGGCCTCTTGCTGGTGCCCTTGAAATTTAGGATGAAGCTGTAAGCTAGCTCCTCCCAGCTTCGGATGGACCCTGATGATAGGCTGAGCGGACCACGCGCGCTACCGTCACCGCAATGAAGGCATTGCATGGCGGTTTCTTTGTTACCGTCGTGCAGCTTGACGGATGACAGATGATCACTGAGCCAGGCTTTTGGATCTTGCGTGCCATTGAACTTCGGAGTATCCGAAGGAAGCTTGAAGTTGCGTGGCATCTGTGTTCGCAGAACAGATCTGCTGAAGCATCGGGCTCCACAGAGTTCTCCTTCGTCTTCGTCCATCTCGGATTCAGACGAACATGCATGTTTGGCTCGCGCTTTGTCGATTTTGCGCTGTGTAAGCGCGTCTCTGGCGTCGTAGTCGTGTTTATGGTGACGCGAGCTCTTCTTCCTTCGAGGAAGGTCGTGTTCTTCTTCCTCTTCGGATGAAGGGGTGGGGCTCCAGTTGTGCCTGGCCGGAGCTTTCTTCTTTGGCTCCGCAGGAGCATCTTCGTGGAGCGCAGCTCCGACAAGTCCGAGTCCGGTGAGTGCGGACTTATGCATGGCTCTTTTCGGGTCCCCCTCCGGAGGTGGGTGGGCCACGAGATACGCAGTGGCTGCCATGATCGCAGCTTGCGGCGTCTTTGGGACGATGTTGCCGTCGGCGTCCATCTCCATGAACGATGTGTGGAGAGTTCGGGTCACGTCACGACGCTCCTTGGTATCCATGTTCTCCACCCGAGAGCGGTGCTTGTTTCCTTGGTTTCCGTTCGTGCTAGAGCCGGGAGCCATGGCAGAGAGCGCAGCTCGTCGCGCGCTAGACTCAGAGGCTGCTTGCTTGCATTTGTCAAGTGTTTCTTGCATCTTGACTTGCTTCTTGTGCTCCTCGATGAGGAGGAAGTGGTATGCCATCAGTAGTTCACGCGAGGCGTCTGCAGGTAGGACTATGTTGCCTGCTACGGCGCGGCGTGCCTGGACCCATCCTTCTTTGCTAAGTCGGATGACGTGGCCGTTGTTTTCCTCGTCGGGTGGTGGGGACTAGCTTCTTCTGTTCCCACCGTTTCCGCCGTTTCTGTCCTACGGGCTGGGGTTCGAGTTGGGCGGCGGGTTAGGCGTTTGCTGATCCACGTCGCTCTGGATGACTACAGCGCATTGGTAGCGCTCGTAGATTGGTTCTCAGCCGCATTTTCGGATCCGGAACCGTGAGGTCCTTCATCCGAAGGTGGATCACACAGATCGGAGTTGCAGCTGCTAACGTAGGAATCATCTGATGATGTTGTGCGAGCACGGTGTGGGGCCCACGAGGCGGCCTGATTGATGGTAGGGCACCCGCCAGAAGGCGGAGGTGCCGCTTTCCCCACCGAAGCGTAAGCTCGAACAAGATTTCGAGTCCGTCGCCTACGGGCTCGAAGTCCTTCATGGTGGCCGGCGAGTGGGCGGTGAAGTCGAAAGCGCCGAAGAGGAGGTGACTCTCTGTCGCCGCGGAGTTTTAGATCGATCGGGTCGGGACCGTCACGACCGCACAATCAGCAGCCCCGATTCCCACAGACGGCGCCAATTGACGAGGTTTGATCTCGTCAATGCCCATTGTTATGGACTTGGGTTTTGGAGAAGATGGGAATGCTGGATATCGTGGAACGGTTAACACACAAGCAACCAGGGGACACGAGATTTACCCAGGTTCAGGCCCCCGGAGGGAAAACCCTACTCCTGCTTGTCTTCTCTTGATTACGGCGGAACCGAAAGTTACAGGGTGCGCAGATTCGATCTGGCGTGGAGGTGCGTATGCGAAAGTATGAGTCGAGAGATCTAGGACGTGCCCTCCTGGCCTTTATATAGACTTAGGCAGGTCCCGGGCATAGTCCTAGTCGGTTATAGGTTCTAGGGTTTTACCCCTTTAAATTTCCTATCTACTCTTGTCTTGCTCTCCAAGGATTCGAAGGCGTCATGGGCCTGGGCCACCCCGAAAGTTTTCATGGGCCGACGTATATTTGCCGTGGGCCTTCCTTGGGCTGGACTAGGTATGCTGAGATCATGCACCCGCGAGGTATAACCATGTCACTGGGCGCCTGACCCAGCCCGCCTCCCTCCTGGCCCAGGCGGTACTTTGTACCGGCACTACCGGACCGGCCCGGTAGTACCGCCCGGGTGGGCCGGTACTACCGGCCGGCCCATCTCGCTAGCCTCCCCGCACCAGCTTGCCAGCCCACATCGCGCAGGTCAGCTGGCCCAGCTCGCTCAGCGCATGCCGCTCCGCTGCCTGCCTCGCGCCCATTTCGCTCGCCTTGTATCTGCCCCCTTTGCCACTGGCCTCAGGCCCTCTGCTCGCGTGCTGCTCAGCCTTCCGCTCAAGGCCACAATTGCTGGCCTTCCTGCTCAGCTTGCTCCTGTTTTCGGTCCTGTAGTACCGTCACTATCCTATCGGTCTGACCAAAAATTGTCCCCAACAGATTTTTGGGGCCCCTATTTAAGGCTTTGCCCGTTTTGAGTTTAGTGAGCTTCTCTCTTATATATTAGGCTAAGCTTTGTCCACACTTGCTCTAGATCTTAAAGCTTGCCTAATCTTTTTCCTCTGATGATTCTTGCCTATATTTGAGTGGAAGAGAGAGGAGATCTAGACCCACGTTTTGACCTAACCGATTCATCTCTTTGTGAGTGCATCTATGGGGATCTAGATTTTGGGGGATTTTGTGTCTCTCTTTGATTCCTCCTCTCTTGTTCCCCCCAATAGCTTTAGTAGCTTTGTTGGAACTTGAGAGTGAGGGATTTGAGCACCTTTGTGGTGTTCTTGCCATTTGCATTTGGTGCATCGGTTTGAGTTCTCCTCGGAGGATTTGGTTCGTGTTACTCATTGGAGCTTGTCCCTCTTGGGTTCTTGGAACCCTAGACGGCATTGTGGCCTTGGTGGCATTTGTTGGGAGCCTCCAATTAAGTTGTGGAGAAGTGCCCCAACCTTGTGAGAGGTTCCAGTTGCCACCGACAAGTGCACCGATAGTGGAAGCGTGGATCAATCCCATTGGGATGAGATTCACCGGAGAATAAGGGAGGCCTTTTGTGGCGTTGGTGGTTTGATACCACCCCCTCTCCAAACAAGACGTACTCCATGTTGGGAGGAACTCGGTAAAACATCGTTGTCCCCGCGTGCCTCGGTTATCTCTATACCCGAGCTCTTTACTTATGCACTTTACATTGTGATAGCCTTCGTGCTTGAAGTAGTATATATATCTTGCTATCACTTTGTTGCTTGTATTGCTTAGCATAAGTTGTTGGTGCACATAGGTGAACCTTAGTTGTTTCTAGGTTGTGTTTAACAAAGTAAACACTAGTTTTATTCTGCCCTTGTTGAGCCACTCTAGGAAAAGTTTTAATCGCCTATTCACCCCCCCTCTAGGCGACATCCGTATCCTTTCAATTGGTATCAGAGCCCGGTCTCTCATTTTAGGCTTCACCGCCTTGAGAGTAAAGATGTCGGCTAGGGGATTAGTGCACAAGGACACACTCACATTCGATGGCACAAATTATGATGTTTGGAAAATTCGCATGCTTAATTTATTTTGGGAAATTCACCCAATTATCGAGGGATATCTATATGTGGGTCTCTCTTCTCCTATGGATACCCAAAACGAATCTTTAGAGGAGAAGTTGAACTCTCATATAGATGCTCTAGCTACTAAAATTCTTTTGCATGTTGTGAGCAATGTAGTTCTTTCTTCTATCAAGCCTTATTCAAGCGCTCGTGAGATATGGACCAAGCTTCAAGATAAATATAGCAAGTCCAACATTATTAAGGACGATTGTGTTCCTTCCACTTCCGGTCGAGATGAGTTCTCATCGTCTACCACTTCACCAACATGTGATTTTTCACAAGGTAATGATATGGTGAGTGGTGATAGAAATTGCAATATGGGTAGTGATATTACTACTTGTAATCCTTCATCCCTATCTAGTTGCAATGATCTATCTTTGGACCTTAACACTTCTAGCACTCAAAACTCCTTACATGCTTGTGTTAATAGTCCTTGCATATCATGTAGAAATGACTTGAATAAATCTCATGATGATATGCTTGTGTTGTCTTGTTGCCATGATAAAAATGCTTCCATTTCCTCTAGTGCTTGTGTTGCTAACCATGTAGAGGAAAATGAAGATTCTATGGGCCAAGACAAGGTCTTGAAGAGAGCTACAAGTGCAATCTCATCATCACCTTCCTCCGGTTCTCACATGTGCCTTATGGCTAAGGGAACAAAGGTAACCTATTTGAATCCCATTGTATCTCATGATGATGATGAGGTTGAGAATGATAATGATGATTATAGAAGTAAGTATGATATTACCTCTATTAAGAAAATGGGAGAGGTTGTCTATAGCGCTCTCTTTGAAAATAAAATTGCTTCCTCCAACTTTCTTGAAATCTTGAATTGTGCCATAGAAGGCAATGATCTTATTGAGGAGCAAGAAAACTTAATTGATGAAAAGTTTGCACTTGAGCGTGAGTATGCTAATAAAGTTGCACAACTAAAGGACTCCCTTGAAGAAGAACAAACCACCAAAGAATCTCTTGAGAAGACTTTTACTCTAGAATTATCTAGAGTAAAGGAATACCATGATAGAGAACTTGCGGTGGCTAACTCCTTCAAGATTAAAAATGATGAACTTGAAGTTGCTTATGCTAAACTTGTTGAGGATTTTAAGCACCTCGAAAATGGCTCTCGGGTCATTAAGAGGGAGCTCATCAAACTCACCGAGTCACATGAGCAACTTAAAGCTTCATATTTAAAAGAGCTTGACAAGTTGCCCTCACCTCTTGCTAATAATAATGATGCTTGTGCTACTAACTCTATTTCTTGTGAAGCATCTATTTTGAAGGAGAATGTTGATCTAAAGGCTCAACTTGCTTTGCTAACTAGCAACTATGGGAAATTAGAAGAAAGTCATGATAAGCTCTCGAGGTCGCATGAGGATCTTCTAGTCTCCCATGGTATGCTAAAGTTAGCTCATGAGGCCATCGTGTCAAAGGTAACATCTAGTGGGCCTCATGTGGACATTAGCACTACATCTACTCCAAATGTTAATTGCCATGTGCTAGTCCTTGTAATTCATCCTCTCACAACCATGTTATTGTTGGAATTATGCCCTAGAGGCAATAATAAAGATGTTATTATTATAATTCTTGTTCATGATAATGTTTATATTCCATGCTAGAATTGTATTAAGCGGAAACATTAATACTTGTGTGGTTTGTGAACAACACCGTGTCCCTAGTACGCCTCTATGGACTAGCTCATTGATTAATGATGGTTAAGGTTTCCTAACCATAGACATGAGTTGTCAATTAATAATGAGATCATATCATTGGGAGAATGATATGGTGGACAGACCCAAACTAAGTGAAGCAATTAGATCGTGTCATCGTGTTCATCTTTGCGAAGCTTTTCCTATGTCAAATATTGTATTCCTTAGACCATGAGATAATACAACTCCCTGGTATCGGAAGAAAGCTTTGAGGTCATCAAACATCATCCTATGAGAGGGTGATCATAAAGGTGTCTCTCAGGTGATCGGAAAGTACCTGTTGGGTTGTATGTATCCAGATGGGATTTGTCCCTCCCAAGTCAGAGAGATATACTTCGGGCCCACTCGGTAATCGATATCAACACCACTTGAAAGCATGTGGTTAAGGAGTTAATCACAAAGTGATATTGGATTACAGAACGAGTAAAGTACTTGCTGTGAACGAGATTGAACTAGGTATGACGGTACCGACGATCGAATCTCGGGCAAGTAAAATATCGCGAGACGAAGGGAATATATATGGGATTGATTGAATCCTGGCATCGTGGTTCATCCGATATGACAATCGATGAATGTGTGGGAGTCAATATGGGTTTCCAGACCCCGCTGTTGATTATTGATAGAAGATCATGTCTGCATATTCTCGAACCCGCAGGGTCACACACTTAACGTGTCTCGACGCTAGGATAGATTGGATAATTGGTTTATGAGTTTTTGTTCGGAGTCTTGGATGGGATCCGGGACATCACGAGAGGTTCCGAAATGGTCCGGAGAATAAGATTCATATAAGGCAGTGCAGTTTTTGGAGTTCGGAATTGTTCCGGGTTAATCGGTATTGTACCGGAAGCTTCTAGAACCTTCCGGAGGGGGACCAACGTGGACCCACCTTCCGGGAGGGGGCATGGGCCTATGAGGGAGTGCCCTGGCCACTTTGGTCCAGGGGCACAAGGCCCCATAGGGCCCAGCCGGCCAAAGAGGGTTTAAACCCTAGATGGACCTTCTAGAAGGGGGGGTTTCCTTGCCCCCCACTCTTCCTCCTTGGGGCCGCCGTTTTGGGCTTGGCGGAGGGGCTAGGGCTGCGCCCCCCTCTATATAAAGAGGGGTGGGGGCGCACCACCCCTCTACACCTTCCCCTCCAACCCTAGCCGCCCTGCTGCCCTCCTCTCTCCCTCCCGACTGCTTGTAGGTGAAGCCCTGCTGCAGAAATTCTCCACCAATTGCACCGCGCCGTCGTGTTGTAGATCCAACCCATCTCTCCACCATACTTGCTGGACCAAGGAAGGAGGAGACGTCGAGGTGCTGCACGTGTGCATCTCACGGAGGCACCGCCACTTGTGGTGCTAGATCGGATCGGATCGCGAGGAGGAGAAGCGAGTACGACTACATCACCCACGTTCCGACGAACGTTCCGCTGTGCGAATCTTCAAGGGTATGAAGATCTAATCCAATCTCTCTCGTTGTTTGCATCTCCTAGATTAGATCTTGGATTCCCTCTGTTTGCATCCGTAGAAATTTTTGATTTACTATGGCGCGAAACCCTTCAGTGGTATCAGAGCTAGATCTATGCGTAGATGTGTTTCACGAGTAGAACGCAACATGGTTGTTGCGGGCGTTGATGTTTTCTGTTGCAAGCCTCTTGTTTGTGTTCTTCTTATGATGCGGGATAGTGAGATTGAAGCGGTCCAGGCCAACCTTACGCGACGTCGTTTGCGAGACCGGCTCCGCACTTGACGTGTGGCTTGTTCCACACATGCGGCTGGTGGATGCCTGTTTCTCTCACTATAGTTGTCATGGGTTTAACACCGGAGTTTGGCAACCATAATATCACCGTTGTGGCTTTCCGTAGGTAAGAATCGTTCTTAGCTTGCTACTCCCATAAGCCACGTAAAACATGCAACAACAAAGTAGAGGCGTCTAACTTGTTTTTGCAGGGAGTGTTTTCTGTGATATGGTATGGCCCAAGATGTGATGTGTATAATGTATGCGATGATCATGTTTTGTAATGTTTCATGACTTGCATGTCGATGAGTACACAACCGGCAGGAGCCATATGGTTGTCTTTATAATTGTGTATGACCTGCGAGTCAACTTCTTATACGCCATGTAATAGCTTTACTTTATCGCTAAGTAGTTAGCAATAGTTGTAGTTGCTATTCGTGGTGGAGGCAATCATGGTGGAGTGATGGAGGTCATGCCGGCACGCACAAGATGGAGATCATTGCGCGAAGATTGGCTATACCATGTCACATAAAGTTATATGCATGTTATGTTTATCCTTTTATGTATCTTATTATGCTCAGATCGCGACGGTAGCATTATAAGATGATTCCTCACTTAAAGATCAAGATAAAACTGTGTTCTCCACATGTATGCACCATTGCGAAAGTTCGTCGTGTCCAAGCATCACATGATGATCGGGTGTTATAGACTCTACGCTCACATACAACGGGTGCAAGCCAGTTTTGCACACGCGGAAATACTTGGGTTTGACTTGACGAGCCTAGCATGTCTGTACATGGCCTCGGAACACATGAACCGAAAGGTTAAGCATGAGTCATATGAATGATATGATCGACACTTCGTTGTCCACCATTGAAACCACATCTCTTCTCGTGATGATCGGATTAGGTGTGGTGAATTTGGATCATGTTCACTAAACAACTTGAGGGATGTTGAATTTAGTGGGAGTTCATCTAGTAATTTGATTAAAAGTTGAACTAGTTATCATGAACATAGTCTAATTTGTACTTGCAAATATTGTAGATCACATGGCTAAGTCCAACTTCAACTTCAACGTTTCTGCTGAGAAAGAAAAGCTTAGAAACAATGGGTCTAACTTCACCAATTGGTTCCGCAATTTGAGAATCATTCTCTCTGGCGGTCAAAAGGACTATGTCCTTGAAAGTGCGCTAGGTGACGCCCCTGCTCTAAATGCGCCGGCTGATGAGAAAGTTGTCTATCAGTCACGCAAAGATGATTATGGTGTGATTAAGAGCACCATGTTGTTTGCTATGGAATCGGACCTTCAAAATCATTTTGAAGACTATCCCGAGCCCTTTGAGATTCTCGAGGAGCTGAAAACCATGTTTCAGACTCAGGCCCGTTCTGAGAGATATGAGATCTCTGAGAAGTTCTTTAACTGCAAGATGGAGGAAGGGAGTTCCGTTAGTGAGCACGCCATAAAGATGTCGGGCTACACTCAAGGCCTTGAGCAACTGGACTGCAAGATTCCAGAGGAGCTCAAGATTGACAGAGTTCTACAATCACTCCCTCCCAGCTACAAAAGTTTTGTAGTGACTCATAATCAGATTGGTTCCACTGATACGATCACCGAGCTCTTCGCAAAGCTGAAGGCTGCGGAGGTGGACATCAAAAAGGATAATCATGTGTTGATGGTCAACAAGCCCTCCTTTAAGAAAGGTAAGGGTGCAAAGAAGCCCTTCAAGAAAGGCGGTGGCAAGCGCGTTGCCCCTGCTGAGAAGAAGCTCAAGTCTGGTCCTAAGCCGAACACTGAGTGCTTCTATTGCAAGGACAAGGGTCACTAAGCTTATCGTCCAAGTACTTAGCGGACAAGAAGGCTGGCACCATCAAAGGTATATTTTATATACATGTTATTGATGTTTTCCTTACTAGCCCTCGTTGTAGTGCACGGGTATTTGATACTTGGTTCGTTGCTAATATTTGTAACTCGAAGCAGGAGCTACGGAATAGACGGGCGAGGGATGAGGTGACGATCTTGGCGTTGGCAACGGATCAAGAGTTGATGTGATGGCGTCAGACGCTCTCCTTAGTTTTACCTTCGGGATTAGTTTTAAACCTTAATAAATGTTATTATGTGCCTGCGTTGAGCATGAACATTATTTCTGGATCTTGTTTATTGCAAGATGGTTATTCATTTAAATCGGAGAATAATGGTTGTTCTATTTATATGAGTAACATCTTTTATGGTCATGCACCTCTTGTGAATGGTTTATTTCTTCTAAATCTCGAAAGGGATGAAACACACATCCATAACATTGAGGCTAAGAGATGCAAAGTAGATAGTGATAATACTACTTATTTGTGGCACTATCGTCTAGGTCATATTGGTGTAAAGCGCATGAAGAAACTCCATTCTGATGGACTTTTGGAGTCTCTTGATTTTGAGTCATTTGACACATGCGAACCATGCCTCATGGGCAAGATGATCAAAACCCCGTTCTCCAGTATGATGGAGCGAGCAACGGACTTGTTGGAAATCATACATACCGATGTGTGCGGACCGATGAGTGTTTCGACGCGCGGTGGATATCGCTATTTTATCACTTTTACCGATGACTTAAGTAGATATGGGTATATCTATTTAATGAAACATAAATCTGAAACATTTGAAAAGTTCAAGGAATTTCAGAATGAAGTGGAGAACCATCGTAACAGAAAGATTAAGTTTCTACGATCCGATCGTGGAGGTGAATATTTGAGTTATGATTTTCTCACGCATCTTAAAGCAAGCGGAATCATTTCACAACTCATGCCACCTGGAACACCACAGCGCAATGGTGTGTTTGAACGCCGGAATCGAACTTTATTAGATATGGTCCGATCGATGATGTCTCTTACTGATTTGTCGTTATCATTTTGGGGTTATGCATTAGAAACCGCTGCATTCACTTTAAATAGGGCACCATCTAAATCCGTTGAGACGACACCATATGAACTGTGGTTTGGTGCTAAACCTAAGTTATCGTTTCTTAAGGTTTGGGGATGAGAAGCTTACGTCAAGAAGTTGATGTCGGACAAGCTCGAACCCAAAGCGGAGAAATGCGTCTTCATAGGATACCCTAAGGAAACTATTGGGTATACCTTCTATCACAGAACCGAAGGCAAAGTGTTTGTCGCAAAGAACGGTTCCTTTCTTGAGAAGGAGTTTCTCTCGAAAGAAGTGAGTGGGAGGAAAGTAGAGCTAGACGAGGTTATTGAACCTTCTCTTGAATTGGAGAGTAGCGCAGCACCTGAAATTGTTCCAGTGCCGCCTGCACCAATAATAGAGGAAGCTAATGATAAGGATCATGAAGCTTCAGACGATGCTGCTACTGAACGTCGCAGGTCGACAAGGTCGCGTGCCCCTCCTGAGTGGTACGGCAACCCTGTCTTAACTGTCTTGTTAGTAGAAGACAGTGAACCTACGAACTATGAGGAAGCGATGATGAGCCCAGACTCTGAGAAATGGCTAGAAGCCATGAAATCCGAATTGGGATCCATGAGCGAAAACCAAGTATGGACTTTGGTGGACCCTCCTAGCGACCGAAAGGCCGTTGAGTGCAAATGGATTTTCAAGAAGAAAACGGACGTGGATGGTAATGTTACCGTCTATAAAGCACGGCTTGTCGCGAAAGGTTTTCGATAAGTTCAAGGTGTTGACTACGATGAGACTTTCTCTCCCATAGCGATGTTTAAGTCTATTTGGATTTTATTAGCAATTGTTGCGTTTCATGATTATGAAATTTGGCAGATGGATGTCAAGACTGCGTTCCTAATGGAAACATTGATGAAGAGTTGTATATGATGCAACCCGAAGGCTTTGTCGATCCTAAGGATGCTGATAAAGTATGCAAACTTCAGCGTTCCATTTATGGACTGAAGCAAGCATCTCGGAGTTGGAACCTTCGTTTTGATCAAGTGATCAAGAGCTTTGGATTTGTTCCAAATTGCTACGAAGCTTGTATCTACAAGAAAGTGAGTGGGAGCTCGGTGACATTTCTGGTACTATATGTGGATGACATATTGATTATTGGAAATGACATTAACATGCTTAACGATGTGAAGAGTTATTTGAACAAGTGTTTTTCAATGAAAGACCTAGGTGAAGCTGCTTATATATTGGGCATCAAAATCTATAGAGATAGACAAAGGCGCTGATAGCTTTAAGCGGTACATACCTAGACAAAGTTACGAAAAGGTTCGAATGGATAAGGCAAAGAAAGGTTCGGTGCCTATGTTGTCGTAAGATATTGAGCAAGGCTCGAGGTCCATTCTGATGAAATGATAGGGAAGCTATGAGCAAAGTGCCTTATGCCTCGCCATAGGTTCTATCATGTATGCCATGCTATGTACTAGACCGGATGTGTCCAATGCTCTTAGTTTGACGAGCAGATATCAAAGTGATCCAGGAGTGGAACACTGGACAGCCGTGAAGAACATCCTAAAGTACCTAAATAGGACTAAAGAAATGTTATTAGTCTATGGAGGTGATGAACAACTCGTCGTAAAGGGTTAACGTCGACGCTAGTTTTGATACCGACAAGGATGATTCTAAATCTCAGACAGGATACGTTTATATTTTGAATGGAGGAGCTGTGAGCTGGAAAAGCTACAAGCAAAGCGTGATCGCGGGATCTCTGATGAAAGCGGAATACATGGCTGCTGCGAGCGTCAAGTGAAGGAGTTTGGATCGAAACTTCATCACTGAGCTTGGCGTGGTTCCAAGTGCATTGGACCCACTGGAGATATTGTGTGACAACACTGGCGCCATAGCACTCGCTAAGGAACCAAGATATCATCCAAAGACCAAGCATATCAACCGCAAGTTTCATATAATCCGAGATTATATAGCAGATGGAGATCTGAAGATTAGCAAAGTACATACAGATCTGAATGTCGCAGATCCATTGACTAAACCTCTTCCACGTGTAAAACATGATCAGCACCTCAGTGCCATGGGTGTGAGATTGTTGCCAAATGTAAACTAGATTATTGACTCTAGTGCAAGTGGGAGACTGTTGGAATTATGCCCTAGAGGCAATAATAAAGATGTTATTATTATAATTCTTGTTCATGATAATGTTTATATTCCATGCTAGAATTGTATTAAGCGGAAACATTAATACTTGTGTGGTTTGTGAACAACACCGTGTCCCTAGTACGCCTCTATGGACTAGCTCATTGATTAATGATGGTTAAGGTTTCCTAACCATAGACATGAGTTGTCAATTAATAATGAGATCATATCATTGGGAGAATGATATGGTGGACAGACCCAAACTAAGCGAAGCAATTAGATCGTGTCATCGTGTTCATCTTTGCGAAGCTTTTCCTATGTCAAATATTGTATTCCTTAGACCATGAGATAATACAACTCCCTGGTATCGGAAGAAAGCTTTGAGGTCATCAAACGTCATCCTATGAGAGGGTGATCATAAAGGTGTCTCTCAGGTGATCGGAAAGTACCTGTTGGGTTGTATGTATCGAGATGGGATTTGTCCTCCCAAGTCGGAGAGATATACTTGGGCCCACTCGTAATCGATATCAACACCGCTTGCAAGCATGTGGTTAAGGAGTTAATCACAAAGTGATATCGGATTACGGAGCGAGTAAAGTACTTTTGCCGTGAACGAGATTGAACTAGGTATGACGCAAGGTACGATCGAATCTCGCAAGTAAAATATCGCGAGACGAAGGGAATATATATATGGGATTGATTGAATCCTGGCATTGTGGTTCATCCGATATGATCATCAATGAATGTGGGAGTCAATATGGGTTTCGACCCGTTGATTATTGATAGAAGATCATGTCTGCATATTCTCGAACCCGCAGGGTCACACACTTAACGTGTCTCGACGCTAGGATAGATTGGATAATTGGTTTATGAGTTTTTGTTCGGAGTCTTGGATGGGATCCGGGACATCACGAGAGGTTCCGGAATGGTCCGGAGAATAAGATTCATATAAGGCAGTTTTGGAGTTCGAATTGTTAAGTTAATCGGTATTGTACCGGAAGCTTCTAGAACCTTCCGGAGGGGGACCAACATGGCCCCACCTTCCGGGAGGGGGCATGGGCCTATGAGGGAGTGCCCTGGCCACTTTGGGCCAGGGGCACAAGGCCCCATAGGGCCCAGCCGGCCAAAGAGGGTTTAAACCCTAGATAGACCTTCTAGAAGGGAGGGTTTCCTTGCCCCCCACTCTTCCTCCTTGGGGCCGCCGGTTTGGGATTGGGGGAGGGGCTAGGGCTGCGCCCCCCTCTATATAAAGAGGGGTGGGGGCGCACCACCCCTCTACACCTTCCCCTCCAACCCTAGCCGCCCTGCTGCCCTCCTCTCTCCCTCCCGACTGCTTGTAGGCGAAGCCCTGCTGCAGAAATTCTCCACCAATTGCACCCATGCACAGGTTGTAGATCCAACCCATCTCTCCACCATACTTGCTGGACCAAGGAAGGAGGAGACGTCGAGGTGCTGCACGTGTGCATCTCACGGAGGCACCGCCACTTGTGGTGCTAGATCGGATCGGATCGCGAGGAGGAGAAGCGAGTACGACTACATCACCCACGTTAAATGAGCGTTCACAGGCGTAATCTTCAAGGGTATGAAGATCTAATCCAATCTCTCTCGTTGTTTGCATCTCCTAGATTAGATCTTGGCTTTCCTCTGTTCGCATCCGTAGAAAATTTTGATTTACTATGCCGCAAAACCCTTCAGTTATATCTCGTGATGAATTACATTCCGTGCCTTGTTGCTCTAACAATGTAGCACCTACTTCCTCTAGTACTTTTGTTGAAACTAACCGTGTAGAGGAAATCAAAGAGCTCAAGGCTCAAGTCACTTCTTTGAAGAATGACTTGAAAAAGGGTTATCAAGGGAAGGTCACACTCAACAAAATCTTGAGTGTGCAAAAATCCCCCAATGACAAGAGTGGGCTTGGATTCAACTCCAATGTCAAGAACAAGTCCACTATCAAGTTGAAGCACAAGGACAACAAGAAGAATGGCCTAGATCAAGTCAAGAATCTGGCCAACATTGTTTGCTTCAAGTGCAAGGAAGAAGGGCACCATGTTAGATCTTGCCCATTGAAGAAAAAGCCTCTTAGTGTGAAGCAACAAGGGAAGCGGCCTCAAGCTCCACCTCAAGTCATTAATGGGCCTCTTCCTAAGAGGACTACTCGAGCTCTTCCTCGAGTTGTGGCTTCTCCTAAGAAGAAAGATGGCAAGAGTAGAACTTGCTACATATGCCGTGAGAAGGGGCATATTTCTTCCTCATGCACTCTCGGTATCTCTTCATCCAACCCTATCATTATTGATGATGCTTATTCTCTTTGTAAGGATGAGGTTGGCAATGTGTTTGCCAAATTTGTTGGTGCTCAATGTGGTGTCAAGAAAAGATCCATTTGGGTTGCGAAGCCTATTGTGACTAACCTCTTAGGACCCAACTTGGTTGGGGACCAACAAGCCAAAACTTGATCAATAGGTGTGTTGGAGGGCATTGGAGTCTTGGCTACATTATGAAGAATTGAGGGATCTTCATCAATTATTATTGTCAAGCCAATCCATTTGGATTATCTTGATTATATTATATTTCCAATGTTCCTCCTTGCGGTAACATATGCTAAACTCTTTACATTGAAAGTTACTCGCCCCCTTGTGCATGTGTTGGTTTTGTATCTTCCATGCTTTTGTACATGTTGTGCTTTCCACTTAATTATCTTGAGGTATCAAGTATATTTGTATATGATTAGGTGGCACACCATGTATGTGTGTTTCTTGTATTGAAGCCTTAATTGATTATATTTGATATCTTGTTTGGCTCTTGTGAGAGATTAGTGGATTATCCCATTTTGGGGTAGTGTTATGCTTGGGCATTCCACAATCCTAAAATTGTGTGTACATGAGGAATACCACCTAGTATTTATATTGGATTATTGTCTAAGTCTCTATGTGGTATAATTCTCATGAGAAATTTAAGTTTTATAATGTCCATTAATCATCTCTATTTGTATCCTTTTGCCTCGGGTTGGCTTTATGGTAATATCACATTATGGGGGAGTCATATGCTTAGTGCATATTACAAATCCTAGGAAATGTGAATATTCGAGGTTGTGTCACTTAGAATTGATATTAATAATTATCTAGCACCTATGTGACACATTTGCTCATACAATTTCCAATTTGCTTGAATGGCTTTATTGATCTTATTTTGGATCTTGTATATGAGAGTGTTTCTTGGTATGTGTTTCCTCATATTTAGATATATATATATCCTCATGGAAACCATTTGCTTCAAGTTACTCTAATCACTAGTGATTGTGTGACTATTGGAAGCTACCAAGAATCTTGTTAGAAGTATCATGCTTAATTCTTATCTTTTGTTATATGCTTCTTGTTGTGACTATGATCTTGGATATCCATGCTAGCTATCTTGGGAAAATTATTCCCAATATTTCTTGTCCTTGGACAATGAGTACTCAATTTATGGTAGAATTTATTAATCATATTCACTTTGGCCTTTGTTTAATTTTATCCTATCTTTGGCCAAGAAAATGTTTTGTGTTGTCTCTCAAGCCTTCCTTGCTTCTTGCGGATCTTCTTATTTTACTGATATCCTATTGTGTTTTACTTATTGTAGGTACTAGTGATGATCCCATTTGTGTGCATTTTGAATTTAAAAGGAAAATCCTACATAATGCACTATCCATGGGGGAGCTCTCCTATATTATTTAGAACACTCATATTTATGCTTCTTTGTTTGATCCATATCGGGTCTTATGTGCTTGGAACCTCAATCTTTTCATTTTGGTATTTTGTGCCATCATGAGAAGTTTGGGGTGTTTTGGTTTCTTGTTAAAACCTTGCCCTTTTTGGGAGTTGGTTTTGTCTCATTCCTTGTTTCATGATTTGACCATTTTAGAATGAGATAAATCCTTGAGCATTTTTAGTTCTATCTATCTTTTGCTCTTTTGGTTTTAACCTAGTTCATTTGTTGAACTTGTGATCTTTCATGTGTTGAATTGGTTCTTTGATACAATTTGGACATCGTTTGTCATGTCACACTCTTGTGTGTGCAATCTCGATTTACTTGGTGTGTTTGTTCAAATTGTATCTCCTTTTTGGTTCTTGAGAGCTTTATGCATGCATATTTACTATATGTTTATATTATGGCATGCTTGCTTTCTTTGATCCATTATATAGGGGAAACTCCACCAATTCCCATCGGCTAAGTTGTGCATGAAATTCAATTTCATATCAATATGAACATATTTATGTGGAGTCTCTCCTATGTATTGTAGTTGCACTAACTACATTGGACCCAATATGTTTGGGGACCATTTTTGTACTTAATTGTGTTTTAGGTGCATTGGGGATATATTGTATGCTTGTCTCTCAATTTTGAATAAGTGGTGCATACATGAAAATTTGAGGCAAGCTATAGGATGATCAACGAATTCATATCCTCTACATCTTACCAATTATATCTCGGTAACAAGTATCTCTTGCTCATGCATATTTATCTTACTTCCAACCTTTTGTAGGTTGCATCTTGGCATGAATCTTGTTATTGTATTTATTGTTGTATCTCTAGCCATGGTATTAAGAGAACTCTCTATTGTAAATGTGTATAAGTTGAGATGAGTGCATATAATTGGGACTATAAAAAATCATGCATATGATCCATCAATCCCAAATATGTCAATCTAGCAACTTTATTGCCTGTCTTTTCCTCAACTTCTCTCATGTGCAATAGTGAGACTATGCTAGTTGATTTTTCCTTATTAGAGTGATACTTGTTGCCTTTTCTCCATATATTCCAACTTTCTCCTTTTCCCTTGGTGATAGTTGTAATATATGTAGTGTGTTGGTGTTTGAAGCTCATTAATGTACAATAAGATATATTTGAGCCTTTGGTCGTGCTTTGAAGAAAAAATCTTATTGGTATATGTTATGACTTCATTTTTGCTTTCATGTGCTTTCTTGTATATCTTCTTTATGTGTGCATATGTCTTTGTTGGCATATGTCTTTGAGATGTTTTCCACTTAGAGACATATACACATATGAGAAGATAATTTTAGTTGAATTTTATTCCTTGGATACCACCTTTTATTCCTTTTTTTGGTGGCTTCCAAATTTATTTGCCTATGAGTGCTTGTTCCTTTTGTTTCATCTTCGGGCACTCATATTTGTTCTCTCATGCCTTGTATTGTTAAATGAATATGGAGAAGTGAGGATTCCATGATTATGCACCTTGATCCCAAATACAATTATCATAATTGGTGCATTATCTTTGGGGAGCTCATCTAATTCATTTAATAATGCTCATTTGTCTTCTTTCTCACTTATTGTGCCTTAAAGGTTTATGGAGGAGTGAGGATTCCATATTTGTGCATTTTTGTATTGAGATACAATGATTCTAAAGTATGCACAAATCTTGGGGAGCTTATCTATTTTATTTAAGCATTTATTTGATCTTTCATTTGTTGTGTTTTAAATACCTATGGGGGAGCAAGGATTCCATATTTGTGCAATATGTATTATAATGCATTTATTTTGAATTATGCACAAATCTTGGGGAGCTTCTCTATTTATTATTTAAAGCACTCTTTTGCTCATATCATAATATCTCATAGTTTCCATTTGAACTCATTTGTTGTTTTCAATTGGTTTGTCGGACCTTGTAATTGCTTGCATCATTTGGCTTTATTTTGGCAATCTTCGGGTCCTCGCTATAGTCCTACTCCCTCCCAAGTATTCATCATTGGATATGTGCGAAGGCACACCTTTGGAGGAATTACTACTATATTTGCCTTCTAGAACTTGTCACCCATTTCGGTAATCGATGCCAATGGGGGAGAAGTTTTAGAGGGTTTAAGGGAAGTTGGTTTATGCATTGAGTTTGTTCTTGTGCATTTGCCTCTCATGATCTTGCATCTTTGTTGTTGCTTAGCATGTGGTATATATAGAGGAAACTCCACCAATGATAATGATTGGCAATATATGCAATGAAATTCAAGTTCATCACACATGCATAGATTGTGGGGAGTTTGCTCTATATATGGTCTTACCAATATCACATACTTTTATATTATTTGTTATTGGTATTACCATTTTATTCATTAATATTCCTTATATAAACCCTCTTAAAGGGATTGTCATCAATTACCAAAACGGGGGAGATTGAAAGAACATGTTGGGCCCCCATGTGTGGTTTTGGTAATTAATGACAATCTTTATGGACTAATGTGTGTATTAAGTTATACTTGTAGGATTTGTCCATTGGCATCGCTTGGAGCATGTGTTGGCTTCAAGGTCGATGAAATGCAAAGAAGATATGTTGTGCAAGCTCAATATGCGAGGTCGATGATGAGGAATTAAGAAAGGCGTTCCAACTTGAGAAGGGCAAGACCGTCTACATTGAGCTCAAGTGGAATGATCAAGGCAAAGGTATAATCTTGATAGGTTTTCCCTTTTGCCGGTCTCACGTTGTGTGTGTGAGACCGGGTTTAGGATAGATAACCGTACTATCAAGAGGGGCTCTCGTATGAGTAATTCAGTCACATCGTTCGGAGAGAGATCAAACCTTTGCATACTTGCATCATTGTATTTGGTTGTTATTTGGTCTTATCCATGTGAGTATATAGAGCTTGTGGTAATATCCATAACAAGCTCTTGTTCATCAAAATCGGATCTCCCATATGTATCTTGTTGCGATTTTGATTTATGCGGCTTTTCAGTTTCTCACCAAGTGAGGTATCTCACATTATATTAATTGATACACTCCCACTTGGTGATAATAAATATTTCCACTTTTGATTGGGAATCCCTTGTTGTCCTCTATCCAACGCAATTGGAATCGGGTCAATCGGAGTCTCCAATCAAAAGTTATGACCGTTTATATATCTGCCATTTTAATTAAAAAAGAAAAAGATTTTTTCTGGGCTGTCCGGTACTACCGGGCCCCATACCGGACACGCCTGACCCAGCCCGCCTCCCTCCTGGCCCAGGCGGTACTTAGTACCGGCACTACCGGACCGGCCCGGTAGTACCGCCCGGGTGGGCCGGTACTATCGGCCGGCCCATCTCGCTAGCCTCCCCGCACCAGCTTGCCAGCCCACATCGCGCAGCGCCTTGTTTCGGCCAGCCATGCCTTGCTCCCTTGCATGCAGCTCCCGCTCCACCGCCCTCGCGCCCAGGTCGCTCATGCCTCTGCCCTCCCACTCATGGCGTCGCCTGCTTTGTAGCCCGCCTGCGTCGCTCACAGCGTCCTGCCCTCTGCTGTCAGCATTCACGCCTGTCCTCTGCCGCTCTAGCTTGGCTTGGCCTCTCTGGCCTTCCCTCTTAGCGCCCGTACCAGTGGCTTGCTTGTGGCTTTGGGCCCCGCGTGCACTACCACTGGCTGCTGTACCTTTTCCCTGGTTTCGCTGCTGGGTTCGTTGGTCAGAGTCTGGGTCCGATCCGATCACTAGGTCTGACGAAAAGAAGTTGTCCCAACGGTCAGATTTTTGGGGCCCCTATTTAAGGCTTTGCCCGTTTTGAGTTTAGTGAGCTTCTCTCTTATCTATTAGGGTAAGCTTTGTCTACACTTGCTCTAGATCTTGAAGCTTTCCTAATCTTTTCCCTCTGATGATTCTTGCCCATATTTGAGTGGAAGAGAGAGGAGATCTAGACCCACGTTTTGACCTAACCGATTCATCTCTTTGTGAGTGCATCTTTGGGGATCTAGATTTTGGGGGATTTTGTGTCTCTCTTTGATTCCTCCTCTCTTGTTCCCCCAATAGCTTTAGTAGCTTTGTTGGAACTTGAGAGTGAGGGATTTGAGCACCTTTGTGGTGTTCTTGCCATTTGCATTTGGTGCATCAGTTTGAGTTCTCCTCGGAGGATTTGGTTCGTGTTACTCATTGGAGCTTGTCCCTCTTGACGAGGTTTGATCTCATCAATGCCCATTGTTATGGACTTGGGTTTTGGAGAAGATGGGGATGCTGGAGATCGCGGAACGGTTAGTAAACAAGCAACACGGGACACGAGGTTTACCTAGGTTCAGGCCCCCGGAGGGAAAACCCTACTCCTGCTTGCTTGCTCTTGATTACGGCGGAACCTGTGATTACAGGGGTGCGCAGATGCAATCTGGCGTGGAGGTGTATATGCGAAAGTATGAGGTCTGAGATCTAGGTCGTACCCTCCTGGCTTTATATAGACTTAGGCAGGTCCCAGGCACAGATCTAGTCGGTTACAGGTTCTAGGGTTTACCCCTTTGAATTTTCTATCTACTCTAGTCTTGCTCTCCAAGGATCCGAAGGCGTCATGGGCCTTGGCCACCCGAAAGTCTTCATGGGCCGGCGTATATTTTCCGTGGGCCTTCCTTGGGCTGAACCAGGTATGCTGAGGTCATGTATCCGCGGGGTATAACCATGTTAGTAGCCCCCGAGTGTTCAGTCGAATCGTAGATTCGGCTGAGGACTCTTCAATCCTTCGGGGTGCAACTTTGTCTTTCAAGAGAATGTGTAGGGATTGTTGATGCCTGTGCCTGACTCTCCCGACGGATCAGGGTCAATTAACTGTCTTAGGACAAAACAACACGATCTTCTTCAGGTTCGAGTCCCTCGACTCGAACCTGGAACATATGCTGGTGTAATTCGACTCAGGCCACGGAGGACTTACAGGAGTGGAATTCCAGTGAATTTAATTGATGTACCCAACGCGTCCGTCGGGATTTTTCATCGCGCTTTGTTGCGCAGGTTTATACTAGCGAGCCTTGATCATATGCGTTACTAGGCCATCAGATGATATCTGTAGGTCTTATCTTTGCGTCGCAGACACAACATCCGAATTTTATCACCGCGGAGGTGTTTCGGGTAGCCAAGGAGAATGCTACTCACTTAGCGTTTAATTGGGGCAGAGTTGCCGAAAAGTTTTTTGCGTACTGATCCGAAGGATCGCAGTCAAAAATTTATAGGGTGCGCGACCAACGCTCCCTATGGGAGTAGCCCCCGAGTGTCTGTTCGAGTCGTAGACTCGAGCGGAGACTTTAATTCAGCCGTTGTTCAGTGTCAGGTCCGTAGGACACAAATTTTTCGGATGCTTAAATCCATCCTCCCTATGGGAGTAGCCCCTGAGTCCGTAGTGGATTCGTTGACTCAACGTAGGACTCGAAGAAACAGTTCAGTGTTGTAGCGTGTTGTTCATTTTTTGGTGCGGCCGCTCGATAGGAGTAACCCAGTAATTAGTCGAATCGTGGATTCGGTGAGTATTCTTAGCTTTGAAGCGAAGAAATTGTATTGCTAGTATAGCTTTTGATAGCGTCGATCTTGACGATCGGTGACCTCAAGCGTCTGCTGCGCGGAATGACTTATTTGGGCGAACATGGGTCCCACTTTCTGACCTTGAATTGACCGGTCACGCGCGGCGTGGAGATAATTACAGCGTCGCCTCGATTTCCACGCGTAGTGGACGACGTGTTAGCGACGGTTTGTTGTGATGCTGACACGTGTATGGCCAGATCCTGCCGTTGGCGTTAGGTCTTCTCGATGGACGGTTGTCGTGCATCTTCTTCGTATTTATAATCATTGGGGGAAAACATTAGTCTGTTTTCACTGCAGCTATTCGCGTTTCACTGCTTCCTTGTTCTCTGAGAGTTCTTGCTGCGCGCTGGAATATCCTCGGACATTTCCTTCTTCCATCCTATGTTCTCGCCGCCGGTGCCGCCGTACCGCAATGGGGAAACCGAAGAAGTCTTCTTCTGTAGTTGGAACCAGCGCTGCTGGAGGGAAGAGTGCTGCCGCTACCCGTGTCACCGACGGTGGCTAGCGGCGATCGGAGACGCGGGAGAGTGATCTCCACAAGCTTCGTGAGCGGGGCTTGATCCCGCAGGATAGGGAGGCCATCAAGCTCCGAGGAAACAAGGTAATCCCCTGTCCCCCCGCTGGGTTTCGGGTTATGTTCCTTGCCTTCGTTCTTCGCGCCTTTTCCTTCCCAGTCCACGACTTTCTTCGTGGACTGCTTTTTATTTACGGCGTCCAACTGCATCATCTTTCCCCCAATTCTCTTCTTCACATTGCTTGTTTTATCACTTTCTGCGAGTGCTGGCTTGGTATCGAGCCGCACTTTGGCCTCTTCCGGAAACTCTATTTTGTGAAGAGGCAATCTGGTTCGGATGGTGTTTATCCCATTGGGGGTTGCATCATCTCCCTCAAACCCAATCTTCTTTTCTTATCTTTTTCCATGTCCGAATCTATCCAGTACTGGCGGAGGCGATGGTTTTATATCCGCGACTCCACAGTGGCTGGGCAGGATTTTGGTCTTGCTCCTTTCGACCCCTCCCAAAAGATTGAGCCGAAGAGGTCCTGGAAAAACCAGATCTTAGATGGCGAGGTAGCGGAGATTGAGGCTCTCTATCATCGAGTGGAGGATCTCCAGCTGATTCCGGAGAAGGAGGTGAACGGTGTGGATATCATCCGCACTTTTCTTAAGCGTCGGGTGCAGCCGCTCCAGGCTAGGGCGCACCCGATGTTTCTTTATGCTGGTACCCGACGAGGGTTTCGGCTGAAGAATTCTCCAGGGGAGATCTCGATGGTGTCCTTCGCCCGCTTCTGAAGTTCAAGGCTAGAGAGGATATCCCGGGGAAGTCGCTGACTTCTCCGTTTTCTGCTTCTCGGCCTATTCCACAGGTGTAGATTCGGGTTGTGCGCGTAGCACTTTTTTCGACTGCATTGTATTTGAATTTGTTTGCTAACAAATTTTCTTCTTCTGTGCAGGAGTTCAAGGTGCCGGGCATGTCGCCACCGCTTCCCGAATTGTTTTCGGCTGCACCGGACAATGAGGTAGTGGATTCCATGTCCGAGCTGCCATCGACGCGATCTCCGGCTGAAGAGGCAAACGAGTCGAGCAAGGACCACACTCGCAAGCGGACACGAAGCTCCAGCGAGTCTTCGGATGCCTCGACTCCTCTGACTCCTAGGAATCCGTTGTGGCTTGAACGTCACAGTGATGGGCATGGAGGCTCTTCCTCTCCTATTCCTGCCGTTCCCGTGCGGGCTGTGGCACCGCACCCGCCCGGCGAAGCGGAAGAAGGAAGAAAAGAAGGAAGAGAAGAAAGAGGAGAAGAAGGTTCGGAGGACCCCTCCTGTATTCGACCTGAGCGAGCTTGACTCGTAAGTTTCCTTAGTCCTGCACTGCCTTTTCTTGCCTGTTTACTTTGTACTTGTGCTAATTTGTCCTTGTGCAGCCACTCCTCCAATGACTCCTCCAGCGATGGTGCTCGGGAGATGATGGGGGAGTCGAAAGTCGCGTTTCCTCCTCCTCAGACGGTGGCTACCTCTGAAGGCGCTGCTCCAGACCCTTCTCTGCAGGAGGTTCAGGTGGTTGTGCCTCAGAAAACGGCAAGCAGACCTTCGGAGTCATCGTCGGATCATGTGAGTAGTTCTGCCTCCTGCCACGGGGGAAGCCCCTAAGCATCTGTAAAGGAGTTTTGTTGTTTGTTCTTCCTTCGGGTCTCGGGGGGAGCCCCTGAGCGCTTTCGTGTGTGTAGTTTGCTTCTGCTCTTTCTTTTGGGCGTAGCCCCCGAGTCCTTCTTTTGACTAGTAGGTTTTTTTCCTGCAGCCTTTTGTGCAAGATGCCAAGCAGTGCGGTGACAGCAGCACTGGAGGCCGTTCAAACAGCTTCAAGGTACTTTTATGCCTTGGTCTTTGCTTCTTCTTGTATTCTTGTCCTGTTATCCGACGTTTGTATTGTTTAAATGCAGAGGAGCACAACACCTCCCTTCTTGAGATTGATTCTCTCAAAAAGAGCCTCGGTCAAGCGGAGAAGAAAGCCGAGGTCGCCGTTGGTGCGAAGGAGCGCCTTGAGCTGGAGCTGGCCACTGCGGCCGAGGCTAAGGAGCGCCTACAACGGGAGGCCACGGACCGCGAGGAGAAGCTTGCCACCGCCATGGCTTCGCGCGAGAGAGAGGTGGCCGGCAAGCTTATGGCGGCTGCCAAGGCTGTTTCGGGTGAGTATCTTCACCTTCCTATTTTGATTTTCTTGTCTTTCTTTTGCGGTGCTGTCGTTCATTCTTCTTCCTTGTTGTCTTAGATGCTGCAGGCATTTAGTTTGATCGCGGTGCTCTGGAGCACGGGAGTGCTCTCGATGATGCTGCTACGACGGTCGAAGATCGCTGCAGCACCATCGTCAACTCGCTTGACAAGGCCAAGGAGGTCCTTGGGCGCTTCTACAAGGAGCTTGTCCCCAAGGGCGCGGCCCTTGATGATGTTGATGCTCTGGCGGAGGGACTGTCAGCCGAAGCACCTGCGGTGTACAAGCGCAAGCAGAAGGACATCGGTGCATCCGTCGGGCTGGCAATGGCCTTGGCGGCTGGAGCGGAGCTGGACCTTCCCCAGGTCACTTCCCGGATGCCGGCGACTGCTGATGGATCCGAGGTAGCCTTCGCTACCTATGCTACTCGCTTTAAGCGTTATGGGCCGAAGCTGATTGATCTGTTGGCGATGCGCTTCTGGCGAGGGAAGCCAAGGCGAGGCAATCCGGCTCCGAGGCTACTCAGGGTGCAGCTTTGTAGGCGCTGTAGTTATAGGATAGTTGTAGCTTCTTTTATTGTAATTATTCGATGAACAATCCTGGTGCCATGTAGTGGCTTTTGCTCCATTTAATGAATTTGTTGAGTTCTGTGATCCTTCGTCTGCGTGTTCATGTCTTTGCCTTTCTGTTGATCTAGGGTCCTTCGGGTGCTGATCCCATTGACACCTCGCCTGCAGCACGGCTGCGGCCATCCTTGGATGATGCGTCGCAGCTTGAGTTTCGTCGAGACCGTGTTCACAGTATCGAGAAAGAGTTGCTTGGGGTGCGTGGCCATGCTGACGTTTGGAAATCCAAGGCGGATCGAGGTGCTGCTAGAGAGGAGTACTTGATGGCGGGGTTGCTTCGATTATCCGAGCAGCTTCAGTGTAAGTTTTTCGAGCCGTTGCCCATTTCTTCGGATGCGCCTGCTGGCCTTGCATCTTACTTTTTTGCAAGTATTGCAGGTCCTAACCTTGCTCCAAGGGAGGACAAGGAGCGTGTTGCTGTTCGGGTCAATTGCTTGACTCAACAGGACATGGAAGCCGGCGGGTTCTTCTGGATGGATCGTGACCGTGCTATGGTCCTTGCGACGGTGCAAGATCGTGTTCACCAAGTATCGCGGGTGCTTCGTCAGGTGCAGACTTCACTCGCGTTGGTTCTGCATGTGATGTTTCCACTGGATGCTGCACCGTCAACCCTCTCCGGTCTTCTGTCGAAGTTTCGGAACATGCATCGTGTCAAGGAATTGGTGCGGCATCAGCTCGTCGCAGGGGTGAAGGCTGCGCTGTCCCTTGTGAGGTTGCATCGTCCTGATGTAGATCTTTCCGCTATAGCGGCTGGGCCACCCCTTCGGCCAGATGGTGGTGTGTGGGATATGCATCCACATTACGCGGCTGTAAGGCAGTATGCCAAAGAGATCATAGATCTGTTTGAGCAGCGTGCTCAGGCTATTCTTCAGAGTAGGTAGTACCTGTAAAAGAGATAGATGTAAAATTTGTATATATTTGACTGGGCGTGTTTTTCCCTATGTTATAAAGGTTTGGTTGTTGTTTGAGCACGTAGTGCTTTGTTCGCATACGTGTCCTTTTCGTTAGCCTGACGTGGTCAGCTACTTAGGTGTACACGTGTTATCCTCAATCGATGAAATCGTGAGGTGGGGGGAGCCCACGAGTGCGTTTGTAGCATGGAGTAAAAGTGCGAATAGAAAACAAAATTTTGGGGCGAGACACTTAGCTTATTTATATCGTAATGGAGGAGGTACATTGTTCGGCTGGGTAGCCTTGGCTGAATAGCCTTATTGAAAGTAAAGGGGTAGGTAGCTAGGGGTAGAATCGTCGCAGCTGTGCGACGTTCCATGGGTTGGAGTATGCGACTCCAGACTCCACGTGCTTGAGGCGATAGGCGCCACCTGGGATGACTTCGGTGACGATGTAGGGTCCTTGCCATGGCGACTCGAATTTCTTCGGTTGCTCTTGCTTGAGTCGCAAGACTAGGTCTCCTTCGACGAAGGACCTTGGGCGCAGCTGTCGGCTGTGGTAGTTGCGGAGATTCTGCTGGTACACCGCTGATCGAGCTACTTCTATGTCTCGTGCTTCGTCGAGTGTGTCGACGACGTCTTCGAGTGCAGCCGTGGATTCGGCTTCGCTATAAGCGACGACCCGGGGGGCCTGGTGGCGTACTTCGGCTCCGTGCACCATGAAGAACGGCGTGTAGCCGGTTGAGCTGTTTGGCGTGGTGCGCAGGCTCCATAGGACGGAGGGTAGCTCTTTCGTCCAGGCTCCGGCGAGTCGCTCGAGTGGGCTTATGAGGCGCTTCTTGATGCCAGCGCCGATTAGGCCGTTGGCCTTTTCCACCTGCCCGTTCGTTTGCGGGTGCGCCACAGAGGCGTATGTGATGTTGATTCCGAGGCCTTGGAAATCTTGGAATTCTTTGGAGATGAAGTTCGATCCATTGTCGGTGATGATGCTATGCGGTACGCCGAACCTGTAGACAATGGATTCAAAGAACTTGACGACAGTCTTGCCCTTTTGGTTAGTGACCGGCATGGCTTCGATCCACTTGGTGAATTTGTCGACTGCGACCAGGAGGTAGACGTGCCCCCCTTTCGAGGACCTTGGCAGTCTGCCGATCATGTCGAGGCCCCATTGGACGAAGGGCCAGGCCAAAGGTATGGGCCTAAGATCTGACCCGGTTGCGTGTCATTTGTCGGCGAACCTTTGGCACCCTTTGCATCTTCGGACGATGTCTTTTGCGTCGTTCATGGCCGTTGGCCAGTAGAATCCAGCTCGTAGAGCTTTGGCGACAAGGGAGCGACTGCCCGCGTGATGGCCGCAGATGCCCTCATGGATGTATTGAAGTATGGTTTTCCCGTCACCGATGGTGACGCACCTTTGTAGTACACCCGAAATGCTGCGCTTGTACAGCTCGCCATTGATGATGGTGAAGGCTTTTGACCGGCGAGATATGCGCCGGGCATCCGTCGGGCTATCAGGCAGTTCTCCGTCTATCAAGTACTGGAGGTATGTCCGTGTCCAGGTTTCTTCGACTGCCATGACCTGCATCAGGTTGACCACGACGACCTCTGTGTCCAGTTTTTCGGGTCCTTCATGACCTTCGGGTAGCGTAGCCCCCGAGTGTTCTGCTTCTTCTGGTGATCCCTTGGGGAATTTCCGCTTGATGGATGGCACACAGATCTATTCAAGGAACACACCTGGTGGCACCCTTGCGCAGGTGGAGCCGATGTTGGCGAGTCTGTCGGCCTCCTCGTTGCTTTCTCTTCCAACGTGCCGAAGCTCGCAGCCGTCAAATTCTCCCTCGAGTGAGTTGTAGAGTGCGCGGTACGCGATCATGTTTTCGGCGTGTGCGTCGCACTCATTCATCGTCTGTTGGACGACGAGGTTGGAGTCACCGTAGATGACCAGGCGCGTTGCACCGCAGATCTTTGCCATCCTCATGCCGTGGATGAGGGCTTCGTATTCGGCCTCGTTGTTGGAAGCTCGGAATTTCATCCGAAGGACGTACTTCATCTTGTCACCCTGCGGGGAGGTCAGTATGACCCCGGCTCCCGCTCTAGCTTCGCGCTTGGAGACATCAAAATGCGTTGTCCATGACTGCGACATGTCTGGGGTGTCTGGCAGCTGCAGCTCCATCCAGTGTACAAGGAAGTCCGGGAGGAACTGAGACTTCATTGCGAGTCGCTTCTCGTAGACGGTGTCTAGGGGTGATAGCTCGATGCCCCATAGGGCCATGCATCCGGTGGCCTCCGGATTGTTCAGGATGCTGTTCAGGGGTGCTTTGTTGAGGACCATCACCTGGTGCTCCTGGAAATAATGGCTCAACCGACGAGCCGTCATGAACACGCCGTAGGCGAGTTTCTGGTAGTGAGGGTACCTCTGCTTTGTTGGCGTCAATACCTCACTGAGGTAGTAGATTGGGCGTTGGACCCCATGGGTCTTGCCTTCTTCGGGTCGCTCGACCACCAGCACGGTGCTTACCACCTGGTGTGTGGCTGGTATGTACAGCAGTAGGGGCTCGCGCTCCTTTGGCGTAACCAAGACAGGCGAGGTGGAGAGCAGCCGCTTCAGATCTTCGAATGCGTCGTCCGCTTCGGGTGTCCACTCGAATTTGTCTGCCTTGCGTAGTAGACGGTAGAATGGCAGGGCTTTCTCGCCCATGCGGCTGATGAACCTTCTCAATGCCGCTATTCGCCCTGCGAGTTGCTGTACACCCTTGAGATTCTTCGGTTTCTCCATGGCCATTTTGGCCCGTATTTTCTTCGGGTTTGCCTCGATCCCTCGCTGGGAGATGAAGTAGCCAAGCAGCTGACCCGATGGGACGCCGAAGGCGCACTTTTCGGGGTTGAGCTTGATCCTGTAGCGGTTGAGATTATCGAACGTCTCGTGGAGATCGTCGATGAGTGTTCTCGCCTCCCAGGTTTTGATGACTATGTCGTCGACATAGACTTGGACATTGCGACCGATCTGGTCCTTCAAGCATGCCTGCATGCACCGCTGGTATGTGGCACCTGCGTTCTTTAACCCGAAGGGCATTGTGTTGTAGCAGAACACTCCGAACAGCGTGATGAACGCCGTTTTCTCTTGGTCTTCGACCTTGAGTCGAATCTGGTTGTAGCCTGAGTAGGCGTCGAGGAAGGAGAGTTTCTCGCATCCTGCGGTCGAATCGATGATCTGGTCGATCCGAGGAAGAGGGAAGTGGTCCTTTGGGTAGTGCTTGTTCAGTGACGTGAAGTCCACGCACATCCGCAGGATGTCCTGTCCTTTATGGGGACCATCACTGTATTGGCGAGCCACTCACTTTCTTTAATCTCCCTGATGAAGTCTGCAGCGAGTAGTCTGTTGATTTCCATCCCGATGGCTTCGGCCCGTGGCTCGGACAGTCTCCGGATGGACTGCTTGATGGGCTTGGTGTCTGGAAAGACGTTTAGTGCGTGGTCGGCGAATTCCCTGGGAACTCCTGGCATGTCCGCAGGACACCAGGCGAAGATTTCCCAGCGCTCACGGAGGAATTCAACGAGCGCGATTTCCTATGCGGGTCTGAGATCATTAGCGATCATCGCTGTCTTGGAGGCATCCGTCGGGTGGACCTGCACCTTCTTTGTGTTGACAGTAGAGTCAAAAAACATATCAGGTGCGTTTTGTCGTGCGACTAGGGGTGCCCCGTTGTCCGTCACCTCGCGGAGCCTTACGAGCTCCTCTTGCATGCCGAATGACTGGGAGATTCTGTTGAAGTCCCTGTCGTAGTGGTCCGATCGGGTGAAGCTCCCGTGAATCGTGATGACGCCTCTAGGTCCTGGCATCTTGAGTAGCAGGTACGCGTAGTGTGGTACTGCCAGGAACCTTGCAAATGCTACACGCCCGAGGATGGCGTGGTATTGTGATGGCCAGTCCACCACTTCGAACTCGAGCCGATTGCATCGGAAGTTGTCCAGTTTGCGAAAGATGACATCGAGCCATATCTTTCCCAGGGGGAATATGCCCTTTCCTGGGACGATGTCGTGGAACGTTGTGTCTGATTGTTCCAGGCTGCACAGCGGGATCCGCATTGCTGCTAGAGTGCTTGCGAACATCAGGTTGATGCTGCTGCCGCCGTCCATGAAGACGCGGCTCATCTCGAAACCTCTGATTTGCACCTCCAGCACCAGGGCAGCATGACCTGGGTGAGGGACCTGGCAAGGGTGATCCAAACGGCTGAACGTGATGCAGGACTCCGATCCGCTGAGGTAATCAAGGATGGCGGGTGGAGCTGTCACGGCCAGGTTGATCTGACGGGTGATTGTCTTCTGCACCCTATTCGTTGGGCGCCCTTACGGATCATCGATTGCTCCTTTCGCGGGGATACCCGTGCCCAACGTTGTTCTGTGCTGGTGCGACTGGTTGGTTCGGGCCTCCTACGGGTGGCGGCGGAGGAGCTCCATGCGCTATCTCTCCTGGTGCGGGTGCGTTGCCAAATCCAGGGGGTGGAGCTTGCTACCTCATCTGAACCATGCTTTTGAGCTTCTGGAACTCGCGGCAGTCCTTGAGCATGTGGCTTGCCTTCTTCTTACCATCCTGCTTGTCGATGTAGAGGTGGATGGTACATGGACCCGACAGTTTTTCGTATACTGAGGGTCCATCATCGCGGTCGTGGTGCTGCCATGACTGTGCTGGGCGTCCTCCATCGCGGAAGTTGCCTCCGCGGTATCCGCCGCTGTTGCGGTTGGCGTCGTTGCGGCGATCGGCGTAGTCGGCCGCGACCATGTCGGGTCCATCGCGATCGTCGTAGACGCGTGGTCTCCTCTTGCTACGGCGCTCCCGTCGTCGGCCGTAGTCGTCCTCTTCCTCCGATTGTGCCCGGTGGACGGAATCTTCGTCGTCGGCCCATCTGTTGGCGATGTCCATGAGATGGTCGAGTGTCTTGGGCTTGACGCGCCCAAGTTCTTCCTTGAAGTCCTGGCGCTTGACGCCATCCTTGAAGGCGTCGATGGCCCTTTCTTCGGAGATGTGTGCCGCGGAGTTCTTGGTGTTGGACCAGCGCAGTATGTACGAGCGAATGGATTCGCCTGTTCGTTGAGTACAGGCTCGCAATTCCTCGATCGAGGCGGGCCTCTTGCTGGTGCCTTTGAAGTTTCGGATGAAACTGTAAGCCAGCTCCTCCCAGCTTTGGATGGATCCTGAAGATAGGCTGCTAAGCCAGATCCGGGTTGCGCCTGTCAGCTGCAGCTGAAGGCATTGCATGGCGGTTTCCTTGTTTCCACCGTGCAGCTTGACGGATGACAGGTGGTCGCTGAGCCACGCCTTGGGGTACTGTGTGCCGTCGAACTTCAGAGTATCCGAAGGAAGCTTGAAATTTCGCGGCATCCGTGTCCGTCGGACAGATCTGCTGAAGCACCGGGCTCCGCAGAGTTCTCCTTCGTCTTCGTCCATCTCGGATTCAGACGAGCATGCGCGCTTGGCTCGCGCTTTGTCGATTTTGCGCTGTGTGAGCGTGTCTCTGGCGTCGTAATCGCGACTGCGATGACGCAAGCTCTTGTGCCTTCGAGGAAGGTCATGGTCCTCTTCTTTGGATGAAGGAGTGGGGCTGCGGTTGAACCTGACCGTAGCTTTCTTTTTCGGCTCCGTAGGAGCTTCTTGATTGATGGGGATGTACCTACCGGGGTATACCCAGCAGGACGTTTCCGACTGGCCCAAAGAACTAGCGAGTGGGCCTGCAAGACGGCGACTGGATCAAAGCCTGGCGTGGATCCAAGCGACTGGAAGCTGAAGGCCCAGGCGAGTAGATAGGCCCAGTCGGATTAGGTTAAACAAGCACCGAAGCCTTAACTGATTCGGTTGAGATATGTAAACCCTAGGGAAGGTGAGCCTATATAAACCTCCCTGCGGGGCGTGTAGAGAGACGTTCCATCATACACCCAAGCGACTCGTCGCCTAGCCGTCGAGCTCGCCCATTGTACCACCTTCATAATACAATCTAGCAGGAGTAGGTCTTTACCCTTTGGGGGGCTGAACCTGGGTAAAACCCTGTGTCTCCGCCCTCATCTCGCACCGCAGATGGCTGGCCGCCCTTGCCCCTTGTTCTACTACTCGCTGCCGATTGCAGCATCTGCCGTGACCATTCCCGGCGATGCGCCCACCGTGGGGCTGGCCGGTCTGGCGGTGTTCTGGCGAGATCCAATCTTCCCATCAACGAGTCGGTCGCCACCGGCCGCATGATAGAGATTGGCGAGATGCTCCGAGATCTTGCCAAGCGACTCGTCTGGCGGCGCGACCCGTCACGCCGACATGATCCCGCCGGTGGGCACGATCAGCCTCTTCGTCGGCCTCACCGACATCATCGTCTCGGAGGACTCGGCTCGCATCCGCGAGTCGCCGCCACGCGATCGGCTCTCTGAGAGCCAGGTCCGCACCATCCATCGCCTCGCCTCCGAGTATAACTCGGCCCACAGCGACGTGGCCGAAAACTCCGCGGCCGCGGAAGACGCGCCTCAACGGCGACGCCGACTTCGGCGACCGGCATCACTCGCCGGTTCCATCATCAGCCCGCCCGCGGGCTCCATCACCCAGGTCTCCAACGCGGTAGACTTCGAGGATCCCTCCATCCTTGGGATCTTCGACTTCGACTTCGGGTCGGAAAACTCCGCCGACCTCCGCGACGGGACCGGTCGCCACGCCGCAACCTATATGGCGACTGACACCGATCCGCCGGAGGACCCGTTCTCCACTCCGATCCCTCCCAACGCCACGGCAACGGAGGTCGAGGAACTCCGCTGAAGGCGGAGGCCGTCTGCAAGGGCCCAGCGAAAATTTCGCCTCGGCGGTGATGGCGCGAGGCTGTCGCGTTACCACACGCCAACGAATCGGGATGCGCTGAACCCTACCGTTCAGGCCGCGCTGAACTTCAACAGCAACGACCCGGCCAGCGGCCGAGCCGCAATCTGCGAGCACGCGCCACCGAGGAAGCGCCGGCCTCCTCCGGTCGGCGGCAATGGGCACATCGATCGCCCACAGTCAACGGCCGGTGGAACAGGCCAATCGAGCATCCTCCACGGCCTGACCGCGCGACTCAAATACCACTTGGCCGCACCGGTGCTAGGTCGAGGAGCTACCCTCCGATCATCTGGGGCATCGCACCTCGGTCGATAGGTCGACAGATTCACCCCTTCTTCATGGTGTCTGGCGCCGAGGCGATCATGCCCACCGACCTTGAGCACGACTTCGCCAAGGGTCGTCCACTACGGAGGCTGCGAGCGAACTTCGCCGCGACGAGGATGGAGTCGATCAACTCGACGAGGCAAGCGACCTAGCCGCTCGCGCACCGCCATCTACCAACAAGGACTCCGCTACCACAGCGGCGGGTGGCTCGCACCTTCCAAGAAGGCGACCTGGTACTGCGCCTCATCCAGGACAAGAAGGGCATGCACAAGCTTTCCCCTCCATGGGAGGGACCATTCGCCATCGGGCGTGTGCTCGGCAACAACGCCTACTACCTCATCGACGTCCGTCGGGACAACAAACTCGACGTCAAGCGACCATGGAATGTAAACCTCCTACGGAAGTTCTATTCCTAGAACGCCACATATGTACTCTCCAGTCGCTATGAAATAAAAAGAATTGGTTACCGCAAATTGCGTTTACTCTCCATGTCTTGTGCCACTACTTTTCGTAATAACAGCATCAAGCTAACGCGAAGTCAACCTTTGGTGAAGCGCGATCGCGGCCAAGTAGTGCGATGCAAAACCGAGTTACCTCGGTTTTGCATAAATCACAACGCCTACCGGAGCCCCAGGAGTCGCCTAGCTCGGGCTCTACGAGCCAAGACAACCGCCGCTTCTCCGGCGACCATGATCCTCCGCATCCTCGACATAGCGACTCGAGCACGCCCACACGCCGGGGTGACGACTAGTTCAGCGCGAGCGGCTTGGGAAAACGCCAAGTATGAGAGCATGCCCAGGACTCGCCATGCGACTGACCCCACGGGCCAGGCAGGAGTGATGCGCTTAAACCAACGCGCCAAGTCCTCACCCACCCTCGAGTCGCGCCTAGAACAACCAAGTACCACGCTCGGGGACTCGGCCACCCGACCTCGTTCGCGCAAGGGAAAGCGGTGAAATGTGAGCACTCAAGGAGTCGCTAGCGGACTCTTCGAGTCAGTAGTCGACCACAATAATAAAACATTCAAAAACCACAAACAAGTCACACACGAGGTAAACCCCACAAAAGGGCGGACGCGCTCGGGGACTCGTTCAAACTTCAATCACAAAACACATGTCAAAACCCAAAACAGACACGACGTCTCATTCATTAGCATGTAGCATTGTCTCAAGTTACAAAATATGCCTAAACGGCAGACCTGGTACTAATGCCCCAGGGAAAACTATCCTATTCTGCAGGCTTCGGTGACGACTCGCCAGCACCCTGGCGATTGCGGATGAATGGCGTGTATGGGTTCGATGGGTACGTCGTCAGTTCACCCGCCATCGCCACGCGGAAGGGCTGCTCAACCTTAAAGTCCCGATGCTGTGGCTCGGGGTCGTTGGGCGCGACGACCGTCTCCTGGTACGGAAGGAGGTCGCCCATTGCCCAGACACGCTCGAAGTACATCGCAGCGCGGTCCGTCAACTTGAGCACCTCAGACAGCTCCACTGCGCCGGTCGACGACGGGTAGCCACTCGTCACGTCGTCGATGTCGAAATCCTCCGGAAAGTGAGCAAGTCCAAGGCTAAGCATCGTCGCTGCTCCGCGCCAAAACGCCGATCGCGTCATGAATTCAACGACCGCGTGCGCCTTCTCCAAGTACTTCCACACCTCGACGAGGTCGCTCGGAATTACTTCCGTGGGAGATATCTCCTGGAGGTAGGCTCGGATACACGTCGCCGACAACATCGCCGAGTCCACAAGCATGGACACACATTGCCGCGCGTCGAACGAGTTCGCCTCTTCCACACTATCAAGGATGCGACCTACGAATGGAAGAAAACAATGAGTACATGGGGTACCACAACAGTACATATGTTATTGGCAGAGGAAGATACACTCACCAATCAAGGGGCGGGAGAGATCCGTGATGAAGCATGGAAGCGCAGTATAGTCGTCCTGAAGCCCAGCAACAAGGGCGTCGGACACTTTACGATCCTCTGCGGCGGCGGTAATAGCGGCCTTGGCTCGCCCATCCGCCGAGTTCGCTTCCTCCTTCGCCTCCTTTAGCTCGCGCTCAAGTTCGGCGATTCGCTTTTCAGCCGAACCCAATGCTGATTGAGCTGCCGCCAACTCACCCGCTGGGACAAGCCCCTGGCGGGCTTCCTCCGCCAGCAGCAACACTTCAAGCCCTTGTTTGCCTCCTGGACGGTGGCCAGCTCCTTCTCCGCGCGGCGCTTCGCGGCCAACCGGTCAGCCGATTCACGTTGCAGACCCTGCACATCATTCAAACAGTTAGACAAAGCACATCCTAAGTGCCCACCCGCTGAAATTCAGCGAATGCGCACTCGGGGACTGGCAATCAAAAAACTCCTAAGTGCCCACCCGCTGAAATTCAGCGCGTGCGCCTTTTCGAGGGGGCAATCAAAAACTCCTAAGTGCCCACCGCTGAAATTCAGCGAAGCGCACTTTCGGGGCTGCGAAAAATAACAACTATACACTAAAAGGATCAGACCGCTGCAACACACCGGCCTGATCCTCGGGGACTGGACATACCTGGATGGCTGCGCCAAGCATGCCATGAAGCTGCATCGCATCCACGGACGGGAGGAGAGCTGGCGTGTACCCACGAAGCTGCTCGACTACCACGTCGGCGACCCCAGGTGCACGGCTCGATGGCAAAGTCCCACTCGCTGTGGCCGCTTTGGCCATGAAGCGCGGGAACGTCGCGATGGAGGCACCCGCACCAAAGGAGGTTGGCTCGGCCGCACTAGGCAGGAGAGCGCCCTCCTTCGTGGATGCTGCCGCCTCTGGTGCGGGTTCAGTCGGCGCAACTGCCGTGTCGTCGGAGATCATAACGACATCATCACCCTTGGCCGTCTTGCCACCATCTGTAGGGACGACGACCTCGTCCGCCTTCCGCTTACGAGAAGGATCCTCCTCGCTGATGACGGATGGCACCTTAGCCATGTTCGGGTGGCCCATTTTCTTCACTCCGGTCCTGTAAATCAATCGCGTAAGCAAGATAATTCAAACTACTATGAAAGACAAAGATAGGTGAGCAAACTCACTTGGCGACTGGAATGAAGCGCAGCCCGTCGCGAGGCCAGCGGCTTCTCGATTCAGGCCCAGTCGGCGGTTGAGCCCCATCTCCAGGACGTCGCGTGCCCAAGACACGGACGGCTTCTTCGTCGTCGAGGCCGCAACGGGAGCCCCTAGAACTTCTTCGGCAGGAGCTTCCCTGCGAGGCGAGGCCGCTGCAGCAGGAGCGTCCCCCAGCCTAGAGACTGGGGCGAATGGCGGGGGCATCAAAGCCAGTGGCACCTCAACGGTGACCGTGTCTAGCGCGGCTGCCGTCGGTGGCGCCTCATCCTTGGCCGGGCTGGGGGCGTCGGAACTGCTTGCCGAGTGCGGTGGCGAGGCCGGCCTCATCGGCTTCGTCTTCCTTCTTGGAGGGGCCTTCGCCTCTTTCTCTTTCTTCTTCTTCTTCTTCTTCGACGGAGTAGCCTGGCGGCGCGAGGTGGTCTCCGGAAGCTCTTCTTCGTCATCATGGCGCTCGAGGCTTTTGCTCGCCTCGAGCTCGCGTTGACGTTGCCCGCGGGTCTTGCGGACCAGCGAGGCGACCTCCTCCTCGGACTCATCGTCGCTGTTGCTCTCGTCGCTCCCGGCTCGTCCTTGGCGAGAGGCGACTCGCCCATGTCCTGGACGGACGAGCTCGAATTCTCGTCGTCCGAAGGCGGGAGCCACCCCTCCACCACTTGGAACAGCTGCAATGAAGGCAAGATAAAGTTAGAATGACCGCGACTGCAAAAAGAAACTGCGACTGCGAATAATACGAGGTGATTACCGTTGGGGCTGGGCGCAGCGGTGTGAAGCGACCCAGCACTGTGCGTCCGGTACACCGCTGGGTAATCTTCTTCGATCTTCGCGGTGTAGTCCTCGAGCTTCCACTCGGCTAGGCTGGCCTTCGTCAGTCCTCCGGCCCATGTATTGGTACATGTAGTGGTCGCGCGGGCCGAGGGAAGACGAGCCGCCCGCCAGCGATTGTATAAATTGATCGTTTGGAGGCCCTTTTTCTTCAAGCGCGGATGGTTTGGAGCATCTCGTCCACGACCATACGCTGGTCGCTGGGGAGCTTGCCGACTTGAAGACGGCGCGGTTCGGACCGGTTGGCGGAGTACCGCGGGATCGCCGTCTCGCCCTCCGGGGTCGCCTCGGAGACGTAGAACCACGACTTCTTCCAGTCGCTCGCTGCCTTGGCGGGCAGCATCAGGTCAAAGAATGAGGCCTTGACTTCACTGGAAGGTTAGGCCGCCCGTAACATTGGGTCGCCAGCCTCCTCGTGGCTGATCCGTCCGTGGAACAGGTCTTGCCACGAGAGGAAGTAGGGCGGCAGCCAAGTAGCTTTTCATGAGCCACGAAGATGGCGAGCTGCTCGATCTTGTGGGGACCCAGATCCGATGGCTGGATCCGTAGTAAGCCTTGAAGCCGGAAGAACAGGGCGTGGGAATCCGGTCCCGTTCAGTGGCTAGTGAAACAGATGAATTCCCCCTCGCGCGGGTTCGGGGTCACCTCTCCGGCCGCGGGGATGCGCCAACAGCCGGCACGCAGGATCCCGGCCTCCTCGAAGGACGCCAGCAGCGCCCTCGTACATTTAGACCTTCCCCAAGGTTCGGTGGAGAGGGCCATGGCGGAAGGCTTTGCGGGGGGTCGGAGGATTTCGGGTCGGCTGGATCGTGATGCGAAGGAAGGCGAGGATGTGTGCAGTCGGAGGGAATGGCGAGAAGATGGCTCTCTGATCGCCTGTCATTCCCCTTATATAGCGGTTGTTACCCGCCAAATCAGGAGGCCGTTACTACGCGGTGATTACGCCAAAAGTTACCGTTGGATTACCGCAACGGCTAGTTTGACCACGCTTAACGGTCCAACTTCAGCCACTCGGCTCGCCGACCTAATCACTGCGACAGTGATTCGCCGACTCGATTTGCCAAAGCTGCGAACAGAATGACAAGTTTTTCCTTTATACAGGATCCCACCGACGATTCGACTGGATGCCTACTCTGAAGCCGTATACTCCGACTGCCAGCAGTCACCTACGCCCAATCGACGACGGCCTCGGGGAATACTGATGGGGATGTACCTACCGGGGTATACCAATGGGGCGTTCCGGCCCAGCCCAAAGAACTGGCGAGTGGGCCTGCAAGACGGCGACTGGATCAAAGCCCGGCGTGGATCCAAGCGACTGGAAGCTGAAGGTCCAGGCGAGTAGATAGGCCCAGTCGGATTAGGTTAAACAAGCACCGGAGCCTTAACTGATTCGGTTGAGATATGTAAACCCTAGGGGAGGTGAGCCTATATAAACCTCCCTGTGGGGCGTGTAGAGAGACGTTCCATCATACACCCAAGCGACTCGCCGCCTAGCCGTCGAGCTCGCCCATTGTACCACCTTCATAATACAATCTAGCAGGAGTAGGTCTTTACCCTCCGGGGGGCCGAACCTGGGTAAAACCTTGTGTCTCTGCCCTCATCTCGCACCGCAGATGGCTGGCCGCCCTTGCCCCTCGTTCTACTACTCGCTGCCGATTGCAGCGTCTGCCGTGACCATTCCCACGACATTGATGGAGCGCAGCTCCGACGAGTCCGAGTCCGGTGAGTGCGGACTTGTGCATGGATCTTTTCGGGTCCCCCTCCGTAGGTGGGTGGGGCCTTGGTCTGTGATGGCTGCCATGATTGCAGCTTGCGGCGTCTTCGGGATGATGTTGCCGTCGGCATCCATCTCCATGAAGGATGCGTGGAGGGTTCGGGTCACCTCACGGCGCTCCTTGGGGTCCATGTTCTCCGTCTGGGAGCGGTGCTTGTTGCCGTGGTTGCCGTTCGAGCTGGAGACGATGCCCATGGCGGAGAGCGCAGCTCGTCGCGCGCTAGACTCCGAGGCTGCTTGCTTGCGTTTGTCAAGCACCTCTTGCATCTTGACCTGCTTCTTGTACTCCTCGATCAGGAGCAAGTGGTATGCCATCAGCAGGTCCCGTGAGGCATCTGCAGGCAGGATCGTGCTGCCTTCCATGGCGGCGCGTGCCTGGGCCCATCCTTCTTTGCTAAGGCGGATGACCTGGCCGGTGTTGTCCCCTTCGGGTGGGGGGACTGGCTTCTTCTGTTCCCGCCATTTCGGTCCTGCGTGTTGGGCGCTCGCTAATCCACGTCGCTCTAGATGACTACGGTGCATCGGTAGCGCTCGTAGATTGGTCCGCTGCTGCCGCAGCTTTCAGATCCGGAACTGTAGGTCCCTTCATCCGATGGCGGATCGCACAGATCGGAGTTGCAGCAGCTGCTGTCGTAGGACTCATCTGTTGATGATAATGTGCGTAGCACAGGGTGTGGGGACCATGAAGCGGGCCTGATTGATGGTAGGGGCACCCGCTCTGGGAGGCGGAGGGTGCCAGTTTGCCCCACCTGGAAGCAGAAGCTCCCGAACAGGATCTCGAGTCTGTCGCCTACGGGCTCGAAGTCCTTCATGGTGGTCGGTGAGTAGGCGGTGAAGTTGAAAGCGCCGAAGAGGAGGTGACTCTCTGTAGCCGCAGAGTTGTAGATCGCTCGGGTTGGGACCGTCACGATCGCACAATCAGCATCCCTAGTTCCCACAGACGGTGCCAATTGACGAGGTTTGATCTCATCAATGCCTATTGTTATGGACTTGGGTTTTGGAGAAGATGGGGATGCTGGAGATCACGAAACGGTTAGCAAACAAGCAACACGGGACACGAGGTTTACCCAGGTTCAGGCCCCCGGAGGGAAAACCCTACTCCTGCTTGTCTGCTCTTGATTACGGTGGAACCGGTGATTACATGGGTGTGCAGATGCAATCTGGCGTAGAGGTGTGTATGCGAAAGTATGAGGATAGAGATCTAGGTCGTGCCCTCCTGGCCTTTATATAGACTTAGGCAGGTCCCAGGCATAGATCTAGTCGGTTATAGGTTCTAGGGTTTACCCCTTTGAATTTCCTATCTACTCTAGTCTTGCTCTCTAAGGATCCGAAGGCGTCATGGGCCTTGGCCACCCGAAAGTCTTCATGGGCGGTATATTTCTTGTGGGCCTTCCTTGGGTGAACGGGTATCTTTGAGGTCGTGTATCCGCGGGGTATAACCATGTCACCTCTTGGGTTCTTGGAACCCTAGATGGTTTGTGGCCTTGGTGGCATTGTGGCCTTGGTGGCATTTGTTGGGAGCCTCCAATTAAGTTGTGGAGAAGTGCCCCAACCTTGTGAGAGGTTCCGGTTGCCACCGACAAGTGCACCGATAGTGGAAGCGTGGATCAATCCCATTGGGGTGAGATTCACCGGAGAATAAGGGAGGCCTTTTGTGGCGTTGGTGGTTTGATACCACCCCCCTCCAAATGAGATGTACTCCATGTTGAGAGGAACTCGGTAAAACATCGTTGTCCCCGCGTGCCTCGGTTATCTCTATAGCCGAGCTCTTTACTTATGCACTTTACGTTGTGATAGCCTTCGTGCTTAAAGTAATATATATCTTGCTATCACTTTGTTGCTTGTATTTCTTAGCATAAGTTGCTGGTGCACATAGGTGAACCTTAGTTGTTTCTAGGTTGTGCTTAACAAAGTAAACACTAGTTTTATTCCGCCCTTGTTGAGCCACTCTAGGAAAAGTTTTAATCGCCTATTCACCCCCCTCTAGGCGACATCCGTATCCTTTCAGCATCAAACACTCCTTTTCTAGTGAACTTACTGAGTACGCTCGTACTCAACGTATCTTCTTAACCCTTGCTAGATTCTAAAGTCATTAAGACAACGTCTACATCAAGTTATGCTCCAGGAATTATCATCAAAAGCTAAAGCTCTTCAATGAAGTCAAGAAGGTCAACATATACACCAACTCAAGTGAAGACGAAGTTACTGACTAGATAGGAATATAATCTCTAGCCATAGAACCTATTTCTGTAGTGTATTGCGATAGCAGCAATGCCAGACCATTAGTTAAGATACTAGTCTTAATAGTATGATAGTTTTTGAGTTATTTATTTCTGATTCTTCTTTGGAAGAAGTTTCTTTCTCTCTCTTTAACCTAGAGTGTTCTCTGGATCTTGTGTAAAGATTTGAGTTGTAACCTAAAGTCATGTCTTGGACTTGCTGTATTTCTGTTGTGCCACTTTGAGGGATGTAATACTAGTGAACGGTGTTTCATTGGTGTTATGTCAACGACTATAGTGTACTACATCATGTAGTGGTATGCTGGGTAACCGCGGAATGTTTTGATGTATCCCAAAATTTAAACCTTTTGGAGGACTCTAATCTCTGTTGGACAAGCTGTGGCCAACTAATCCCACACCGATTCCTCGGATCGCCTTCTTCTCCTTGAACTCGCCAAACCAAGTATGACCTCCTCCACTAGTGGTAGATCTTGAGATAATATCCAAAAATTCACAAAAAACATTGAAGCAATCCAAAAAACTTAGAAGATCGCAAGTCAACTCTAACCATCTAGGGTTCCCCCAAATCCCAAGAATAACAAGCATGAAGTAAGCTTGGAAGGGGAAGCGACATTTAGCTCCGTGAAATCGCGGTTCTAGGTCTTGTCTTTCTTTGCACTCACTTAGATGATGCTTTGGAGAGATGGAGAGAAATCAAGCTTTTTCAAAATCAACAATGGTGTGTTCAAGCTTAGATCCAAAAGGTAGGTCTTTTCGAAGAAGAAGGTCCTCTTCTATATGTGTCCAAGGCTTCTAATGGTTACCCCATTTCTATACGAAGCTCTGAATCTTTCAAGCCCTTAGAATACTCTGGGATCCTCTAGGTATTTACTTTAGGATACTCACTAGCACCTAGAAGCAAAGCCCGGATTAGATCTAGAGCCTTCGGGTCTAAACTCAGGTTAACAATTAAAAAACTTAAGTTCTCTTTGCTTTTTCATAGGCATGTACGAGTGTTTATATGGTGTATATTTGGCATTGATCACTACCTAACGCAAACATCAAGCCCTCTTAATAGTATGACCCCTCCCGCCCGATCGAGAAGACGATGAAAAGCAAATATGATATTTTAAGACGTCATTTTCACATAACTTTTGTTTTTAGGAGCATGGGTGGAGGTAGTATTGTACCGTAAATGGGGCAAACACGTTAATCCTCAATTAGGGTGCCAAACATGGTGATTTTCACTCAAAATCCTGTCAAAATTAGGCTTTCATGTAAAATACATCTTGTTGTATCACACCATAGGAGGGGGGGGGGGGGGGGGTGGGCATGGCCCTGCTGCCCCTAGCTCCACCGTTGTGTTGGATAGCGTCAACACTTTGGATCTAACCACCATCTGGGACTAACATTTCTTGAGACAGTCGCAAAAAATTCAGTCCGACATCACCATTAACATACCTACTAGGGTTGAATATGTGAATAATCAAAATTCATCCTAGGCCCCCTAGAGATCGTTAATTAAAATTTTAAAACATCATATTTAGCTCAAACATTCTTTGAAAATAAGGGTCCATATGCATGCCTACTATGAAAGTTCTAATTTTCACCAGGCAACTATTTGTGAATAACAAGAAAAACATGAGGAGAACAATTGAGTTTTTTCCTTTTCAGAGCCACAAATTTGTCTTTTTTGCATAGCTCATAATCGGACTTGTTATTTGACGGAACTTATAGATATGTATATCAAACCTATATAATGGTCGAGTTAAAAAAATCATTTGTTTTAAACTTATAATATCATTTTCAAAATGTTCAAAATTTTGGCCGCACTGGATCCTAGGAGCCAAAACACCCACCCTTGAATTTGTGTAATATGTATTTTAACCAAAAAAAAACTGATAATTTTAGCGAAATGATTAATATATTATAGCATGGCCTATGTTCTTAAAAACCATATGTTTCCAAAGCTATATCATCAAATCCTGAAATCCACATGCATTCGTGTGGCAGAAGGAAATGTTTCTTGTTACATTATGAGTATATAAAATAAAAAGCACAACTATTGGGTCTATGTTTTTCCAAAATCATATCCGGGGTGTTTTGGAAAGCTTGTACAAACTCCTCATTTTTCTACCTTAATGAAGTCCGGCCTAAGGCCCATCGAAAAAAAACATATCCGGGAAGAATTCTACCAAAGAACCACAACTCTATGGGTAATTTCTTTGACAATGTTTCTAACACTCGAGACCCACCAATCAGATGCCGCACAGCTAAAAAAATCAGACGCTGCGTGTCGAAGAAGTGTTTCTGCTATGGAGTCTCCAGCCTAACATGGATCAAACCGATATCTTGAATGTCTCACTAAGGTAGATTATCCATTCACTGCAACGAGGCATACCTGTCGATAGTGAGGTACGTGGTGACTTCATCAATGTTAAAGCTCCGTGACAACAGTTTCTTTGTAGTAGTAGGTGTTGTGTGAGTATTTTTATTGATCAATTAGAATTGCCTTCTAGAACGTATAGTTGTCTCAAAAGAATATGTAAAAAAGGAGGATTTGTTTTTTTAAGACACAGAAAGTAGAAGTGTATCGATCTTTTTCAACAATAGATCACCATAACATTGAACAAGACCAAGCTTATGATTATTTAGTATGGTTCTACTGACAGATCTGGAATCCAGACAAGGAGGTTGAACTTTCATGATATTTTTTACTCTTATGACTTGGCATTATAGTAAAATGTAGGGGCAAAAGTTGCATATACTTACATTGTAAAGCCCAATGATCGAATTTGCATTTCAATAGTTAGTACTACTGTAGTTGTAAACTTACAGACTTTACACCAGATCTGACAGTATGAATTTTAGTAGTACACCAAACTTCTTTCGGCTCGTACGTGTGCGTGCTCCCCTTTCCCCGGTTTCTACTGGGGACAATGATTTGCTTCAGGTACTACTACTGATGATCATGACCCATTAACTCCATGACTGTTGGCATGGATGATGAAGATTGACATGCCTTGCACAGCTAGCCGGTCTCTCCCAGGACTGAATCGCACACCCAGTAACCTGAACCCTGAACCACCTGCAGACCATCCTCAGGGTGCACTCAATCTGCTCATCATGAACCAGCAAATCATTGACCTCCCACCCAGTGCTTGAACTCACAGTTCACAAAAAAAGAACAGAAGCTAATAATATAAACTTCCTTTTTTCGATCTCCAGATTCCATCAACACACACATTTTGTTGGCTTTTCTTGCCAAGAAAAGAGCACTGCACAATTTTCCTGCAGAGGTGAAAAACGTGACAGGTAGCCTTTTTGTCAGCTCAGTTGATTCAGACAAGGCTCATGAAACAGGGGAGGGCATGAACAATGATGGCCCTATGCACCCTTTCCCATCCATCCATGGAGATGATCATATGAGCAATGCAGACATTCATGTGCATGGCCCTCCTTTTTCACCCTAGCTTTTAAAACCGCACACAGAGAAGTAAGCTTTGCAAAGGACTACTACTACTGCTGTCGTTTCTGTCCGAAAATAGGGGAGAAACGAAAAAAAATGTTGCCATACAATATACAGATATACTATGAAGAAGAAGAAAAAAATGGTGCACGCTTTCCAATGCCGTCAGGCGATAGTATCTTTGCTGGGGTGGCCAAGATCTCCTGGACTTATGATTGGATTTGGATCATCGTACTAGAAACAAACCATTTGGTGTGTTTGCCATCCGGGTTTCTTGCTGGTACTATCATTTGAATCTGAGTCGCTATGCCCACCAGCTGCTGCTGCAGCGTATCACTTTGTTCAGAGTTCTGGGAACATCGTCCTCACCTGCAGTTGTAGCAATGGATCATCAGGCCTTTGTTCACCACAAATGTATATATTGTACACTACACTATATGGATCATAATTGTATCTTGTTTCAGTTACCTGTCCTGTGAACTAGCCAGGCATTTGTTGCATTTCTGAAGATGTCCAATGTGCAGGTCTGTTTTTGATATATTCAGTCAGCTCTGATGTGCTTAGCAAATCAGCTGCATTTTGATCAAGACATACCAATGCCAGTGATCAATTATAAGAAGCTTAAACTTATGTCAATATTTTCCTGGTCAACAATTTAGCCTGTCATAGAAAAAATATTAGTATTTCTTAGCACATAGATTTAACTGTAAAATCAATCCACACTCCAAACCATACCTTTTCATCACTAGTCACAGGACTGAACATTTGGAGGATGCCGAAAATTCTTGAACCCTTTCAGTAGAAATTCAGATCAGTGTATCCATATGGGTTGATGTCGGTATATCCGTATGAGTAGGGCAGTAGTTCTCCGATGTCCAACTGAGAGCTTGAACAGCTCATTTTCTGAATTCGGCTATGATTGATCGACTCCACTTCCGCACTGAAGACGCTGTATACCGGCCGGTGATCTGAAAACCTAGATTCGCCACGAACATATGACATTTGACCGAGGCCCCTTCCGTACCACAAAATGCGATCGCACCTGCACATCAAAAATTGCTAAAATTACTCAACTGTACAAAATCCGGCAAATACATGGCACGATAGTGTAACGTACCATGCAGGGGTTCTCCTCTTTTCCTTCTGGTTCATGTCATCCCCAGCATACTTGTCAGAATTGTTCGAGTATTTGTACGTCGGCGGGAAGTATATCCTCCCCTCGCTCCACCCGACAAAAACTCGCCCGCCTCTTTGTTCGATCCTTAGCTGAAAAAGGTCAAGTTCACATGTCAATGAGATCATGCTACAATGTTGTGTAATCATTTTCATAATGAGAACAACAAGGGCTCCTCGGCTTTTTCCGACCTACTGGTAATCTTAGAGTAACATGTTAAAGTAAAACATACACAATGACAAGACAAAAGCACTGATTTCCTGTGACATAACAATTTTACAGCTTTCAAGGGGCCCCAATGGTTCACAGCACATACACACATTGTGTTCAAGAAGGTTTGCAAGCTGCTCTCACCTGATCTTTCTCCAGCAATGCTTTCCAATTACGCATCTCCACCAGGGCCTTCACTGACCGATAGGAAAGTGCGATTCGGTAATTTAGGTCCCCGAGCCAGATGATACGACTGAAAGGAAAGGCGCATTAAGGGCCCCAATATTACACCAAATGCATATGAAACAAACTTTATGTGACAATTTTAAGGTTCTTTGCTTACTCATGCTCTAAGATGGTTTCCGGTGAGCGCTCATACTGCCCGTAAACCATTGGGAACCTGGTCTTCCTGAGGATTTCAAGCACATCTGAATTACGCCGCATCTCGTCGCCTTCCTTTTGCCCCGACGTCAGGTGGCTGCAGACGAAGCAGAAGCTTGTTTGGTGCAATGTCATGCTAATCGAAATCGAACCCTGGAAAACAAATCCTTTACCATTGAATATACCTAAGCTAAACAATGCTTATTCTTTGTGATCAATTCATACAATGTAAAGCATTACAGAAATAACAATAGCTGAATAAACAACATTGGAACAGTGACCAACCTTGTTTCCAAGGTAGCCCATCAGTCCTCTGCCAACACAAGAAACCTTGAGGTTTCTGATGTCATCCCTAATGTCCTTCCGAGCCCAAATCATCAGAAACAATCCCACCATTTGCTTGCTTGCAACCAGGCAATATCTGAACATCAGATTGCCAGAGAGATTATTCACTATTCTCCTTAATAAACCATAATGTACTTTATTTAGCCCAATAAATATACTGTACATTGTAGAAAACTTGAAATCTGAAACGTACCTTGTGTGACCAGAAGCTGGTCTATGGGTGTCGTCCAGAGACGGCGCGTGGCCGTACCCGTAGGACATGGGCGAGTACACCGTGCTCGGCGACTCCCCGGTGTTGTTGTCGTCGTCCGACGAGCCACCCCAGCGGCAGTGCGCCTCGTAGTCGCTGGGGCGGCGGGAGCCGTAGATTGCCCGGTCGCAGACGCTGTAGCGGCGCTCCAGCCTGGGCTGGGGCGCGAGGATGTCGCCCTCCATCCTGAGGCTCCGGCTGTGGAACGAGCGGCGGTGGAAGAAGGCGGCGTTGTTGTTCTGGTGCCTCGACGCCGAGAGCCCCTCGAAGTCGTCGTCCACCTCCGCCACCGGGTCCGGCGGCGCCGGCGACGGCGTCCGGAAGCTGCCGCTGGCGCTGGCGCCCGGCAGGCTGTTGAGCGTCCTCCTGATCAGCGACACCCACTTCCTGGCCGGCCCGTTGTCCTCCGTCCCCAGCACGTTCCCGGCGTTGAGCGGCACGATCTCTTGGAACCTTGACGGCGGCATCAAAACCCCATCAGACACGGACGAACGGATGGATTCGGTCAGAGGTAGGAGGGGGAGAAGACAGGGGAAATTGGTGTACCCAAGGACGTAGATGTCGGCGGGCGGCGCGGCGTGGAGCCAGTCCTCGAGGCCCATTCCGCTGGGAGGGGACCGGCCGCCCACATTCCACGTCGCAACGAAGATCCTAGCACAAGAACAGACAAGATCAGGAAACGGAATTACGCGCAGTGCGTGCAATCAGACACCAACTGTTATGAATGCAAGTGTAGAGCGGCGGCGGCGAAGGAACCTGTAGTCCATGGTGACGGTGGCCTCGGCGGCGTCGAGGTCGATCTTTCCCCGCCTGGAGTGGTCGCGGCTCCTCCTGGAGGACCTGTCCTCCGTCCTGCTCTTCTTGGCCGTGCTGGGCTCCCTCCTGGCGAAGCTGCTGCCCCTCCAGTCGTCATCGTCGCCGCCGCCGCCTCTCCTCCCGGCCGCGGCGGCGTCGTCGGCGTGGAAGTCGTGGGCCTTGCTCCTGATGTTGAACCACTTCCGCACCAAGCTCTTGGACCACGACAGCTACACCAAAAACAACAATGTGGACTCGCCATGAGTAAAGCAAAGGAAACAGAGCTTGAATTGATTTCTGGACCGGACAGGGAGATGCAGAGGAGGAGATTGGTATTACCTTGCTCTTCTTGGTGGTGTTGCAGTCATCTCTCATTGTGTCCTCTCCTCAGGCTGGTCAGGGGAACGCAACGCTCATGCAGACGACGAGAGAGACCAGGGCCGAAGCTGCTTCTGCTGCTGCTGCAAGAATGGGCTAGGCAGCAAGCAGGGGGAGAGGGGCCAAGGAAGGAAGAGCGAAGGGGCCGAGACAATGCGGCCACTGTTTGGCCTCACTCACTCTATAAACAAAATTGTGATTTGATGGAAAGCAGAGACACAGGGGGAGAGAGAGAGAGCTTGCGGATTGATGAGGATGAGAACAAAATGTGGATTCTCTCTGGTTTCTGGAGGACAGACTGAGGCTGGAAGATAACACTAGTAGCTTACTGGCTTCAGAAGCAAAGGGTGGAGAAGAACCAATGCCACCCCTACTGCTTGCTAGCTAGCTAGCCTACACGGCTTCTCCGAGGAAGAGGAGAAGAAGTGTATGCGAGTGAGTGAGAGATGAAAGGGAGCAAGAAGGGTGAAAAAGAAAGAGCAGAGCCGGGGGTGAAATCGTTGGAGGTTTTGTGTGTGAGTGAGCTTATTAGCTTCAAATACGTGCGAGGGCGGAAGAGAATAAAGCGCTTGACTGCAGAGGGGAGGAGAGGAGGAATCTTAGGGATGGTCAGTGTCTCTGCTTTTTATCGCTGCTCCGGCAAAACCCAAGGAGGGCAAGCCATATGCACACAACGCAAGCAGTACAATTCTGGGGGGAAAAAGGGTGTACTGCTGCGGTGCAACCGTTTTAACCATGTGACCTACCGCCGGCTGCTCAAGCTTGGGACTTTGGGAAAAACTTCTGATTTCAAAACAAGATAGATAATACTACTCCCTAGTAGTACATTTCAGATGGATTTTATACAAAACCATTTGATGCAGCAGTAGCTGCCAGTGATCATTCTAGCTCCAATTTCTCCACTTAATCATGGATGTCTGTCCAATTCTTCACTTAATCATGGAGGCACCTATGCTGAAAAAGGACAGTACATTGTTAGGAACAAGCAGTCTACAACTGAAACTCCTGGTGCTAATCTCTCTCTCCCTCTCCCATTGGCCATTCTTCTTGCAGCAGAGAAGCAAAGCAAGGAAGAGCAGAAAAAGGAGAGGAAAGAAAGATAAAGCCACGAGGCGATCTCTCGCTACCTACTGGCTTTTTTCCCCCCTCCTCCTTCCGAGGCGGTTTTGATCTCTTGCGTCGTTCGTTGGTACCCGCGTGTGTGCGGTGTGCCCTAGTTTGTTTGTTGGTTTTTCTTTGTTCTTTTCCCGCGCCACTGCTGCTGCTTCTCGATACGCTTCGGTACTCACGAGGTCTGACTGACTGACGGCATGCTACTAGATCTCGCGCTCCTGTGCTGTTGCGCGTACGTACGGCTAGGGGAATGTGCGCTGGCATTTGCTCACGCTTTTATCTGCGTGCCAAAAGACGATCTCCATCCAGCTCTACTACTGTCCTTAGCGGCTGCGTCACTATATTGTAGTATAGCATTCCCTGATCATAGGAGTAATACATTTTTGTTCCTTTCACACGGAAAAATGTACAATTATCTAAAACAAATCTAGAGAGGATTTTTTTTAAAGGAAGCAAAAGCTTTGTCCAATCCATTAATTAAGAAGAAGAGAATTGTCCAGCTAACTGGACAAAATATGCAACAAAACCATGAGAGAACCACACCTAAAATATGCAAACCTCTGGAACAACGATCACTCAGCAACCTACAACAACCGCAAACTAACGACACCGAAGCACCACCCACAAAAAAAGAATCACTGAACGGACGTCCCAAAAAGGGTCCAACAATCAAGCAGCTTCTGAAACTTTCCATGCTACGCCCCTCTTCCTTCTTTTGCTCTTGAGAGATACCTTCCTCGCAGACTTCTTCACCTTTCCGATTAAGTCTTCCGAAGCATTTCCCGCCAAGACGCAAGCAATGTCCTTGCCATATCCAGGGCTAGACGCCTCTAAACTCGTGAGCAAGCCACAAAGATCCTCAACAAAAAGAGCCCCAAAGATGCGTGCCAACACTCCTCCACTCCTCCACTGTCTATAGAGGAAGGCGACTGTGGTGCCGAGGGAGCTGTGGCCACCGCCAAGGCCTCAAATGAGTACAACTCCAACGGAAGCACCTCAGAAGATTCCCTACACAACTCATGAAGCTCTGGTTTGATCTGCGGCACTAGAGCCATGATCCTATCCATACCCTCGCTCTCAGTGGCAGCCGACACATCAGGCTACGGCGACTGTCATGGAATGCCAAGAGGAGACAAACAACCATCTTCATCAACCACAGACGACATCTACTCAGTGGAGTCAAGGAGAAACGAAGCATGTGCGAGAACGAGCCCCAAGCCACCAGAAGTGCATGCCTCCATTAGTTCCAAAGAATCACCACCGCGCCGACAACTAACTTGATAGTTGCCACCTCTTCACGAAGGGGGCGAGGCGCCTCCTCGATGTGGACTTCGACCAACTGAAAGAGAGAGTCTAAACCGGCGTTGACATGGAACTACTCGCAACACGTGAGAGAGAGTCTTGGCGGCACCCCTGCACGCAGCGACGAGTGGCACACGACCTCATCCCAGCTCCGAGATGACGAGAGACTGTGAGGCCGAGTGAACGGAGAGTGGCTCGACTGGAAAGGAGCACAAGTATCCAGAGAGCAAGAACGAGCGGCAGTAAAGCGCGCATGGCAGCATCGTTCCTGATTACCAAGATGACGACATGTGATGACTTGGTGGACATGCTTAAGGAACCGAAAGCATCTCCCTCAAACCCAACACTTGAAGGAGAGACTACGCTCGAGACCTTTCTTCCAAAGCAAAGACGATGGCTAGCGGCCGGGGCAGACACCCCAACCCACCTACATCCAACCTTCCTCGTCTACAAGGGCGGTAACTGTAGTAGAGAGGCCACCATAGGGCTCCTCTTGACCTTGCCTTAGCGCAACATGAAGGTTCTTCGAAATTCATATACATTGTTTATCGGACCTAGGGAGTCCCTACAAAATCCCACTTCTAGCTAATTTGCGAAAATTTAGTAGTACAGTGTTTAAGTAAAAATTTGAACTAACATTTGTTAAATGAACTTTGGTAGGATCCTACTTGAGACCTTAATTGGACCCTTGTTGTGTGGGGTACTTTAGGGGTGCACTGCACACAGTCATGTCATTGAAACATGGCCGTTCTAGAATGGAAAAGTGAGTACATGTACGCTCCTCCGGTACAAGTTAATCAAATGAGAAGGAGAAACATCATGTAAAGAAAATATCAAGGCGTTTTCACAATATACACCAAGAGACATCTAAATAAAAAAATAAAACGTCTAGGAGGCGGTACCCGCAAAAGTAATGAACTTGTGGATTCTCCCTCAAATCAAATGACCAAGAAAGCTCAAACCAAGACAATTATAATCAACCTCCTCCCACCTTTCCTCCCCCTCTGTCAAATATTGCATGATGCAACTCATGCTAGTGAGGCATTAGAAAACCAACAATGGATTTCTTACCTTCACCTTAGATGTGAGATTACACATTTAGGGGAGTATCTTGAAGCTAAAGGAGTAAAATCTCATTTACAATCGCTAGCTAGCTTTCGACGATTGGGGTAACAAGGATCATAAATATCTTCCATGGAGAAAGCCCTTCGGCCAGCCTACGACCCATGTGCTTACTTCGAAACTGGCGATGCATAAGGTTTTGTAATAGCATGGATTATAATATGTGTTCCTGGAGCTTAGTGACCCCAAGAAGTCTGACTTTTTCTCAGAGAACTCGGACCACCATAACAAGCAAAACAACCAACATTAAAATGACTTAACTTTCTTATACGAACTATGTTTTCACAAAAATCTTCGACTCGTTTCAAATCTTGATAAAAAGCTCAAGATCCTAACACACATAACCACCTGAGATCAACCAAAACAGATGATTGAACATGTGCAATGGTTTGAGCACTCTACATATGACCAGGGCCGGCTCTAGGGGATCGCCACCCTAGCAACGGCCAGGGGCCCATGGACGTGGGGGGCCAAAATTTTGTAGTGCTGTGTATATACCATACATATGCAAAGGCCCGATACCGATCGCTACTAAGCCCTGATCGCTAGAAGGCAAGAAGGCGCACGACGCGCACGCGGGAGTTACGTGCGACGCCATGCATCTGCCAGGATTGGGTGCGGATCGCGATCCCCCTTCTCCCCTTCTCGACGCGACGGCTCTTCTCCCGACTCATTGTCCAAAGAATAGGGCCTGCCGTCCTGACTCGATCACACCAGCAGCAGCAGGCCCTAATCGGCTGATCCTCAGACGGCACTCGACAGACGACAGACAACGGTTGATCCTATCCCCTCTACCCCTGCTCCCGGTATATTAAATCTCAGCCTTGTTGTTTATCGTGTCTTTTGCCTTTTATGAATCTATTTTTTTAATTCTTTATATGATGTAGTCGATTCCTTCGTAATTTTAGGTATTATGGCGCCAATGCAAATGTCTGGTGCTGCGAAAAGGAATAAACAGAAACGAGAGGATTAAACTTATTCAATATGTCTATATATACATTAGCCTTAGGGTCCATGCCATCGACTTTGCCTAGGGCCCTCGAAAACATAGAGCCGGCCCTGCATATGACGTGATCAAGCTACTCGTCTAATGGCCCCTCGTTATAGTACGTCTACCAAACTTACAATTCGGTCTTCAATCGATTACCTTGAGAACTTGGTAAATAAACACGTTTGTCTTGAGTATTCGGTTTAAACTTGATGAAGAGTGCCTTAAGATGGAACCATTCTCCTTATCACAATCACTTCGAGAAGATTCCAAATTTCCTTGCCCATATTTCAATATGGGAGCTCTTTAGTTCAGCACGTCTTGACGTGTTTGTTTTTATTCCAAAAATGTCGACTCGTATCAAATAAATGACAAGATTAGAGTACATATTCCCTCGTGATGCTTGTCTTGAACTTGCTCTTATCATCCTTGATGACCATATCCACTTGACATCATTCACACATAGACTATACAGAATATTTGTTTTATGCAATCCCACTAATAGAAATTAACCCTAATTGTAATTCTAAACACATAGTTGATGGTTTAGTTAGTTCACAACGCCCAATTCACAATTGTTTACCATTACACTAGATCATTCTCGCACGGTACATCATTTTAAAAGGTGTCACTAGTAACAAGCGATGTTATGGACACATGTCAAAATCTCCTTCGGCAACTAAAAATGCTTCATTTCCTGAGACCTACCGCTGATGTAAAGACCTCATTGGCAACATAGCCAAAAAAACGTCATGGATAACGGGGTTGTTGGCAATGCTCATCCACTTTTTTCGATTCCTAAAGATGGATCTCATCAGTTACGGTAATCCCGGTTCTACTCGTTTGCACTGAGATTTATTCGTGTGTCTATAATAGCAAATTATATTGCACAACACATTAAAATGCTGACAACACGAGCACCAGCACAGTAACAGATTTTATTCATAACATAGGTAAATGTCATCATTACATCCATAATATGAACGATTATACAATTCCATGTCGATAGTAGCAACATCATAACTTTTTGAGAGAACAAAAATGCAAACAGATGTCTTATTAATTGGTAAAAGGGTGGAAAAAATTAACGGTTTCTTTCCTCGATCCGTTTCACCAATCAGTCTATCAATCTCATCTCATCTTAACTTTTTGAGAGAAGGAACTAGACACAAAGAAAGTTTCTATCGGCAAACCCTCTAACACTGCAGGATATAAATAAATTGAATATAGATAAATTATAATAGTAAGTATATATGTTTAAATATAAACAATTTGAATATAGATAGACTGGAATAATAAATTGTCTATGACTTGAGGTGGATCTCGTTGAGGAACAGGAGCCGTCGAACCACGTCTTGAAAGCAAGATATTGTTAAGTTAGCTCCATCAAGGGAATCTTGACACGACATCTATTGCCATGGAAGCAACCACCGGCCCGATTCAGCATTTTTTACGTTGTGTCACCAAAATCTATTCTAATATATAGAATGCCAATTTGAGATTTCGGTAAATTCTCTTATGCAATGCGTCAAAATGTCATAATAATGATAAATGGATATTTTTGGTGGACTTTGTAAAACTATAAAGGTTCTTTAGTGTGGAAATATTTGCTCACATATAATTGAACTCTCTTGTAAACTCTTTTTTACTACAACGACGAGTGGCAAGTTAAACAACTATAATCTACAAATAATTCTTTTTCTATCTTTTTTGTTTGCATGGGATTTAATTCACCTACGAATCCACAACATAACCATCTAATTAAGAACAATATTTTCCTACAACAAAATAAATGATAAAAACAATACTTCCTCAGTGTAGTAACACAAGATGGTGTAGCCATGGTGGAAAAATATTATCACCGTGAACACACCGAATGAGAGAAATGTGAATGATCTATATAGCAGGCGCCACTCGGGGTGCACATGTTCTAAGAATATGGTCGCCATGAATCCGCGTCTAGGGACGACGCTAGAGGTGGTGTGTGTTGTGGGGGGGGGGGGCATGTCCCCCTTAAGATGATTTATTTTTTTGAAAACCTCATGTTATATGTATCTCCAAATTAGCTCCAACTACCCCTAATGGCTCCATCCATGTCCACAACGTACACAACCCCACCACACCACTCCTTTTCGTCTTATCTGCCGTCTGCCTTTGGCTCGTGGTGGTAACTTGGAACCTCGTACCGCCAAAGTAGGTACACTAAGACACCTGAAGAAGATAACACTAAGTGGCAGTACATGGCCACGTCCCCACACTACCAGCGATGTAGGCACGTCGAAGGGTCCATAATCCTACATCATCAAATTGCATGTCAACAACCTCACAAACAGATGGGAAGATTATACACGTGGGCGACGTTTCTTATTCAGGTGGAATGTGATAATCCAGTTTTTGCTATCAGATTTTGGATGTAAACAGATGAAAAGGAGGAATACTACATGTCACCATATTAAGCAAATAAAAATGGTGAAAATGATGAGCATGCACACTATTAAAGTCTATTTTCTCCACTCTTCTCATGTGTAAGGAGTTGCAGGTACATATCACTAAGGGTGACTTAGCCGATCTTAGTAGTGACCTAAAAAAATGAACGGATTGAAAATAGCTACAAAATAATGTAAACTTGAATAGAACAACCACAACCAAAATATGATTATTCTATAGAAAACATGCACAATAGCCTAAACTAAAATACTACAGCATAACCTAAATAGAACACTAGCAATAAATCAAAACTGATAAAAATAGAACTATTATACCGTGACTCCTGAGGAGATAAGGACCTGGTAGGTGGACCCTCGCTCTAGTCTCACATTGTTAGCACCGTCTTACCTACCGAGGCGGCGGCGACACCCTCCAGTCAAAGGTTGTAGGCCCCATAGGCACGTGGGAGCGTGTAAGGAGGCACAAAGCTAGTGGTGCAAGGGTGATGGGATTGTGTGCAACGTATCATGTTGTATGTGGCTGCGAGACTTGAGGGAAAACAACTGGAGTGCACGATGGAGGTAGGCTAAGCTCTAGCATCGATACTAGATCCCCCATGGCAGATCCGAATGTATGTGGGGCCTCTGATGATTTGTTGTTGTGTCTTTTTTTTGTTGGTTATGGTGATGGTGGGAGGCGGCTGGTATGCTTTTCTTCGAGGTCGTGTGGTTCTCCGATGAGGTTCTAGTGGTGATAGTGTGCTCCTGGATCAGGTTGGGATTGTTTTCGCCACAATTACTCTCTTAGTTGGTAATGCTTGAATCCCTTGCGATGAGGTTTTGGTGAGTTGAGGGATGCAACACAATTGTTTACCATTACACTAGATCATTCTCGCACGGTACATCATTTTAAAAGGTGTCACTAGTAACAAGCGACGTTATGGACACATATCAAAATCTCCTTCGGCAACTAAAAATACTTCATTTCCTGAGACCTACCGCTGATGTAAAGACCTCATTGGCAACATAGCCAAAAAAAGGTCATGGATAAGGGGGTTGTTGGCAATGCTCATCCACTTTTTTCGATTCCTAAAGATAGATCTCATCAGTTACGGTAATCCCGGTTCTACTCGTTTGCACTGAGATTTATTCGTGTGTCTATAATAGCAAATTATATTGCACAACACATTAAAATGCTGACAACACGAGCACCAGAACAGTAACAGATTTTATTCATAACATAGGTAAATGTCATCATTACATCCATAATATGAACGATTATACAATTCCATGTCGATATTAGCAACATCATAACTTTTTGAGAGAAGAAAAATGCAAACAGATGTCTTATTAATTGGTAAAAGGGTGGAAAAAATTAACGGTTTCTTTCCTCGATCCGTTTCACCAATCAGTCTATCAATCTCATCTCATCTTAACTTTTTGAGAGAAGGAACTAGACACAGAGGAAGATTCTATCGGCAAACCCTCTAACACTGCAGGATATAAATAAATTGAATATAGATAAATTATAATAGTAAGTATATATGTTTAAATATAAACAATTTGAATATAGATAGACTGGAATAATAAATTGTCTACGACTTGAGGTGGATCTCGTTGAGGAACAGGAGCCGTCGAACCACGTCTTGAAAGCAAGATCTTGTTAAGTTAGCTCCATCAAGGGAATCTTGACACGACATCTATTGCCATGGAAGCAACCACCGGCCCAATTCAGCATTTTTTACGTTGTGTCACCAAAATCTATTCTAATATATAGAGTTGCCAATTTGAGATTTCGGTAAATTCTCTTATGCAATGCGCCAAAATGTCATAATAATGACAAATGGATATTTTTGGTGGACTTTGTAAAACTATAAAGGTTCTTTAGTGTGGAAATATTTGCTCACATATAATTGAACTCTCTTGTAAACTCTTTTTTACTACAACGACGAGTGGCAAGTTAAAGAACTATAATCTACAAATAATTCTTTTTCTATCTTTTTTGTTTGCATGGGATTTAATTCACCTACGAATCCACAACATAACCATCTAATTAAGAACAATATTTTCCTACAACAAAATAAATGATAAAAACAATACTTCCTCAGTGTAGTAACACAAGATGGTGTAGCCATGGTGGAAAAATATTATCACCGTGAACACACTGAATGAGAGAAATGCGAATGATCTATATAGCAGGCGCCACTCGGGGTGCACATGTTCTAAGAATATGGTCGCCATAAATCCACGTCTAGGGACGACGCTAGAGGTGGTGTGTGTTGTGGTGGTGGGGGGGGGCATGTCCCTAAGATGATTTATTTTTTTGAAAAACCTCATGTTATATGTATCTACAAATTAGCTCCAACTACCCCTAATGGCTCCATCCATGTCCACAACGTACACAACCCCACCACACCACTCCTTTTCGTCTTATCTGCCGTCTGCCTTTGGCTCGTGGTGGTAACTTGGAACCTCGTACCGCCAAAGTAGGTACACTAAGACACCTGAAGAAGATAACACTAAGTGGCAGTACATGGCCACGTCCCCACACTACCAGCGATGTAGGCACGTCGAAGGGTCCATAATCCTACATCATCAAATTGCATGTCAACAACCTCACAAACAGATGGGAAGATTATACACGTGGGCGACGTTTCTTATTCAGGTGGAATGTGATAATCCAGTTTTTGCTATCAGATTTTGGATGTAAACAGATGAAAAGGAGGAATACTACATGTCACCATATTAAGCAAATAAAAATGGTGAAAATGATGAGCATGCACACTATTAAAGTCTATTTTCTCCACTCTTCTCATGTGTAAGGAGTTGCAGGTACATATCACTAAGGGTGACTTAGCCGATCTTAGTAGTGACCTAAAAAAATGAACGGATTGAAAATAGCTACAAAATAATGTAAACTTGAATAGAACAACCACAACCAAAATATGATTATTCTATAGAAAACATGCACAATAGCCTAAACTAAAATACTACAGCATAACCTAAATAGAACACTGGCAATAAATCAAAACTGATAAAAATAGAACTATTATACCGTGGCTCCTGAGGAGATAAGGACCTGGTAGGTGGACCCTCGCTCTAGTCTCACCGTGTGAGCACCGTCTTACCTCGAGTGGCGTGACACCCTCCAGTCAAAGGTTGTAGGCCCCATAGGCACGTGGGAGCGTGTAAGGAGGCACAAAGCTAGTGGTGCAAGGGTTATGGGATTGTTTGCAACGTATCATGTTGTATGTGGCTGCGAGACTTGAGGGAAAACGACTGGAGTGCACGATGGAGGTAGGCTAAGCTCTAGCATCGATACTAGATCCCCCATGGCAGATCCGAATGTATGTGGGGCCTCTGATGATTTGTTGTTGTGTCTTTTTTTGTTGGTTATGGTGATGGTGGGAGGCGGCTGGTATGCTTTTCTTCGAGGTCGTGTGGTTCTCCGATGAGGTTCTAGTGGTGATAGTGTGCTCCTGGATCAGGTTGGGATTGTTTTCGCCACAATTACTCTCTTAGTTGGTAATGCTTGAATCCCTTGCGATGAGGTTTTGGTGAGTTGAGGGATGCAACACAATTGTTTACCATTACACTAGATCATTCTCGCACGGTACATCATTTTAAAAGGTGTCACTAGTAACAAGCGACGTTATGGACACATATCAAAATCTCCTTCGGCAACTAAAAATGCTTCATTTCCTGAGACCTACCGCTGATGTAAAGACCTCATTGGCAACATAGCCAAAAAAACGTCATGGATAAGGGGGTTGTTGGCAATGCTCATCCACTTTTTTCGATTCCTAAAGATAGATATCATCAGTTACGGTAATCCCGGTTCTACTCGTTTGCACTGAGATTTATTCGTGTGTCTATAATAGCAAATTATATTGCACAACACATTAAAATGCTGACAACACGAGCACCAAAACAGTAACAGATTTTATTCATAACGTAGGTAAATGTCATCATTACATCCATAATATGAACGATTATACAATTCCATGTCGATATTAGCAACATCATAACTTTTTGAGAGAAGAAAAATGCAAACAGATGTCTTATTAATTGGTAAAAGGGTGGAAAAAATTAACGGTTTCTTTCCTCGATCCATTTCACCAATCAGTCTATCAATCTCATCTCATCTTAACTTTTTGAGAGAAGGAACTAGACACAGAGGAAGTTTCTATCGGCAAACCCTCTAACACTGCAAGATATAAATAAATTAAATATAGATAAATTATAATAGTAAGTATATATGTTTAAATATAAACAATTTGAATATAGATAGACTGGAATAATAAATTGTCTACGACTTGAGGTGAATCTCGTTGAGGAACAGGAGCCGTCGAACCACGTCTTGAAAGCAAGATCTTGTTAAGTTAGCTCCATCAAGGGAATCTTGACACGACATCTATTGCCATGGAAGCAACCACCGGCCCGATTCAGCATTTTTTACGTTGTGTCACCAAAATCTATTCTAATATATAGAGTTGCCAATTTGAGATTTCGGTAAATTCTCTTATGCAATGCGCCAAAATGTCATAATAATGACAAATGGATATTTTTGGTGGACTTTGTAAAACTATAAAGGTTCTTTAGTGTGGAAATATTTGCTCACATATAATTGAACTCTCTTGTAAACTCTTTTTTACTACAACGACGAGTGGCAAGTTAAAGAACTATAATCTACAAATAATTCTTTTTCTATCTTTTTTGTTTGCATGGGATTTAATTCACCTACGAATCCACAACATAACCATCTAATTAAGAACAATATTTTCCTACAACAAAATAAATGATAAAAACAATACTTCCTCAGTGTAGTAACACAAGATGGTGTAGCCATGGTGGAAAAATATTATCACCGTGAACACACTGAATGAGAGAAATGCGAATGATCTATATAGCAGGCGCCACTCGGGGTGCACATGTTCTAAGAATATGGTCGCCATGAATCCACGTCTAGGGACGACGCTAGAGGTGGTGTGTGTTGTGGTGGTGGTGGGGGGGGGGGGGCATGTCCCCCCTAAGATGATTTATTTTTTTGAAAACCTCATGTTATATGTATCTCCAAATTAGCTCCAACTACCCCTAATGGCTCCATCCATGTCCACAACGTACACAACCCCACCACACCACTCCTTTTCGTCTTATCTGTCGTCTGCCTTTGACTCGTGGTGGTAACTTGGAACCTCGTACCGCCAAAGTAGGTACACTAAGACACCTGAAGAAGATAACACTAAGTGGCAGTACATGGCCACATCCCCACACTACCAGCGATGTAGGCACGTCGAAGGGTCCATAATCCTACATCATCAAATTGCATGTCAATAACCTCACAAACAGATGGGAAGATTATACACGTGGGCGACGTTTCTTATTCAGGTGGAATGTGATAATCCAGTTTTTGCTATCAGATTTTGGATGTAAACAGATGAAAAGGAGGAATACTACATGTCACCATATTAAGCAAATAAAAATGGTGAAAATGATGAGCATGCACACTATTAAAGTCTATTTTCTCCACTCTTCTCATGTGCAAGGAGTTGCAGGTACATATCACTAAGAGTGACTTAGCCGATCTTAGCAGTGACCTAAAAAATGAACGGATTGAAAATAGCTACAAAATAATGTAAACTTGAATAGAACAACCACAACCAAAATATGATTATTCTATAGAAAACATGCACCATAGCCTAAACTGAAATACTACAGCATAACCTAAATAGAACACTAGCAATAAATCAAAACTGATAAAAATAGAACTATTATACCGTGACTCCTGAGGAGATAAGGACCTGGTAGGTGGACCCTCGCTCTAGTCTCACATTGTTAGCACCGTCGTACCTACCGAGGCGGCGGCGACACCCTCCAGTCAAAGGTTGTAGGCCCCATATGCACGTGGGAGCGTGTAAGGAGGCACAAAGCTAGTGGTGCAAGGGTGATGGGATTGTGTGCAACGTATCATGTTGTATGTGGCTGCGATCGACTTGAGGGAAAACGACTGGAGTGCACGATGGAGGTAGGCTAAGCTCTAGCATCGATACTAGATCCCCCATGGCAGATCCGAATGTATGTGGGGCCTCTGATGATTTGTTGGTCTTTTTTTTGTTGGTTATGGTGATGGTGGGAGGCGGCTGGTATGCTTTTCTTCGAGGTCGTGTGGTTCTCCGATGAGGTTCTAGTGGTGATAGTGTGCTCCTGGATCAGGTTGGGATTGTTTTCGCCACAATTACTCTCTTAGTTGGTAATGCTTGAATCCCTTGCGATGAGGTTTTGGTGAGTTGAGGGATGCAACACTATGGGTGGAAGCCTTGATATTATGGGGGACAATGCCAACAATGGAGGCACTTGTGATGTGTCTTTGTCCTCCTTGGAGGCATTAGTGACGAGTTATTCTCCTTCACTAGACTATGGTAGGACATATCCAGGGCGGTTATGATGACTATGGCATGATTGGACCTTTTCCCTCTAGACATAGTGGTGTAAGGATATGAGAGCTGTGGGTGAAAACCGTTTTTTATGGGGGTTGGTGATGATGAAAATGATGCAAAAGGGAATCATTGCCCTCATTGGTGGCATGGTCAAATAGTTTAATTCACACTCTTGTTGTGCTAGGCTATCTTCTTGCAAAATCTTATGGATCTTGGATTTTGACAAATGGTTGTGTTTGGTGGTAAAGGTTGGCTAGCTCTAGCAGTAAGGGGCCAGGAGCTTCCGGAATTCATTGGTGCACTCAAGGGTTTTGGATCTAGGCCTAGTCTAGCTAGGTATCATCTTCACTGTCAAGGTTTCACGGTTGTCCTTTAATCAATCGTGGTATATTTTCCCAACCCTAGATAAGGCTTCCCCAAGCATGCAACAAACTTTGCCCCTTCCATGCCTTCCGTTGGTTTTTGTCTCCCTAGTGCGAGGTGGAGACGATAATAGCACACTAGAATAATCTCTCTCCATCCTCTCTCTACCTCGAGGGCTTCTATTTAGGTGTCATCAAAGGGACCATGAGGATTAGTGTCGCAAGATCGGTTGGTTCTTTTTGGATCATTGCAGTCGGTATGTCAGTCAAGGAAAACTGTTGGATAATTTTCTGCATAATGACTTCGACCTCTTTGTTTGATGTGTTCTGCAACAAAATTTGGTTTCTCACTTCTAGAAAAAATAACTATAGGTAGGTTGTATTTCCATGGAGGACCAAGATAGGCATGCTCCACGTGTATATAGCCGTGGCGCACCATATAGTGGTGTTTCATGGATAGCAACTTGTGGCGTACCGTGTAGAGTGATGCGCCATGGGTATGTTTTCCCTAGCTGGCAAGGGTGCCCCCTTTTACCCGTGTCCACGGGTAAGGGTGCTACAGAATGGGCCTAGGTTATCTGTGGCGCACGACATACTGGTCCGCCACGGGTGATATTAGACAAGACTTATTCCGCAACAAGCGGCAATTTGCGACAATCATCGATCACAATGCCTGCTAAAGGGCGGCTCTTTTATGGCGGCAATACACCGTATAATAGCAACATAGAAACTCACCTCCATATCCAGAGTGACGTTAGACCGTTCATGACAAAATAAGGTATCTTCCTATTCCATTAGCTGGGTCAGAAGTATTGATGATTCCCTAGCTGTAATTCCAAACTATCGGTGAGCTTGTGTTGTGAATTTTATCCCCACGTTTCAACAATCGTTGAACTTAATTATGTCCGATGACATTTATTAGGATTATGAATCATGCAATTAATGCTTATTATTTATGTTGCTCTTTTAATTAATTATTGCGGGCCTACTTGATGTTCGTTTTTAGAATGCCGATGATTAAAATGTCCAACCTAAGTTTGAGGCACAAATCCAAGTTATTTTTGTTTACTTTGGTCTTTTTCAACAATACCGATGATTAAAATATTGTGGCACTATGTGATTATACCCTGATGGTCTAGTGAACCTTGTGATATGCACAAATACAAGTCTTATACATTCTACTTAGCTCAATGGAACCATTAGGGTATTTCTGCATCCAAAAACCTAAATATGAGAAACAAATCCGAATCATCTCTGTTTACTTTGGCCTTTCTTCGAGAATACCGATGATTAATATGTTGTGGCACTATGTGAGTATACCTTGATGGTCTAGTGAGCTTTGTAATATGCACAAATATAAGACCTGTGCATCCTACTTGGCTCACTGGAACCATGAGGGTAATTCTGTGTCAAACAACCTAAGCATGAGGCACAAAACCGAATCATTTCTTATATATTTGGCAGCCGCAACGCCATCATGGCACGCCGGCGGCCGACTGCGCCGGTCGATCCGATCTCGAGGACTCCCACTCCGATCCGACACCGTCGTCCGGCGTCCAGCTTAAACGTGTAGAGAGATGGCTGGACCTGGACGTCTCCGCCGCCCGGAAAACCTCGGCTCGGCATGGAGCGGAGATGGGTCCGTGGTGACGGCCAGGGTTGAGTGTCCTTTCTGAATCAGCCTTGTCCCGAGCTAGCGAGCTTACCGATCCTGAACTGTTCACGACGGGGTCGCTCTGGCTGTACCTGTCAACAAGATAACACTTGCAGCAGCAGCAGCCTTTTGTGGCGGGCACGTACTCGGCCGTAAGTTACCAAGGACGCCCAACGGACCGCGAGATCTTCAGTACAGACACGGGAAATAATAGCTGATCTCAGCGTTAAGACCGATTGGACCAGACAGACGTTGATTCTTCTTCCTGCAAATCTTGACCGACCGGTTTTGGCTCTCTGGGCCTCTATCTCGACTTGAAAGGACTCGCCTGTGTTTCGTAGTATCACTTCTTTATTTGACCACCACTGTGGAAACAGTCACCAGATATATATGGCTTCATTCCCTGCGGTAAAAATGGCACCACAAGTTAGTTACCATGGCACTTGATGCCTGAAGTACTGAACCCTTTTGTAGTAGCAACTAGTAGTAAAAAAGATTCAGATTATGTCCTTGTCACTCTCCTGTCTCACTGACAGCAGGAGCGCATGTACCACTGTCTCGCCTGAACTGAACTGAACTGGGCAATCCGTCCTGAACTACTCCTGAACCCACCCAATAATTAACAATTAGCATCATAATCCTGGAACCAAGAGATCACGACCGCGCCAAAAGCCGCGCGCAGACCCATCTCTTTCCGCCTAGTTTACGCCGAAAACTCCCACGGACTACGCATAGCTACGGCATGGCGGCAGCTCAAAAAGACTACGAAAGTTGCCCTGCAACCGGAGCAGATTTGGTATGGGTCTCTGTTCCATTCCAGCAGGCGCTCATGCTGCCGCCGATCATGACCAGAAATTAGTTAACACTCTGCCTACGGCGGAATGCAGATTCTCGCTGCCCCAATCATGGCCGAGCTAATAACCTTTGTTCTGATACTGCGCCGGCCGGACCAGTCTGGGATTAGACCGGTTCCTATGTTGATTAATCTATCGGAAAGTACATCCTTGGCTACTTGTTACTTGTGCACAATGCTTCCCTCCCTCCCCCAAGGGATGCTACTGCTAGGCCAATCTTCTCGAGATGTGTTAGGGCAATGCTAACCATCTGCATGCATGTTTCTGGTTGGTGGGTTCAGTCAGCAAAAGAGATTGTATAGTGTTGGAAAGCTAAAACTAGAGCCTTGTGTTCAACCTTGAAGATAGTTACCCGAGAGGGGGCACTTATATGCTAGTCTAATTAGGGGATCAAGTGGCACTAAACTTGGAATGATTGGCAGCATAAAATACGCTTTGTCAGGCTAATCGCGGGCCAAAGCAGGTTTTCAGGGTCTAGATTAGCTATAAAGGCCATCCTGGCCGTGCACGCTCTCCCCAAATCTCCAGAAATGGGAATCCTATGATTCCACGTTCGTGTATTCTCCCCGAACTGAGTGCAACACTCCGTCCACATTTGTGGTCTCATCACATGCATGTTAGAGAGGTTTATTGTTTTCAAAGTATTCCAAATATATCAACTTGAACACCTTCCGGCTGCTACATGTAAAAATATGCTCTTATATTTGACCTTTTTTTTGGTTTAGAAATTAGAATGGAAGCTTTTACTGATCTTTTGCCATGTGTTAGTAGACAGAACAACCACAAAACAGTTCAGACCCGACCTCTGCATCAAAGACACACAACCAACGTGCACGAGGGCACAAACGAGAAACAATTCAGTAAACATATTCGGTTGCTAGAGAAAAAAGGAAAACTCTACTAGTGACACTAGAAGGCTTATGATGCTGAAATGCTAAGAGACTAGTTGGCAACCACCTTCATTGGAAAGAAAAATGATTCTGACAACCAGTGCTACACTACAGGAGAAGCTGAATACGCCGACGGCCGGTTCCCGTCGGCGTAGTCCCTAAATGCCATCAGCGTAGGCTGACCCGACGGCTGCCGTCGGTGTACAGCCCCGTAGACGTAGCCCCTTCTCCCGTCGGCGTAGAAAAGTCGTCGGCGTATATAGCTACGCCGACGGCTTTAGACCATATGGGGTCCACCTAGATGACTAAGGGCCGTTTGGCTACGCCGACGGCTTTACCGTCGACCTAGATTTTTCCAAAAAAAAATCAATTTTTTTTGACATTTTTGAATTGTTTAACTTATTAATCTTACATGGACATTTTTAATTTAAGTATACTTAGTCTCAAGTCAAATTGCACAATTAGTCAAACTTTCTAACCGGTCACCCATCCTAATACTACTCCAGCCCCAGCACGCTTAACTTCATTCCTTCCACATGAGCTTCCGATAAAGAAATTAGAACTTGTTGTGAATATTATCATATCAAACCTATTAACCATTACATTATAATGTTAGACATATTTATTTTTTATATTCCATACAATTATTTGAGTAAACAACGATGAATAAGTAATAATAATCTTGAATTCAATTAAAAATAAAATAAATTTTATTTATTTTGCTTTTTTCATTTAAATTTGAATAATTCATATCTACAAATTCGTAAATCACAATTTGGCAAATAATATATCCAAATCGATCAAAAAAATGAGAGGAATCCAAATATGACATCCCTATCATCTATTTAATTATATATCATAACTTTTAAATATTAAACCAACTGAAATTATGTCAAAATTCATGAAACACCCCTTTTTGGCACTCGAAAAATAAAAAAATGGCTTTTTGGTGCGATGAAAAGGAAAACTTCCTCCTGCAACATTGTTCGCCATCCCATGATATATGCGAGTGCACAATATGGACACATTAGCGCAAACTATATCACGATTATAGCAATAACATTGGTCATTTGACCTGAAATCCAAAAAACCTCGATTGAGATAGGTCATTTTGTGAAGGTTTTTTTGAGACATAATCAATATACCAAGTTTGGTATTTTTTCATGCAACTATGTCATATAATATGACACCACGCAAAAGTTTTGCATTGTTTCGATCGTTTTTGAATTTTTTATGCCCGTTTCAAACTATCGTCAAACTTCCTAAATCGAGGGGCATGATGATTCTTAGCTTGGGGCCGAGCCTCACTAAACTTGCATTATATCTCTGATGAAATAGCATATTGTGAACCTAAAAATGATTTTTGCAAAAAATCATGAGCAATATATCATGTACCTGTAGTTCAAATCTAACTCATTTCCTACCGATTCGGCAGGAATTTGTCTTTTTTACGAGAGGTGAACGGAAAGATTTGAGATATCTATGTTGGGAAATTGTCCATTCAATATGGTCTAGTATTTTTAAAAAATGTTGTATTATCATTTTGAAACTTTCATTTGGTGGTTGCTTCACAAAAACACCCTATTTTTTGCACTCGGAAAATGAAAAATGGCTTTTCGGTGCGACGAAAAGGAAAACTTCCTCCTGCAACATTGTTCACCATCCCATGATACACATGTGTGAACAATATGGACAAATTATGACTATACCGCGATTCTCGCAATAACATTGGTCATTTGACCTGAAATCCAGAAAACCTCGATTGAGATAGGTCATTTTGTGAAGGTTTTTTTGAGACTCAATGAATATACCAAGTCTGATATTTTTCCATGCAACTATGTCATATAATATTACACCACGCGAAGGTTTTGCATTGTTTCGATCGTCTTTGAATTTTTTATGCCCATTTCAAACTATCATCAAACTTTCTAAATGGGGGGCATGAAGATTCTTAGATCGGGGCTGAGTCTCACTAAACTTGCATTAGATCTCTGATGAAATAGCATATTGTGAACCTAAAAATGATTTTTTCAAAAAATCATGAGCAATATATCATGTACCTGTAGTTCAAATTTAACTCATTTCCTACCGATTCGGCATGAATTTGTCTTTTTTACGAGAGGTGAACGGAAAGGTTTGAATATCCAGGTTGGGAAATTATCCATTCAATATGGTCTAGTATTTTTAAAAAATGTGGTATTATCATTTTGAAACTTTTATTTGGTGGTTGCTTCACAAAAACACCCCGTTTTTTGCACTCGGAAAATGAAAAAATAGCTTTTCGGTGCGAAAAAAAGGAAAACTTCCTCCTGCAATATTGTTCACCATCCCATGATACACATGTGTGAACAATATGGACAAATTATCGCAAACTATACCGCGATTCTCGCAATAACATTGGTCATTTGACCTGAAATCCAGAAAACCTCGATTGAGGTGAAGGTTTTTTGAGACTCAATGAATATATCAAGTCTGGTATTTTTCCATGCAACTATGTCATATAATATGATACCACGCGAAGGTTTTGCATTGTTTCGATCGTTTTTGATTTTTTTATGCCCATTTCAAACTATCGTCAAACTTTCTAAATTGAGGGGCATGAAGATTCTTAGATCGGGGCTGAGCCTCACTAAACTTGCATTAGATCTCTGATGAAATAGCATATTTTGAACCTAAAAATGATTTTTACAAAAAATTATGAGCAATATATCATGTACCTGTAGTTCAAATCTAACTCATTTCCTGCCAATTCGGCAGGAATTTGTCTTTTTTACGAGAGGTGAACGGAAAGGTTTGAGATATCCAGGTTAGGAAATTGTCCATTCAATATGGTCTAGTATTTTTAAAAAATATGGTATTCTCATTTTGAACTTTTATTTGGTGGTTGCTTCACAAAACACCCCGTTTTTTGCACTCGGAAAATGAAAAAATGTTATATGAAAGCATTTATAATTTTTTTGAATAAAAATCTATAATATTTGAGTTTATATAGATAGATCTTATTTTTCTGCAAATTTTGATATATTATATGTATTTTTCTAAATTTAAATGATTTAGTTATGTTTTTTTAAGATTAATGTGGAAAAAAAATAGCTACGCCGACAGCTTTGCCATCGGCATAGGTCTGAAACCTACGCCGATGGTGGCGTATAAAAAGGCCGTCGGCCTATTTGATTATTCCCGTAGTGCTAGTTGTCCTCCTGACCCTAAAAAATAAACCAAGTGTTGAGCTAGAGTGTACAAAGTAAATTACATAGAACTATCATAATTGGGGCTGACTTTGCGAGCCGGTACCGATTCTGATAATTTTATTCTGAATCTATCAACATAGACAGCTAATTACAAATAGCGCTAATATCCGTTTGATATAGCTCTGATGGCACATCTGACCGGTAGGGCCCAATTGTAAGTGCTGAGTTGGCAGCACATGTGGATAAGGAGCTGAGGTGGACACGGGGCCCACCTGTCAAGGCCCATCTTCTTTCCCCTCTTATTCTTGCTCCCCCGCCTCTCTCTTCGATAAGATCCTAGAGCAGTTCCATGTCTAGACCGGCTCCCTACCTCCCTCGGCCGCTTGCTCGCCTTCCTCTGCTTGCCGCCATCCCGGGAAGGCTCGCCATCGTCTTTCCCGGTCCATGTCCTCCGTGACGGGCGCATGTGTACCTCGCCAATGCCGACTGGGGTGACCCACCTCTCTGCCCCCTACAGGACCACGCCCTCCTGCCGCCAGCATGCCCCTGACGCCTTCTCGTGCGCCGTCGTGTATTCACTGACAAGAGCCGCTCAATTTCCCGTTCAGATCCGGCCTCGTGCTCCAACTCTAGCCTCTTGAGCCTGCGCCCAGCCTCGGTGAGCAGCGCCACGATCCTGGTGGCCCCGACGGACATGGAGGCGGCGTGGTCGAGGGCGGCAGGGCCGGTAGGAGGGAATCGGCGGCGGGATCGAACGACAAGGAGATGTGGGGATGTTAGGTGGGGCCCATGGGCGGTGAATAAGAAAAGAGGAAGTAATAAATTAAAATAAAAGAAGATGCGCTGACAGGTGGGCCCTAGGTCCACCTCGGCATCTTTTTGCCAACTTAGCACTTACAATTGGCTCTACCAGATGTGCCATCAGAACTATGTCAAACATCTATTAGTGTTATTTGTCAATGAGACATTTGTGTGCATATACTACATAAAAACCTTATTTTGTTAGCGTGATTTTGTAATTGTTTAATTTAAATTATAATTCAAATATGATAATACATTGATTTGGGAGAAATTTTGGTCGTTGTGACACAAATTCTATCTAACGGTTTCTCGGTCATCAAGGCAATTCCAATGGTTCCCCCATTTCGGACGCCGATTCTGTCTGAATCTGTCCATTTGCGGTGGCCCGCAGACAGCTACGAGGTTCATGTCCCCGCTCTGTCCATATAAAGTGGACACAAAATAAAAAATAAATGGAAGTATAAACATAATTTACATGTGTTAACAAAAGATATTGTTTAATGTAATTGCGCTTGGCTAACAAAACCTGCCATAACTAGGCCGCCGTTGTGGAACAAACATGCGCCACAGTTCATTTCTAATGTATGTTGCCAAATTAAGTGAAACGGAGGAAAATAAGCTTAGTTTCCAATAAGGACATATATGCAAATGGACTACTCCAACAAATCATTGGCCATGATGTTACATGGCCTTTATATAGAATCCAGTGACCCTTAGAAAGACCTAACACCCAGTCTCTTCCCATATCTCGACGAGGCAAGTAGGCGACCCTCGTGGTGAACTAGTTGTCTCCCGTATCATAATGCGGCGCGATACGATGTATCTTCCTGTCAACAATCGCTCCTCCCTCTTTCTCTCCACTTCGTCCAGATATGACCACGTCGGGAAGTTGGTGGCCATGAGGCAACAGTGAATAAGAATCCCACAGGTGGTGTGCGCATGTGGTGGGCGTCGAGCGCAACCGACTTCCTCCTGGGCCAACTCATCCGTGTGGCGGAGGCCGGCCAACACCGAAGCAGATCGATCCTCGTCCCATGGCGCGTCCATCCATGGGTGGCCCTATCCATGAAGAACCACCCGGACCAGAGGACGACTGTGGCATCGAACTCGCGCTGACTCAAAGGTAGAAATCTTTGTGTGACTGGATGTCGTGTCGATGAACCAGGTATTCTTCATAGCCAGGGTTACTCTAGACGCTTTTATCATTTTTGGTATATTATGAGTTTATATTTATGTTATATTGTTGTTTCTGTTTAGGCTATTGTGCATGTTCTGTGTAGAATAATCTAATTTTTATCGTGATTGTTCTTTTCGGGTTTACACTATTCTGTAGCTATTTTCAATCCGTCCATGTTTGGGGGTCACTGTAGTGAAATGTGGTAACATGTGAAGAGCGGATAAAATACACTTTAATAGTGTACATGCCCGACATTTTCTCCATTTTTATTTTCTTAATATGATAACATATACCGTTCATCTTTTCATCTGTTTACATCCAAAATCTGGTAGCAAAAACAAGCTTATCATATTCCACCTCCATAAGAAATGTCTCCCACGTGTATAATAGTTTACTTCGGTTTGTGAGCTTTTTGACATGCAATTTGGTGATGCGGGATTATGTAACCTTCAACAAGCCTATATCACTGGTTGCACAGGGACATGGCAATGGCCATATGCTGCGACTCAATTTTAGCTGTTTGGGTGTCCCGGCGTACCTACATTGGTAGTATAGGGTTTGTAGTTCCCACCGCAAGCCTAAGGAAGACGCTGGAGAAGCCGACATGGAGAGGTATGTTGGGTTGTGTACTGAAGGGAGGCCAAATGAATACTCCCTCCGTTTCAAAATATAAGATGTTTTAGGTTTGTGAAGAAGATGAATCTAGACTTATTTTAGTATGTAGGTTCACTCAACTTTGAAATAAATCTACACACTAAAAGATGTCTAAATTCATTTTCTTCATAAACCTAAAACATCTTATATTTTGAAACGGAGGGACTAGTTTCTAATTTGAAGGGGGCCATGGCCCCCTAGCTTCATCCATGGATGTGGATTCATGGAGACCGTGCCTTTAGCAGTGTGGATTCATGGAGACATGTGCACCCAGGTGGCATCTGACATACAAATCATCTCCTTTTTCTCTTATTCGGTGTTCTCACTGGGATAATCATTTTCCACCACGGCTACACCATCTTATGTTACTATACAGAGTGAGTTATGTTTTTACCGTTTCTTTTGTTGTTGGAAAATATTGTCCTTAATTAGATGGTGTTGTGGACTCATAGGTGGATTAAATCCCCCATTCAAACAGAAAAGAGAGTAAAAAAATAATTATTCGTAGAATGTGGTTCTTTGACTTGCCACTTGTTGTTGTAGTAAAAACTGTTTACAAGATAGTTCAGCTCAATTATGTGTGAAGAAGCATTTCACACTAAAGAACATTTATAGTTTTATAAAGACCACCATAAATATCCATTTGTCGCTATTGTGATGTTTTGGCACACCGTATAATGTGTTTTTAAGTAAAAGTATCTTATGCAGTGTGATCAAAATATCAATTCGGTAACAACATATATTAGATCATATTTTGGTGGTACAGTATAGAAATGTGGAATAGGGTGGTCGCTTCCATGGCAACAGATGTTGTTAAGACTCCCTTGATGGAGTTGACTTCACAATATCTTGTCGTTAAGACTTGGTCACCTGCTCCCGTTCCTCAAGAAGAGCCACCTTAAGTCGTAGGTAAGTTATTATTTCAACCTTTCTATATTCTTGTTAATTTTTAAGCGTATATACTTACAATTGTAGTTTTTCTACATTCAGTTCGTTTATATCCTGTGGTGTTGGTGGGTCTGCCGATAGCAACATCCTCTATGTCTACTCCCTTCTCTCAAAATGTTGAGATGAGATGAGATGGATAGATCGATTGGTGAAATGGACTGAGAGAAGAAATCGTTAATTATTTCCTCCCTTTTACTAAGCAATGGGACATTTCTTTGCACTTTTCGTCTCCCAAAAGTTGTGATGTTGTTGCTATTGACATAAATCTATGCAATCGGTCATATTATAGATGTAATGATGACATTTCTCTATGTTATGAATGAAACATGTTACCGTTTTAGTGCTTGTGCAGTCAGCATTTTAATGTGCTGTGAAATATATTTTGCTATTTTAGACACACGAATAAAGCTCAAAGCAAACGAGTGGAAACGGAATAACCGTAACTTATGGACACATCAAGATGAGCGTTGCCAACAACCCCCTTATCGGTGATGTTTTTTTGCTCCACCGATTTGAATGCCTCATAGTCCTTAGCGCGGTGGCCTTAACGTCGCACAGGGAGGTGGGGACGCCTGGAAACAGCGGCCGCCGTCGGAGAAGGATCCCACCTTGTGGTCATTGTGTGCGCGGCCTAACCAGCCCTTGCCATGGCCCTTCGCTATTGGAGCCCTAGGGTTTAACTAGGATTTCTACCGTAGCGGGCGTGGGGATGGAAGCTTCCGGTGGAGCCTTGGGAGTGTGGATAGCGACGGTGCTAACAAACTGTTTTTTAAAGGACATGGATGCCAAACTCCCCTTGATCCTTGGCCTGCATAGAATAGTTTGTTCCGCCATGCGATATTTTTAAACTAGTATTAAATTCTATCCCGCACGCAAAATTTCCGAGCCAAAGATCGTTGCCAGTGGTACATGCAAGCGAAACAGTCTTATAAGTAGTATACACACGGAGCGTGCTAACACATGAAGTTTGGCAAAACGGAGCAAAGCACGAATTATATACTCCCCACGTTCTGAAAAGAACGTCGCTATGTAAATAGTGTCTAGATATATTTAAAATTTAGACGAATCTTCGTCGTCCTTTTTAGGACGAATCGGAGTATATATGTTATTTAAAAACCGCAAGCACCGCGCGTGCAAAACCTGTGGAATCTTGAAAAACTAATTAATCCCTAGGTCTGACTAACCTACATTGTGGAGGTAGAGCGTGCCAAGTGGGTAGACAGAGACACGAGCAAGAGCGACGACGAGAGAGGGCGTCCCCGTGGTGTCTGACGGCAGTCAAAACAGGATCTGTGTTCCGAGCTTTGGCCAGAGTGTCCCCCCTCCCTCCCTCTCTGTCTTCTTTATCTTTTCAGCTTTGCAGCCGCCGCCCCCGCCGGCCGGCCGGCCGGCCTCTCTCTAACGGCAAAGAGCATGCAGACTCAAGGTCAAGGTAGAGCGAGAAACGCCGAGCAAAATGATGAAACTACTTGCATCTTCCGGTTCTCCCGTCGTGTCGTGGATAGGGATGTCCCAAACAAAGGCTCTTTCGGGTTCTCGATCGATCTATACCATTGCCAAGCTAGGCAAGTACGCTACCGGAACACGGGCGCACGTACGTTCGCTGTGCGATTATTGGCACTGTGGATCGATCGCGCGTGTCCCTCTCCCTCCTCTGCCATCCCACCCTTTTGTCCCATCCATCCAATGTCCACACAACCCCAGCCTCACTCAGCCTGCGGTCTGCATCCACCATTTTTGTTGCTGCAAAAAGCTTCCGGCCGGCCGGGACCCCTCCCAGCCTTGATAAACGCATCGAGTGGCCATCATTGAGGTCGCATTGGGAATCTGGCCCACTGCCCGTGTCGACCCACCCAGCATGCATGCCCACCAAATCAAAGCCCAAAGGGCGCTCCTCTTCTTCGTTCCTGCCCACGCATGGCATGGCATTGGCATGTCTCCCCCCGCTTTACACACACGCTTCTCTCGTCGATGCATCGCCTCGCGTCCCAACAGCGAACACGACGGCGAGAGGGCGCCATGCTTCTCCAGCGAGAGACCGTGAACTCAAACCTAAAACTCTGCCGGTGCTGATCCGTTCCGGCTACTGATGATCGCAGCGCAGCAACCTGCAAGCCATCATCAGGCTGCGGCGAACGCAGCGGCGGAACAGAGACACCTTTGCTGCTGAACACTGCAAAGTCGCCCGTCAGTCAGAGCAGAGCGAGAGTGCCAGAGCAGGACGACGGCAGCGTTTCGTCCGTCGCCTACAGTGGCCGGCTGGCCGCTGCGGCGCACGCACGCACGTACGGAGGCGCAGCAGACAGGCCACGCCGAGGGCTCGGTCGCATGCCATCTCTGAAGTCTGAACCTTTCGAGGCGGAAACCCGCCGTCCCAACTGCCAGTCCATCCCGAGTGGTCCATCTGCAACTGCATGCACGCAGCGGCGGCACAGATCGATCAGAGACGACCAGCCAGCACTGCATGCATGCAGATGCCGTTATTCGATCATGCACGCCAGGACGACTACGACTCGCGCGTGACGGAAGATCGCAGAGCGCCGACGCGCCGTGTGCAGCTGCACAGTGCGTCGCAACAGACTTGGCCGGTCGGGCATATGTGGATGGACAGGCTGACCGGAGATCGTACGTGCGTGCGTGCGTCTGCAGATGCAGTAGGGAAGGGAGGGTGTGTGCGCAGGCGTGTTGAGTGGGGTGGGAGGGAACGCAAGGTTTCGTTTTCCAAATCTATCCATGCTCGTTCTCCCGCTTCAGATATATGAAGTGGACTGCTGGAGGCTGTGTTGGCGTGACAAGTAGTGCGGCCCGTAAGGCCTGACATAAGTTATTTAATGTACACTAGTTGAATGCCCGTGCGCTGCCACGACCTCTTGAAAATAAATACATGTGTATTGTGTAACATATCATAATTTTTTGGGACACTTCTTTTTTGGAGAATTTCACCACTCGAATTCAACATCACATAGATCTGCTGCTACTCACATGATTCTTTTTAAGATCTTTCCCTCGGTGCTACGGTGCCTAGGCGTGACTCTGGCTTAGGATGACGAACATATCGCTCTGCCTCTCCCCGCTCTGCTGGAGAAGCACCAAGACTATTACAGTTTGATATTTTACCACTATTTAACACATATACCATTTCAACAATAATAAATAAGGGATTTCCCTTGAAACAATACTTCTTCAAATCAGACTGTAACTAAAGTATTATGGAGTTAGATCTTAATAGGAACTAAAAAAAAATCCTGGTGAGGAAGTAACTTAGCACATTCAGACATTTGCCGCTTTAGGTGAATGGCAAAAAGGTTAGTTGAAAATGACCAAGGACAGTCTTTTGGCATAATCCGGTATGGGCATGCATCTGAACTCAGTTAAAAGTAACGGCGAATCATCGTCAAAAACTCAGAATACACATCATAGAACTGGATTTATTATCTGAAACACTAAAACTTGTTTTCCATGTGGTGGCTTAGGTACACAACAAACTCTAAGGAAACTTTCACCAATTTTTGATCACTCACAACATAATCGCTACAATGAATTGAACTTATTAAGTGATCGTCGTATCAGCCTTCTACAACTTGGAGGTCTTGGGGAAGATGTCCGGCGTGAACATATGCGCAAATCTAATGCTACCCTATATCTTTAGCTTACCATTGCACATCAATTCAGAAAACAAGCACCATTCATCACAATTTTCGAACATAATCTCTTAATTGGGAAGGAAAGTTTGTGATTGTTTTGTTCCAGTTCTCACTGTTGCCTTATAAATGCCATCTGTGGGTTCAGCTTGCTGGTAAGAATATTTCTTCAGCAACACGAACAAGAATCGAGGATTGGTTAAAAAAATATGATAGACCTCGGATGCAATCTTGAGTGAAGTGTGTGATCTGCATTATCAATCAAACCTCACCACCCACAAAGATGAAATAGACTGAAATACCTGTCAAACTTTTTATTGGAATAAAAAAGAATAGATTGAACGAACAAGGAATGTTGATGCAGAAACCTGCCCATCTAAATATAACCTTGTCATAATCAACTAAACCTAAAAACAGAATCTGTAGGAAGAAGCATCGAACCGTGTGCCAATTGATACACATTAGCAGAATCAGATGTGAAACAACCCCTAAATTCTCTGTGCAACCCCTGAAATTCTAAACCAATCACAGGAATAGCATCAAGCAGTGCACAAACAAATATACGCTATTGAGAAATAATTACAAGGCATAGACGAAGAAATCTGACACAATAAGGAGAGATCAAATAGGATTCTTCGAAGCTGAGAACACGATCCCAGCTTGGGCCTCTTATTTCTTTCCGCCTGTCAGCACCTCCTTTTAGCTGCATATATAAGCTGGGAGGCAACAAAAAAAAGACCAACCAAACTGGGGATTGTGGATCTTCTCTAGCTTCTCTCAACATCGAATCACCGCCCTAAACTGTTTTGCTTTGTCTCTCATCCTCAATCAAACCATCTTACTCACGTATGAAAAATCTCAAGCACCTCTCCCCATGATCTGTACGTTTCATCGTCTCAATATGGAAACAGAGATGCTCGGACCGACCGGATTAGATGGTCGGACGGCATGTGTCTGTGTCGTCTGTGTCGCGCGCCGTCACGACCTGTGGAAGTGGGGAGAAGCACAGGCAACAATGGCCGAGATGGCACCGTGGTGGTTTGATTGGAGAAGCACCGGCCGCTCGTGGCTAAACCACGTTGCCGATGTCGTCCGGCTCGGCAGCGGCGGCGCATGGGCTTGCATGCTCTGTTGCAGCCTCTGGCAATGTAGATCAAGAAACTTGCACATGGATGAAGCGCTCGCCGGCGAAGCTCACAGTCGCAGGTATGCCAACCTAGATTGATCTCGATCGGGTCCTCAACAAACAATCTGATTCGATCGGTCCACGGCTCGTCAGAGAAGATTTGCCATCGGGCGGTGTATACATACGAGCGTACCAACCGTATGCGTACTTGACCTGGATACCGGACCGGATATGGGATATGTATGTGCGCTCGCAAAAGTTTTGGACTCAGAGAAAACGATAGGAGCGACGGACGAAAATTTGAGACAACGAAAACCACCTCTAGACAAATTATATAGTAGAGATAGCTCGAGCTAGTTTTTTAGGGTTTAGGGTAGAATTTCGTGGGAAACGACGGCGAGGACGTCATGAAGATATGATCAACGAGGGTGTCCACGGCTATGCCGACGGCAGCGAGGCCGAGACGGAGACGAGCAAGAGACCCAACAAGATGCATGCAATATTGTGGACGGTGCATTGTTCGGGAACTATGGAAACAATGACACTTTCATGGGCGAGGGCGTCACGGCCGCGTCGTTGGCCGCTTCACTTACGGCCTCAGTTATCGACGACAAGAAGGTGAGCCAACGAACCGGGGGCTACACCCCCGCCGAGGACAGGCTCCTATGCAAGGCATGGATAGAGATTTCACCAGATCCACTATGTGGCACCGAGCAAAAGGGCTTTACCTATTGGAAGAAGGTGGGCAGGTTCTTCCATTAGCATAGTAAATTTGGAAAGGACGTCTTTCTTAGCGATCGGAATGATCTCTCACTCTCCAAGCGTTGGGGCACCATCCATGCCGAGTGTAGCAAGTTCTAAGGCTCCTACGAGATGGTGACGAAAAGGAAAATAAGCGGCTTGAGGCCGCTTGACATGATAAAACCTCTTCCCCTCTTTATCGATGTCTTGCATTTGCATTTGACGGTTGAGCCATTGTTGGCATCCATGTGTGTAGATCATGAAAGTAATGGAGAATTTCAAGATGGTGAACGATAACAAGGATTTCTCGTTGAGCCATTGCTGGACGTTGCTCAAGGACACCAAAAAATGGGAGACTATCTTTGCCCTTTGGAGAGAAACGAACAAGAAGAGGGGCAAGGCATGTGCTTCGACAGGAGGTGTCGTCGACCTAGACGCTGACAATGACGAAGGCTTCGTCCCATCTACAAGCGACGGGACTGTCGGCCATGCCCGCCTCCCTGGTGGACACAAGGCCACGAAGGCCGACCTCGCCCGCCAGGCCGGTTCCTTGGCGTTCCAGGAGACCTTGAAGCAGATCCTGGAGAAGAAGTAAGAGGCCATCGTCGAGAGGGAGGAGAGGCGGCGCAAAGAGAAAGATGTCACCGCCAAGGCCTTTGTCGAGCTGCATACGAGATCCATTGAGGCGAAAGAGGCTAATGCCAAGGCTAGGCTAATGGAGATCGAGGCCAAGGCGAAGTCGACGGAGGCCTAAGCCAATGGCAAGGAGGACGACGCCAGGTCTAGGGTGCTGGAGGCCGAGGCCAACGCTAAGGAGGCCGAAGCCAAAGCCAAGGAAGCAGAAGCCAAGATCATAGCCGAGGAGAACGCCATCATGATCACCGACCTGTAGCATCGCCGACCCCATCATAGGGCTTGGGTTGCGAAGAAGCAGCAGGTCATCAAGGCTCGCGATGCGTGAAGGGCAATGGCGATGGCAGTTGTAACTTTTTGGGTAGGTAAGCTGCCATCTTTTGGCCATTGTGTATGATATTGCCCCCTTTTGCACAATTTAGATCCAATGTCCACTTGTTGGCGATGTCTAAAGGGCGATAGCGCACGTATGCCGTGTTATTTGCCAATAATTTGTGTGTCTTTGGCCAGCGATGGCGTCATTTTCAACTGATTTGCATCCCTGTCCAGCGATGACGCCAACGCCCGCCTGCGCGGACAAATGGGTCGCACCGCTGGGCGCGGCTGGCCAGACATGCCAGACCCTCTACCCAAATAGACCGGGACCCGACCCAAAGGGATAGAAAGGGACGGGGTGAAATTGGCCCGGTGGAGATGCCCTGGGATAGCAATATCAGCTGGGGTTCGGTGGCTCTTGCCTACTTGTACCGGCAGGTAATCACCTGTGCACTCTACATTCATTTGTATATGTTGAGTCCACACATATGCTATGCCTGACATCTTTTTTGTTCACTTATAGTTGGACGATGCCTGTCGTAGGGCAGGCCAAAATGCCGAAATAGGTGGTGCTATGGTTCTTCTCTCTATATGGAGCTGGGAACGCTTACCAGTTGGGCGTCCCAAAGAGGTGGGCCACCATCCTTGGCCAGAGTATAATAGAAACCCTCTACGCCTTCCGACTTGGGATTACAAGTGGGACGTGGTATCGAAGATGACAAGCGATGTCGATGCCATGTACCTCAAGTACATGAACGAGTTCGATGCGATTACGCCCGAGCAGGTAGATGTTTGTCTGTACGTCACTACCCATAATATTTACTTCATGCGTCAAAATCGATACCAAACATGTTCTTGTGATATGTTGCAGGTGGAGTGGGGGCCTTATGGTTGTGGGGACGAGTTGGGTATTGCTCCCAGGTTTGATATTAACCCGAAGTGCTTGGAGGAACAATCTCTCTGACTCATGTGCTGCCCATTGATTTGCAATTGGGCGGTTGAGTTTCATATGCCACAACGGATGATGAGGCAGTTTGGGTTGTTTCAGTGCAACCCTCCTGTGTGGAAGGACACCGACAAGGAGCTTCATCGGTTAGTTAGCATGAGAACTTGTGCTCAATTGCTTTGGATGATACTAACATGGTTCTTTGTTGTTATTTAGGTTGGACAGAAAGAGGCAGAGGAAGATCAAGAATTGGGATCACCATCATAGGAGGCACGTCATGGAGTTCCTCATTTGTGTGGATAATGCTCGACGAACGGAATGGAATAGTGGAAGAGCTCATTGCCCAATTGCATTTAACAACTACATTCATTGGTTTCTTGCTAGTACCCGTGTCTCCATTTGCCTGCCGTCCTATGAGAAAGAAATATTGGACGAGCCAGTCCAGTTCGATGACCTTGCCTACACTCAGTACAACCGGCAGGTCAGGGAGGGGACCGACATCCCGCTTTCTTTTTCACTCAACTTTGCGGTAAAGTTATCGTTGCCTTTGCATTACTTTCCTTGCACTCTCATCTCTTTCTTGCCTAACATGTTCTTATTCTTGACTCTGTAGCGAACAGAGGTAAAGAAATATGCCGACGATGCCGAGGCGATTCTTTTTGATGCCCCTAAGGGGAAAAAGGGAGAAGGCATGATACGAGACTTCCTTAAGGTATGGATGCGAGACTTCCTCAAGATAGGCATGTTCTTGTTTTGACTTATGTTGTTATTTGTTACAGCGCTCGGCACAAAAGATGCGTCGGTTATCTAACGTGCTAGGTTGCCGCGATCCCGAGTACACAACCCCGTCTGGTTCTAGGTCCAAGTCGACTACTAATCCGTTATCCCATCTTCAGGATGATGTTGAGGATGATACCACTTCGGCGATTCGTTCGGAAAATGAGGTATGGGACAACCTTACATGCATTTAGTGCTTTCTATTTCCCATGCATTTCTCATAGCCATACAATCTTACATGTAGCTGCCTTATATGGAGAATGAGACGGAGGAGGAGTACCGGATTCATTCTGCATACCAGCTGAAGCCAAGGAAACAGTTCAATCGTTGGATGCCAGACGACTTCCGTAACAAGGGAAAGGCCAATGTTGTCGAGGACGAGCCGCCACGGAGGTCAAGAGCGACTAGGAGGACGAGAGGCCTATGGTATGATGATGAAGACGAGTCGTAAGAAGAAGAGGAGGTGACAAAAAAAGATACCTCCAAGGAGGGGCTGAGGCCCAAGGACGCGTGGACGGAAGTAGGTCATGCATGGCACAATGTTGATGACGATGCACTAGGTTTGAGACTATGTATGGGTTGATGTATGTCACTATGTTGATGTTGTTTAAGACTATGTTGATGTATGTCACTATGTTGATGTTGTTTAAGACTATGTTGATGTTTGAGACTATGTTGATGTTGTTTGAGACTATGTTAATGTTGTTTGAGACTATGTTGATGTTGTTTGAGTATATGTTATAGTTGTTTGAGTATATGTGCACTAGGTTTGAGTATATGTGCACTTGTGCTGTCAATCAGCTGAAACTAGTGCAGTTCAGGAGTGTAGCGCCTGTCTGATAGGCGCTACACCTTAGAGAATAGTGCCTAGCAGATAGGCGCTACACTCTGACTTAGAGTTTTCCCCCGCCAGCGAACTCTCGTTTTGCTCTCAGTATGCTCCTGTTAGTTTTGGGGCAAACGGAATCTGCTAGCATAGCGCCTAGCAGACAGGCGCAATCGGTTACACACCAACAAATAGGAACCTCCTTCCCATGGGCATCAGAAGTACGATACGCCTTCCGTGGCCTTTCCTCTTGGTCGGCGCAAGGTGTCCTAGCATTGGCCCTCCTCATCTTCTCCTCCTCTTCCTTCTCCTTTTGCCTCTTCTTCTCTTCCTCTTCCTTCTCCCTTTTCTTCTTCCTCTCTTCCTCTTCCTTTTTATTCTTCCTCTCTTCCTCTTCGTCCTTCTTCTTCGCCAAGTCTCGAGCAAGTTGAACTACCTCTTCGAATGCCTTCCTCTTCTTCTCTTCCTCAGCCTCCTTCCTATTCCTCTCTTTCTCAGCTTCCTTCCTCTTCCTCTCTTCCTCGGCTTCCTTCCTCTTCTCCACCCCTCCATAGCATTCGCCCAGACCGCCGAGTAGTTCACACCGTCCCCATCATTGCCCTTGTTGGGTTGAGTCGTCGTACCTATTATAGGAATAAAAGCTACAAGTTAGTAAAGGATGCATGAATGTGAACAATAATTAATTCAATGAAATAAGCATAGTAGGTAGTAACATAAGCATGCAAGTATGAATATTTCATCCGTACCTATTAACATAAGGATTTGGTCCTGCCAAGTAACCTAACATACTAGCCGGGTTAAAACCGCCATGCCCTCTTCCTCTTCTAATCCCAAGTGATCGACCTCTTTGTTGTCTAGGAGCTTGTTGTCTAGGAGCTTGTTATCTAGGGACTCGTTGGCTAGTTCTTGGTTGGCTTGGGACTTGTTGGCTAGTTCTTGGTTGGCTTGGTACTTGTTGGCTAGTTCTTGGTTGGCTTGGGTCTTGTTGGCTACCACTTGGTTGGCTAATGTTTGCTTCATTTCCTTTTGCTCTTTTCCTTTGAGAACACTTTCTTGCATTGTGCCCTTCACCATTGCATGTTCCACACCGGGCTCTCTCACGAGGCTCTTGGAATTGTTCATTGCCCGTTTCTCGAGCACCACTACGGCCCCATCCATCCATGTCGCTCCTAAAGCGTTTTGTCTTGCGTCTTCCACGTTTAATCACTTTCCATTTCGGATCGGGCCATAGTTGAATCCCATGGTACTCCGGCCATTTTGATTGGTCCAAATATGGATGAAATCTAGGAGCCCATGTCTTCTTAGTAGTCTCAATGGAGAACTCAGCCTCTCTCACCGTGAGCGGATTATTGTAATCCAAATGTCGCCGGCGAGACGCCACGAGCAAGTGCGAGCAGGCAAGATGAAGCAATGATGGCCTTCCGCATGTGCACTCACAAGTCTTGAGCGAGACCTTGAAAGCTCGGCCTCCATGTTGGACACCATTAGCCGTTGTACCTCCGGGCTCCGTAACTTGGTAAATTAGCTCGTCATTATCATATTCCATGACAACTTGGGCATCCGCTTTCTTTGATTGAAATTGCATCCAATCATCAACCGTAGGTGGGTACTTGTATTTGTACTTGTTCTTGTAGTCCCCCGCAATCTGGCGGTGCGTTTCCTATGAGTATTTAAGAAAATACCCATTCATCATGTCGAATGTATAACGGACTATTGTCGTGACGGGCAATGCACGAACACCTTTGAGCAACTTGTTGAAGGCCTCTGCCATGTTGCTTGTCATTTGGTCGTACCTCCGGCCACCGTCATCGAAAGCTCGTGCCCACTTTGTTCTTTCTTCAATGCTCCTATCGAGAAACTCTCGACCACCCGCATTGAGCTCTTTGTTGAAGAGCAATTTGCTGTACAAGTTTGAGAAACGACATTCCGTGAAAGCGAGGCAACAATCTTGTAGATCATCGGCCAAATCCTTGCTCTTGCATGCCCTATATAAGTTTGAACAAAAGTGTCTCATGCACCAACGATGGTGCAACAGAGCATGCCCGGGAATATGTTGGTCCACCGCTTTAAGAATTCCTTGATGACGGTCCGAGATGACACATATTTCACTACGAGGGGTTAATATCTTGTTTCTTAAAAGATGGAAGAACCACTCTCAATTATCATTGTTTTCCACCTCTACCAAAGCAAAGGCCAAAGGAATCAACCGGTTGTTGGCATCATTGGCTATTGCAATCAAGATAGTGCTCTTGAATTGACCGGTCATAAAGGTGCCATCAACAGAGATAACTGACCTACAATGTTCAAATGCCTAAACACATTGCTCGAAAGCCCAAAATGCACGGCCAAAAACTCGAACGGTTCTTCCGTTTACAATCCTTTTCTTGTTCCCCAAAGGTTCAACCACATAAACCATGCCCGGGTTAGCATCGGCCATCGCTCCCAACAACCTTGAGATTCGGTTATAAGATTTCTCCCAATCACCGTACAACATCTTGAATGCGGCTTGCTTAGCCTTCCATGCCTTCTCGTACTTCACCTCATAGTGAAAGAGGGCTTTCACAAACTCCATGACCTGCTTGATGCTCATTATTGGAAACGACGCGATGTCATTGGAAAGCCTATAAGAGAGGAACTCGGAGGTGAGTTGCCGGTGCTCATGCTTTGCATCCTTGCCATCCACCACCGGGCCTCGGCACATGTGAGTTGATACTCAACTAGATATGTGCCAATCGGGACCTCCCTTAAATGGTCTAGCACGCACAATCCAAGGACATCCTTCCTCCTCGCACTTCACCGTGTAACGCTTCTTGATGTCCGAGTGCACGACCGTGTAAGGACGATGATGCTTCACCAAGAAGTCCTTTATCCATTGCTTAAATTCCAACAAGGTCTTAAACCTTGATCCTTTGCAAAAGCCATTATTCACTTCATTGCCATCCCGGTAAGAACTTGTCCTTGGTCCAAGCACTATGCCTTTGCCACCATCAACCGTGGCTTTATCCGTGAGACTAAGATCACGAAACAAAGGCACCCGATGGTCCCGCCCCAATACGGTATGGTGGATTTTGGCCTCTCTAGCCATGAACCCCTCCTCGTCAACTTCTTCTTCGGGACCATCATCATCCGAGTCCGAAGCATAGCCTCTAGAATACGGGAGTTCACGGTCCATGTCATGTTGAGTGATATATTTCTTCAAATCACCAACATTGTTATCGTGGAGTTCAACATCATCATCATCTTCACCCTCACAATCATCATTGTCCTCTTCCAACACTTCGTCTTGGTGTCTTGAAATCGGGCTCAATGTTTGGCTCAAAGGAGGTTCAATCCATAGCTCTTGCTCCACGGGTGGAGGACTCCTACTATCCAATGGGGAGGCACGACGGTTCAAGTACAAAGGCAATAAACTATCAACCTTCTTGGTGGCAAATAGCTCAAGAGCCTTGTCTAGTGATTCAGCCACCACCTCCTTGTATGCAAGCCAACGAGCCTCGGAGAAGATACGCATGGTCTTCCAATGGATATGCATTCCAAAACCCACATTATGTCTTCCCTCCAACTCAACAACATCACATGGGTCCATCCATTTCAATTCAATCCTCACTTGCTCCAAGACCTCGGCATAGGTGGGACTACGCTCAAACACAATATCTAGCTCATCCGGGTCCGGTTCTATGTTGCCTTTCAAAAAGGCATCCTTGTCCACATGATGAACATGAACAATTCTTGCCATCCCTAACACATAGGAGAATATGTTCATTAACTAACCATGTCAAGATAAACAAAACTATACTAGACACATTACCAAACCATAAAGCTAACAAGAACACCCTCTCTTACATAAGCAAACCCTAACCCTAACCCTAGCCATAACATTCCAATAAAGCAAACAATGTCATTTCAACAACCCTAAACCTAACTAAATGCTTCATACACATCTTTATACCCAACATTGGCCAATGAATCTAACAAATTTCCAAACATTTCTCTCAAAATCAAATTTCTAGGGTTTCAAACCAAGTCCAACCAAAATGAAAGATTTCAAGAGGTCAAAACGGAGGGAAATGAGGGAGGGTACCTCTAGCAGCTGGGGAGAGGCACAAATCCACCAAATGAAGCTTCCAATGTGAGAGATTTGAGGGGGTGAGAAGAGAGGGGAGAAGGGGGCGCCTCCTTGCTGTTCTTCTTGGCTGGGTCGAGCTGGGAGTGAATGGGGAGGGGTGGGGAGGGGGGGGGTTCGAGCTGCTGACTAAATCCCAAAGTGTAGCGCCTAGCAGATAGGCGCCTAGCAGATAGGCGCTACACCTTGGGCATAGCGCCTAGGCGTTATGCCTCCAGGTGGGGCCAGGGAGGGGCCAGGCGGTGCCACGCTGGCAGGGGAAATAGCGCCTAGCTGTTGCGTTAGCCAATGGTTAGTGTCAGTGAAATAGTTATCCAGAGAAGTCATTTCGTGAAATCCTTTTGAAAAGGGGTTATTCTTGTCTATTCTGCCCTGGTTCGCATGCCATCTCTAAAGTCTGAACCTTTTGAGGCGAAAAACCGCCGTCTGAACTGCATGCCAAGTGTGGTCCATCTCTCTCTTTTTTTTTTTTGAAGTTCAAGTGTGGTCCATCTGCAAAATTATCAGGCTGCGGTGGCAGACCGACCAGAGACGACCTGCATACATACAGCTGCGATTCATTCGATCATGCATGCAAGGACTATCTCTCGCGCGGGAAGAGGATCGCAGGGATAGCTGCACTGCACAGTGCCGTCGCAACGAGCTTGTGGGCATGGACATGCTGACCGGAGATCGTGCTGCACGCGTCTGTGAAATGCAGACAGAAAAACAGACTGACGGTGGTACAGTGTGCGTGCAGGCACCGAGTGAGGTGGGAGGCAGGAGGCTCAGGCAAGGCAATGTTTCGTTTTCCATACCTGTCCACTCTTTGTTTTCCAGCTTCGAAGTACCAAGTGGGCTGCTCCCGCTACATGAACTACATACTTCTTGAAACGAGAGTCGTACTCGTAAATACTCCCTCTGTTTCAAAATTTAAGATGTTTTACATTTGTGAAAAAAAAAGAATCTAGACTTTTTTTAGTGTCTAGATTCACTCCAAAACTAAGTGAACCTACATACTAAAAATAGTCTAGATATATTTGCTTCACAAAGCTAAAATATCTTATATTTTAGAGTGAATTCCACTTTTTACCCTTTATTTGTGCATTTGTGACACTAATTATCCTATGTAGTGAAAAATCATCTAAATTATCATATTTGAAAACTTTAAACCCTCATTTTCTGATGCATATCTATTAAGTATAAGTAAGGTGTGAGGTGACGATTGAATCTTAAATTTATCGAGATGACAACAAAGAATAGAACATTTGGTACAGAGAAGGGTACATATAATCAACGATGGCGTTCTCTGATCTTGACATATTTCGTGGCGGCACATTATACTAACATGTCGGTCTTATCCAAAAACACGTGTTGAATACTAAAATTGAACAAAATCATCCTTTAAATTTTCTTAAATAGGACATTCGGGTACAATTTCTACTAATAATTAGTGTCTCAAAAGCATAAATAAAGAACAAAAAGTAAAACTCACTCTATATTTTAAAATAGAGGGAGTATGTTTAGGAATACACAAGCCTCCGATGTACATGCTCCAGCGGCCGGCTCGGCACCGCGTACCGGTCCGAACGAGGCCACCGTACATAGAATCCGCTGGTCGATCAGAGCCACATGCCGCCGCCGGCGAGGAAATAAGAAAATAGCCTGAGTTCACGGTGGCGGGCCATTTTTGAAAGAATTCTGTGCTCACTTGAAGCCGTGGGCTGGTTATTGATCCGAAGGGTAATCTCGCACTGTCCCGAACCGGCCAGCATACTAGGCCGCACTGATGGAGATATATACCAACGGCCTACTACTGACGGCACCTATTCTCCGCTCAACACTTGTCTTTAGGTTGGGCCGGGCCCATTACATACTGTATGTTCAATTCTTTTGCCTTTTCTGGTGTGATTTCCGTCTGGTTTTTCCGATTTTCTACCTATTCCGTTTTCTAGATTTTTTTTTCTGGTTATCGGTTTGTTTTGATTTCTTTTTTTTCTTTTTTTAAAACGGAATATTTTAAAAAAATTGAACAATTTACAAATCTAAATGATTTTTGAATCGAAATAATTTTTGAATATGATCAATTTTCAAATTCAAACATTTTTTGAATTTAAATACTTTAAAAATCATTATAAAAATCTACAACATTTTTATTATTGTAAAAAAAATAGTAAAAAATCGGCCAGCATTCAGAGCGGCCCATATTGCGGAAATATATAGTCGTGCATGCGGAGAATTCAAAAAATAGTACAAAAATCGGCCAGCATTCAGAGCGGCCCATATTGCGGAAATACATAGTCGTGCATGCGGAGAATATGACATCCCAAACTCAAAAATGCTATTTGCCGCCCATGGCGCGGGCAGCTAGTGCCACGTTGGGCCGGCCCAGTTCGCGACGCTTTTCCTTTAAAAATTTTTATTTGTTTTATTTTTTCTGTTTCTTTTTTGGTTTTCTTTTTTGTTTATCTTTTTTAGAAACATCATTTTTAAAAGATGTTAATTATTTTTTGAAAAAATATTACGTTTTTACGAGTTTTGGTTCTTGATTTTTGAAATTTGGTTCTTGATTTTTTGAATTGGGTTCATGCTTTTTGAAATTTTGTTTTTGTTTTTATTTTTTGGTTCATGGTTTTTGAAATTGGTTCATAATTTTTTTAAAATTGGTTCATGTTTTTCTATATTGGTTTATAATTTTGGAAAATGGTTCATGACTTTTTTTCAAATTGAGCCATAATTTTCGGAAATGGTTCATAATTTTTAAATTTTTGTTCATGATTTTTGAATTACTTTTTAAAAATTTGTTTATGACATTAAAAAATATTCACTTATATTCAAAATAATTCACAGTTTTAAAATCATAATTATAGATAATATTCAAAGTTTAAATAAAAAATATAGAAAAAATAAAAAAGTAAATCTCGTCACCTGGGCCAGCCCACTTGCCCTACGCCTTCAAGTGGCGCGCGTGTCTTATCGAAGTGGCGTATAGCAGCTTCCTCCCTAACTAACGTGCAACAATGTGTATCTCTCATAGCGATTCGAGGCTCGGCCGACACATATAGCTTTTCTTTGGCTTTTGGTTTTGTTTCTTTTACTTATCTTTTATCTCATTTCTTTTGTTTTTGTTTCTATTTACATTTTTTGGTTTTTTCCTTTTTGGTTCATGTGTCCTTCCTTTTCTATATTTTCCACTTTACCTTTTATGATTTAAAAAATAAAAAAATGTTTTAAACTAAAATTATCTAGATTTAGAAAAAAGTGTTCAATTTTGAAAATGTTCACATTTGAAAATTCTGATTAAAAAATGGTTTATATTCATGAAAAAATCATATTTAAAAATTGAATTTTGAAAATTGTTCATGTCTTGAAAGGACAAATCTATTTTTTTAGCATTTCTAGAAATAGAGGAAAATGACTGGGACCATTAACATGATCATAAGTTGTCCCTCACGGGTAGTGTGGTAACCTCTAATATCAACCTGGTATGGTCCCGGGTCTAGAAATTGAAGGTTTCATCAAAAATTAAAATCTTCACATGGAGGGTGCTTCAAGGGACTATTGAAGGGTTTCACAACATAGTAAATCAAAAAAATTCTACGGATGCGAATGGAAAAGCCAAGATCTAATCTAGGAGATGCAAACAACAAGAGGGATTAGATGAGATCTTCATACCCTTGAAGATTCAACAACAAACGTTAAATTAACGTGGGTGATGTAGTCGTACTCGCTTCTCCTCCTCGCGATCCGCTCCGATCTAACATCGCAAGTGGCGATGCCTCCGAGAGATGCACATGTGCGGCACCTCGACGTCTCCTCCTTCCTCGGTCCAGCAAGTATGGTGGAGAGACGGATTGGATCTACAACGACCCGAGGTGCAATTGGTGGAGAGTTTCAGCAGGCTTCACCCACGTGCAATGGGAGGAGAGAGAGGAGGGCGAGGCGGCTAGGGCTTGAGGAGGAGGTGTGGGGGGTGGTGCGCTCCCAGCCCTCTTTATATAGAGGGGTGGGCGCCAACCCTAGCCCCTCCCCCAAGCCTAGGCCGGCGGCCAAGGAGGGAAGAGTGGGGGGCAATGTAGGGTTTCGTAGCATGGAAAACAAAAAAATTCTACCGCATATAAACAAACAAGCCAAGATCTATCTACTAGATTGTAGCAACGAGTCGATAGGATAACTCACCCTCGAAGATTCCAAAGTGTTTAACGAGAGCGGATTCTCGTGGGTGATGTAGTCGTACTCTTTCCGATCTCAAGATCGCGTAGACGATCCTTCAGCGCGCGTTCGCAGCGTCCGTCAATCGGTCACACGTTAGTACTCGACGAAGACCTTCCTCTCCTTGTTCTAGCAGGCGGAGGTTGTAGCACTCTCCTCGCGATTCCAAAGACGACGGCGTGGTACCGAAGTAGAGGGAGATCTCAGGCTTCGCCTTAAGCCGGAGCGAGTATGGTGGACTATGAGAGAGACCCTCAGCGATCTAGGGTTTAGATGCACCAAGGAGGAGCAAGGCCGGCGGCTAGGGTTTAGCTAGGCGGCGTCGGCTTGCCCTAGGCGGCGGCGGCAGCAGGAGGTGGCGGCGCCGGGCTAGGGTTTGCGGGTGGAGGTGTTGTGTGCTAGGAGGGGCAGCCCTGCCCCTCCTTATATAGGTGGAGGGGGCGCGCCAGGGGAGGGGAGTACCTCCCCAACTCGGTTTCTGAAGTGGGCCGACGGTGGAGGGGAGGAACTCCTCCCCAAGTAGGTTTCCTACTTCCCCTCCACCTCACAAAATAGCCGTTTGACTTTTCAAATTGGCGTTTGACTTTTCAAACTAGGATTTGATTAAACCCTTTATTTTGTTCAGCGATGACACCTAGTACATGATGCAATCATACCAACTTGATACAACACATTCATGTGCCCTTCCCCTCCGGAGCGCCGGACATTCCGGAACCTTCTAGAACATTCCCGATGAAAACACCGGAACCATTCTCCAACCCCGAAACATGACTTTCCTTATATGACTCTTATTCTCCGGACCATTCCGGATATCCTCGTGATATCCTGGATTCCATCTGAGACTCCGAACAACATTCGGTCTCTTACTCATCATTCCATAACTACTCAAACAACGTCGAATCCTTAAGTGTGTCTCCCTACGGTTCGTGAATTATGCGGACATGATCGAGACACTTCTCCGAACAATAACCAATAGAGGAATCTGGAAATTCATATGGCTCCCACATATTTCTACGATTACTTTGCGATCGAATGAACCACTTACATACGATACCAATTTCCCTTTGTCTCACGATAGTTTACTTATCCAAGGTTATGATCGTCGGTATCTCTGCATACCTAGTTCAACCTTGTTACTGATAAGTACTCTTTTCTCGTTCCCGTGATATGTGATCCCTTGTGAGCCAGTCACATGCTTGCAAGCTAATTGGATGACATTCCACCGAGAGGGCCCAGAGTATATCTATCCGTCATATGGATGGACAAATCTCACTCTTGATCCATGTGTCTCAACCAATACTTTCCGAACACTCAATGCCACCTTTATAGCCACCCAGTTACGGTGTGGTGTTTGATGTCATCAAAGCATCCTTCCGGTGAAGGTGATATGCATGATCTCATGGTCGAAGGAATTAGGTTACTATGTATCAGAAAGCATATAGCAATTGAACTATTAAAATGACTTGATATTTATGCTACGCTTATCTATAGGAGTATGTCCACCATATCATTCTCCTAACGATATGATCTTGTTGTTAATAACATCTCAATGTTCATGATAGGGAAACCACAATCATTTATTAACCAACAAGCTAGTATTATAAAGAGGCTTTACTAGGGACTCTATTTTAGTTTACAAATCACACAAGTATTAATGTTTCCTTGTTAATACTATTATAGCATGAATGTAAACATTTATCATAAACACAAAGATATAATAATAAATATATTTATTATTGCCTCTAGGGCATATCTCCAACAGTCTCCCACTTGCACTAGAGTCATCTAATCTAGATTACATGGTAATATACCGAACACCCATGGCAGTTTGGTGCTGGTCATATTTTGCCCTCGGGAGAGGTTTAGTCAACGGATCCGCCACATTCAGATCTGTGTGTACTTTGCAAATCTTTATGTCCCCATCTTGGACATGTTCTCGAATAGCGTGAAAACGTAGCTTGATGTGCTTCAGCTTCTTGTGTGACCTTGGTTCTTGCGCACTGGCTACGGCGCCCATGTTATTACAGTAGATTGACATTGGGTCCAGCGCACTAGGAACCACACCGAGCTATGTAATGAACTCTTTCATCCATATCACTTCTTGTGAAGCCTCCGAAGTAGCCATGTATTCCGATTCAGTTGAAGATCTCGCCACAACGCTTTGCTTTGCACCCCTCCAGCTAATTGCTGCACCATTCAAAGTAAATACATATCCAGATTGTGACTTAGAATCATTCGGATCGGTGTTCCAACTAGCATCGGTGTAACCATTAACAACGAGCTGTTCATCACCTCCATAAGAAAGAACCATATCCTTAGTTCTTCTCAAGTACTTAAGGATGTTTTTGACCGCTGTCCAATGATCCACTCCTAGATCACTTTGATATCTGCTAGTTAAACTAACAGTATATGCAATGTCGGGTCTAGTACATAGCATGGCATACATTAGAGATCCTATAGCTGAGGCATAGGGAGTCTTACTCATCCTTTCTCTATCTTCTGCCGTTGTCGAACTTTGAGTTTTACTCAACGTCGTATTGGGCAACATGGGCAAGAACCCTTTCTTGCTATCTTCCATTCCAAACCTCTTTAGAACTTTGTCTAAATATGTACTTTGTGACAATGATATTAGGCGTCTCGATCTATCTCTATAAATCTTTATGCCTAATATGTAAGCTGCTTCGCCAAGATCTTTCATTGAAAAAATATTATTCAAATATTCCTTGACACTATTAAGAAGGTCTACATCATTCCCAATCAACAATATGTCATCTACATATAGTATTAAGAATGCTATAGAGCTCCCACTCACTTTCTTGTAAATACAAGCTTCTCCATAAGTTTGTATAAAACCAAAACTTTTGATTACCTTATCAAAACGTTGATTCCAACTTCGGGATGCTTGCTTCAATCCATAAATGGATCTTTGAAGTTTGCATACCTTGTTAGCATCTTTAGGATCGACAAAACCTTTGGATTGCATCATATACAACTCTTCATCAATGTCTCCATTGAGGAATGCTGTTTTGACATCCATCTACCATATCTCATAATCATAATATGCAGCGATTGCTAACATAATCCTCACACACTTTAGCTTCGCTACAGGTGAGAAAAGTATCATCATAGTCAACTCCTTGAATTTGTCGAAACCCTTTTGCGACAAGTCGAGCTTTATAGACAGTAACATTACCATCAGCATCTGTTTTCTTCTTGAAAATCCATTTGTTCTCGACAGCCTTCCGGCCATCCGGTAAGTCCACCAAAGTCCATACTTGGTTTTCGTACATGGATCCAATCTCGGAACATGGCTTCTTGCCATTTATTGGAATCTGGGCTCATCATCGCTTCCTCATATGTCGCAGGGTCATCGGTGTTGTCCACCAACATGACATTCATTACGGGATCATACCAATCAGGAGTGGTACGAGTTCTCATTGACATGCGAGGCTCTGTAGTAACTTCAACCGAAGTTTCATGATCATCATCATTAGCTTCCTCTCTTATTGGTGCAGGCACCACAGGAACCACTTTTGGTGCTGCGCTACTCGTAAGTTCGAGAGAAGGTTCGACAACCTCGTCGAGTTCTACTTTCCTTCCAGTCACTTCTTTTGAGAGAAATTCCTTCTCTAGAAAGGATCCATTCTTGGCAACGAAGATTTTGCCCTCGGATCTATGATAGAAGGTATACCCGATAGTTTCCTTCAGGTATCCTATGAAGACGCATTTTTCCGCTTTGGGTTCAAGCTTGTCCGGCTGTAACTTCTTTACATAGGCTTCGCAACCCCAAACTTTAAGGAACGACAATTTAGGTTTCTTCCCAAACCATAATTCATACGGTGTCGTTTCAACGGATTTAGATGGTGCCCTATTTAAAGTGAATGCGGCTGTTTCTAATGCATAACCCCAAAATGATAGCGGTAAATCTGTAAGTGACATCATAGAACGAACCATATCTAAGAGAGTTCGATTACGACGTTCGGACACACCATGACCTGTGGTGTTCCCGGCGGTGTCAATTGTGAAAGTATTTCGCATTTCTTCAAATGCTCGCCAAACTCGTAACTTAGATATTCACCTCCACGATCAGAATGTAGAAATTTAATCTTCTTGTTATGTTGATTCTCAACCTCACTTTGAAATTCCTTAAACTTCTCAAAAGTCTCGGACTTATGTTTCATGAAATAGATATACCCATATCTACTCAAGTCATCCGTGAAGGTAAGAACATAACGATAACCACCGCGCGATGCTACACTCATTGGACCACACACATCGGTATGTATGATTTCCAATAAGTCCGTAGCTCGCTCCATCATACCAGAAAATGGAGTCTTAGTCATTTTTCCCATTAGACATGCTTCGCATCTTTCAAGTGATTTGAAATCAAGTGATTCAAGAAGTCCATCGGAATGGAGTTTCTTCATACGCTTCACTCCAATGTGACCAAGACGACAGTGCCACATATAGGTCGAGTTATCGCTCGATTTCAAACGTTTAGCCTCAATGTTATTAATATGTGTATTTCCACTATCGAGATTCAATAAGAATAGACCATCTATCAAAGGTGCATGTGCATAAAACATATTACTCATATAAATCGAACAACCATTATTCTTGGACTTAAACAAGTAACCGCCTCAAGAATAAACAAGATCCCGATATAATGTTCATGCTTAACGCAGCACCAAATAACAATTATTTAAGTATAAAACTAATCCCGATGGTAGATGAAGAGGTAGCGTCACCACGATCACATCAACCTTTGATCCATTTCCCACGCCGCATCGTCACCTCGTTCTTTGCTAGTTTCCGCTTATTCGCAAAGACCTGCTTCGAGTTACAAATATGAGCAACCGAACCAAAGATTAAATACCGGGCACTACTACAGTACTAGTGAGATACACATCAATAACATGTATATCGGATATACCTTTCTTCTTGATGTTGCCGTTGTTCAAATCCGCCAAGTACTTTGGGCAATTCCGCTCAAAGGACCTTCTCCCTTGTAGTAAAAGCACTCAGTATCAGGCTTAGGTCCAGCCTTGGTCTTCTTCGTCGGTGCGGTAACTTTCTTACCACCCTTCTTGAAGTGTCCCTTTTGCTTAGACTTGCCTTTTTTGAATTTGGTGGTCTTATTGACCAACAACACTTGGTGCTCTTTCTTGATCTCCACTTCTGCAGATTTCAACATGGCGAAGAGTTCTGGCAACGTCTTGTTCATGTTTTGCATGTTGTAGTTCATCACAAAGTTCTTGTAACTTGGTGGTAGTGATTGAAGGACACGGTAAATCCCCAAAGCATTAGGAATCACTATACCCAAGCTTTGGAGTTTGTTTGCGTGTCCAGACATCTTAAGCACATGCTCACTGACGGAGCTGCCTTCTTCCATTTGCAGTTAAAGAACTTTTCAGAAGCCTCATAGCTCTCAATTGCCGCATGAGTCTCAAAGATCAATTTGAGATCACGGACAATATCATGTGGGTCTGAATTCTCAAACCTTTTCCGAAGCTCCGATTCTAAACCATACAAAATAGCACATTGAACTGTGGAGTACTGAGTCTTCCGAGTGAGGTAAACATTCTTTACTTCATCGGTAGCAGTAGCTGCAGGTGGGTCACCTAGCGGTGCATCCAGCACATAGGTCAAATTACCAGCTGTGAGGACAATCCTCAAATTGCGGAACCAATCCGCGAAGTTGCTTCCATTGTTTTTCAACTTTTCTTTCTCTAGGAATGCATTAAAATTGATGGTAGGGGCCGCCATTAATCTACAACATGCAATAGTTTAGACTAAGTTCATGACAAATTGAGTTCTAATTAATAGTTAAATTAATCTAGGTGAACTCGCACTCAAAACAATATCCCTCACATTGTTTTAGTGATCACACGAACCAAATCCATCACATCAAAACCGATCATCACGAGAGTTGATGTAGCTTCAATGGCGAACAATCAACATGTTCATCATATCTACTATATGATTCATGCTTTACCTTTTGGTGATCCGTGTTCCGAGACCATGTCTATACATGCTAGGCTCGTCAAGATCAAACCTTAGCTTCCGCATGAGCAAATCTGGCTTGCTCATGTTGTATACACTTGCGGAATCTAACACACCCGATCATCACGTGGTGCTTCGAAACAACAAGCTTTAGCAACAGTGCTTACTAAGGGTGAACACTTTAAAACTTGAAATTGATGTGCATGAGGGATCATCTTATAATGCTACCGTTGTTAACTAAGCAATACAAGATGCATAAAGGATTAACATCACACGCAATTCATAATATGTGATATGATATGGCCTTTCTTCTTTGTGCTTCCGATCTCCATCTTCAAGCACGAACATGATATCCATCATCACCGGCATTGCTTCAAGGTCAATGACGCCGCTTCATGGTTGTCGTCCACCAGCTTCAACTATTACAACTACTTTGAATAGACACGTGGATCTTAACAGAAATTAAAGACAACCATATGGCTCCTGCTGGTTGCCAACTTACAATAAGGAACATTGCATACATCAAATATAATCACAATCATGGCCATATCACATCACAGCACACCCCTGCAAAACAAAGTTAGACGCCTCTACTTTCTTTGCATGTTTTACGTGGTTTGGGGCTTTCAATAAGTGTCGTTCTAACTTACGAACAAGAACCACAACATTGATACTAGTATTGTCAATCACCCGTTGTAAATTGAATCTTAACTATGTTGGGAGAAATAGGCACCCGCAAAGCCACTTATGCAATACAAGTTGCATGTCAAGCGTGGAGCAAGTCTCATGAACGATGTCATGTAAGGTTAGCCCGGGCCGCTTCATCCCACCATCCCGCAAGATGCAAAGTACACAAGAAGCAATCGACAACAAAAGCATTAACGCCCACAATGACCATTGTGTTCTACGCGTGCAACAGATCTACATATAGACACGGCTCTGATACCACTGTAGGGTTTCGTAGCATGGAAAACAAAAAATTTCTACCGCATATAAACAAACAAGCCAAGATCTATCTACTAGATTGTAGCAACGAGTCGATAGAATAACTCACCCTCGAAGATTCCAAAGTGTTTAACGAGAGCGGATTCTCGTGGGTGATGTAGTCGCATTCTTCCGATCTCAAGATCGCAGAGACGATCCTTCAAGGCTGCGTTCGCAGCGCTTCCACAATCGGTCACACATTCGGTTTCGACGAAGACCTTCCTCTCCCTTGTTCCAAAGAGGCAGAAGTTGTAGCACTCTCGCGATTCCTAGCAAGACGACGGCAGTACCGAAGTAAAGGGGAGATCTCGCAGGGCTTCGCCTTAAGCCGGAGCGAGTATGGTGGACTATGAGAGAGACCCTCGGCAATCTAGGGTTTAGATGAACCAAGGAGGAGCAAGGCCGACGGCTAGGGTTTAGCTAGGCGGCAGCGGCTTGCCCTAGGCGGGCAAGCAAGGAGAGGTGGCCCGGGCTAGGGTTTCTTGGTGGAGGTGTTGTGTGCTAGGGAGGCGCCTGCCTCCTTATATAGGTGGAGGGCGCCAGGAGGAGTACCTCCCAAACTCGGTTTCCGAAGTGGGCCAACGGTGGAGGGGAGGAACTCCTCCCCAAGTAGGTTTCCTACTTCCCCTCCACCTCACAAAATAGCCGTTTGACTTTTCAAATTGGCGTTTGACTTTTCAAACTAGGATTTGATTAAACCCTTTATTTTGTTCAGCGATGACACCTAGTACATGATGCAATCATACCAACTTGATACAACACATTCATGTACCCTTCCCCTCCGGAGTGTCGGACATTCCGGAACCTTCTAGAACATTCCCGATGAAAACACCGGAACCATTCTCCAACCCCGAAACATGACTTTCCTTATATGAATCTTATTCTCCAGACCATTCCGGATATCCTCGTGATATCCCGGATTCCATCTGAGACTCCGAACAACATTCGGTCTCTTACTCATCATTCCATAACTACTCAAACAACGTCGAATCCTTAAGTGTGTCTCCCTACGGTTCGTGAATTATGCGGACATGATCGAGACACTTATCCGAACAATAACCAATAGAGGAATCTGGAAATTCATATGGCTCCCACATATTTCTATGATTACTTTGCAATCGAATGAACCACTTACATACGATACCAATTTCCCTTTGTCTCACGATAGTTTACTTATCCAAGGTTATGATCGTCGGTATCTCTGCATACCTAGTTCAACCTTGTTACTGATAAGTACTCTTTTCTCGTTCCCGTGATATGTGATCCCTTGTGAGCTACCACATGCTTGCAAGCTAATTGGATGACATTCCACCGAGAGGGCCAGTATATCTATCCGTCATATGGATGGACAAATCACTCTTGATCCATGTGTCTCAACCAATACTTTCCTAACACTCAATGCCACCTTTATAGCCACCCGACGGTGTGGTGTTTGATGTCATCAAAGCATCCTTCCGGTGAAGGTGATATGCATGATCTCATGGTCGAAGGAATTAGGTTACTATGTATCAGAAAGCATATAGCAATTGAACTATTAAAATGACTTGATCTTTATGCTACGCTTATCTATAGGAGTATGTCCACCATATCATTCTCCTAACGATATGATCTTATTGTTAATAACATCTCAATGTTCATGATAGGGAAACCACAATCATTTATTAACCAACAAGCTAGTATTATAAAGAGGCTTTACTAGGGACTCTATTTTAGTTTACAAATCACACAAGTATTAATGTTTCCTTGTTAATACTATTATAGCATGAATGTAAACATTTATCATAAACACAAAGATATAATAATAACTATATTTATTATTGCCTCTAGGGCATATCTCCAATAGGCAAGTTTCCCCCTCCTTCTAGAAGCTTTCCTAGGGTTTGCCCTAGGTCTGGCCGGCTGGGCCCTATGGGGCCTTGTGCCCCTGGCCCAATGCGGCCAGGGCACTCCCTCATAGGCCCATGCCCCCTCCCGACAGGTGGGGCCACGTTGGTCCCCCTCCGGAAGGTTCTAGAAGCTTCCGGTACAATACCGATTAACCCGAAACAATTCCGAACTCCAAAAACTGCATTGCCTTATATGAATCTTATTCTCCGGACCATTCCAGAATCTCTCGTGATGTCCCGGATCCCATCCGAGACTCCGAACAAAAACTCATAAACCAATTATCCAATCTATCCTAGCGTCGAGATACGTTAAGTGTGTGACCCTTCGGGTTCGAGAACATGCAGACATGATCTTATATCAATAATCAACAGTGGGGTCTGAAAACCCATATTGACTCCCACACATTCATCGATGATCATATCGGATGAACCACGATGCCAGGATTCAATCAATCCCATATTTATATTCCCTTCGTCTCGCGATATTTTACTTGCCCGAGATTTGATCGTCGGTACCGTCATACCTAGTTCAATCTCGTTCATAGCAAGTACTTTACTCGTTCCGTAATCCGATATCACTTTGTGATTAACTCCTTAACCACATGCTTGCAAGCGGTGTTGATATCGATTACCGAGTGGGCCCGAAGTATATCTCTCCGACTTGGGAGGGACAAATCCCATCTCGATACATACAACCCAACAGGTACTTTCCGATCACCTGAGAGACACCTTTATGATCACCCTCTCATAGTATGACGTTTGATGACCTCAAAGCTTTCATCCTATACCAGGGAGTTGCATTATCTCATGGTCTAAGGAATACAATATTTGACATAGGAAAAGCTTCGCAAAGATGAACACGATGACACGATCTAATTGCTTCGCTTAGTTTGGGTCTGTCCATCATATCATTCTCCCAATGATATGATCTCATTATTAATCGACAACTCATGTCTATGGTTAGGAAACCTTAACCATCATTATCAATGAGCTAGTCCATAGAGGCATACTAGGGACACGGTGTTGTTCACAAACCACACAAGTATTAAAGTTTCCGCTTAATACAATTCTAGCATGGAATATAAACTTTATCATGAACAAGAATTATAATAATAACATCTTTATTATTGCCTCTAGGGCATAATTCCAACAGTCTCCCACTTGCACTAGAGTCAATAATCTAGTTTACATTTGGCAACAATCTCACACCCATGGCACTAAGGTGCTGATCATGTTTTACACGTGGAAGAGGTTTAGTCAATGGATCTGCTACATTTAGATCTGTATGTACTTTGCTAATCTTCAGATCTCCATCTGTTATATAATCTCGGATTATATGAAACTTGCGATTGATATGCTTGGTCTTTGGATGATATCTTGGTTCCTTAGCGAGTGCTATGGCGCCAGTGTTGTCACACAATATCTCTAGTGGGTCCAATGCACTTGGAACCACGCCAAGCTCAGTGATGAAGTTCCTGATCCAAACTCCTTCACTTGACGCTCAGCGACCATGTATTCCGCTTCCACTGTAGATCCCACGATCACGCTTTGCTTGCAGCTTCTCTAGCTCACAGCTCCTCCATTCAAAATATAAACGTATCCTGTCTGAGATTTAGAATCATCCTTGTCGGTGTCGAAACTAGCGTCGACGTAACCCTTTACGACGAGCTGTTCATCACCTCCATAGACTAAGACCATTTCTTTAGTCCTATTTAGGTACTTTAGGATGTTCTTCACGGCTGTCTAGTGTTCCACTCCTGGATCACTTTGGTATCTGCTCGTCAAACTAAGAGCATTGGACACATCCGGTCTAGTACGCAACATGGCATACATGATAGAACCTATGGCCGAGGCATATGGCACTTTGCTCATAGCTTCTCTATCATTTACCGTAGCTGGACACTGAGCCTTGCTCAATATCTTACCTGACAACATAGGCACTGAACCTTTCTTTGCCTTATCCATTCTGAACCTTTTCAGAACTTTGTCTAGGTATGTACTCTGGCTTAAATCTATCAGGCGTCTTTGTCTATCTCTATAGATTTTGATGCCCAATATATAAGCAGCTTCACCTAGGTCTTTCATTGAAAAACATTTGTTCAAATAACTCTTCACATCGTTAAGCATGTTAATGTCATTTCCAATAATCAATATGTCATCCACATATAGTACCAGAAATGTCACTGAGCTCCCACTCACTTTCTTGTAGATACAAGCTTGGTAGCTATTTGGAACAAATCCAAAGCTCTTGATCACTTTATCAAAACGAAGGTTCCAACTCCGAGATGCTTGCTTCAGTCCATAAATGGAACGCTGAAGTTTGTATACTTTATCAGCATCCTTAGGATCGACAAAACCTTCGGGCTGCATCATATATAACTCTTCATCAATGTTGCCATTGAGGAACGCAGTCTTGACATCCATCTGCCATATTTCATAATCATGAAACGCAGCAATTGCTAATAAAATCCGAATGGACTTAAACATCGCTACGGGAGAGAAGGTCTCATCGTAGTCAACACCTTGAACTTGTCGAAAACCTTTCGCGACAAGACGTGCTTTATAGACGGTAACATTACCATCCGCGTCCATTTTCTTCTTGAAAATCCATTTGCACTCAACGGCCTTTCGGTCACTAGGAGGGTCCACCCAAGTCCATACTTGGTTTTCTCTCATGGATCCCAATTCGGATTTCATGGCCTCTAGCCATTTCTCAGAGTCTGGGCTCATCATCGCTTCCTCATAGTTCGTAGGTTCACTGTCTTCTACCAACAAGACACTCAAGATAGGGTTGCCGTACCACTCAGGAGGGGCACGCGACCTTGTCGACCTGCGACCTTCAGTAGCAGCATCGTCCGAAGCTTCATGATCCTTGTCATTAGCTTCCTCTATTGTTGGTGCAGGCGGCACTGAAACCATTTTAGGTGTTGCGCTACTCTCCAACTCAAGAGAAGGTTCAACAACCTCGTCTAGCTCTACTTTCCTCCCACTCACTTCTTTCGAGAGAAACTCCTTCTCAAGAAAGGAACCGTTCTTTGTGACAAACACTTTGCCTTCGGTTCTGTGATAGAAGGTATACCCAATAGTTTCCTTAGGGTATCCTATGAAGACGCATTTCTCCGCTTTGGGTTCGAGTTTGTCCGGCATCAACTTCTTGACGTAAGGTTCGCATCCCCAAACTTTAAGAAACGACAACTTAGGTTTAGCACCAAACCACAGTTCATACGGTGTCGTCTCAACGGATTTAGATGGTGCCCTATTTAAAGTGAATGCAGCGGTTTCTAATGCATAACCCCAAAATGATAATGGCAAATCAGTAAGAGACATCATCGATCGGACCATATCTAATAGAGTTCGATTCCGGCATTCAGACACACCATTGCGCTGTGGTGTTCTGGGTGGCGTGAGTTGCGAAACGATTCTGCTTGCTTTAATATGCGTGAGAAAATCATAACTCAAATATTCACCTCCACGATCGGATCGTAGAAACTTAATTTTTCTGTTACGATGGTTCTCCACTTCATTCTGAAATTCCTTGAACTTTTCAAATGTTTCAGATTTATGTTTCATCAAATAGATATACCCATATCTACTTAAGTCATCGGTAAAAGTGAGAAAATAGCGATATCCACCGCGCGTCGAAACACTCATCGGTCCGCATACATCGGTATGTATGATTTCCAACAAGTCCGTTGCTCGCTCCATCATTCCGGAGAACGGGGTTTTGATCATCTTGCCCATGAGGCATGGTTCGCATGTGTCAAATGATTCAAAATCAAGAGACTCCAAAAGTCCATCAGAATGGAGTTTCTTCATGCGTTTTACATCAATATGACCTAGACGACAGTGCCACAAATAAGCAGTATTATCACTATCTACTTTGCATCTCTTAGCCTCAATGTTATGGATGTGTGTTTCATCCCTTTCGAGATTCGGAAGAAATAAACCATTTACGGCAGGTGCGTGACCATAAAAGATGTTACTCATATAAATAGAACAACCATTATTCTCAGATTTAAATGAATAACCGTCTTGCAATAAACACGATCCAGAAATAATGTTCATGCTCAACGCAGGCACATAATAACACTTATTAAGGTTTAAAACTAATCCTGAAGGTAAAACTAAGGAGAGCGTGACGCCATCACATCAACTCTTGATCCGTTGCAACGCCAAGATCGTCACCTCATCCTCGCAAGTCAGCCGTCTATTCCGTAGCTCTGCTTCGAGTTACAAATATTAGCAACCGACCAAAGATCAAATACCCAGACACTACAACGAGGGCTAGTAAGGAAAACATCAATAACATGTATATCACATATACCTTTGATTGTGCCATCCTTCTTGTCAGATAAGTACTTCGGACAGAAGCGCTTCCAGTGACCCTTGTCCTTGCAATAGAAGCACTCAAAGGTCCGCTTGGGTCCGGACTTGAGCTTCTTCTCGCCAGGGCAACGCGCTGTAGCCGCCTTTCTTGAAGGGCTTCTTTCCACCTTACCTTTCTTGAAGGTGGGGGCTTGTTGACCATCAACACATGATTATCCTTTTGATGTCCACCTCCGCAGCCTTCACTTTGCGAAGAGCTCGGTGATCGTACGATGGAAGCAATCTGATTATGAGTCACTACAAAAATTTTGTAGCCGGAGGGAGTGATTGCAGACCACAATCTTGAGCTCCTCCGAATCTTGCATCAGCTTGCTCAAGGCGTTGAGTGTAGCCCGACATCTTTATGGCGTGCTCACTAACGGAACTCCCTTCCTCCATCTTGCAGTTAAATAATTTCTCAGAGATCTCATATCTCTCAGAACGGGCCTGAGTCTAAAACATAGTTTTCAGTTCCTCAAGAATCTCAAAGGGCCCGGGATAGTCTTCAAAATGATTTTGAAGGTCCGATTCCATAGCAAACAACATGGTGCTCTTAATCACACCATAATCATCTTTGCGCGACTGATACACAGCTTTCTCATTAGCCGGCACAGTTGCAGCAGGAGCGTCACCTAACGCATTCTCAAGGACATAGTCCTTTTGACCGCCATAGAGAATGATTCTCAGATTGCGGAACCAGTTGGTGAAGTTAGATCCATTGTTTCTAAGCTTTTCCTTCTCAGCAAAAACGTTGAAGTTGAAGTTGGACTTAGCCATTTGATCTACAATGTTTGCAAGTACAAATTAGACTATGTTCATGATAACTAGTTCAACTTTTAATCAAATTACTAGATGAACTCCCACTAAATTCAACATCCCTCAAGTTGTTTAGTGAACATGATCCAAATTCACCACACCTAATCCGATCTTTACGAGAAGAGATGTGGTTTCAATGGTGGACAACGAAGTGTCGATCATATCATTCATATGACTCATGCTTAACCTTTTGGTTCATGTGTTCCGAGGCCATGTCTGTACATGCTAGGCTCGTCAAGTTATACCCAAGTATTTCCGCGTAAACTGGCTTGCACCCGTTGTATGTGAACGTAGAGTCTATAGCACCCGATCATCACGTGATGCTTGGACACGACGAACTTTCGCAACGGTGCATACATGGGGAGAACACAGTTTTATCTTGATCTTTAAGTGAGGAATCATCTTATAATGCTACCGTCGCGATCTAAGCATAATAAGATACATAAAAGGATACACATCACATGCATATAACTTTATGTGACATGGTACAACCAATCTTCGCGCAATGATCTCCATCTTGTGCGTGCCAGCATGATCTCCATCACTCCGCCATGATTGCCTCCACCACGAATAGCAACTACAACTATTGCTAACTACTTAGCGATAAAGTGAAACTATTACATGGCGTATAAGAAGTTGACACACAGGTCATACACAATTATAAACACAACCATATGGATCCTGCCGGTTGTGTACTCATCGACATGCAAGTCGTGAAACATTACAAAACATGATCATCGCATACAATACACATATCACATCTTGGGCCATACCATATCACAGAAAACACTCCCTGCAAAAACAAGTTAGACGCCTCTACTTTGTTGTTGCATGTTTTACGTGGCTTATGGGAGTAGCAAGCTAAGAACGATTCTTACCTACGGAAAGCCACAACGGTGATATTATGGTTGCCAAACTCCGGTGTAAATCCCATGACAACTATAGTGAGTGTCGTGGGAATGGTCACGGCAGATGCTGCAATCGGCAGCGAGTAGTAGAACGAGGGGCATGGGTGACCATCCATCTGCGGTGCGAGATGAGGGCGGAGACACAGGGTTTTACCCAGGTTCGGCCCCCCGGAGGGTAAAGACCTACTCCTGCTAGATTGTATTATGAAGGTGGTACAATGGGCGAGCTCGACGGCTAGGCGGCGAGTCGCTTGGGTGTATGATGGAACGTGCCTCTACACGCCCCGCAGGGAGGTTTATATAGGCTCACCTCCCCTAGGGTTTACATATCTCAACCGAATCAGTTAAGGCTTCGGTCCTTGTTTAACCTAATCCGCCTGGGCCTATCTACTCGCCTGGGCCTTCAGCTTCCAGTCGCTTGGATCCATGCCGGGCTTTGATCCGCCGCCGCCTTGCGTGCCCACTCGCCAGTTCTTGGGCGACGGAACGCCCCGCCTGGTATACCCCGGTAGGCACATCCCCATCAGTAGTCCCCGAGGCCGTCGTCGATTAGGCTTAGGTGGCTGCTGGCAGTCGGAGTATAGGGCTTCAAAGTAGACATCCAGTCGAATCGTCGATGGGCTCCTGTATAAAGGAGGAAACTAGTCATTCTGATCGCAACTTTGGCGAGTCGAGCCGGCGAAACACTGTTGTAGTGATCGGGTCGGCGAGCCGAGTGGCTGAAGTTGGACCGTTAAGCGTGGTCAAACTAGCCGTTGGGGTAATCCAACGGTAACTTTCGGTGTAATCACCGCATAGTAACGGCTTCCTGATTTGGCGGGTAACAACCGCTATATAAGGAATGGCGGTATCGAGAACCATCTTCTCGCCATTTCCTCTGATTGCGCGCACTATCGCCTTCCTTCGCACCGCGATCCAGACGACCCGAGATCCTCCGACCCCCCGCAAACCCTTCCGCCATGGCCCTCTCCACCGAACCTTGGGGGAGATCTAAGTGTACGAGGGCGCAACTGGCTTCCTTTGAGGAGGCCGGGATCCTGCGCGCCGGCTGTTGGCGCATCCCTGCGGCCGGAGAGGTGACCCTGAACCCGCGTGAAGGGGAGTTCATCTGCTTCACCCGCCACCTAGAGCGGGGGCTAGGATTCCCCACATCCCTATTCTTCCGGCGCTTCTGCGCCTACTATGGGATCCAACCGTCAGACCTGGGTCCACACAGCATCGAGCAGCTCACCATCTTTGTGGCGTTCTGCGAGTGCTACTTGGGCTGCCGGCCCTACTTCCCTCTATGGCAAGATCTGTTCCACGGACGGATCAGCCGCGAGGAAGCGGCGGCCAATGCGCCAGCAGGCGGCCTAACTTTCCAGCTGAAGTCGAAGGCTTCGTTCTTTGACTTGATGCTGCCCGCCAAGGCGGCGAGCGACTGGAAGAAGTCTTGGTTCTACGTTGCCGAGGCGACCCGGAGGGCGAGACGGTGATTCCACGATACTCCGCCAACCGGTCCGAACCGCGCCGACTTCAGGTCGGCAAGCTCCCCAGCGACCAGCGGATGGTCGTGGATGAAATGCTCCAAACCATCCGTGGTCTGAAGCAAAAGGGCCTCCAGACGATCAACCTATATAACTGCTGGCTCGGGCGGCGGCTCGTCCCTCTGGCTCGGCGCGACCACTACATGTACCAGTACACGGGCCGGGAGGACTCGACGAAGTCCTGCCTCGCCGAGTGGAGGCTCGAGGACTACACCGCAGGACTGAAGAAGATCACCCAAGCGGTGTACCTGGACGCAAAGGCTGGGGTCGCCCCCTACACCGCGAAGCATCCAGCCCCAACGGTAAGTCACCTCGCATCATTCACAGTCACAGTTTTTGCAGTCGCGGTCGCTATAACTTCATTTCGTGTTCATTGCAGCTGTTCCAAGTGGTGGAAGGATGGCTCCCGCCTTCAGACGACGAGAACTCGAGCTCGTCCGTCCAGGACATGGGCGAGTCGCCTCCCGCCAAGGGTGACTCCGAGAGTGACGAGAGCAACGACGATGACGAATCCGAGGAGGAGGCCGCCCCGCTGGTCCGCAAGACCCGCGGGCAGCGTCAGCGTGAGCTTGAGGCGAGTAAAAGCCTCGAGCATCATGATGACGATGACGAACTTCCGGAGACCACCTCGCGCCGCCAGGCTACTCCGTCAAAGAAGAAGAAGAAGAAGGAGAAGGAGGCGAAGGCTCCTCCGAAGAGGAAGACGAAGCCGATGAGGCCGGCCTCGCCACCGCACTCGGCGAGCAGTTCCGACGCCCCCAGCCCGGCCAGGGACGAGGCGCCACCGACGGCGGCCGCGCTGGACACGGCCACTGTCGAGGTGCCTCTAGCCTCAATGCCTCCGCCATTCGCCCCTAGTCTACGGCTGGGACGCCCATGCGGGCGGCTTCGCCTCGCAGGGAAGCTCCTGCCGAAGATGTCCCAGAGGCTCCCGTTGCGGCCTCGACGACGAAGAAGCCGTCTGTGTCTTGGGCACACGACGTCTTGGAGATGGGGCTCAGCCGCCGACTGGGCCCCGAACTGGAGAAGCCGTCCGGCATCCGCACGAGGCTACGCTTCATTCCGGTCTCCAAGTGAGTTCGCTCACCTACTTTTGTCTTTCATAGCAGTTTGAATTAGTTCACTCACATGATCGATTTACAGGACCGGGGCGAAGAAGATAGGCCACCCGACTGTGTCTAAGGTGCCGCCCGTCGTCAGCGAGGAGGATCCTTCCCGCAAGAGGAAGACGGACGAAGTCGTCGTTCCTGCGGATGGCGCCAAGAAGGCCAAGGGCGATGATGTCGTCACGATCTCTGACGACACGGTGGTTGCGCCGAATGAACCCGCAATGGAGGCGGCCGTATCCACGAAGGAGGGTGCTCCCTCGCCTGGGGTGACCGAGCCGATCTCCTTTGGTGCTGGTGCCTCCATCGCCATGTTCCCGCGCTTCATGACCAAGACGGCTGCAGCGAGTGGAACCTCACCCTCGAGCCGTGCACCTGGGGTCGCTGACGCGGAGGACGAGCAGCGTCGGGGGTACACGCCAGCTCTTCTCGCGTCCGTGGATGCGATACAACTTCACGGCATGCTTGGCGCAACCATCCAGGTATGTCCAGTCCCCGAGGATCAGGCCGGTGAGTTGCAGCGGTCTGATTCTTTTAGATTCTTGTTGTTATTTTTCGCGTCTAGTCCTTGAGTGCGCATTCGCTGAATTTCAGCGAGTGGGCACTTAGGATTTCTTGATTGCCAGTCCCCGAGTGCGCATTCGCTGAATTCAGCGGGTGGGCACTTAGGATTTCTTGATTGCCAGTCCCCGAGTGCGCATTCGCTGAATTTCAGCAGGTGGGCACTTAGGATTTCTTGATTGCCAGTCCCCGAGTGCGCATTCGCTGAATTTCAGCAGGTGGGCACTTAGGATTTCTTGATTGCCAGTCCCTGAGTGCGCATTCGCTGAATTTCAGCAGGTGGGCACTTAGGATTTCTCTTTGGTTAACTGTTTGAATTGTGCGCAGGGTCTGCAACTCGAGTCAGCTGACCGATTGGCAGCGAAACACCGCGCGGAGAAGGAACTGGCCGCCGTCCAAGAGGCGAATAAAGGGCTTCAGGCAGTTGCCGCGAAGGCAGAAGAGTCTCGCCAGGGACTTGTCCCCGCGGGTGAATTGGCGACGGCTCAATCGGTGTTGAGCTCGGTCGAGAAGCGGATCGCCGAGCTCGAGCGTGAGCTGAAGGAGGCGAAAGAGGAGGCAAGTTCGGCGAATGGTCGAGCTAAGGCCGCCGTTACGGCCGCCGTGGAAGAGCGTAAAGTTTCTGACGCCCTTGTTGCTGGCCTTCAGGACGACTATACTTCTCTTCAGAGCTTCATCACGGATCTCTCCCGCCCCTTGATTGGTGAGTTTGTCTGCCCTTGCGTATTGCATGTGTCTTTTCGTAGTATCCGATGCACTCATTGTTATGTTCTATCCGCAGGTCGCATCATTGATAGCGCGGAAGAGGCGAGCTCGTTCGACGCGCGGCAATGTGTGGCCACGCTCGTTGACTCGGCGACGTTGTCAGCGACATGCATCCGAGCCTACCTCCAGGAGATGTCATCCACGGAAGTAATTCCCAGCGACCTCGTCGAGGTGTGGAAGTACTTGGAGAAGGCGCCGTCGGTCGTTGAGTTCATGACGCGATCAGTGTTTCGGCGTGGAGCAGCGACGGCGCTTAGCCTTGGAATTGCTCATTTTCCAGAAGATTTCGATCTGGACGATGTGACGAGTGGCTACCCGTCGTCGACTGGCGAGGTGGAGATCTCCGAGGTGCTCAAGTTGACGGGTCGCGCCGCGGTGTATTCCGAACGCGTCTGGGCGATGGGCGACCTCCTTCCTTACCAGGAAACGGTCGTCGCGCCCAACAACCCCGAGCCACAGCATCGGGACTTCAAGGTCGAGTAGCCCTTCCGCGCGGCGATGGCGGGTGAGCTGACGACGTACCCGTCAAACCCGTACACGCCATTCATCCACAATCGCAAGGGTGCCGCGTAGTCGTCGCCGGCTCGCGAATAGAGTAGGTTGCCCTGGGGTGTTAGTAGCAGATCTGCCGCTTGGGCATATTTTGTACTCTGAGACAATTGCAACATGCTAGTAAATGTGATATCATGTTTGTTTTTGTGACTTGTCATGTGTTTTCCGATTGAGGTTTGAACGAGTCCCCGAGCGCGTCCGCCCTTTTGTGGGGTTTACCTCGTGTGTGATATGTTTGTGGTTTTTGAATGTTTTGTTATTGTGGTCGACTCGCCCGGACTCGAAGAGCCAGTCGATAGGCGACTCCCTTGAGTGCTCTGTACTTCACCATTTTCCCTTGCGCGAACAAGGTCGGGTGGCCGAGTCCCCGAGCGTGGTACTTGGTTGTTCTAGGCGCGACTCGAGGGTGGGTGAGGACTTGGCGCGTTGGTTTGAGCGCATCACTCCTGCCTGGCCCGTTGGGTCAGTCGCATGGCGAGTCCTGGGCATGCTCTCATACTTGGCGTTTTCCCTAGCCGCTCGCGCTGAACTGGTCGTCAGTCCCCGAGCGTGTTACTTGGCCGTTCGAGTCGCTATGTCGAGGATGCGGAGGATCATGGTCGCCGTGAAGCGGCGATTGTCTTGGCTCGTTGAGCCAGTCGAGCTAGGCGACTCCAATGGGGATCCGGGTAGGCGTTTTTCGTGGACGTTACAAGACCTGGGGTAACCCAGTGCCCTTGTAGCGTACTACTTGGCCTTGCCGATCGCTGTACCAGAGGTTGACTTCTGCAGTTAGCTTGATGCTGTTATTACGAGTGCGAGTGGCATAAGGCACGGAGAGTAGACGCAATTTGTGGTAACCAATATTTTTTTATTTCATAGCGACTGGAGGATACATATGTGGGGTTCTAGGAGTAGAACTTCCATAGGAGGTTTACATTCCATGGTCGCTTGACGTCGAGTTTGCCGTCCCCGCGGACGTCGACGAGGTAGTAGGCGTCGTTGCCGAGTACTTGCCCGATGGCGAATGGTCCCTCCCACGGGGGGGAGAGCTTGTGCATGCCCTTCTTGTCCTGGATGAGGCGTAGCACCAGGTCGCCTTCTTGGAAGGTGCAAGTTTTCACCCGCCGGCTGTGGTAGCAGCGGAGTCCTTGCTGGTAGATGGCGGTGCGTGAGCGAGCCAGGTCGCGTGCCTCGTCGAGTTGATCGACTCCATCCTGTCGTGCGAGTTCGTTCGCAGCCTCCGTGTAGTGGACGACCCTTGGCGAGTCGTGCTCAAGGTCGGTGGGCATGACTGCCTCGGCGTCGTACACCATGAAGAAGGGGGTGAATCCTGTCGACCTGTTGGCCGAGGTGCGGATGCCCCAGATGACGGAGGGTAGCTCCTCGACCCAGCACCCGGCGGTGCGCTCGAGTGGTACTTGGAGTCGCGGCTTCAGGCCATGGAGGATGCTTTGATTGGCCCGTTCCGCCTGGCCGTTGGATACCGGATGGGCGACCGATGCGAGGTCGAGCCGGATGTGGTGTTCCTTGCAGAACTCGGCCATGGCTCCTTTGGCGAAGTTGGTGTCGTTGTCCGTGATGATGCTGTTTGGGAACCCGTAGCGATATATGAGCTCGCGTAGGAATTTATTGGCGGTCTTCCCATCGCATTTCCGGACTGGCTTGGCCTCCACCCACTTTGTGAATTTGTCGACCGCGACCAGGAGGTGGGTGTAGCCGGAGGGAGCCTTCTTGAAGGGGCCTACCATGTCCATGCCCCATACGGCGAATGGCCAGGTGATGGGGATTGTCTTCAGCCAGTTGGCGATTGCACCCGGCGCGACCATCGACGATGTCGACAGCGTCGGCGTGTGCGGTGGGACAGTAGAATCCATGCCGCATAGCCTTGGCGACCAGGGAGCGGGCACCGGCGTGGTGGCCACAGTCACCGGAGTGGACGTCGTGGAGGATCTTGCGTCCTTCGGCCGGTTGGACGCAGCGTTGGAACACGCTGGTGACGCTTCGCTTGTGGAGCTCGCCGTCGATGATGGTGAAGGATTTGCATATGCGTGCGATCATCCGGGCGTCCGTCTCGTCTGCCGGCAAGGTGCCAGCCTCCAGGTAGGCGATGTAGGGCTTGGTCCAGTCGTCTAGCTCGGTGACGAGTGCGACCAGGGCTGCCTCTGGCTGCAGCGGGACTCCGATGTCGATCTCCCTTGGGGGAGAGACTGATGGTTTGGTGATTGTGTCGAGGAAGACACCGGCGGGTGGTGCGATTCGAGCCGACCCGATGCGAGAGAGTGCGTCAGCCTCCTCGTTCTTCCGCCTGTCGATCCACTCGACAGAGTAGCTCGGCGCCCGCCAGATTGTCCATCGCTTGGCGATGCCGCCATGGTGGGGGAGACGGCGCGGTGCCGGCGACTTGCCCGGCGACAAGGTCGGAGTCTCCGTAGCAGCGTAGGCGGTTGACGTTCATCTCCCTGGCAGCTCGCATGCCGTGGAGTAAGGCCTCGTACTCGGCCATGTTGTTGGTGCACGGTGTGAAGTCGAGGCAGAGGACGCAGCGGAGCTTGTCGCCCTTCGGTGAAGTTAGCACGATCCCTGCGCCTGCGCCGTCCGTGTTCTTGGAGCCGTCAAAGTGCAGGCTCCAGTAATGGAGGTATGGCAACTTCTCTGGCTGCTGGGCTTCTTCCCAGTCGGCGATGAAGTCCGCTAGGGCCTGCGACTTGATCGCTCTTCGTGGCTCGTATTTGATGTTGTGGACGCCGATCTCGACGGCCCACTTGGCGACCCGCCCGGTCGCCTCGCGGTTACGGATGATGTATTGCAGCGGTGCTGAGGAGACGACCGTGATCGGGTGCTCCTTGAAGTAGTCTTGGCAGCGCCGCTCGTATACCGCGTATACCAGCTTCTGGTACTGCGGGTATCGCTGGCGTGACTCGGTGAGGACCTCGCCGATGTAGTACATCGGTCGCTGTACTGGGCGCTCCTTTCCTTCCTCCGGTCGCTCGACGACCATGACGGCGCTGACGACGCGCTCGGAGGCCGCGACGTAAACCAGCATGGGTTCTTTGTCGGCGGGGGCGGCGAGTAGCGGTGCGGCAAGTAGCACCTTCTTGAGGTCACGAAGCGCGTCATCCGCCTCCTTGTCCCACTGGAATGTGGGGTTCTTGCGCATCAGGCGGTATAGGGGCATCGCCTTTTCGCCCAGGCGGGGGATGAAGCGACTGAGAGCCGCTACTCGCCCGGCCAGCTTCTGGACATCGCGCAGGCACTCGGGTTTGCCGAGTCGGGCGATCGTGTCGATCTTGGTGGGGTTCGCCTCGATCCCGCGCTTGGAGACGACGTAACCCAGCAGTTGCCCTGCTGGTACACCGAAGGTGCATTTGCCTGGGTTAAGCTTTATCTTGTATTTTCGCAAGTTGGCGAACGTTTCCGCCAGGTCGGCGAGTAGATCATCCTGGCGAGCGGACTTTACGACCACGTCATCGATATAGACGTGGATGTTGCGGCCAATTTGGCTCGCGAGGCACTCCTCCAGGCACCGCTGATAGGTCGCCCCGGCGTTCTTGAGGCCGAAGGTCATGGCGGTGTAGCAGAAGGCTCCGAATGGCGTGATGAACACCGTCTTCTCCTCGTCCTCGACAGCCATTTTGATCTGGTTATATCCAGAGTAGGCGTCGAGGAAACATAGCGACTCCAAGCCCGCGGTGGAATCGATTATTTGATCGATCTGCGGGAGGACGAGCTGCTCCTTTGGGCAGGCGCTGTTCAAGTTTGTGTAGTCGATACACATCCTCCAGGTCCCGTTCTTCTTCTCGACCAGGACTGGGTTCGCCAGCCAGTTGGAGTACTTGATTGGCCGGATGAAGCCTGCAGCGAGTAGACGCTGCACCTCCTCGGCGATGGCTCGGCAGCGCTCTTCATTGAAGGGCCACAACGACTGCTTGACGGGTCACACTTTGGGGTCGGTGTTTAGTTTGTGCTCAGCGAGCTCCCTAGGGACACCAGGCATGTCGGAGGGCTTCCATGCAAAGATATCCCTGTTCTCACGGAGGAACTCGATGAGTGCGCCTTCCTAGGCTGGGCTCATCCCTGTTCCGATCATCACCGTCTGGCTGGAGTCGCCTGGGACCAGTTCGACGGTGCGAGTGTGCGTCGTTGCCTCGAAGGCTGAGGTGTTTGTGCCCTCCGAGTTGGGCTTCTTGAGTATGGTGGGGTCGTCATTGTTCATCCCGCTCGCGTACTTGGCGCGAGCCTCGTCGTCGTAATGCGGCGACAGCATCGGCGAGTTCGGCTCCTTTGGCCTCGCACTCGGCGGCCATGTCGGGGTCGCCGTTGATGGTGATGACACCGCACGGCCCTGGGAGCTTCATTGCGTTGTACGCGTAGTGTGCGCTGCCATGAACTTGGCGAACGCCTGGCGCCCCAGGACGCAGTGATAGGGGCTGTCGAAGGGCACCAGCTCGAAGACGATCCGCTCGGTGTGGAAGTTTGCCGGGGTGCCGAAGGTGACTGGCAGCGTGACCTTGCCGATCGGGTACGCCTTCCGACCGGGGAAGATGCCGTGGAACGTGGTGTGGGTTGTCTCGATCATCGACTGCGGGAGCCGCAGCCGCCTGAAGGTGTCTAGGTACAGGATGTTGATGGAGCTGCGGCCGTCCATCAATGTCTTGGGGAGCCAGTAGTCGCCCACCTTTGGCTTGACCACCAAGGCGACTTCGCCTGGATACTGGCGCGCGGCGATGGTCTGGCGGCTCCGGTGATGGCTGCTCACCGATTGAGGAACTGGGGAACGTCCACCTGGGCCACCGCGTTGACGGCGACTGCGCGGGTGATGACCTTCTTCTCGCGCTTCGTGTTGAAGCCGGTGAAGGTATGGAGCGAACCGGCCATGTTGCCGAACTTTCTGCCGTTTGGCGGGTTGTTGTCAGGGTCCTCCCTTGCTCATCGTGCCTTCTCGATCTCCCTGAGGGTGTGGCAGTCGGCGGTTGTGTGCGTTGCGGGCTTCCCTTCCCTGCTATGAAACGCGCAAGGTTGGTTAAGAAGGGCCGCAGGATCGAACCTTGGCTTGGCCTTGTAGTTGCCGCCGTTGCGGTGTTGTCCTCCGTCGCGGTGGAAGCTTTTGGGCTCGTGTTGTGCGTGCCCGGCATTAGCGACGAAGTCGACTCGCCCGTCACTACGGCGCTTGCCGGTGAGGCGAGTGTTGCTGTAGCGTAGGTCAGACCGTCGTCCGCTGTCGTTGCCACTCGTGCGGCATTGACCTCCCGACTCGTCGTCGGTTTCCTGGTTTGGGTCTTCCTCCGCGTACCGTTTGGCGATCTCGAGGAGGTCCGGTATGTTGTCGAGTGTGCGAGAGTGTCGCTTGAGCTTGGCGACCAGAGGCTCGTAGCGGCACGAGGTTTTGAAGCAATGGATCGCGGTGTCCGAGTGGATGCCGACCGCGTTGTACCAGAGTTCTTGCCACCGCTGCACCCAGTTGCGGGTCGACTCGCGAGGTCCCTGGACGCATCGCTCCAGGTCCTCGATGGTGGTGGCGCGGGTGTAAGAGCACTCGAAATGCCTGACGAAGGCGTCGCGCATCTCCTCCCAGGAGTCGATACTATCACGGGAGGTGTTGATCCATCACCGCACGCCCCTCCATCATCGGGAGGTAACGGGCAGCTAGCGGTCGGTGTGCCTGCGATCCCCATCGCCATGAGGTATGTATCGAGCCAGACGGCGGGTCGCACGAGGATCGTATTTTTATATCTCCTTGGCGCCTTGAAGTTTGGCGGGTACTTCTCGCCGGATCATTGGTCCGGCACTTGGGGCAGTCGATTGGCGACCCCATTGGCTCGCCGTCGTGGCGATTGATTAGGGTGTGTCGCAGGTCGTCGGGCTGGCGTGCGCGCCAGCTTTGGTTATTGATGATGTGGGTGCGGGCGTTGATAGGTTGACCGTTGGCGGCGACGAAGTTGGTCGCTGGCCCGTCAGTGGAGAGTGCCGCGTTCGCGGGTCGGTGTTGGAGCTGCAGTGGCTCTGGTGGCGGGCAGTTGAGGGTGTTTGCCGCCATTGGGCGGCCGCTGGAGGCCGCTCTGCTTCCCGAAGAATGCGAGTACACTCGACCCTGCGAGTCGGCGACTGCGTTTTGCTGCTCGACGGCCTTTGCGAGCAGGGCCCTGACGCATCGGATCTCAGAGGGCGCCGCCGCGTGGCCGTGATGTTGTCGGCTGCTGCTCGCCCGCCACGAGGTTGTCCATCGGGTGGAGAACAGGGAGGCCGTTTGCCTCGCTCCGTGAGGAGACTACTATCCGCGGCTGGTCCCCGGGTGTGCGGTTGGGTGGAGGTGGGCGCCCATCGCCGTCGACCACAGGGGCCGGGCGCTTCTCCTGGTGGCACGCTCGCGATCGCCGCCGCCGCTGGCCAGGTCGTTTTCATCGTCGAAGTTCAGGGCGCGCCCCTGAACGGTAGGGTTCAGGCGCGTCCTGATTCGTTGCGCGTGGTAACGCGACAGCCTCGCGCCGCCACCGCCGAGGCGAATTTTTCGGCCGCTCGCTCCTTGCGGACGGCCTCCGCCAGCTTCAGGCGGAGTTCCTCGACCTCCGTTGCCGTGGCGTTGGGAGGGATCGGGGTGGAGAACAGGTCCTCCGGCGGATCGGTGCCAGTCGCCATATAGGTTGCGGCGTGACGACCGGTCCCGTCGCGGAGATCGGCGGAGTTTTCCGACTCGGAGTCGAAGTCGAAGATCCCAAGGATGGAGGGATCCTCGAAGTCTCCCGCGTTGGAGACCTAGGTGATGGAGCCCGCGGGTGAAGCCGCGGTGATGGATCCGGCGAGTGACGCCGGGGTCGTCGAGTCGGCGTCGTCGTTGAGGGCCGCGTCTTCCGTGGCCGTGGAGTTTTCGGCCACGTCACTGTGGGCCGAGTTATACTCGGAGGCGAGGCGATGGATGGTGCGGACCTGGCTCTCAGAGCCGATCAAGGGCGCGACTTCGCGGATGCGAGCCGAGTCCTCCGAGATGATGATGTCGGTGAGGCCGACGAAGAGGCTGATCGTGCTTACCGCGTGATCATCTTGTCAGCGTGATGGGTCGCGCCGCCGGGACGTAGCTGCTTGGCAAGATCTGGAGCATCTTGCCAATCGCTATCATGCGGCTGGTGGCGACCGACTCGTTGATGGGTAGATTGGATCTCGCCGCAGAGCACCGGCCAGACCGGCCAGGCCCCACGGTGGGCGCCACTATCGTGGGAATGGTCACGGCAGATGCTGCAATCGGCAGCGAGTAGTAGAACGAGGGGCAAGGGCGGCCAGCCATCTGCGGTGCGAGATGAGGGCGGAGACACAGGGTTTTACCCAAGTTCGGCCCCCCGGAGGGTAAAGACCTACTCCTGCTAGATTGTATTATGAAGGTGGTACAATGGGCGAGCTCGACGGCTAGGCGGCGAGTCGCTTGGGTGTATGATGGAACATGCCTCTACACGCCCCGCAGGGAGGTTTATATAGGCTCACCTCCCCTAGGGTTTACATATCTCAACCGAATCAGTTAAGGCTTCGGTCCTTGTTTAACCTAATCCGACTGGGCCTATCTACTCGCCTGGGCCTTCAGCTTCCAGTCGCTTGGATCCACGCCGGGCTTTGATCCAGTCGCCATCTTGCAGGCCCACTCGCCAGTTCTTGGGCCAGTCGGAAACGTCCTGCTGGGTATACCCCGGTAGGCACATCCCCATCAGTTAGAGAAACAGGCATCCACCAGCCGCATGTGTGGAACAAGCCACACGTCAAGTGCGGAGCCGGTCTCGCGAACGACGTCGCGTAAAGTTGGCCTGGACCGCTTCAATCTCACTATCCCGCGTCATAAGAAGAACACAAACAAGAGGCTTGCAACAGAAAACATCAACGCCCGCAACAACCATGTTGCGTTCTACTCGTGAAACACATCTACGCATAGATCTAGCTCTGATACCACTGAAGGGTTTTGCAGCATAGTAAATCAAAAAATTCTATGGATGCGAACGGGAAAGCCAAGATCTAATATAGGAGATGCAAACAACAAGAGGGATTAGATGAGATCTTCATACCCTTGAAGATTACATGCAATGAACGTTAAATGAACGTGGGTGATGTAGTCGTACTCGCTTCTCCTCCTCGCGATCCGCTCTGATCTAACACCGCAAGTGGTGATGCCTCCGAGAGATGCACACGTGTGGCACCTCGAAGTCTCCTCCTTCCTCGGTCCAGCAAGTATGGTGGAGAGACGGATTGGATCTACAACGCGACGGCGTGGTGCAATTGGTGGAGAGTTTCTGCAGCAGGGCTTCGCCTACGTGCAGTCGGGAGGGAGAGAGAGAGGATGGCAGTAGGGCGGCTAGGGCTTGAGGAGGAGGTGTGTGTGGGGGGGTGCGCCCCCAGCCCTCTTTATATAGAGGGGTGGGCGCCAACCCTAGCCCCTCCCCCAAGCCTAGGCCGGCGGCCAAGGAGGGAAGAGTGGGGGGCAAGTTTCCCCCTCCTTCTAGAAGCTTTCCTAGGTGCGCCTGGTTCGCCATGGGCCCTATGGGGCCTTGTTCCCTGGCCCAATGCGGCCAGGCACTCCTCATAGGCCCATGCCCTCCCGACAGGTGGGGCCACGTTTGTCCCTCCGAAGGTTCTAGAAGCTTCCGACAATACCGATTAACCCAAACAATTCAACTCCAAAACTGCATTGCCTTATATGAATCTTATTCTTCGACCATTCAAATCTCTTGTGATGTCCCGGATCCCATCCGAGACTCGAACAAAATTCATAAACCAATTATCCAATCTATCCTAGGCCGAGACACGTTATGTGTGACCTTCGGGTTCGAGAACATGCAGACATGATCTTATATCAGTAATCAACAACGGGGTCTGGAAACCCATATTGACTCCCACACATTCATCGATGATCATATCGGATGAACCACGATGTCAGGATTCAATCAATTCCATATTTATATTCCCTTCGTCGTGATATTTTACTTGCCCGAGATTTGATCGTTTGCATCATCATACCTAGTTCAATCTCGTTCACAACAAGTACTTTACTCGTTCGTAATCCGATATCACTTTGTGATTAACTCCTTAACCACATGCTTGCAAGGTGTTGATATCGACACGAGTGGGCCCAAGTATATCTCTCCGACTTGGGAGGGACAAATCCCATCTCGATACATACAACCCAACAGGTACTTTCCGATCACCTGAGAGACACCTTTATGATCACCCTCTCATAGGATGACGTTTGATGACCTCAAAGCTTTCATCCGATACCAGGGAGTTGCATTATCTCATGGTCTAAGGAATACAATATTTGACATAGGAAAAGCTTCGCAAAGATGAACACGATGACACGATCTAATTGCTCCGCTTAGTCTGGGTCTATCCATCATATCATTCTCCCAATGATATGATCTCATTATTAACCGACAACTCATGTCTATGGTTAGGAAACCTTAACCATCATTAATCAATGAGCTAGTCCATAGAGGCATACTAGGGACACGGTGTTGTTCACAAACCACACAAGTATTAAAGTTTCCGCTTAATACAATTCTAGCATGGAATATAAACTTTATCATGAACAATAATTATAATAATAACATCTTTATTATTGCCTCTAGGGCATAATTCCAACAACTATTGCATGCAATTGCATTTTGGCAAATAACCATATCATTCAATCTGGCATTTGTCCAGTTTGCAATATTCATTGTGAGGATATCAAACACCTGTTTTTTGAATGCTCTCGAGTGAAGGAGATATGCGAGAATCTTGGCATATCATCCTTGGTAATTGAAGCATGCATGTTAGATAGAGCGAGATTAATAGTGATGGAAACATTACCGAGGAGCAATGCTAAGGTAGTGTTGGGTGCCATTGAATTAAGTGTTAAAGAACCGATCATAACATCTTGCCGGTACATGTGGTGGGAGAGAAGAAAAATCAGGTGCGACGAGCCATTACAAAAGCTCTCTGAGGAGCTCACAGGTAATAATGGCATTAGCCTTGAATTTTTTTCACATCACGCAAGAAGGCATCGAGTATAGGGTGCTGATTCATATATAAACTTTGTAGTTTATTGATATATATTTCTGAAGGAGATATGCCCTAGAGGCAAATGATAAATAGGTTTATTATCATATCTTAAATTAGTTCATAATAGCTTCTTTCTATGCTATAACTGTATCAAGTAGAAACATTGATACAAGTGCGATATGTAAATAAACCAAATCTCTAGTATCCTCTAAACAACTAGTTCATTGGGCAACCGATGATCATAGAGCATTTATGACAAATTGACAATAAAGTCATATCATTAGAGAACAGTGTGATGGACACTACCCATATAAGTATTGCAGCGTGATCAAGTCACATGGTTTATCATTGCACTAGTTAGAAACTAAGTGATCTTCTTCTCAGACCGTGAGATCATATTTAATCACTCTCACCCGCGGCTACTTTGACTGTATCAACCGTCACACTGTAATAGGGTGATCATAAAGCTACATGTTAGGTATTCCAGAGGGGCACGTTGATGTGTATGCATCAAGATTGGAATTTGTTCTCCCATGTGACGGAAAGATATAGATGGACCACTCAGTGAGATTGTATCCAATATGTTACAACTAATGACTAGGTCATGGGAATACAATATCATGGTAAAGAGTTAAGTATACTTGTTAGCAACGAGATTAGGATGTTGATACTAATGATCAAATATCGAACAAGTCATGTATCGAAGAAACAAAAGGAATTGGATACAGAGTTTATGGTTCAAATGACAGAGCATAATGGAATGCATGAGGTCATTATGGGCACTCGGTCCCTCTATTGATCATTGATATGAGAGAGTTCTCGATCATGTATGTGGTATTTCTAAACAGTAGGCACTAGTACAAACTTGTTACTTAGAGACGGTGCCTAGAGGCGGTTTACCCCTAAAATACAAACAACCTTCTATGTTCATCAACCTCCGGCGATCATAATTATGTGACCGTCTCTAACTATAACCTTAGACAATTGGGAATTAGCATCGTCTCTAGTACTACTTCCCCCTCAGCCGATCTTTAAAAAGAAACATCGCTAAAGGGTACCTGGGACGAAGGAAAATAGTGTCCGTCTCCCTAGATCACTGAACCACAGTCAGTCACAAACATTAACCACCTCAAGGGGTCTATTGAGGTGGACCATTATACCGCTCGTCTCGAAAACTAGCTTCATGCACATTTCCGAGGTAGCAAGCGCCTTGATCTAACGTTAATGCAATTAGAAAGTGGAGATCATGCACGAGTCCACCACCCACGCGTCCACGCCCACGTGTCCACACCCACTTGTCCACTCCAGGGAACCCAACCGTCCCCGCGTATATAAACCCGCTCGACCGTCTTCCAGGAGCTAGCGTCCTTTTCCCCCAATCTGTCTAGTCAGAAAACCTCAATCTGCACTTATACGTTCATTTTGCATCACTATTCTATATCATAATTTACTAATATTCATGGATATGTTTCATATTAAGAGGTGATACTTATGTTATTTCATCTATTTTTGCATGTTGGATGATTCTTGGAGGATGAAATGCGGGAGTCAGGATTCTGATGGAAAATGCGATGTCTAGATGCAATTTTCGCGACGATCAGAAAAATACCAAAAAATATATGGAAAATCATATTTTTCCAGAAGACGAAGGATGCCAGAAGGGGGGAGGCTGAGATGGGTCACAGGGGGCCCACCCCCATGCGCGGGCCACCCTGGGTCGCGCCACGAGGGGGTGTGGCCACCCTGGACCACCTGCTGCTCTGCCCTTTCGCCTATATCTTCTCCTCAAAACCCTAATACACGGGGAGCGACCATAGAAAGATTTTGCCGCCTTTGCGGGGCGGAAACTACAAAGAGAGAAAGAGCTCTCCGGCAGACAAATTTCTGCCGGGGAAATTCCTTCCCGGAGAGGGGAGATCGTCGCCATCAACACCGTCATCAAGCTAGACTTCATCGGGATCATCATCATCCACACCACCATCTCCACCAGCACCATCATCACCACTTGATACGTCGGAAACGTATCTATAATTTTTTATGTTCCATGTTTGTTTAGTATCTACTTTGCTTTGCTTTGTCTACACTTTGAGGTGTTTTTATATGTTTTCTGGTACTAACCTATTAACAAGTTGCCACAGTGCTAGTTGCCTATTTTCTTCTGTTTTTGGTTCCAGAAAGGCATAAAATCAGTATTCTCGGAATTGGACGGGACAAAAGCCAAAGTCAATATTTTACCGTGGGAACACGGAGCCAGAGTAAGAGAGGGAGGGGAGGCACTAGGGGGCCACACCCCCTGGCGGAGCGAGCTACGGCTAGCTGCACCTGGGGGGTGCAGCCACCCTGGTGGCCCCCTGCCTCGCCTCTTCGCCTATAAAGTCCCCCCGATTCCTAAACCCTAAGCACCTGATCAATATTCCACGAAACCGTCTATAGACGCCGCCACCATCATCCCTAGATCGGGGGATCTGAATATCTTCCCGGCACCCTGCCGAAGGGGAGATCATCCTGGAGGCCTTCTTATTCATCATGCCAGCCTCCGATATGAAGCGTGAGTAGTTCCACAATGGACTACGGGTCCATGTAGTAGCTAGATGGTTGTATCTCCTCCCTTGTGGTTTCATGTCTAGATCTTGTGAGCTCCGTTCATGATCAAGATCTCATCTATTTGTAATCATGCATGTTGTGTTTGTGGGAATCCGATGGATATTGAGATTACTATGTCAGATTGATTAATGGTTTTGTCTATTTGATTCTATTATGTCTGTGTTGTTTGTGATCTTGCATGCTCTCTGTTGTTAGTAGCTATCTTGGCCAAGTAGTTGCTAGTGACTCCAAGAGGGGGTATTTATGCTCGATAGTGGGTTCATGCCTCTACTTAATCAAGGGAAGTGACAGAAATCTCTATGGTTGTAGATGTGCTATTTCTACTAGGGAGAAAACAACGGTCTCTTGTTGATGGAACAAGTGGATTGTTTACCTTACACACTTTGCTTAAAGCAGTTGTATGTTGCTTGCAACTTAATACTGGAGGGGGTTCGGATGATAACCTGAAGGTGGACTTCTAGTCATAGATGCAGTTGGATGGTGGTCTATGTATATTGTTGTATTGCCCAATCGAATCTCATAGGATCTTTGTGTCTAGTATTGTATTGTTATGCCTTGCTCAGTCCTATAAATTGCCCTAATGTAATTTTCTTACCCAGCATGCCATGTTTGTTTATCTGAGAACACCTCTAGTGAACTATGGACCCCGGTCCAATCTTTACCATTGATACATCTTCCATTGTTACTGTTTACTTGCTGCAAACCATCATCACCTTCCACACCATACACTTAATCCTTTGTTACAGCAACCGGTGAGATTGACAACCTCACTGTTAGTTGGGGCAAAGTCTTGAGTTTGTGTTGTGCAGGTTTTCACGTTGCTTGCAACACCTTTGAGACGTTTCCTTCCTCCTACTGGTTCGACAACCTCGGTTTCTTATTGAGGAAAGACTTGCTGCTGTGCTTCATCACACCTGCTCTTGGGGTTTCTCAGGCGCCATTACCACTCCATCTTGTTATAACAATTGTGTTGAATCTGCCATAGTTCTTAGGAGAAACTTTCATGGTGTTAATTACTATTGTAGTTGATGCTTGTGAGTGAAACCATTGAATTATTGTTTATGTTTAGATTGTTATTCATCATCATATCATCTCTAATCTTGATCCATATGATGTATCGTGAGTAGTTTGTTTAGTTCTTGAGGACATGGGAGAAGTCATGTTGTTAGTAGTGGAATTGTGTTGATGTATTATTCAATGGGTTGACATAAAATTTGTGGTGCTATTCTTCTGGCGGTGTCATGTGAACATCGACTACATGATACTTCAGCATTTATGTGCCTAGGGGAATGCATTGTGTATTTTGATACTAATTGTGGGGTTGCCGAAGTGTCTCGGAGTTTAAGGCTATGGTTATGTTTTTATCTTAATTACTCTCTTGTAGTTACGGATGCTTGCAAGAGGTTTAACCACAAGTATGTATTAGTCCAAGTAAGGTCGGTACATTAGCACAGGTTCACCCACACAACACTTATCAAACCAAAGAAGATTAATCAACCATATGAAACGAAAGCACTTGGTAGTATTCCCATGTGTCCTGGAGAACGTTTGGTCCTCATAAGTATTACAACCGGCTTGTCCTTTGCTAAGAAAGGATTGGGCCACTTGCTGCAATTATTTGATGTCTTTATTTTATTTGCACTTTATTTCCTTGCTTTATCAAAAAAACCTAAAAATCCGTTTGCCAAGTATTTACAGAGAATTCCTGCTCCAAACCACTAGTCAACACCTTCTGCTCCTTGTTGGGATCGAAACTCCTATTTATAGAAAGTACTATGATACACCCCCTATACTTGTGGGTCATCAATACTATTTTCTGGCGCCGTTGCCGGGGAGTGAAGCGCTATTGAAGTGTGGAACTGGTAAAGGAAATTTCTACTATGAGTATTGTTTTTATTTATGTTTATTACTTCGTTTCCAATATGGATAACCCACTTGGTTTCCTATTTGGGAAAGCTACTACCACTGCTAGGGTAGTAGATGAGCCACCACTTGTTGAGATAGATCCTTTTAAGATACCTACAAGAATTGTTGATCGTGTTATGGATAATTATTATTTTGGGGATGGAACTGTCCATCCTGGTGATCACTTGCTTTTTATCCATGAATTATGCGGGTTGTTTAAGTGTGCAGGTATCACAACGGAACAAGTTAAGAAGATGTTACTCTCTATATCATTGAAAGAAAGAGATGAAGAATGGTATAAGTTGCTGAAGAATGGACAATCTATGGAATGGGAGGAAATAATACCTCTCTTTTACTCTAAATTCTATCCTCCCAGTGAGATTCATAAGGATAGGAATCAAATATATAACTTTTGGCCTCGTGATGGAGAGAGTACAGCCCAAGCTTGGGGGAGATTGAAGTTACTAATGCTTAAATGTCCTATTCATAAATTCCCTAATAATAATATTATTAATAACTTTTATGCAAGGCTTTCTCTTCATGATAAAGATTTATTAGATGCTTCTTGTGCTGGATCATTCACACGTATGAAGGAAGAAGCTAAATGGGATCTTCTAGACCATATTCAAGAAAATACCAAATCATGGGAGAATACCAAAGGAAGAAAGTCAGGTATAAATTATGATTATGAATGTATTAAATCTTTTATGTGAATTGATGACTTTCATGATATTAGTAATGAGTATGGTCTTGATTCTCAAGGTATTGAAAAAAAATTTAAGGCCTTTGCCTCTTATATAGAAATTCCTAAAAAGAAATGGGACAAGTACCATGCACCTTATAAATATGTTGTTAATCATGTTCCTGTTAGGAACACTGAAGTTTGTACTGTTGATCGCATTTTTCCTGAACCTTATATTGAGAAAATACCTTTCCCTTCCAAGTTAAAGGAACATTATATTATATTTAATGTGGTTATCAAAAGTATAAAGAAAACTGTGGAACCTGATGAACAAATAAATATTGAACCAGTAGTGGCCATTGTGAAAGACCTTGTCACTAAAAAAGTAGAAGATAGGCACATTATCTTTTGTGAAGATTCTTCTAATATTGTCTCTCATCCTAGTAAAGCTAGGAAAGCTAGTGTCCCTGTGCTTTCTGTTAGAATTGGTGATCATTGCTACTATGGTTTATGTGACATTGGTGTTAGTTCTAGTGATATTCCTTATGAGCTTTACAGGGAAATTATGCATGAAATTGGTCCTTGTGAGCTTGAGGACATTGATGTTGCTATTCACCTGGCTAATAAGGAAACGATTTGCCCTATTGGTATTGTAAGAGATGTGGAGGTCCTCTGTGGTAAGATTAAGTATCCTACTGATTTTCTAGTGCTTAATTCAGCAGCTAGCAAAACCTATCCTATTATTTTTGGTAGACCTTTCTTGAATACTTGTGGAGCTATTATAGATTGTAGGAAGGAAAAAGTTTTGACTAAGTTTGATGGAGAGTATTATGAGTTTAATTTTTCCAAATTTGTTAAAGCTCCTTGTGAAAATAGCTTGCCTAACAAAGATTTCAGGATGGAACAACTTGCTTCTATTGATCCGGTTTATGACCTTGGACCTCTTTTTGATGATTGTAAGTATGCTCATTCTGATGATAAAGTTGTTTTTAGTGACAGTTATATTGTCAACTTTATTCAAAGTGCTACTGAAAGTTATTATGAGAGAGGGAAACATGGTTTTATGCATCTCAATAATATTAAGTTTCCTCGCTTTATGTTGAAAGCTTTGAAGTTGCACTTGTTTTGTCTTCCTATGCTAGTGGCCTTTTGTTTCAATAATTTGTTTTCTTATGAAACTCCCTTTCATAGGAAGTGGGTTAGACTCAAATGTGTTGGATATTTGCTTCTTGATGCTCTCTTTCACTTCAAATCCATATCTCCTATGTGAGCATCATTGAAATTATTATGCCCATCTTAATGGCTATAAAGAAAGAGCTTTTGGGAGACAACCCATTTTAGTTTGCTTTCGATTTTTGTTTATTTGAGTCTTGGAAGTTATTACTTCTATAATAATCGCTCCTTATCCTTTTTGTTTGGTTTTTGTGTCAAGATCAACCTCTTTTGAGAAGTAGAGGAGTTGTGAAAATTTGTTGTCCTGGGACAGAATTTTGTGTTGTGCTGGAAAAATTCGTGAAAGATCCCAGTACTTCGGATGGAGTTGTAATTTTCTGTGCTTGTACCCCAAGTTGTTATCCAACTTTCGTTAGTTTTCACTTTTTGATTTGAGCAATAGAATATTTTCGAAAAAATCAATCTTTACCTGCTGGTCTGTTTTGACAAATTTCTGCCATCATTTGCATTCGCCTCTTAAATCAACTTCCTTTTAAATTCTTTTTGGGCTTTTGAAAGGACTTGCTACAGTAGCTTTTGTTTTGATGGATTTTAGTTGAAATTTGAACCCAAAGGTTTATTGTTTTTGCATAAACTATTGTTGGTAATGAAGTTTGTGTGAGGCTTTGTATGAAAGGAACTTTCAAGTGTTGGAGAGAAGGAATCTGTAGAGTCTGTTTTCGAATAGGTAAAAGTGCTGGAAATCAAAGGTTCGTGGAAAACTTTTCTCTTTATATTTTTGTTGTTTTTATTCCATATGGAAGGTTACGAGACGAAAAAGAGGAGGAAATGGAGCCCGAGTGGGCCACACCTCCCAGTGGCGCGGGCCCCACCTGGCCACGCCACCAGGGGTGTGACCACCCCGGAGCCCGTCTCCATCCCATTTTCGCCCTGTATCTTCCTTATGTCGTAAAACTTCGTAATATATAACCCCCGGATCCCCCGAGGTTCGTATATCGTGTTCGCGTCGTGTTTTCGTTTTGATCTGTTTCTGTCAGGAAATATTCTCAAGTTTAGAGGCATCATGGTCTCCGCCAACGACAAGGGCAAGAAGCCCGTGGAAGATGATCTTCAAGACCCCAAGAAGGAGGAGGAGATCTTGGTTGAGGATGAAGAAGACGTGAAGGAAGACAACCATCTGGACACCCGTGCTACCATTGTGAGCATTGGAGTGGTGGCAAACCCTATCAAGCTCAGGAGGATAGCTGTAAGAGGTACCAACCTTCAATAAGGTAGAGATCCCTGTGTTTACAATGCTAGTCCCTAGATCAATAGCTAGCATCCACAGTTAAGATGTAATATCAAGAAACAAGGGTCATAATAAAAATTTATAACCAGGAATAAAATAATTTATTACATCTTTCATAGCTCATTTGGCTATTACATTACATTGCAGCGGAATAACTATAAGCATGGGGTCCTTCATCTTCAAGGTGCCATAGGCAAACATGCTGGTTGTAGACTTTGTAATCCTAATCAATCAACTTCACTAATATCAATCAAACCTGCAACATAACAAGTTACAGCCACAAGGGTCAATACATTTGAATTGTATTGTCAAGTTTCTCTATTATGTGGAATATATGTGGATCTTATCTTTTCATGCATATTTGGTTTAAGTAGGGTTTCAGGCTCTTTTTGCAGAAAGCAAAATTTATCCTATCTTTCAAAATGATTTTAATCTTTTGTCAAATCTTTTTGAACTCCTTGGTAAATCCCCAAGTGTTCTAGTCTTCATCAAAATCTTCTTGAGTTCCTTGGTACACCCCAAGTACTTCAAGTTTTTGTCAAAATCCCTTGAGCTCCTTGGTACACCCCAAGTACTTCAAGTTTTTATCCAAATCTCTTGAGCTACTTGGTAAATCCCCAAGTGCTTCAAGTCTTTTGTTATCAATTAAAAAGTTTTTTTCCTTTAAGAAATTGGAATGTCGAGATTTCCCATAGCTTCAAGCTTTAGTTGCTCAGTATTGTCCATAACCGGGGACACGGCTAAGTACTTAGAATTTTTATCTTCTGCAGAAGTTGTACACTTTACCCACATGACACAATCTCATCTTGTTGCCACCAGTGGCCGCTGGATAGGTACTCACCAAGATGGAGTACTGGCAGATTGAGAATGTGACGAAGTCTTTCCAGAGGGTCCTCCCATACACCTTTGCTAGCTTGTCTTCAGGAACCCATGTAGGGTTTCGAGTTCCCTCATTTTCAGTGAACTGAAGACAATGCATGGGTCTTCCCAATGTAGTTGACTAAGCCAGAGCCATAATAGCATGTGGCTGTACACGAAAGCCACAGTTGGAGAAACATGTTCAATCTCTAAGTTCCTGGGTGGTCTTCTTTTGGTGCACAACACAAAGAGATTGCCATAGACATGGTTCCTTTTGTTGCCACCTTAAAACTCAAAGTATCCTTGTCCACCCAGGTGGTTCATTGAGTACTTGTTTTATTATATAAAACACAAGTCTTTTCTCAAATTCATAAAAATCTCAACATGTATCTCTTCTCAAAAATATATAGCTTGGCTAAGCATTTTACAACTACATTGTTTTCACTAAGGAATATAAGGTATCCTATTAGGATTAGCGTAGCATAAGTATAGAAATTGTTTTCATGCATGTTTCAAAATCCACTAAGTATAATGAAAATAGTAGGACTTTGGATGATAGTGTAACTTGCCTTTTTGGTAGGGAATGTTGGTTCACTTCTTGATCTTGCTAGTTTCACACTTTTCTAACTTCACTACAATCAATCAAGCAAACACAATATCAACTAGCATTCCAACCAATATTCAAACAATCAAACACACATAAAATACTAGGAACTAAGTCATGCATGCAAGCATGCAAAATAGTTTTATTTGCAAAGATGGTTTCTACTAGGTTCTAGACAAAGTAAGGATCAAAGTGGTCATTTTCTAAAGTGGCAAAGTCATTTGTAAAAGGATTTTGTCTATAAACCATTTTTAAATCCATTCATTATTTTATGTAGTGGAAAAATGTTTTTAGCAAAGCAACAATTTTATATTGCTCACCAAATAAGTTGTTAGTTCACAAAACTTGGTGTTTAAGGTCAGTAGCTTTGAATCAAAACATTTTCCAAAGGTTTTTGTTCAAAATCATTTCCATAACCAAAATCAATATTTTTATTTGACTAGAAATGGGCTAATTCAATTAATCAACCTTAATCTTTTCCAAATACATTTTTAAATCCACCAGATGGTTCCTAGGGTTAGTAAGTTCACCACAAACTAATTTGCAAAGATTTCATCCTCAAAATCATTTTGAAATAATTTTTATAATCTAAAAAACATACAAATGTTTCTGCAAAAACAAACATTTTTCCAGAGGCTTTTTACTAAACAAATTGCATGGTTGGCTAGGGCTTGTTCCACTGATTCCATTGATATAAAGTTTGCAATTTTGGGACGTGTGGATCAAAAGTTACAAGGGTTTCAAATCTGCATCTAAATCAGATTCAAACTTCTGTTTTAAACAAAGACTGGCCACGCGGTGACTTCCTATTCGTCGGTACCGTTTCGGGTGGATCGACTGACGCGGTGCATTGGATTTAAATGGATCGCGCGGATCAGACTAGCCCGTACCTTTTCGTTAAGTGAAACTATCGTGGCCGCTAGATGGAAATCTAACGGTGCTGGTTGACTTGAAGCGGCCGACGGCGGCAATGGCACGCCTAACGATGAAGCTAGCGACGGTTCTAGGAAGCAAGTAAGGAAGTGGAGGTTCTCACCAGGTTCAGGAGGTCACGGTGAAGCTCGAGGTGGTGTTGGTCTGGCGAGGGGCGCACCAGGTTGCGGTAAATTGCTCGCCGGAGACGTGATCGGCGTCAGGCGGTTCTGGAGCTCGTTGAGGGTGGTGCTGTGGTTCGCCCCGAGGGAAAATGAAGACACAGTTAGATGCGCAAGATCAAGGCGAAGCTGCGTGCGTGAAGGAGAGGGGCGGTCGGATACTACCTGGAGGACTCGCCGGAGTAAGACGCAGACGCGGCGGTGCTCAGTGGTTGTCGGAGTCGACGCTCTGGGGCGCCCGCGGTTGAACGGGAGGTACAGGCAGAAGCGCCTAGGTCTGCGGAGTGTTCTCGTGTGCTCGGGGAGGCAAGGGGTGGCGAGGTTCGGCCGGAATCGAGGAGAAAGCTCGTCGGAGCCAGTGGGGTTTGGGCTTGCAATTCGAGCAACCTAGAGGCAGTGAGGAGCTGGAAGCAGAGGGGAAATGGGGAGAAGAGGGAGATGTTTAAGGGAGCATGGTCGCTGGGGGATTAATGGACGTTAACAACGCGAATTGATCGCCGGAGTAAAGACAGGAAATGACGAGGAGGATTCAGCGCGAGTTTGAAGACGATGAATAGTGTTGTGGGGCCTTGCTGTCAGTGAGAAAGTGAGAGGGAAAGAGGGTCCACTGGTCAGCGTCTCTGTGGGTTAGTAAGTGAGTGCAAAACGTTTTCTGCGGGAGTGAGGGACTGGGCTGGTTGCTGGGCCTATTGGGCTGGCCGGCTGGGCTGCTGTCTGGTTCCATTTTTTTTTCTAAATGCTTTTTCTTTTTCTATTTTCTGTTTTGAAATTCAAACAACAAATCAAACATTCAAATCAATTCAAACATTCACCACACTTTGCAATTGAAATTTGGTTCTGTTTAACAACATAAACCAAAATCCCAAAAACAAAAATAATATTTTTTATTTTTAGGGTCCATTATTAATTAAATAAATAGACCTTGTTTACTAAATCAAAATAGGATTTGATTTATTTAAAATCTCCTTTTGAAATCTAAATATTTTCAAAACCAGATCAGTAGGTTTTATTTGAAACTAAAGAATACTTGGAAAACTTATTTAAAATAAGTAAATAAGTTTTTGATGTTTAATTAAAATAGTAAAACCTTTATTTTTAATAAACTTGGATAATAAATCCTTATTATTTTATTTCTACCTCTCCATTTGAAAACCAAATCTTTTTATTAAAAAGATTCAAAGTAGTAATTCCAAATGTTTTTATTTTCCTTTATTAAAGGTTTAACTTTTTAAATCCCTTTAGGATTTATCTTGATCAAAATAGGTTTTGAAGGTTCCCATTGGATTCAAAAAGTTTCTTCTCACCCTGAAAATCAATAAAGTTTTATTTTATTCATTTATTTTTCACATTACAAGCTTTGGAAAATCTTGGGATGTGACAGGCTACCACCCTTAAAAGAAATCTCGTCCCGAGATTTGGGAAGGCTAGGGTTACAAGTTGGCTCAAAAGCATCTAGGTTACTACCACCCTTAAAATATTTTCCAACTAGACTACATCTAGTCCTGTTTGGGCTCTTGGGAAATCTTCTCTGGACATATCTCTGCATAGTGTCCTTTGTTTCCACACATGAAACAGGTGATGAGGCTGAGATCTTTCATAGGCTTGTTTATCTTGTGCTTCATCTTATCTGGACAATTGCTTGCATAATGTCCTTGGTTACCACAATTGAAGCATGTGATAAGTTTGAGTTCATCTCGCATCTCTTGTGGACAGGTTGCTGCATAATGGCCTAGCTCTTTGCAGTTGTTGCACCATACTTGGCCAATCACTTTATACTTATTCTTCTCTGGGCATTCACTGGCATAGTGTCCCATTTATTTACAATGATTACATTGTATATGGCTTTTGTCCTTCTTTTTCTTGGGTTTCTCCAATGCTAGGAGTGCATCTATTTCATGTTGTTCATATGTTATCTGATAAGTAGGAATGTCTACATGTTTCCTTGACCTTCTATTGCTCTTTGGAAAGTTCATATGCTTCCTCTTTGGTCCTTTGAATTGGGTTGTATTGCATGGAGGTATAAGTAAAGCTTTTCCCTTGTCCCCATTCTTCTTGGTAGACTTGGATCCTTCTTGATTGTTTGCAATCATTGGTTGCATTCCACCTTGTTTACTTTGTTCAACAATGGAATAGATGGGACATTGAATAGGGACATGATTGTTTCCTTCACATAGGTAACAAGTAGCTTGAGCTGTGGGACATTGGCCAACTGGATGTTTCTCTTCACAATTGGGGCATTGATCTCCATGTTCCTTAGTAGTGTGATCCTTGTCTCCACAAATATTGCAAGCTTTAGCTCCTTTTAGAATAACATCCTTGTAATCCTTGAAGTTGCTTTCCATGTTGAGCATTTGATCTGTCACCTTAAGCAACATTTGGGCTTGGTCTTCCAAAAATCCTTGCATGGTTGGATCTTCTCCACTGGTGTTGGCTATGAATGTAGCTGTCAGTTGGTTCAACTGGTTTTGGGTTCCTATGAGTTCTCTCATGTTGTCCTCTTGGTTGGTGTTGGTGTCATCAACCTTGATGTTGGAGTCTCTTGGGGTAGTCATCTGTTTGGGTTGAATGGAGATTAGAATAGGCAAAATATTTCTAAGGGAATAATTCTAATCACACACATCACAATTCACATAAGAAATGTGCAAGCAATCACAAACAAACATTCCCCTCAAACAACAAAGTTCAAGCACATCTTTAGGTAACAAAATATTTTTGTTACACCACATAGGTTGGTGTGTTTGACTTTAGCAAAATATGGTGGTCCATCTATATGGTTCACTTATGATTCCTTCCATCCTTCTTGGTTGATTCCTTCTTACTTGAGATTATGGTTTCCTTGAGAAAATCCTTGGTCACAAAAACTTCAAAGATGGTGATGGCTTCTTCTAGATTATGTTTCCTTGGTCCTCAATCTTGAGCAAGATTTCTTGTCTCACTTGTAGTCCTTAGTGTTATCCAAGGTTGAAGTCCTTGGTGAATATGCTGAAGATGTTGAAGTCATTAGAGTTGAAGATGTTGAAGTCATTAGAGTTGAAGATGTTGAAGTCCTTTGCACATGGTGAAATCTTTGGCCATGGGGTAGACTTTGTCCATCAAGTTTTTGAATAGAAGAGATGTAGAATCCAAAATCAAAATGATTGAGGAAAGAGTTTACAATATTGTTTGTAAATAAGTTTTGGAACAAATAAAACTCCTACTTTCTTAAGGGTTTTGTCCAATCCTAGGTTTACAAATCCTACAGGCAACACAATGCTCTGATACCATCTGTAAGAGGTCCCAACCTTCAATAAGGTAGAGATCCCTGTGTTTACAATTCTAGTCCCTGGATCAATAGCTAGCATCCACAGTTAAGATGTAATATCAAGAAACAAGGGTCATAATAAAAATTTATAACCAGGAATAAAATAATTTATTACATCTTTCATAGCTCATTTGGCTATTACATTACATTGCAGCGGAATAACTATAAGCATGGGGTCCTTCATCTTCAAGGTGCCACAAGCAAACATGCTGGTTGTAGACTTTGTAATCCTAATCAATCAACTTCACTAATATCAATCAAACCTGCAACATAACAAGTTACAGCCACAAGGGTCAATACATTTGAATTGTATTGGCAAGTTTCTCTATTATGTGGAATATATGTGGATCTTATCTTTTCATGCATATTTGGTTTAAGTAGGGTTTCAGGCTCTTTTTGCAGAAAGCAAAATTTATCCTATCTTTCAAAATGATTTTAATCTTTTGTCAAATCTTTTTGAACTCCTTGGTAAATCCCCAAGTGTTCTAGTCTTCATCAAAATCTTCTTGAGTTCCTTGGTACACCCCAAGTACTTCAAGTTTTTGTCAAAATCCCTTGAGCTCCTTGGTACACCCCAAGTACTTCAAGTTTTTATCCAAATCTCTTGAGCTACTTGGTAAATCCCCAAGTGCTTCAAGTCTTTTTTTATCAATTAAAAAGTTTTTTTCCTTTAAGAAATTGGAATGTCGAGATTTCCCATAGCTTCAAGCTTTAGTTGCTCAGTATTGTCCATAACCGGGGACACGGCTAAGTACTTAGAATTTTTATCTTCTGCAGAAGTTGTACACTTTACCCACATGACACAATCTCATCTTGTTGCCACCAGTGGCCGCTGGATAGGTACTCACCAAGATGGAGTACTGGCAGATTGAGAATGTGACGAAGTCTTTCCAGAGGGTCCTCCCATACACCTTTGCTAGCTTGTCTTCAGGAACCCATGTAGGGTTTCGAGTTCCCTCATTTTCAGTGAACTGAAGACAATGCATGGGTCTTCCCAATGTAGTTGACTAAGCCAGAGCCATAATAGCATGTGGCTGTACACGAAAGCCACAGTTGGAGAAACATGTTCAATCTCTAAGTTCCTGGGTGGTCTTCTTTTGGTGCACAACACAAAGAGATTGCCATAGACATGGTTCCTTTTGTTGCCACCTTAAAACTCAAAGTATCCTTGTCCACCCAGGTGGTTCATTGAGTACTTGTTTTATTATATAAAACACAAGTCTTTTCTCAAATTCATAAAAATCTCAACATGTATCTCTTCTCAAAAATATATAGCTTGGCTAAGCATTTTACAACTACATTGTTTTCACTAAGGAATATAAGGTATCCTATTAGGATTAGCGTAGCATAAGTATAGAAATTGTTTTCATGCATGTTTCAAAATCCACTAAGTATAATGAAAATAGTAGGACTTTGGATGATAGTGTAACTTGCCTTTTTGGTAGGGAATGTTGGTTCACTTCTTGATCTTGCTAGTTTCACACTTTTCTAACTTCACTACAATCAATCAAGCAAACACAATATCAACTAGCATTCCAACCAATATTCAAACAATCAAACACACATAAAATACTAGGAACTAAGTCATGCATGCAAGCATGCAAAATAGTTTTATTTGCAAAGATGGTTTCTACTAGGTTCTAGACAAAGTAAGGATCAAAGTGGTCATTTTCTAAAGTGGCAAAGTCATTTGTAAAAGGATTTTGTCTATAAACCATTTTTAAATCCATTCATTATTTTATGTAGTGGAAAAATGTTTTTAGCAAAGCAACAATTTTATATTGCTCACCAAATAAGTTGTTAGTTCACAAAACTTGGTGTTTAAGGTCAGTAGCTTTGAATCAAAACATTTTCCAAAGGTTTTTGTTCAAAATCATTTCCATAACCAAAATCAATATTTTTATTTGACTAGAAATGGGCTAATTCAATTAATCAACCTTAATCTTTTCCAAATACATTTTTAAATCCACCAGATGGTTCCTAGGGTTAGTAAGTTCACCACAAACTAATTTGCAAAGATTTCATCCTCAAAATCATTTTGAAATAATTTTTATAATCTAAACAAACATACAAATGTTTCTGCAAAAACAAACATTTTTCCAGAGGCTTTTTACTAAACAAATTGCATGGTTGGCTAGGGCTTGTTCCACTGATTCCATTGATATAAAGTTTGCAATTTTGGGACGTGTGGATCAAAAGTTACAAGGGTTTCAAATCTGCATCTAAATCAGATTCAAACTTCTGTTTTAAACAAAGACTGGCCACGCGGTGACTTCCTATTCGTCGGTACCGTTTCGGGTGGATCGACTGACGCGGTGCATTGGATTTAAATGGATCGCGCGGATCAGACTAGCCCGTACCTTTTCGTTAAGTGAAACTATCGTGGCCGCCAGATGGAAATCTAACGGTGCTGGTTGACTTGACCAAACGCGAGCGGCGCTGACGGCGGCAGGCGGCAGCGCACGCTCTGGCAGTGGGCTAGCGACGGTTCTAGGAAGCAAGTAAGGAAGTGGAGGTTCTCACCGGGTTCAGGAGGTCATGGTGAAGCTCGAGGTGGTGTTGGTCTGGCGAGGGGCGCACCAGGTTGCGGTAAATTGCTCGCCGGAGACGTGATCGGCGTCAGGCGGTTCTGGAGCTCGTCGAGGGTGGTGCTGTGGTTCGCCCCGAGGGAAAATGAAGACACAGTTAGATGCGCAAGATCAAGGCGAAGCTGCGTGCGTGAAGGAGAGGGGCGGTCGGATACTACCTGGAGGACTCGCCGGAGTAAGACGCAGACGCGGCGGTGCTCAGTGGTTGTCGGAGTCGACGCTCTGGGGCGCCCGCGGTTGAACGGGAGGTACAGGCAGAAGCGCCTAGGTCTGGGGAGTGTTCTCGTGTGCTCGGGGAGGCAAGGGGTGGCGAGGTTCGGCCGGAATCGAGGAGAAAGCTCGTCGGAGCCAGTGGGGTTTGGGCTTGCAATTCGAGCAGCCTAGAGGCAGTGAGGAGCTGGAAGCAGAGGGGAAATGGGGAGAATAGGGAGATGTTTAAGGGAGCATGGTCGCTGGGGGATTAATGGACGTTAACAACGCGAATTGATCGCCGGAGTAAAGACAGGAAATGACGAGGAGGATTCAGCGCGAGTTTGAAGACGATGAATAGTGTTGTGGGGCCTTGCTGTCAGTGAGAAAGTGAGAGGGAAAGAGGGTCCACTGGTCAGCGTCTCTGTGGGTTAGTAAGTGAGTGCAAAACGTTTTCTGCGGGAGTGAGGGACTGGGCTGGTTGCTGGGCCTAATGGGCTGGCCGGCTGGGCTGCTGTCTGGTTCCATTTTTTTTCTAAATGCTTTTTCTTTTTCTATTTTCTGTTATGAAATTCAAACAACAAATCAAACATTCAAATCAATTCAAACATTCACCCCACTTTGCAATTGAAGTTTGGTTCTGTTTAACAACATAAACCAAAATCCCAAAGACAAAAATAATATTTTTTATTTTTAGGGTCCATTATTAATTAAATAAATAGACCTTGTTTACTAAATCAAAATAGGATTTGATTTATTTAAAATCTCCTTTTGAAATCTAAATATTTTCAAAACCAGATCAGTAGGTTTTATTTGAAACTAAAGAATACTTGGAAAACTTATTTAAAATAAGTAAATAAGTTTTTGTTGTTTAATTAAAATAGTAAAACCTTTATTTTTAATAAACTTGGATAATAAATCCTTATTATTTTATTTCTACCTCTCCATTTGAAAACCAAATCTTTTTATTAAAAAGATTCAAAGTAGTAATTCCAAATGTTTTTATTTTCCTTTATTAAAGGTTTAACTTTTTAAATCCCTTTAGGATTTATCTTGATCAAAATAGGTTTTGAAGGTTCCCATTGGATTCAAAAAGTTTCTTCTCACCCTGAAAATCAATAAAGTTTTATTTTATTCATTTATTTTTCACATTACAAGCTTTGGAAAATCTTGGGATGTGACAGGCTACCACCCTTAAAAGAAATCTCGTCCCGAGATTTGGGAAGGCTAGGGTTACAAGTTGGCTCAAAAGCATCTAGGTTACTACCACCCTTAAAATATTTTCCAACTAGACTACATCTAGTCCTGTTTGGACTCTTGGGAAATCTTCTCTGGACATATCTCTGCATAGTGTCCTTTGTTTCCACACATGAAACAGGTGATGAGGCTGAGATCTTTCATAGGCTTGTTTATCTTGTGCTTCATCTTATCTGGACAATTGCTTGCATAATGTCCTTGGTTACCACAATTGAAGCATGTGATAAGTTTGAGTTCATCTCGCATCTCTTGTGGACAGGTTGCTGCATAATGGCCTAGCTCTTTGCAGTTGTTGCACCATACTTGGCCAATCACTTTATACTTATTCTTCTCTGGGCATTCACTGGCATAGTGTCCCATTTCTTTACAATGATTACATTGTATATGGCTTTTGTCCTTCTTTTTCTTGGGTTTCTCCAATGCTAGGAGTGCATCTAGTTCATGTTGTTCATATGTTATCTGATAAGTAGGAATGTCTACATGTTTCCTTGACCTTCTATTGCTCTTTGGAAAGTTCATATGCTTCCTCTTTGGTCCTTTGAATTGGGTTGTATTGCATGGAGGTATAAGTAAAGCTTTTCCCTTGTCCCCATTCTTCTTGGTAGACTTGGATCCTTCTTGATTGTTTGCAATCATTGGTTGCATTCCACCTTGTTTACTTTGTTCAACAATGGAATAGATGGGACATTGAATAGGGACATGATTGTTTCCTTCACATAGGTAACAAGTAGCTTGAGCTGTGGGACATTGGCCAACTGGATGTTTCTCTTCACAATTGGGGCATTGATCTCCATGTTCCTTAGTAGTGTGATCCTTGTCTCCACAAATATTGCAAGCTTTAGCTCCTTTTAGAATAACATCCTTGTAATCCTTGAAGTTGCTTTCCATGTTGAGCATTTGATCTGTCACCTTAAGCAACATTTGGGCTTGGTCTTCCAAAAATCCTTGCATGGTTGGATCTTCTCCACTGGTGTTGGCTATGAATGTAGCTGTCAGTTGGTTCAACTGGTTTTGGGTTCCTATGAGTTCTCTCATGTTGTCCTCTTGGTTGGTGTTGGTGTCATCAACCTTGATGTTGGAGTCTCTTGGGGTAGTCATCTGTTTGGGTTGAATGGAGATTAGAATAGGCAAAATATTTCTAAGGGAATAATTCTAATCACACACATCACAATTCACATAAGAAATGTGCAAGCAATCACAAACAAACATTCCCCTCAAACAACAAAGTTCAAGCACATCTTTAGGTAACAAAATATTTTTGTTACACCACATAGGTTGGTGTGTTTGACTTTAGCAAAATATGGTGGTCCATCTATATGGTTCACTTATGATTCCTTCCATCCTTCTTGGTTGATTCCTTCTTACTTGAGATTATGGTTTCCTTGAGAAAATCCTTGGTCACAAAAACTTCAAAGATGGTGATGGCTTCTTCTAGATTATGTTTCCTTGGTCCTCAATCTTGAGCAAGATTTCTTGTCTCACTTGTAGTCCTTAGTGTTATCCAAGGTTGAAGTCCTTGGTGAATATGCTGAAGATGTTGAAGTCATTAGAGTTGAAGATGTTGAAGTCATTAGAGTTGAAGATGTTGAAGTCCTTTGCACATGGTGAAATCTTTGGCCATGGGGTAGACTTTGTCCATCAAGTTTTTGAATAGAAGAGATGTAGAATCCAAAATCAAAATGATTGAGGAAAGAGTTTACAATATTGTTTGTAAATAAGTTTTGGAACAAATAAAACTCCTACTTTCTTAAGGGTTTTGTCCAATCCTAGGTTTACAAATCCTACAGGCAACACAATGCTCTGATACCATCTGTAAGAGGTCCCAACCTTCAATAAGGTAGAGATCCCTGTGTTTACAATTCTAGTCCCTGGATCAATAGCTAGCATCCACAGTTAAGATGTAATATCAAGAAACAAGGGTCATAATAAAAATTTATAACCAGGAATAAAATAATTTATTACATCTTTCATAGCTCATTTGGCTATTACATTACATTGCAGCGGAATAACTATAAGCATGGGGTCCTTCATCTTCAAGGTGCCACAAGCAAACATGCTGGTTGTAGACTTTGTAATCCTAATCAATCAACTTCACTAATATCAATCAAACCTGCAACATAACAAGTTACAGCCACAAGGGTCAATACATTTGAATTGTATTGGCAAGTTTCTCTATTATGTGGAATATATGTGGATCTTATCTTTTCATGCATATTTGGTTTAAGTAGGGTTTCAGGCTCTTTTTGCAGAAAGCAAAATTTATCCTATCTTTCAAAATGATTTTAATCTTTTGTCAAATCTTTTTGAACTCCTTGGTAAATCCCCAAGTGTTCTAGTCTTCATCAAAATCTTCTTGAGTTCCTTGGTACACCCCAAGTACTTCAAGTTTTTGTCAAAATCCCTTGAGCTCCTTGGTACACCCCAAGTACTTCAAGTTTTTATCCAAATCTCTTGAGCTACTTGGTAAATCCCCAAGTGTTTCAAGTCTTTTGTTATCACTTAAATTTTTTTTTCCTTTAAGAAATTGGAATGTCGAGATTTCCCATAGCTTAAAGCTTTAGTTGCTCAGTATTGTCCATAACCGGGGACACAGCTAAGTACTTAGAATTTTTATCTTCTGCAGAAGTTGTACACTTTACCCACATGACATAATCTCATCTTGTTGCCACCAGTGGCCGCTGGATAGGTACTCACCAAGATGGAGTACTGGCAGATGGAGAATGTGACGAAGTCTTTCCAGAGGGTCCTCCCATACACCTTTGCTAGCTTGTCTTCAGAAACCCATGTAGGGTTTCGAGTTCCCTCATTTTAGTGAACTGAAGACAATGCATGGGTCTTCCCAATGTAGTTGACTAAGCCAGAGCCATAATAGCATGTGGCTGTACACGAAAGCCACAGTTGGAGAAACATGTTCAATCTCTAAGTTCCTGGGTGGTCTTCTTTTGGTGCACAACACAAAGAGATTGCCATAGACATGGTTCCTTTTGTTGCCACCTTAAAACTCAAAGTATCCTTGTCCACCCAGGTGGTTCATTGAGTACTTGTTTTATTATATAAAACACAAGTCTTTTCTCAAATTCATAAAAATCTCAACATGTATCTCTTCTCAAAAATATATAGCTTGGCTAAGCATTTTACAACTACATTGTTTTCACTAAGGAATATAAGGTATCCTATTAGGATTAGCGTAGCATAAGTATAGAAATTGTTTTCATGCATGTTTCAAAATCCACTAAGTATAATGAAAATAGTAGGACTTTGGATGATAGTGTAACTTGCCTTTTTGGTAGGGAATGTTGGTTCACTTCTTGATCTTGCTAGTTTCACACTTTTCTAACTTCACTACAATCAATCAAGCAAACACAATATCAACTAGCATTCCAACCAATATTCAAACAATCAAACACACATAAAATACTAGGAACTAAGTCATGCATGCAAGCATGCAAAATAGTTTTATTTGCAAAGATGGTTTCTACTAGGTTCTAGACAAAGTAAGGATCAAAGTGGTCATTTTCTAAAGTGGCAAAGTCATTTGTAAAAGGATTTTGTCTATAAACCATTTTTAAATCCATTCATTATTTTATGTGGTGGAAAAATGTTTTTAGCAAAGCAACAATTTTATATTGCTCACCAAATAAGTTGTTAGTTCACAAAACTTGGTGTTTAAGGTCAGTAGCTTTGAATCAAAACATTTTCCAAAGGTTTTTGTTCAAAATCATTTCCATAACCAAAATCAATATTTTTATTTGACTAGAAATGGGCTAATTCAATTAATCAACCTTAATCTTTTCCAAATACATTTTTAAATCCACCAGATGGTTCCTAGGGTCAGTAAGTTCACCACAAACTAATTTGCAAAGATTTCATCCTCAAAATCATTTTGAAATAATTTTTATAATCTAAAAAACATACAAATGTTTCTGCAAAAACAAACATTTTTCCAGAGGCTTTTTACTAAACAAATTGCATGGTTGGCTAGGGCTTTTTCCACTGATTCCATTGATATAAAGTTTGCAATTTTTGGACGTGTGGATCAAAAGTTACAAGGGTTTCAAATCTGCATCTAAATCAGATTCAAACTTCTGTTTTAAAACAAAAGGCAGCCACGGCGACTTCCTATTAAATCCTATTCGTTTGAATTGGATCGACCGACGGTGCGTTGGATTTAAATGGATCGCGCAGCTCAGACTAGCCCGTACCTTTTCGTTAAGTGAATCTATCGTGGCCGCCAGATGGAAATCTAACGGTGCTGGTTGACTTGACCAAACGCGAGCGGCGCTGACGGCGGCAGGCGGTGGCGCACGCTCTGGCGGTGGGCTAGCGATGGTTCTAGGAAGCAGGTAAGGAAGTGGAGGTTCTCACCGGGTTCAGGAGGTCATGGTGAAGCTCGAGGTGGTGTTGGTCTGGCGAGGGGCGCACCAGGTTGCGGTAAATTGCTCGCCGGAGACGTGATCGGCGTCAGGCGGTTCTGGAGCTCGTCGAGGGTGGTGTTGTGGTTCGCCCCGAGGGAAAATGAAGACACAGTTAGATGCGCAAGATCAAGGCGAAGCTACGTGTGTGAAGGAGAAGGAGAGGGGCGGTCGGATACTACCTGGAGGACTCGCCGAAGTAAGACGCAGACGCGGCGGTGCTCAGTGGTTGTCGGAGTCGATGCTCTGGGGCGCATGATTGAGCAGGAGAATGCAGCGAGCGCCTAGGTCTGGGGAGTGTGCTCGTGTGCTCGGGGAGGCAAGGGGTGGCGAGGTTCGGCCGGAATCAAGGAGAAAGCTTGTCGAAGCCAGTGGGGTTTGGGCTTGCAATTCGAGCAGCCTAGAGGCAGTGAGGAGCTGGAAGCAGAGGGGAAATGGGGAGAAGAGGGAGACGTTTAAGGGAGCGTGGTCGCTGGGGGATTAATGGCCGTTAACAGCGCGAATTGATCGCCGGAGTAAAGACAGGAAACGGCGAGGAGGATTCAGCGCGAGTTTGAAGACGATGAATAGTGTTGTGGGGCCTTGCTGTCAGTGAGAAAGTGAGAGGGAAAGAGGGTCCACTGGTCAGCGTCTCTGTGGGTCAGTAAGTGAGTGCAAAACGTTTTTCTGTGGGAGTGAGGGACTGGGCTGGTTGCTGGGCCTATTGGGCTGGCCGGCTGAGCTGCTGTCTGGTTCCATTTTTTTTTTCTAAATGCTTTTTCTTTTTCTAATTCTATTTTCTATTTTGAAATTCAAACAACAAATCAAACATTCAAACATTCACCACACTTTGCAATTGAATTTTGGTTCTGTTTAACAACATAAACCAAAATCCCAAAAACAAAAATAATATTTTTTATTTTTAGGGTCCATTATTAATTAAATAAATAGACCTTGTTTACTAAATCAAAATAGGATTTGATTTATTTAAAATCTCCTTTTGAAATCTAAATATTTTCAAAACCAGATCAGTAGGTTTTATTTGAAACTAAAGAATACTTGGAAAACTTATTTAAAATAAGTAAATAAGTTTTTGATGTTTAATTAAAATAGTAAAACCTTTATTTTTAATAAACTTGGATAATAAATCCTTATTATTTTATTTCTACCTCTCCATTTGGAAACCAAATCTTTTTATTAAAAAGATTCAAAGTAGTAATTCCAAATGTTTTTATTTTTCTTTATTAAAGGTTTAACTTTTTAAATCCCTTTAGGGTTTATCTTGATCAAAATAGGTTTTGAAGGTTTCCATTGGATTCAAAAAGTTTCTTCTCACCCTGAAAATCAATAAAGTTTTATTTTATTCATTTATTTTTCACATTACAAGCTTTGGAAAATCTTGGGATGTGACAATAGCATTGATGTCTACAGGAGGGAAACCTCCGCGTCAGTGCCTTGATCCACGGTCACTTCCTCCACGCGCCAAGAACCCCTTCCATACTCTTATACATGAGCAGCAATTCCAAAAGTTGCCCAAAGGGAAGTTGCCCTCTAGTTGGGATATGCCTCGTTCTAACCATGCAGGGAAAGAACACTCTAAGGAGGAAGAGTGGGAAAGAATAACAAGGACTAGGATTCTCGGTCCGACATGATCATGAACTGCATTGAGCATAATTCAGAGTTGATTCATACTCTAACCTTCGAGATTGAAGATTTGAGGAAGCTGATTGAAAAGCTTATCGAGGGAACACCACCACCACTGAAGGAGTAATTCGTCATCAGGTTTTGGCATCCCCTTGGTTTGTTCCAAGCTTGGGGGAGTGCCGCGGTATCACATCATTATCTTTCATCTTTTTACCTTTTTAGTAGAGTCATATCTTGAATAGAGAAGTTATCATATGGGATGGTTTGCATTGTGGAAGTATCTCTCCTTTAGTTGGTTATCTATGTATCCCTTGGTGTGAGTGCCTTTATGGAATATTAATGAGAAGCTTCATATTTTACTTTTTGCACTTCTTATTTTAGTTTGCAATCTCTATTATATGATTGATCTTGTTGATTAGTATTGGTATCACTTTGGGAGAATCAAGTAAATCTAAATTGGTTTTGGAAAACCGAGCTCTGGTTAGTAGCAACACTTTTTGAGGTTTGAAAGGAAAAGAGAAAAGCACTTACAGGTATTTTATATCATTTTACTTATTTCTTGATTGGCTCATAAGTTTAGTATTCTTTAGTTAAGATAGTTTGTGTTTTCAAGGAAGATTGCATGTTTGGCTTTATCACTTGTATGTTTGCTTGTTTTCTTCAACTCTTTTGCTTGCTACCCAACCTTGCTAGCCAAAAACCTGTACTGAGAGGGAATACTTCTCGTGCATACAATCCTTTAAACCAACACCTATGCTATTTGAGTCCACCATATCCACCTATTAGCATTATTGCTATTCCAAGTAAATTCTCAAGCTTCATCTATCTTTCAAATTAAAAATCCTTTTGTTATGATAAAACTGGTTAGTAAATCTCTCACGAACTTGATGGCACACCTTATTTTCTTGCCCTTAATAAACTTGAACCGTTGTGTCATCTATGTTGTATATGCTTGCACCTATAAGTTGGGAATTAGCAGAACCGTGCTGTCACGGGGAACGCTTTCAACACCTATAAATATCTACCCAGTTGATATCATGCTCTTTTGTTTATGGATGTCGTCGGTGTGAAATAAAAGGGGAGCTTGTAAGTCCATGGGGTTATGTATATGTGTTAGAGAAACACCTGGGCCGCTAGCCTAAGCCATGCCTAATCATGGTGGAAACTGGCAGCATCACCATAGTGAGCAATCTATGAAGCATTCTTCTTATAAAAAAGAGAGAGATAGAAAAAATGAAAGAAGAGAAAAAAGCACCATTTTCCCATGGTAAATAAGAAGATTGATGAGATGCTCATTGTCTGCTTGCCTTGTCATTTTGATATGGAATAGCTCCTGTATCATGGGGAAAGGGGTACCCCGTTGGAGGTTCTCTATGATACACATGTACTTAATATGACAAGAACTTACTAGTAACTAAAGTTGAGTAGCATGAGGAGAGGCCCTCGTACTCAAGGGACATGAGATTGCCAACTTATATTTCGTCAAGCATATACTCCACCTCTGTTCACTTTAACCTTAATCACCTCAAGATGCTTATGATAGCGGCAATGGGAGCTCAAAGCTAGTAAGTACCATAATCTTTTGAAAGCTCTTTATGAAACTTGAAATCCCTGCTTCCCTTTGCGAAGGGCCTTTCTTTTACTTCTAAGTTGAGTCAGTAAACCTATTCCTTTCCATCTCCAACAAGCATTTGAGTTGTTGTGTTTCAATCATTCATATGATGATTTATTAAATCATGTTCCTTATCTTCCTTGTTTTGCACATTGTTCTTATCTGAATGAGTATTATTTTGAAAGCCATCATTGTGAAAAGCCTTTTATGTTTGAGAAAAAAGGACTCTTGTTATAAACTTCTTTACAAAACTTTGCTTGAAAAAGTATGATTTGTCATCTGTTCTCTGACCAAGAACAAAGTTTCCCATTACCAATTATGATTTATCTTTATGCATCTTTATTGTGACTCCCATACTCATTGCAAGTTAAGTTATATAATGGTGAGTTGCTTTCTATTATGAGTTGTGTATTGGTACTTCTTGTCCGTATTCTTTTTATCGACACTTCACTCCATAAACATGTGGACATGTTTACTGAGCTTAGTTTTCGCTTGGGGACAAGCGAGGTCTAAGCTTGGGGGAGTTGATATGTCCATTTTAGATCACTATTCTATATCATAATTTACTATTATTCATTGATATATTTCATATTAAGAGGTGATACTTATGTTATTTCATCTATTTTTGCATGTTGGATGATTCTTGGAGGATGAACTGCCAGAGTCAGGATTCTGATGGAAAAAACGGTGTCTAGATGCAATTTTCTCAAAGATTAGAAAAATACCAAAAAATATATGGAAAATCATATTTTTTCCAGAAGACGAAGGATGCCAGAAGGGGAGGCTGAGATGGGCCACAGGGGGCCCACACCCCCCATGCGCAGGCCACCCTAGACCGCGCCACCAGGGGGTGTGGCCACACTGGCCTACCTCCCGCTCCGCCCTTTCGCCTATATCTTATCCTCAAAACCCTAATACATGGGGAGTGACCATAGAAATATTCCGCCGCCTCTGTGGGGCGGAAACTACAGAGAGAGAAAGAGCTCTCCGACAAACAGATTTCTACCGAGGAAATTCCTTCCTAGAGAGGGGAGATCGTCGCCATCAACACCGTCATCAAGCTAGACTTCATCAGGATCATCATCATCATCCACACCACCATCTCCACCATCATCATCATCACCACTCCATCCCGCTGTAACAATTGTCTTGAATCTTGCATAGTTCTTAGGGGAAACTTTCTCGGTGTTAATTACTATTATAGTTGATGCTTGTGAGTGGAACCATTGAATTATTTTTTATGTTCAGATTGTTATTCATCATCATAATATCTCTGATCTTGATCCATATGATGTCTCATGAGTATTTCGTTTAGTTCTTGAGGACATGGGAGAAGTCATGTTGTTAGTAGTGGAATTGTGTTGAGGTATTATTCAATGGTTTGACATTTAAGTTGTGATGCTATTCTTCTAGTGGTGTCATGTGAACGTCGACTACATGATACTTCACCATTTATGGGCCTAGGGGAATGCATTGTGCATTTGGCTACTAATTGTGGGGTTGCCGGAGTGAAAGAAACCTAAACCCCCGTTAGGAAACCTTTGCACAAGGGAGTGTAGGATCTCAGAGTTTAAGTCCGTGGTTAGGTTTCTATCTTAATTACTTTCTTGTAATTGTTGATGATATTCCACTTTTCAGGTAAATAAACATTTAAAGCTTAATAACTTGAATTTAAACTTATTTCCTTAATGGATAATTCATATTAGGATAAATAAAAATTGCTAATAATTCTAGAAATTAGCCAATTGAGTCTAATAAATAGTATTAGTCTTAAATGTTTATAATATAAAAATCAAATTGGTCCAAAACATTTTTAATACAATTTTATTGAATTATCCTTCAACCATAAGAATAGATTATTCTATAAAAGGATCCTCATCCAATATAAAATCTTCAAGAATGATAATATAACCAAATAAAATATTTTACCATTGTTTCACTCACTACTTTATAATGGACTAAATCCAAAGATAATTCATAAGTAGTAAATAATATTGTTTACTTGTTCACAAGTCATAGCCATACTCTTATAAGGAGATAAATCCTATTATACATTTATAATGTTAAGGAACCACTACTCAAATAAGAGTAATGCCATTCTTAAATAACCTTAATGAAACAAAATAAATTAAACAAGATACAAGTATCATAAGTAATACACCTAAGAAAATCTCGGTTTTTAAAGTTAACTTTAGTCTACAAGACTTTAAATATAAGGCTAAAGACCTTGTTATGTATTTTATTGTTAACTTTGGTCTGTTATAATTAAGTTATAAGTATCTCAAGTCCAGACTATTCAAGCAAGCATAAACAATATCAATCACACTCTATTAATCCTATTCTAAAAATTATCAGGATTGTTTAAACCTTAATAAAGAAATCTTTTCTTCAAAAGTTATTCGTTTTGCCACTTCAGTCAATAGATGACAATTAATCATAATCACATTACCTTTTACTTCATTGCATACTTCGGATTCAAAACACTTAAGTTCTTTAAAAGTGACATTACTTGTAGAGTAAAATTTGAAGATAAACAATTATAGTGTAAACAATCTTGAGAAGCATTTCATATGTGTGTATCTTATTTTTGCATAAATACATGTTGTCATACATACTCACAAGCCTTAATAAGAAGCACAAGTGTGAAACTTAATCTAAAAGGGCAACACATTCCAAAGAAATCATTTCCAGTATTCAAACCCTAGAACAATGTTATCCCCGGGATTCACGTTTATAAAGTGCATTACATTACTTATGCATAAGAGCATCCTGCTTCTTTAAACATTAGTCCTTACCGGACCAATGATGCTGATTTCAAATATTGGATCTTACATTGTCTTGAAGACCATGAGTGCATAATATTGCAATCACAAAAGGCAAGTTCACACTTGCTCATGTCTTTTGATTATTTTCTGTAAAGTATTTTGCAAATCCAGTGTTGTCATCACCTGCATTTGAAAAAGTTCAGAAAACACTATTTTCATAATAATATGATTATAGGTTATTTACCTACTATGAAAGTTCCGGTGGTAAAGGAACATATTATCTAGGACTTAACAACCAATGTCGCCAGTGATTTTTGCGCCGTATATTACGCGTTAACCATGAGATTTGGAATGGGACGGAGAAGTCAGTTGTATCCTTTTCCTCTCGTATGGAGGCAAGACGACCTTAACGTGACGTTGTGATTCCTGGTGCAGATCCAACATATGGGTGGGCACCCTTACGCCGCACACTTTTGGTGTCTAGATTATCTATGAATGGTGTTAGGGGTATAGTCCATTAAAAGGGTACTTGCCCGGGAATCACCAGGTCATAGAGTCTTCGGGAACTCATCAGGGTTTTAGCCTGCCCGAAAGGGGGCTTAACGGAGGTGAGCCGGCCCCGAAGGATCGTGTAGACATATGAGGTCGCGAAGAGGGCAGTGATTGGCTTGGATCTTAGACTGGGCCCCATACCAAGGAAGTATGGACAAGGTCATGACTTGGTTTTGCAACAAGGCTAAGGTATCTCATGGGTAAAGTGACGCACCTCTGCAGAGTGTAAGAACTGTAACTTGTTACTCCCTGTTCCGGGAAGGAGCTGCGAACGCGGCGGGAAAGGAACTCCATGAAAGTTCTGGTAAACCCGTGAAGGCTGACGGACATAGCTTTTCAGAATAAAAGCAACCTTTGAAGAAATGTTTACAAAAACTTGCATTGCCTACGACCTATGGTCTGTGGCTATAGATATAGTGCATCAAACACTCCTTTTCTAGTGAACTTGCTGAGTACACTCGTACTCAACGTATCTTCTTAACCCTTGCTAGATTCTGAAGCCAGTACAGACAACATCTACATTAATTTATGCTCCAGGAATCTTCATCAAAAGCTAAAGCTCTTCAATGAAGACAAGGAAGTCAACATATACATCAACTCAAGTGAAGACGAAGTTACTGATTAAATAGGAATATACTCTCTAGCCAAAGAACCTATTTCTGTAGTGTAGCAATAGCAGCATTGCCAGCCCATTAGTTAAAATACTAGTCTTAATAGTATAATAGTTTTGGAGTTGTTTATATTTGAATCTTCTTTGTAAGAAGTTCTTTCTCTCTCTCTTTAACCTAGAGTGTTCTCTAGATCTTTTGTAAAGAGTTGAGTTGTAACCTATAGCCATGTCTTGGACCCGCTGTGTTTCTATTGTACCACTCTGAAGGATGTAATACTAGTGAACGGTGTTTCACCGGTGTTATGTCTATGACTATAGTACACTACATCATGCAGTGGTATGCTGGGTCACCGCAGTTGGTATCAGAGCATATGCTTTGACCTTAGGTTGGAAACCTAGTAAATGGGTAGAACCTGTAGGACACATCTCTGCAATAATAAAGAGTTCTCTAGTGATATGAGGGATGTTCAACTGAGAATAATCCTGTCATGTTGCTAGTGCGATAATTCTTTAGTATGATTGCAATCCTGAACACTAACAAGAGTTTTAACTCTATGTGACTGATGATAATTTATTATCTACAGTTCTACATGGCACCTCGATAGAATGTTCAAGTGATGAACGGGACGTTAAATGACTACAGAGGGGATTGGACAGATAACCTCCGACAACTTCTATGGAGTTTGGATTGTGAATCAATACTTTTGGTCAAGATTTACAGTTACTATGATGGGCAGTTATTAGCTAAATACCGTGTCATGATCATGTTACCCAAGAAGTTAGGACTTAAGGGAGAAATGCCATCAGGAGAGGCAAGGTGCATGGCATCAGCATATCAGATTGCCGTAGCAGCAGCCATAACCATGATTCGAGAACAGAAATCCCAAGCTCTAGAAGGTAGTACCCACACCATTATACCCCATGAAACATCAAACCCGGAGCATGAGTTCGATCACTCTAGTCCAAACTGAAGCCACTCGAGTAGTAGAGTATATGGATCGTTATTGGTCTTTGCTAAACACTTACCATAACACTCATCAAGTCTTAGATCAGGAACTAGATACGGTCATTGAGGATTTTACTGATCCTAATAAAGCAATGGCATGTAGGAAGAAGTTAGATAAAGAAGCTAGGCATCCCAAACACACCCCTTTAGGAGAAGTGTATGAGGAAATTGAGTTTGATGATCCACACTCAGAAAACTATGCCTACTACCAAAATAAACCCCAGCCATATGAAGATTTATGGACCAGGTATATTTACGAACAAAAGGAATGGGCGGGAGCTATTCCAAATAACCCTGAGCAAAACCAGTATGAATGGGGAGTTGAATCTCAAGGTGTAACCATAGGAAATCCTATACCTTGTGATGAAAGTAAGAAAGGAACTACATCCCAAGGGATGAGTGCTTGAATAATGTACATAGAGGGTAATGCGTATTGTAGTTTGAAGGGTTTGCTGAAATAAGTGAGGATATACTCACAAGAATAGGAAGTTCTTGTAAGATAGTTGTGTAATGTATACGAGGGGCAAACCGTTGGAGCGGTCAGTCATCTGTAAATTATCTAAAACCTATGTATAATACATGGTATATGTTTGGTTGTTTATCGACTTTTGGATTTTCTTGAATCTTCTTGATTGATTAGATCTGTACATAAAGTTTGACTTGGTGTGCAAATGCATGATGTAACACCCAGTTACTACTTGATGTTATATACCTAGATATAATAGGGAATCCGCGTAAGGAAGTGATGAATTCCGTATACCAAGGAGGTTTACATGCAGAAGAAAGCAACAAGAAGCAGTAAAAATAAGTTCACAAGAAATGGGTGATGTTGCTAAGAAGTTAATGGAGTAGTAGTACCAAGTTCATGGGAGTAGCATGAATAAGTAAAAAGAATAAACTTTGGAACAACATGGTATTCAAGCTCTGACAATTCAGAGAGAATGCTAGTAGTATGTCAAGGGCCGTAGGGTAATCCATACACCCTAGGATGGTCCGCAGTCGGTAACTTGTCCGCGGAAGGTATCGGTTAAAATAGTTAACCAGATCATGTTAAAAGTTCCATAAAGAGCATAAAATTTGGCCTAAGTTAACGAAGGCATGAAGGAGTATAAATATTAAAGCGACCGTCTTTTGAGGCGCTTCGCGAAGTCAGGTCTATCAAAGAGAAAGTGTACAAATAGTAAGTAAGACTAATATAATGAAAGATCCACTTCAGAGATCCACAATTGTGTGGATATACCGTACAATCTTTCATGAGACCCTAACTAGGTAGAAAATAAGCTGGATAGAGACCAATATTCTAATTATAAAGCCGATAAATACTATATAGACAGTTTGAAGATTATTAGTAAACCCTAAGGGGGAGAGTAAACAGTAAACAGAAGTATTGTTATCTGAATTCTAGAGTAAATGATGGGAAAGAAGTACTAGCCTACGGCAAAATTAAGCCTTATTTTCCTAAGGTTCAAAGAAGCCACTAATATAGAAGTACTTTCAAAAGTATGTCTGGATGGAAGATTGAAGTAAACAAGATAGTAGGACTCAAACCTTAAGGCAATCAATATAAGGAAGTAGAAGAAGTACTTAAGGTAATAAAAAAGATTATCTAAAGCTTGATAAGGTAAAAACATGAAGGTGATAAAATAGATTAATCTTTATAGTTTATTCTAGAGAAAACAACTCTTAAGTGATTCATAAGAGAGAGAAAAGCACATCCAATTGTACAGGTGTAGAGGAATAAGAAATTCCAGTGGTATGAACTAAATGAGTTCAAATACAATTTTGAAAGGAATACCAGTATCCACCATACTATGATAAAACAAAAATATAGTCTTTTGACCACAACTGTTGGCAAATAGAAATTTAAAACCCGCTTTAGTGAGGATTCCTAGACCTTATATAATATAGTAAGAAAGTTCAATGATTAAGTGAAAAAGTTGGATTAGGATATCAAATCAGAATAAGAAAACTATCTGGATATGGGATATTGCAATTATTCCCATTTGAGGTTACCATGTAGTGGAGAAATGCAGTAACCACTACAAGTCAATTCCTTACTCTGAAACATGAGAGTTTATGAACTTCGGGGACGAAGTTCATTTTAACGGGGAGAGTCTGTAACATCCCAGCATTAGAGCTTAGAAATAAGCTGAACCCAGATGTGTGCATTTCATTCATGCATAGAAAATCCGAATAATTTTTGCGCTTTTGAACAAAACTTGTCAAAGTGATTGAAGCTTCTCTTAACTTGATGGAATTGAAGTAGATCATCAAGTTGACTATGATAAGTTTCAATATGACCTTTGCTAAAACCTCAATTTGGGTAAACATGATTTGATCTAAGGGTAGATCAAATACAATGAAACTAAACCATTACACATTGATTAATGATTGTAATTAGATCCCTAGGTGATCGCATCCTAGTATTATCTACAATAAATCATGAGTACCAAGTAACAAGAATGTAATAACTAACAATTGACCTATTCAATCTTTATCTTTCTACCATGAGAAACATGGTAACACTTCACCCTAACTCTTTAGTTAGGAAGGAAGCTAAGCCAAGACCATTCATCACATATCTTTCTTTCCATATCAATCCTTACCATCTCTATTAAACCCTATTCTCATATTGGTTGTTCATCAAAGTTGAGTAATCAACTATTGATTCACCAATTATTAACCTATTAATTATTAATCTATCAACTCTTGTCCATATCAAAGCATTCACTTAAGGCCTATAAAGAAAATAGTAAGAAGAGGTAAGTAGTAATGCTAGTTTTGGATATCATCTATAGGATGGGAGTGATTTAAGGGAATCTAATCATTATAGTAATTGAAGGAGTTAACTCACTACTAAATAAATAGAAGCGTTATATGGAAGATCTAATTATATGGTAACAAATAGGATTATGAGGATGAACATTGAAGATAGAGACCAAATAGTAATCCTATGGGACTAAGTAGGTATAGTCCATGAATAACTGTCACATCCCAAGATTTTCTAAATTTTGTAATGTGAAAAATAAATGAATAAAATAAAACTTTGTTTTATTTTCAGGGCCAGAAGAAACTTTTGAATCCAATTGGAAACCTTCAAACCACTTTGGATCAATTAAATCCTAAAGGGAATAAAAAGATAAATATTTAACAAAGGAAAAATAAAAGTATTATGTTACCACTTTGGAATCTTTTTATAAAAAGGTTTTGGTTCTCAAAATGAAATGAAAGGATTTTAAATAAAGATTATTGTATAAAGCCAAGTTAAACCTTAGCCAAAACTTGGAAACAAAAAGTTTTAAATAAAGGTTTATTCAAAAATAAAACAATAAAGGATTTAATATCCAAGTTTTATTAATAAAGGTTTTATTATTAATAAACCTTCAAAAACTTGTTTATTTGTTTAAAAATAAGTTTTCCAAGTATTTTACATTCTCAAATAAAACCTACTGATTGGTTTTAAAATTTTATAGTTTTCAAATGGAGCCTTGAAATAAATCCAATCCTATTTTGATTTAATAACATTGGTCTATATATTTAATTAATAATGGACTCTACTAGTAAAATTATTATTTTGGTTTTTGGATTTGGTTTATACTACTGAACAGAACCAAGTTCAAACTTTCAAAGTCTGGTGATTGTTTGTATGATTTGATTGTTGAATTATATGTTTGAAATTCAAAATAGAAATTAGATTTAGAAAAAGAAAAGGATTCAGAAAAGGAAAAAAATGAGGTTAGGTCGACCCAACCCAGCAGCCCACTAAGGCCCAGCAAACAGCCCAGTTCCCCTCTCTCGGAAGAAAACGTTTCATACCTCGCAACCAGACCCGCACAGAGTATGACTGGTGGACCCTCCCCTCACTCCACTTCCCACTGACCAACCGACCCCACTTTTCCAGCCCTTCTTCCTCCTCGCGCTGACGACGCCCTGCCGTTGCTGCTAATTACGCCGGCGTTGAATACGCATTGATGCCGCGCCTTAAACCTCGCCGTGACTGCACGCTATTAAGCGCCTGCGTCTTCTCCTCCTTTCCCCTCTGTCACCACACCTCGACTCGCCCTTAGGCTGCTAAATTTTGCCAGAGACCACCCTCTGCTCCGACAAGGTTCGGTGTCGATTCCGGCCAAGTGTCACCACCCCTTGCCTCCCTGAGCACCCTAGCAGCTTCCCCACTCCCAGACACATCTCCCAGTACTTTTTGTTCAACCGCGGGCGCCCCAGAGCGTCGGCTACGACAAGCTCTGAACGACGCTGCCGTCCGCTCCAACTCCGACGAGCCCCACAGGTAGTTTCCGACCACCCCGTGCCATCTAGTTCACGCACGCGTCTTCTCCGTGACCTTCCGCACCTAACCATGCCCCTGTCTTGCCTTAGGGCGATCTACAACGTCGCCTTCGACCGTGGACAGAGCCGTCTGACGCCGTTGCAAACTCCGGTGAGCGATTCCACCTGACCCCGTGCGCCCCTTGCCACGTCGATCACATGTCGAGCACCACCTCATCCTCGCAAACGCGGTAAGCACCCCCTCCGCCTTCCTTACTTCCTAGAACCAACGCTAGCATCTCGCCTGGCCGTGCACCGCCGCTAGCCACCGCCAGCGCCGCCAAACTTTGACAAGCATGCTAGTAACCGTAGGATCTGGATCTGACGGATACGATAGAACGTTAGCGAAGGGGTAAGTGGTGATCCTGTGCTGCACGATTTGGTTAGATCCAACGCACCACAGCACCAATCCGGCCGAACCGGTACCGCCCAATGAATTAGTGCCGTGTGTCACGAGTTCAGTTTAAAAACAGATTTAAAATCTGATTGAGAGATGAATTTCAAACCCTTGTAACTTTGGATCCACACGTCCAAAAATTACAAATTTTATGTTGTTGGATTCAGGAGAACCAGCCCTAGCCAACCATGCCCTTGGTTTTGGTTCTCAAAATGAAATGAAAGGATTTTAAATAAAGATTATTGTATAAAGCCAAGTTAAACCTTAGCCAAAACTTGGAAACAAAAAGTTTTAAATAAAGGTTTATTCAAAAATAAAACAATAAAGGATTTAATATCCAAGTTTTATTAATAAAGGTTTTATTATTAATAAACCTTCAAAAACTTGTTTATTTGTTTAAAAATAAGATTTCCAAGTATTTTACATTCTCAAATAAAACCTACTGATTGGTTTTAAAATTTTATAGTTTTCAAATGGAGCCTTGAAATAAATCCAATCCTATTTTGATTTAATAACATTGGTCTATTTATTTAATTAATAATGGACTCTACTAGTAAAATTATTATTTTGGTTTTTGGATTTGGTTTATACTACTGAACAGAACCAAGTTCAAACTTTCAAAGTCTGGTGATTGTTTGTCTGATTTGATTGTTGAATTATATGTTTGAAATTCAAAATAGAAATTAGATTCAGAAAAAGAAAAGGATTCAGAAAAGGAAAAAAATGAGGTTAGGTCGACCCAACCTAGCAGCCCACTAAGGCCCAGCAAACAGCCCAGTTCCCCTCTCTCGGAAGAAAACGTTTCATACCTCGCAACTAGACCCGCACAGAGTATGACTTGTGGACCCTCCCCTCACTCCACTTCCCACTGACCAACCGACCCCACTTTTCCAGCCCTTCTTCCTCCTCGCGCTGACAACGCTCGTTCTTGCTAATTACTGGCGTTGAATATGCATTGATGCCGCCTTAAACCTCGCCAGGATCAAGACGCTATTAAGCGCCTGCGTCTTCTCCTCCTTTCCCCTCTGTCACCACACCTCGACTCGCCCTTAGGCTGCTAAATTTTGCCAGAGACCACCCTCTGCTCTGACAAGGTTCGGTATCGATTCCGGCCAAGTGTCACCACCCCTTGCCTCCCTGAGCACTCTAGCAGCTTCCCCACTCCTAGACACATCTCCCAAGATTTTTCGATCATGGGCGCCCCAGAGCGTCGGCTACGACAAGCTCTGAACGACGCCGCCGTCCGCTCCAACTCCGACGAGCCCCACAGGTAGTTTCCGATCACCCCGTGCTATCTAGTTCACGCACGCGTCTTCTCCGTGACCTTCCGCACCTAACCATGCCCCTGTCTTGCCTTAGGGCGATCTACAACGTCGCCTTTGACCGTGGACAGAGCCGTCTGACGCCGTTGCAAACTCCGGTGAGCGATTCCACGACCCGGCGCCTTGCCACGCCGATCACACGTCGAGCACCACCTCATCTCGCGAACGCTAAGCACCCTCCGCCTTCCTTACTTAGAACCACTAGCATCTCGCTGGTGCAGGCCGCCAGCGCCGCCAAACTTTGACGAGCATGCTAGTAACCGTAGGATCTGGATCTGACGGATACGATAGAACGTTAGTGAAGGGGTAAGTGGTGATCCTGTGCCGCACGATTTGGTTAGATCCAACGCACCACAGCACCAATTCGGCCGAACCGGTACCGCCCAATGAATTAGTGCCGCGTGTCACGAGTTCAGTTTAAAAACAGATTTAAAATCTGATTGAGAGATGAATTTCAAACCCTTGTAACTTTGGATCCACACGTCCAAAAATTACAAATTTTATGTCGTTGGATTCAGGAGAACCAGCCCTAGCCAACCATGCCCTTGGTTTAGCAAATAGTATCTGTTTGTTTGCTGGTTTTTGCATATTCATTTGTGTGCTTATTTAGATTAGAAAAATTGTTTAAAAATGATTTTAGGGTTAAAACCTTTGCAAAATGGTTTGTGAAGAACCTACTGACCCCAGGAAACAACCCATGGTTTGGAAAATGGATTTGGAAAAGTTTAGAATGGATTAATTGGTTTAGTCCATTTCTAGCTAAATAAAACTATTGTTTTGTTTATAAAAATGGTTTTGAGTAAAAACTTTGGAGAAAATGTTTTGGACCAAACCTACTGACCATAAACACCAAGTTTTGAGAAACAACAACTTATTAGGTGAAACCACTTAAGGTTGTGGCATTGAGAAAAATGTTTTTCACCACATAAAATGATGAAAGGTTTTGAAAATGGTTTATGGATAAAACCCATTTGCAAATGACTTTGCCATTTTGGTAAATGACCAATTTGGACCTTACAAAGTTTAGAAGCCTAGTGGAGACCATCCTTGCAATAGAACCATCCTTTGCATGCTTATGCATGACTTAGATTCCATTACTTTGTGTGTGAAAAAGTGTTTGTTTGACTTTGGTTTGGAATGTGAGTTGAATTTGTGTTTGCTTGATTGACTTGTAGTGAAGTGTGAGACTAGCAAGATCAAGGAGTGAACCACCATTCCCTACCGTAAAGGCAAGTTACACTATCATACAAAAGTCCTACTATTTTCATTATACTTAGTGGATTTTGAAACATGCATGAAAATGATTTATACTTATGCTATGCCAAAAGCCAATAGGATGCCCTTACATTCCTTAGTGAAAACATTGTAGTTGTACATGCTTAGCCATGCTTTATTGTGAAAAGAGATACATGTTGAGATTTTACAAAGTTGAGAAAAGGACTTGTGTTTTATATAATAAAACAAGGACTCAATGAACCACCTAGGTGGAGGATACTTTAAGTTTTGGAGAAGGTGGCAACAAAAGGAACCATGTCTATGGTAATCTCTTTGTGTTGTGCTCCAAAAGAAAACCCACCTAGGAAACTTAGAGATTAAACATGCTTCTCCAATTGTGGCTTTCGTGTGCAACCACATGCTATTATGGCTCTGGCTTAGTCAACTACATTAGGAAGACCCATACATTGTCTTTAGTTACTGGACATGGGGATCTGGAATGCTTCATGGGGCTGAAGACAAGCTAGCAATGGTGTATGGGAGGACCTTTTGGAAAGACTTCGTCACACTCTCAGTCTGCCAGTACTCCATCTTGGTGAGCACTAATCTAGTAGGCCACTGGTGGCAAAAGGATGGGATTGTGACATGTGGGTAAAGTGTACTACTTCTGCAGAAGATAATAAAATCTAAGTACTTAGCCGTGTCCCCGGTTATGGACAATACTGAGCAACTAAAGTTTGAACTATGGGAGATCTCGACATTCCAATTTCTAAAATAAAAACTTGATGCACTTGGGGTTACCAAGAAGCTCATGAGATTTTGTTTAACACTTGGTGCACTTGGGGTTACCAAGGTGCTCAAGAGACTTTGTTAAACACTTGATGTACTTGGGGTTACCAAGGGACTCAAGAGATTTTTGGAAGAAAACTTGAACACTTGGGGTTACCAAGGGATTCAAGGGATTTGTTAATAACTTAAAACTTGGTCTTTACCAAGGAGTTTTTCCAAGATTTGATCAAAACCATTTTGAAAGGATAGGATAAATTGCTTTATGCAAAAGAGCCCAAAACTCCACTTAACCAAATATGCATGTAATGATAGGATCCACTCATATTCAACATAGAAGTGAAACTTGCCAATACATTCCAATGTGTTGACCCTTGTGGCTGTAACTTGTAATGTTGCAGGTTTGATTGCTTTTTGTGAAGATTGATTGACTAGGATTACAAAGTCTACAACCAGCATGTCTGCCTGTGGCACTTTGAAGAATGAAGGACCCATACTTATATTTTTCCGCTGCAATGTAATGTAATAGCCAAATGAGCTATGTAAGATGTAATAAAATATTTTATTCCTGGTTATAAAGTTATATTATAACCCTTGTTTCTTGATATTACATCTAAACTGTGGATGCTAGCTAATGATCCAGGGACTAGCATTGTAAACACAGGGGACTCTGCCTTATTTGAAGGACACTCCCTCTACAGATGGTATCAGAGCATTGTGTTGCCTATAGGATTGTAAACCTAGGATTGGACAAAAACCCTTAGAAAACTATAGGTGTTATATTTGTTCCAAAACTTATTTACAAATAATCTAGTAAGACTCTTCCCTCAACCATTTTGGTTTCAACTCTACATCTCTTCTATTTCAAACTTGATGGAAAAACCTACCTTTTGACCAAAGACTTCACCATGAGCAAAGGACTTCTCCAACATTTTCAACCTTAATGACTTCAACATCTTCCAACCCTAATGATTTCAACATCTTCAGCATATTCACCAAGGACTTCCAACTTGGACATCACTAAGGACTACCAGTTAGACAAGGAAATCTTTATCAAGATTTAGAGACTAAGGGAATGCAAAAGTTAGAAGGACCTTACACCACTTGAAGTGTAGTAACCAAGAGTTTTTCTCAAGGAAACATGATTTCATGCAAGAAGAATCAACCAAAGAAGGAAGGAAAGATCACAAGTGAACCATATAGATGGACCACCATACTTTAATTAAGTCCAACCCACCAACTTATGAGGTGTACCAAAAATATTTTGTTGACAAAGTATGTGTTTGAACTTTGTGGTTTGAGTGAAAAGTTGATTGTGAATGCTTGCACATTGTTTGAGTGAATTGTAATGTGTGTGATTAGAATTGATCCCTTAGAAATATTTTGCCTACTCTAATCTCCATTCAACCCCAAACAGATGACTACTCCAGGAGACTCTAACATCAAGGTTGATGACACCAACACCAACCAAGCTGACAGCATGAAAGAACTCATAGCAACCCAACACCAGTTGAACCAACTAACAGCTCAGTTCATAGCCAGCAATAGTGATAAAGATCCAGCACTACAAAAGTTTTTAGAAGAACAATCCCAACTGATGCTTAAGGTGACTAATCAAATGATCAACATGGAAGAAAACTATCCCAAAAGAGTGTATGACAACAAGGATGACAAAAATGTTATTCTAGATGGAGCCCCAGCTTGCATTATTTGTGGAGACAAGGACCATACTTCCAAGGAGCATGAAGATCAATGCCCCAACTGTGAAGAGAAACATCCTGTTGGACAATGTCCTACCACTCAAGCTACTTGCTACCTATGTGAAGGAAATAACCATACTCCTATCCAATGCCCCATCTTTACCATTGTGGAACAAAGGAAACAAGATGGATCCAAGTCAACCGAGAAGGCTGATGACAAAGGAAAAGGATCACTCATACCTCCAAACAAGACAACCCAGTTCAAAGGATCAAAGAAACCCAAGAAGCAACAGAAGGACAAAAGCCATGTGCAATGTCATAGATGTAAGGAAATGGGACACTACTCAGGTGAATGCCCAGAGAACCAACAGAATAAGGGGATTGACCAAGTGGTGTGCAACAACTGCAAAGAGCTAGGCCATTATGTAGCAACTTGTCCACAAGAGCCATGTAAAGAACTCCAATATATCCACTGTTTCAATTGCAAGAACCCAGGACATTATGCAAGCAATTGTCCAGAAAAGATGAAGAACAAGTTGAACAAGCCTATGGGAAATCTCAACCTTGGACCATGAGTCAAGAATGGAAACAAAGGACTCAATGCAGATGTTTCCCAGAGAAGATGCCCAAGATTCCAAACCAACCATATGTAATTTTTGTTTGAAAATTTCAAGGGTGGTAGTACCCTAGTTGTCTTGAGCCTACTTGTAACCCTAACCTCCCCAAATCTCGGGACGAGATTTATTTTAAGGGTGGTAGCCTGTCACATCCCAAGATTTTCCAAATTTTGTAATGTGAAAAATAAATGAATAAAATAAAACTTTGTTTGATTTTCAGGGCCAGAAGAAACTTTTGAATCCAATCGGAAACCTTCAAACCACTTTGGATCAATTAAATCCTAAAGGGAATAAAAAGATAAATATTTAACAAAGGAAACATAAAAGTATTATGTTACCACTTTGGAATCTTTTTATAAAAAGGTTTTGGTTCTCAAAATGAAATGAAAGGATTTTAAATAAAGATTATTGTATAAAGCCAAGTTAAACCTTAGCCAAAACTTGGAAACAAAAAGTTTTAAATAAAGGTTTATTCAAAAATAAAACAATAAAGGATTTAATATCCAAGTTTTATTAATAAAGGTTTTATTATTAATAAACCTTCAAAAACTTGTTTATTTGTTTAAAAATAAGTTTTCCAAGTATTTTACATTCTCAAATAAAACCTACTGATTGGTTTTAAAATTTTATAGTTTTCAAATGGAGCCTTGAAATAAATCCAATCCTATTTTGATTTAATAACATTGGTCTATTTATTTAATTAATAATGGACTCTACTAGTAAAATTATTATTTTGGTTTTTGGATTTGGTTTATACTACTGAACAGAACCAAGTTCAAACTTTCAAAGTCTGGTGATTGTTTGTATGATTTGATTGTTGAATTACATGTTTGAAATTCAAAATAGAAATTAGATTCAGAAAAAGAAAAGGATTCAGAAAAGGAAAAAAATGAGGTTAGGTTTACCTGCCAAAGATTCACTAAGGCCCAGCAAACAGCCCAGTTCCCCTCTCTCGGAAGAAAATGTTTCATACCTCGCAACTAGACCCGCACAGAGTATGACTCGTGGACCCTCCCCTCACTCCACTTCCCACTGACCAACCGACCCCACTTTTCCAAATTTCTTCTTCCTCCTCGCTACGACGACGCCATGCCGTTGCTAATTACGCCGGCGTTGTATTCGCATTGATGCCGCTTAAACCTCGCCAGGATCGCACGCTATTGCTTAAGCGCTTTCTCCTCCTTTCCTCTCGTCACCACACCTCGACTCGCCTTAGGGTCGCTAAATTTTGCCAGAGACCACCCTCTGCTCCGACAAGGTTCGGTGTCGATTCCGGCCAAGTGTCACCACCCCTTGCCTCCCTGAGCACCCTAGCAGCTTCCCCACTCCCAGACACATCTCCCAGTACTTTTCGTTCGACCGCGGGCGCCCCAGAGCGTCGGCTACGACAATCTCTGAACGACGCCACCGGCCCAACTCAACTCGACGAGCCCCAGGTAGTTTCCGACCACCGTTCATCTAGTTCACGACGCGTCTTCTCCGTGACCTTCCGCACCTAACCATGCCCTGTCTTGCCTTAGGGCGATACAACGCCGCCGCCTTGACAGATGAGAGCCGTCGACGCCGCTAAACTCCGGTGAGCGATTCCACCTGACCCCATGCGCCCCTTGCCACGTCGATCACACGTCGAGCACCACCTCATCCTCACGAATGCGGTAAGCACCCCCTCTGCCTTCCTTACTTCCTAGAACCACCGCTAGCATCTCGCCTGGCCGTGCGCTGCCGCTAGCCACCGCCAGCGCCGCCAAACTTTGACAAGCATGCTAGTAAATCAGAGGATGATCATCCCACGATATATAGAACGTTAGCGAAGCGGCGGGTAAGTGGTGATCCTGTGCCGCACGATTTGGTTAGATCCAACGCACCACAGCACCAATCCGGCCGAACCGGTACCGCCCAATGAATTAGTGCCGCGTGTCACGAGTTCAGTTTAAAAACAGATTTAAAATCTGATTGAGAGATGAATTTCAAACCCTTGTAACTTTGGATCCACACGTCCAAAAATTACAAATTTTATGTCGTTGGATTCAGGAGAACCAGCCCTAGCCAACCATGCCCTTGGTTTAGCAAATAGTATCTGTTTGTTTGCTTGTTTTTGCAGATTCATTTGTGTGCTTATTTAGATTAGAAAAATTGTTTAAAAATGATTTTAGGGTTAAAACCTTTGCAAAATGGTTTGTGAAGAACCTACTGACCCCAGGAAACAACCCATGGTTTGGAAAATGGATTTGGAAAAGTTTAGAATGGATTAATTGGTTTAGTCCATTTCTAGCTAAATAAAACTATTGTTTTGTTTATAAAAATGGTTTTGAGTAAAAACTTTGGAGAAAATGTTTTGGACCAAACCTACTGACCATAAACACCAAGTTTTGAGAAACAACAACTTATTAGGTGAAACCACTTAAGGTTGTGGCATTGAGAAAAATGTTTTTCACCACATAAAATGATGAAAGGTTTTGAAAATGGTTTATGGATAAAACCCATTTGCAAATGACTTTGCCATTTTGGTAAATGACCAATTTGGACCTTACAAAGTTTAGAAGCCTAGTGGAGACCATCCTTGCAATAGAACCATCCTTTGCATGCTTATGCATGACTTAGATTCCATTACTTTGTGTGTGAAAAAGTGTTTGTTTGACTTTGGTTTGGAATGTGAGTTGAATTTGTGTTTGCTTGATTGACTTGTAGTGAAGTGTGAGACTAGCAAGATCAAGGAGTGAACCACCATTCCCTACCAAAAAGGCAAGTTACACTATCATACAAAAGTCCTACTATTTTCATTATACTTAGTGGATTTTGAAACATGCATGAAAATGATTTATACTTATGCTATGCCAAAAGCCAATAGGATGCCCTTACATTCCTTAGTGAAAACATTGTAGTTGTACATGCTTAGCCATGCTTTATTGTGAAAAGAGATACATGTTGAGATTTTACAAAGTTGAGAAAAGGACTTGTGTTTTATATAATAAAACAAGGACTCAATGAACCACCTAGGTGGAGGATACTTTAAGTTTTGGAGAAGGTGGTAACAAAAGGAACCATGTATATGGTAATCTCTTTGTGTTGTGCTCCAAAAGAAAACCCACCTAGGAAACTTAGAGATTAAACATGCTTCTCCAATTGTGGCTTTTAGTAAACCACATGCTATTATGGCTCTGGCTTAGTCAACTACATTAGGAAGACCCATACATTGTCTTTAGTTACTGGACATGGGGATCTGGAATGCTTCATGGGGGCTGAAGACAAGCTAGCAATGGTGTATGGGAGGACCTTTTGGAAAGACTTCGTCACACTCTCAGTCTGCCAGTACTCCATCTTGGTGAGCACTAATCTAGTAGGCCACTGGTGGCAAAAGGATGGGATTGTGACATGTGGGTAAAGTGTACTACTTCTGCAGAAGATAATAAAATCTAAGTACTTAGCCGTGTCCCCGGTTATGGACAATACTGAGCAACTAAAGTTTGAACTATGGGAGATCTCGACATTCCAATTTCTAAAATAAAAACTTGATGCACTTGGGGTTACCAAGAAGCTCATGAGATTTTGTTTAACACTTGGTGCACTTGGGGTTACCAAGGTGCTCAAGAGACTTTGTTAAACACTTGATGTACTTGGGGTTACCAAGGAACTCAAGAGATTTTTGGAAGAAAACTTGAACACTTGGGGTTACCAAGGGATTCAAGGGATTTGTTAATAACTTAAAACTTGGTCTTTACCAAGGAGTTTTTCCAAGATTTGATCAAAACCATTTTGAAAGGATAGGATAAATTGCTTTATGCAAAAGAGCCCAAAACTCCACTTAACCAAATATGCATGTAATGATAGGATCCACTCATATTCAACATAGAAGGGAAACTTGCCAATACATTCCAATGTGTTGACCCTTGTGGCTGTAACTTGTAATGTTGCAGGTTTGATTGCTTTTTGTGAAGATTGATTGACTAGGATTACAAAGTCTACAACCAGCATGTCTGCCTGTGGCACTTTGAAGAATGAAGGACCCATACTTATATTTGTCCGCTGCAATGTAATGTAATAGCCAAATGAGCTATGTAAGATGTAATAAAATATTTTATTCCTGGTTATAAAGTTATATTATAACCCTTGTTTCTTGATATTACATCTAAACTGTGGATGCTAGCTAATGATCCAGGGACTAGCATTGTAAACACAGGGGACTCTGCCTTATTTGAAGGACACTCCCTCTACAATAACATTCCCTAATCCACTAGGGATATTAAGAAGATAATTTCAATACAACTGTAATGTTGTATTGATGAAGCCTAGATTAGATAATTGGAAACCTAAACCATAAAAGATCAAAGGATTATAATGATCATGCTTTAGTCACCAAGATTGAATACTTATATCCAGTATAAGTGACATTGGTGAGTAAAACATGGTTGAACTCTAGTATAAGATATTGGAGTTAAGTAGAGATAAGATAGTATGATTAGGATGATGTTAGAGCAGCATTGAATTATAGAGTTAGTATTTTCCTCTTGGAAAATAGTAAACACTTGAGGTGAAGTAGGATTTGATATATATCTAATTATAAATGAACCTATTAGAATACTGTTGGTGGTGGAGGATTAAAGGAAGGGTATGTATGGATTTAGAAGGAAATATTTGTTGGATTGGAGGTTATCAGCAATAGAGTAGTTGATATAACCAAGTATAGATATAATAGGATTAGGAAAGGTTTTTAGTGTCAAGCTTATTGGATTTATAAATTGATTTAGAATAATTAAAGGTGGATAAGAATATTATTGTGAAGCAAGGCTCATCATGATAATACATGCTGCCGAATAAGAAGAAGTAGTATATCTAGGAAAGGAATTCCTTAATTAGAAGCCTAGGATTGTGAATTATGAAAGATAGGAATTTTTGGTAAACACTAAACCCTAAATATATAATCAAGCTTAACATCCATCTCATATGTTGGATAAATCATTTTATTTTCACAATGCTTTATAGGAATATTTCCTATAGCAAATCACTTAAGCACATCTCTGTCATTTCCAATTATCATAACCATATGTGTTTAGGAGTTATTTTTATCAATTATTTTCCATAAGATATTCCAGATAATAACTTTCTATTTTAAAAGGTGATATCATTAAAGATCATAAACATAAATACGATATGTTTAGCTATTAATATTTACTCATATCAACAAAAGAATATAAGTATAGTAAGAACCCTAAACCCTAGGGTAAGCATTTTCAATTCAAACCTTAACTCCTATATTAGTTATAATTAAATGTATACATGGTATTTCCTAAAATTATGGGAATAATATTAACCATATTAATTCCCTAGAACTCTATTTATCATACAAAAATGAAAGATCACCACTTAAAAATTCCTTTAATAATATAAGTCAATGAGAATCAAATTCCATAAGTTAAAAGTAATGCATTCTTTAATAAGTTTATGATTATAAGATAAATTAAAAATTCATAACAAAAGCTCTTACAAATACTAAAAAGAAAGAAATATTATAATATAAATCCATGGTTTATTATTGACAGAAAATAAAGAAATATAACATTATTGAATAAAAGCTCACAAAATGCTAGTAAATACCTTTTAATATAGTTACAATTATTTAGAAAATAAAGCCATAAAGAAAATTCAAATTAAAGATGCAAATTCAAATCTGAAAACAAACCAGAATATAGAAAAGGGAAAGAACCAGGAAAAAACAGAAGGAGATCAAATCTAGCCCATGGCCCAACTTCCTTCTCTTTATCCACTGCTCACGAGCAGCCCGTAGAAGCCACCTCGGCCCAAGAACCAGCCCGGTTCGTCTCACTCAGTGACTGACAGGTGTGGCCCTGCCAGGGACTGCGGATCGAGAGAGGAAACATTCCCGAGGGTTATCCGCAAATATCGCATCGTCGTCTTCCTCGCCTATTGGAAGCAGCTCGTTGGCCAGAGCTTCGCCGTCGATCGACCGTCGTGCTGTGATGCGTGTCGCCGCTCCTGGAGGCGGGGATAAGAACACCACGACACGTCTGCTCGTCCTCATCCACTCTCTTCCTCTGTAGCTCTCTCTCTCTCTCGATTTATTCCTCAGAGCCGAAACCCTAGCTAACCTCGCCATCATGACGCACCTCCCCGCTCTCTTCCAAGTAGCCATGGAGATGCCCCGTGCTCCATAGATCCTCTGGGTGGAGTCTTGCATCAAGGGGAGCACTGGAGAGGGCGAATTTTGTCGTTCCTTTCTACGGAAGTTCGTTGGAATCCTCGTCGGAGAGCTCGTCTCCGACCACACCAGTCTTCGCCGACACCACCACTGCAACCAGGTTGAGTCACTAATGCTCAAGCATCATTATTTTCTTCCTATCGCGCTCCCTAGCATGCTCGCGCCGTAACACCGCCGTGCGCCACCGTCAATCATCGTCGTTCCCATAGCTCTGGTGACCATTTGGTGGTGGTGAGAGTACTGGGGTATGTCTCTTGTCCATGCGGTTCGAACAAACACCCTCGCGTTCACTGGCGTGCATAGGTTCGCCGCCGGCGACCATACCCTGGCGGTGGCGGCCAAGCTGTCGTCAGCATGACGCCATGCATGCGCCAGCTTTTACCCGGTCAGTGTGTTGACTCGTCCACGCCAACGTGGCATCCACCATGGTCAGAGCCCCATCAGTCAGTGACTATGTCTAGCTTTAGCTTGGTATAAAAAGTATTTCCTGTTTATAAATTAAATAAAACAATATACATTCAAACACAAATAAATTCTAGAAATTGAATGAAATGATTAAATCTTAGAAATTTAATAACTTTTGTTTTATAATTCAGAAAAACATGTTTAATATATGAAAAATTTCAGAAAAATAAAATCTACAACTTCAAACTATTATCAAATATTATTATGATAATTATTTAAATAAGTATTATTTAATAAAGGTTTTATAAGTAATAAAACTTAGATAATCCATATTAAAAATATAAATAAAATACCAATTTTTTTAGAGAAAACAATACTTTAAAACTATAATCAGACATTATTATTTCACTTAATTAAATATTTATTATTTATTAAGTATTTATAAAGTAGTAATCTTATAAAAATCATATCTTATTATTGATAAATCACAAAAATAAATGTAATATACCAAAATGATCACAAAAATAATACCTACATGTTAAAAATATGCTATTCCACTTTAAGGTAAATAAACATTTAAAGCTTAATAACTTGAATTTAAACTTATTTCCTTAATGGATAATTCATATTAGGATAAATAAAAATTGCTAATAAATCTAGAAATTAGCCAATTGAGTCTAATAAATAGTATTAGTCTTAAATGTTTATAATATAAAAATCAAATTGGTCCAAAACATTTTTAATACAATTTTATTGAATTATCCTTTAACCATAAGAATAGATTATTCCATAAAAGGATCCCCATCCAATATAAAATCTTCAAGAATGATAATTTAACCAAATAAAATCGTTTACCATTGTTTCACTCACAACTTTATAATGGACTAAATCCAAAGATAATTCATAAGTAGTAAATAATATTGTTTACTTGTTCACAAGTCATAGCCATACTCTTATAAGGAGATAAATCCTATTATACATTTATAATGTTAAGGAACCACTACTCAAATAAGAGTAATGCCATTCTTAAATAACCTTAATGAAATAAAATAAATTAAACAAGATACAAGTATCATAAGTAATACACCTAAGACTATCTTGGTTTTTAAAGTTAACTTTAGTCTACAAGATTTTAAATATAAGGCTAAAGACCTTGTTATGTATTTTATTATTAACTTTGGTCTGTTATAATTAAGTTATAAATATCTCAAGTCCAGACTATTCAAGCAAGCATAAACAATATCAATCACATTCTATTAATCCTATTCTAAAAATTATCAGGATTATTTAAACCTTAATAAAGAAATCTTTTCTTCAAAAGTTATTCGTTTTGCCACTTCAGTCAATAGATGACAATTAATCGTAATCACATTACCTTTTACTTCACTGTATACTTCGCATTGAAAACACTTAAGTTCTTTAAAAGTGACAATACTTGTAAAGTAAAATTTGAAGATAAATAGTTATAGTGTAAACAATCTTGAGAAGCATTTCATATGTGTGTATCTTATTGTTGCATAAATACGTGTTGTCATACATACTCACAAGGCTTAATAAGAAGCACAAGTGTGAAACTTAATCTAAAAGGGCAACACATTCCAAAGAAATCATTTCCAGTATTCAAACCCTAGAACAACGTTATCCCCGGGATTCGCGTTTATAAAGTGCATTACATTACTTATGCATAAGAGCATCCCGCTTCTTTAAATATTAGTCCTTACCGGACCAATGATGCTGATTTCAAATATTGGATCTTACATTGTCTTGAAGAACGTGAGTGCATAATCTTGCAATCACAAAAGGCAAGTTCACACTTGCTCATGTCCTTTGATTATTTTCTGTAAAGTATTTTGCAAATCCAGTGTTGTCATCACCTGCATTTGAAAAAGGTCAGAAAACACAATTTTCATAATAATATGATTATAGGTTATTTACCATGAGGTAATAACCTACCATGAAAGTTCCGATGGTAAAAGAACATATTATCTAGGACTTAACAACCAATGTCGCCAGTGATTCTTGTGTCGTATATTACGCGTTAACCATGAGATTTGGAATGGGACGGAGAAGTCGGCTATATCCTTTTCCTCTCGTATGGAGGCAAGACGACCTTAACGTGACGTTGTGATTCCTAGTGCGGATCCAACATATGAGTGTCACCCTTACGCTCCACACTTTTGGTGTCTAGATTATCTATGAATGGTGTTTAGGGGTATAGTCCATTAAAAGGGTACTTGCTCGGGCATCACCAGGTCATAGAGTCTTCGAGAACTCATCAGGGTTTTAGCCTGCCCGAAAGGGGGCTTAACGGAGGTGAGCCGGCCTCGAAGGATCGTGCAGACATATGAGGTCGCGGAGAGGGTAGTGCTTGGCTTGGATCTTAGACTGGGCCCCATACCAAGGAAGTATGGACAAGGTCATGACTTGGTTGTGCAACAAGGCTAAGGTCTCTCATGGGTAAAGTGACGCACCTCTACAGAGTGTAAGAACTTAACTTGTTACTCCCTGTTCCGGAAAGGAGCTGCGAACGCGGTGGGAAAGGAACTCCATGAAAGTTCTGGTAAACCCGTGAAGGTTGACGGACATAGCTTTTCAGAATAAAATCAACCTTTGAAGAAATGTTTACGAAAACTTGCATTGCCTACGATGTATGGTCTGTGGCTGTAGATATAGTGCATCAAACACTCCTTTTCTAGTGAACTTGCTGAGTACGCTCGTACTCAACGTATCTTCTTAACGCTTGCTAGATTCTGAAGCCAGTACAAACAACATCTACATTAAGTTATGCTCCAGGAATCTTCATCAAAAGCTAAAGCTCTTCAACAAAGACAAGGAAGTCAACATATACATCAACTCAAGTGAATACGAAGTTACTGATTAAATAGGAATATACTCTCTAGCCAAAGAAGCTATTTCTTTAGTGTATTGCAATAGCAGCAATGCCAGTCCATTAGTTAAAATACTAGTCTTAATAGTATAATAGTTTTGGAGTTGTTTATCTTTGAATCTTCTTTGTAAGAAGTTCTTTCTCTCTCTTTAACCTAGAGTGTTCTCTAGATCTTCTGTAAAGAGTTGAGTTGTAACCTATAGCCATGTCTTGGACCAGCTGTGTTTCTGTTGTACCACTCTAAGGGATGTAATACTAGTGAACGGTGTTTCACCGGTGTTATGTCTATGACTATAGTATACTACATCATGCAGTGGTATGCTGGGTCACCCAGAGACACACTCTGTTTCCATTGCCTAGAACACTCTAGTTTTCACTCTTGTTGTTTTGTGATTGTTCACTTTTGCTAGCACTGCGTTTAGCCTTAGTTTTCTTGTGCTTTCAGCTTAGAACTTTTTAGTTCTTCTTGTGGATTTGTGAGACAGGCTCGCTGATCTTTATCGATTGTTATCTTTGTGAGTTGTTTCAAATAAGTTGTTTGGTGTTGGAAAAGAGTAGGAAGCTTCATGCTTAAGTGTTACAAAAGGGAGCTTGTTCTGACTGTGGCTTAGACTTTATCATGGCATGCCATATCTTGTTTTGACATTATGCTTAGTGATTATTGCTGTAGCATGACTTGTTCCAAAAAATTAGGATTGCTTAATGTGCCTTGAAAGAATCATGCGTTGTTTTAGCATACAAAAGCATAGTATTGTGGTATTCTCCTTTGATGCTTTGTTTGAGTTGACTTGGCACATGCTCACACCATGTTATGACTATGAACAAGTCACCATAGCCTCTATGATCATTTAGTCCTTGACTTGTAGTACCACTCTATGCTTTGATTACTAATGCTTTGTTGCTCTGCATGATTATGGCCATTATTGCTCTCTTAGTTGGTTGCTCCCAGTCTTTTGCTAGCCTCCACTTGTATGACTAAGCTCTACTCATGCTTCCAACTCCCAAGAAACCAAGTTATTCCAAAGTGTCCACTATAAATTCCTATGCGCGGTGTGTTACACCATTCCAAGTATATTCTTGTTTTCAGCTATCTTCCAATTAAAAACTATTTTCCTATGTGAAAACTTAGTGATTAAAGCCCTCAAAAACTTGATGGCACACTTTATATTCTTTTCCCCTAATAAACTTGAACCATTGTGTCATCTATGTTGTATATGCTTGCACTTATACGTTGAAATTAGCAGAACCGTGCTGTCACGGGGAACGTTTTCAACATTGCACTTGTACTTTGTACTTAGTTGATATCATGCTCTTTTGTCTATGGATGTCACCAGTGTGAAATAAAGAGGGAACTTGTAAGTCCATGGAGTTTGTATCCTGTGTTAGAGAAACGTCTAGGCTGCTAGCCTAATCCATGCCTAATCATGGTGGAAACTTGCAGCATCACCATAGTGACATCTATGAAGCATTCTTCTTATAAAAAAAGAGACACATTGAGAAAAGAGGAAAGAGAGGAAAAAACACCATATTCCCATGGTACATAAGAAGATTGCTGAGATGCTCATTGTCTGCTTACCTTGTCATTTTGGTTATGGGATAGCTCGTGTACCATGTGCAAGGGGTACCACATTGGCAGTTCTCAATGATATGCAAATACTTACAATGACAAGAACTTACAGGTGGCTAAAGTTGAGTAGCATGAGGTGTGGCCCTCGTATTCAAAGGACTTGAGATTGCCAACATATACTTCGTCAAGCATATACTCCATCTTTGTTCACTTTAACCTTAATCACTTCGAGATGCTTATGATAGGGGCAATGAGGGCTGAAAGCTAACAAGTACCATAATTTTTGGAAGCTCTTTTTGAAACTTGAAATCCTTGCTTCCTTTATAAAAGGCTTTTCTTCCACCACTATTGAGTATCCACCTTCTACCTTTAGGCACCATTAAGAGAGCATAGTTGTCATTATATGTGCAGTGTTCCAAAGCTTATTGATTGATGCATATTGTGATATTACTTGTTCTTGTGCTATTTGTTTCTAGTCACCCTTGTGAACTTTGAAGGTGTCCTATGCATCTATTTGCTACTCTATGAGGGACAAGCTGAATGACACTATGCTATGTTTTCTGTATGTGAAACAAACAAACGTTTTTCAATGCATGTTATTCATGATCTTTGTTTGTAGCCTTTCATGTTGCATGCATAGTTACTATGTCCTAATGATAGGACTCCATCTTTCCTGCACATGTTTAGAGTTCTTTGATCCCAGCTTTCAATGCTTTCAAATGGTTTGATCTTGGTTTTGATGGTGCATGTCACCTAAAAAATTATTCTTTTTATCACTTACCTACTCGAGGACGAGCAGGAGTTAAGCTTGGGGATGCTTGATACGTCGGAAACGTATCTATAATTTTTTATGCTCCATGCTTGTTTTATATCATTTGTCTTATGTTTTGTCTACACTTTGAGGTGTTTTCATATATTTTTTGGAACTAACCTATTAACAAGTTGCCACAGTGCCAGTTGCCTGTTTTCTTACATTTTGGTTCCAAAGGCGTAAAATCAATATTCTCAGAATTGGACGGGACAAAAGCCAAAGTCAATAACTTTCCGTGAGGGTCACGAATCCGGAAGGAGGGGCGGAGAGGCACCAGAGGGTGGCCAGACCCCCCTGGGCGCGGCCAAGCCTGGCCCGCGCCTGGGGAGGGTGTGGGCCCTCTGGCCGCCTCCTCGGCCTCCCCTTCGCCTATAAGAAGCCTTCGACCCAAAAACCCTAGGGAATCCAGAAGAAATCCACGAAAACCTCTGTAGCGCCGCCGCCACCGAAGGGGAGATTCGGGGGATAGAAAGTCTCTGTTTCGGCACCCTGCCGGGACGGGGAAGTGCCCCTAGAGCCATCTCCATCAATCTCCATCTCCATCTTCATCACCGTTGCTGATTCCCATGATGAGGAGGGAGTAGTTCTTCCTCGAGGCTAAGGGATCTACCGGTAGCTATGTGTTCATCTCTCTCTTTGTGCATGGTCTTGTGGTCATGAGCTTTGTAATCAAGTAGATCTACCTTGCTGCTCAAGTGCTTCATTAGATCTCTGCTCTCCCCATGTGTGTGAAAGTGACAACATGCACGCCATGGTGGCACTTAGGCTTGAGTCTACATAAATACACTTTGTGCTTCAATAGATCTATGCTTTTCCCCACGTGTGTGAAAGTGACAACGTGCATACCATACTTTGGCTAGATTGAATATTTGTTATGAGTTATATTTGGAGTTGGATGTCTCTATGAAATTGTGGTGTTTGTTGGAACCATCTAGTGCTCAAGGTGACAGTGTGGGGTTATCTAGATTAGGAAAGGCGGACTTTGAGGAGTGCTGTTATAGCCCTACCATGGATTAGAGTGTCCAACCGGAGAGTAGTTAAGAGTAGTATCATGAAGAGAGTATATTTATATGAGAGAGTGTTCACTAGTGAAATTCTGAACCCTAGGCCTTGTTTCTAAGCATTGAAACACCGTTTGCTACTAGATTTGTTGCATGTTTGCTTACTTCCATCTTTGTTCCGTTTGCCGGGGAGGTTTTGGGATTTTACCTTTCCTCCATGCCATTAGCTCTTTTCTGGCACCGTTACCCCATGTCAACAACAAGTCAGAAGCTATTTTCTGGCACGTTACCACTTTTATTTCACTATCTCTTCGCCGAACTAGTGCACCTATACACCTGACAAGTGTATTGGGTGTGTTGGGGACACAAGAGACTTCTTGTATCTTTATTGCAGGGTTGCTTGATAGGGAATATCTTTGACCACTTCCTCCCTGAGTTCGATAAACCTTGGGTAATCCACTTAAGGGAAACTTGTTGTTGTTCTACAAACCTCTGCACTTGGAGGCCCAACAACTATCTACAAGAATATAAGTGCATAGACATCAGTGTTCTCCTTAGATAAACAAACATGGCATGCAGGGTAAACAAATTGCAGCAGGGCAATTGACAAGACTGAGCAAGGCATAACAATGCAATACTAGACATAAAGATCCTATGAGATTCAATTGGGAAATACAACAATATACATAGACCGCCATCCAACTGCATCTATGAATAGAAGTCCACCTTTGGGTTATCATCCAAACCCCCTCCAGTATTAAGTTGCAAGCAACAGACAACTGCTTTAAGCAAAGTGTGTAAGGTAAACAATCCACTTGTTCTATGAACAAGAGAGCATTGTTTTCTCCCTAGTGGCAACAACACATCTACAACCATATAGATTTCTGTCACTTCCCTTGATTAAGTAGAGGCATGAACCCACTATCGAGCATAAATACCCCCTCTTGGAGTCACTAGCAACTACTTGGCCAAGATAGCTACTAACAACGGAGAGCATGCAAGATCACAAACAACATAGACATGATAGAATCAATAAGACAAAACCATTAATCAATCTGACATAGTAATCTCAATATCCATCGGATCCCCGTAAACACAACATGCATGATTACAAATAGATGAGATCTTGATCATGAACGGAGCTCACAAGATCTAGACATGAAAGCACAAGGAGGAGATACAACCATCTAGCTACTACATGGACCCGTAGTCCAAGGTGGAACTACTCACGCTTCATACCGGAGGCTGGCATGATGAAGAAGAAGGCCTTCGGGATGATCTCCCCTCTGGCAGGGTGCAGGGAAGAGCTTCAGATCCCCCCGATCTAGGGACGATGGTGGCGGCGGCTACAGATGGTTTCGTGGAATATTGATCGGGTGCTTAGGGTTTAGGCATCGGGGGCTTCTTATAGGCGAAGAGGCGAGGCTGGGAGGCGGCCAGGGGGCCCACACCCTACCTAGGCGCGGGCCCACCCTGGGTTATGCCTAGTGGGGGTGTGGCCACCCTGTGGAGCCCCTCCATCTCTCCTCTGGACTCTGTGTTCTCCTCGGTGAAATATTGACATTGGCTTTTGTCCCCTCCAATTCCGAGAATATTTCCTTATTAGCTTTTCTGGAACCAAAAACAGCAGAAAACAGGCAACTAGCACTGTGGCAACTTGTTAATAGGTTAGTACCAGAAAACATATAAAAAAGCACCTCAAAGTGCAGACAAAGCAAAGCAAAGTAGATACTAAACAAGCATGGAACATCAAAAATTATAGATACGTTTCCGACGTATCAATTATGTCCATATAATCCATGGGATTATTGTGTCTTGATTGAATAGAGATTTGTATCTTTGTTTCTTTTGAAGGGATAAGGGTAGGCTACACTAGCGCAAATCAAAAATTTCTACCGCGTAAACCATAATTATTGTTGTCATAGATCACGGTATTACCACTAGACGCGCAGTTGTGGAACTTGATGAAGCGTGTCGAGGTAGTGTAGATGTTCTACGTCTCCTCCTTGTCCTCATCCCACGAGCAGCTCCCCTTGTGCAGCTCGTACCAGTGCTACAAAAGCAGCGCCTCCGAGGTATCCACACGTGCAGGGTGGAAGCGTCATACGCCGGACTGCTAGGTCCGCGCGTGCAACACAGGCGTGAGGAGTGGTAGCTAGGGTGAATCGTCTGACCCTAGTCAGCTCGCCCCACCCTCTCTTATATAGGCGTCCCTAGTGGGCTTCTACATTAGTAGCCCATTAGTAGCCTAAGCCTGGACTAATTCGGATCTAATCCTTATTAGGCTTCCAGCCTCTTAAGTGTGTGACCCTATAGGTTCATATACGTATAGACATGACATGAATACACTTATTCTGTCAATAGTTGGTAGCGGCCTCTAACAAGACGTGCCAACTCCTAAACGCATACAAAGATCATATCGGACGAACCATCACAAGGTTTAGTACATGTCTTTCCCTTTGCCTCACGATATTTGGTTTAGCTCCAAGCTGACCTCCCTTTCCCGATACTATGATTCGGAATCCCTTTACTAGGTTAAATCTTAACTTTATGTAGTACGACCATGCATTTCTGGATCCAATCACTCGAGGGGCCCAGAGATATCTCTCTCAAGTAGAGAGGAGCAAATCCCATCTTGATTGACCATGCCTTGCAGCATGCTTCAGGACAAATCCGAAAGCTACCTTTATAACTACCTAGTTATGGAGCAGCGTCTGATAGCCCCAAAGTAGGTTGATCCACATCTCAAGTACATGCGACAATCTCAGGTCTAAGGAAAAAAATGTACACGATGTGTAGAGAGAGCTGCAAGTCTAATTGCCAGTCTCAAGTTGGGTCAGTCTAACCCCATGTTCATAACATGTGTCCACATCATTGGTTTGACATCTACATGTCTATGACTTGCGAAACATAGTCATCAACCAATCGATGTGCTAGTCTAATATTCATGTGTGTCCTCACATGAACTCCGACTAGGGACAACAATTAAATAACCATACAAGTAAAGAGTTTCACAAACAATTCACATAATTACCAATCAATACAAGTTGCCTGATATGGATATTCAAGGAACATTACAATAACTCGTGGATACATAAGAAATATAATCATCTCTATGATTGCCTCTAGGGAATATTTCCTTCATCTTTGTCTCTTGTCTTGATCTATGGACATGTAGGTATCCAATATCCCAAAGATTTATAAAGGCTGGAGGTGAGATACTTTGTGAATAGTGATATCGTAGGAAACCAAGTGACAGAAAGGGGACTATAGTATTCATTTAGCGATCCATTTTGGAACAACAACAATGTCACTTATTAAGGCTTTGATCTGTGTTTTCACTTAATCATTGTTGTAGCCCGGTATTTCGTGGTGCAATCGTTGGATCAAAAGACTATTGCTATGCCTATGACTCGAAGGGGCTCTAGTATATCGGGATGTGCTTCCCTCAATTTGATCTTCATTAAATCATTACACATGAATATGCATATTACTATCTTTATCCCATATGATGTGTAGCTGCAGGTGAATCTTCAATCCTAGCCTATCTCTATTGTAACATCCCAGCATTTAGGAACCAACGAAGGGTAGATTTAGGAATTTGTGATATTGCATGCATTCATCTGTGAAAGTGTGGGTAAATTTTTCGCCAATTAAAAACCTAAAGTGATTAAAGTTTCTTTCATGCTTTGAGATTAAGTATAGTCTTAAAGGATGATTGTTATAGACTTTGATATGATCTTTGTGGATTAGAGTGTTTTTTTGGGAAATGAAATTTGAATTTAAAACTTAAGTGTTTGAATTATAGTTCAAAAGGATTTTGAATAATGTTTGAGTATTTGGTTCAATTAAGAGTTAACTAATAATAACTCAAACTTTAAATGAAAGAAGATAATCAATAAAATGAATATTCTAAAACTTCATTCAATATTGAGTTACAAAATGTAACTTATGGAAAGGAGCAACAATCTTTACAATAGTAAATAAATAGAAGAATAATATTTCTTTATTGAATAATAGTACAATCTTTATTACAAAAGGATAAAAATAAAATTACAAAAGAATAAAGTTATTACAATTCACTATTCTATAAAGAAAAAGAAAAACCTAAACTAAAAGTCTTGATCTTCAAATCTGGTACCTGTAAAATAAAAAGAAACTTAAAAGAAAAAGAAGGTTAGGATTAGAATTATTTTACTCTCAGAGTTGACAGTGAAGTGCACTGTTCACTTTTTCATCATTGAGTAATTTAAGGGGGCAAGTTTCACCAATATGAAATAATATATCTCTCATAATTTTAAGCCATAAGTCAAATGAACAGCAAGGAGGGGAAAGTTTCACCAGCCAAGTAAGAGTAACCAGATAAAGGTAACTTCACAACCAGAACATATCCACAACCTGTGCAGCAGGCACACAGGCAGCACACACACCAAACTGCATGGTGTGTGCTGTCAGCACCACAACAACAACACAATCAAACAAAACCATCAACACAGCCATGGGAAGACAACCCCACATCACTTTACTGATCATACACACCAAGAACAACAGCCCAGCTAAACCAAGCCAAAGCCAAGCTAGATCACACCAATCAAAACCCTGGATCACATCACCAAAATGGTGACATAAGGAGGGGGTAGAACAGGTGGATAGCAATACCAACATCAAGCCACCAGGACCAGGAGGTGAAGGGCTAGATCAAGGACAAGCCAGGAGCTGGAAATACCAGGAGAGCACCAGATCAAGCTACCACAAGATCAACCACTGGAAACCCCAACATCAAATAAGTGTGGTGAGTAAACTAGACCATCACTTGATCTATTTGTCTAAGATTAGACAAGCATACATGATCCGTCTCTTACTCAAATTCTCAGAAAGCACCCAAGTGGGGTGAATCCATCACTGAAGTTTTTAAACATTAAAAGCCATCAGAAAAGTATAAGGATCCAACTAAGATCTCAGGACAACATCATTGATATAAGCTATCAAGCTGTATTTCAATTCAAGAATGAATATAGCCAAGATTTAAACTTCTAGGCACATCTCTTCAATTAGAGTAGCACCTTAGAAGTTAATCTTATGGATCTATATAAGGGATCAAGCCTACAATCATTTTCCCCCAACTTTGATTCAAGAAACAGTAGCTGGTATCACTACCAGAACTAATCCTTGAGAAACAACAAGACAAAGATCTAATCCCTAACCTCAGACCAACATCATTGGTTCTAGGGATGCAAGGAAAGAGAATTCCACTTATCTATAATGCCAAGCTAATGTTAAAGCTTGAATAAGACCAAACCAAGTAATAGAATCTAATCTTGTGTGCCATACAAAGATGGTGTCACAAGAATAGTTCTAAACTAAGCAGGTTAAGCATCCAATCTTCACAGTTACACCACAACTAACTATAAAAATCATTTTCCTGACATCACAGGAATCATACTCAAGAAAATCAAATACATATCTTCATTGTAGGAGATCATTTTGATCTCAATCTATATATGAATTCTTAAGCCAACAGTACTAATACAATGACTTCATCACACAACACTCACTATCATTAACCAAGTAATGACAGTGGTGAGCTATTAAAACCACTAGATTCCCAAGTATTGCTTTTAAAGCAACTTTATCATCTGAACCATATCAAAATTAATCCATAGAATCATATGATAAACCACTAGCATCACCATATCTAACCATCAGCAGTAAGCCACAGCTAGTCATCACTCTACAGATTCAGGGATCATCAACACATGATCCAATTCATCAAATAATTAATCAACAGAAGGATTTGAACCCTAAGCAGAACCAAGAATCCTAATCAGGATATGACCCTAGTAAGGAATGGCCAGTACCAACATCTAGCATGGGATGGCCTAGCACAGAGAGCACGAGGGAGAGGAACAACTTACCGAAGGTCCTCGCTGTAGAATAAAAGAGGAAGCAGAGGAGGCCGACGACCATGGCGGCACGGGGAGCACCCCCAAGGGGGCGCTGCAACCCACACAACGTCACGACGGCGACCATAGCCACGCCTAGGGGCGAGGAGCATCCCCACGACACACGACAGCAGCGGCGGCGTCAACACCAACGCCAACCCCAAACCCTAGGGTTCGAGACGGCATCGATCTGGTCACAGGAGGGCTCTAGGTCCAAATCCAATTGGACAGGAGGGTAGAGAGGGGACGACAACCGCATCCTGCACCATGGCGGCGGCCAGGAAGTCCCACGGTGGCGCGAATCGCCGATGACAACATCGTTGACCACCGGGTCAGGGGAGGAGTAGGAGAGAGGTGAGCTCGAGAGAGAGAAAGAGAGTGTTGGGCTGGGTTGGGCCAATACCCCTTAGGGGTATTGTTTTGACTTTGCCCTATTGGGCCACAAGGGCCCAATAAACCCAAACAATCAGCCCAAATCTTTTAGAGCCTATTTCAATAATTGGAAGACCAAAATGTCCCTAAAATTATATAAATTCTAGAAAATAAAATAAAGTCCAAAAATTATAAATAAAACATTTTTGGATTCACAATAATCCAAACTATCCAAATAAATTAAGAGATAAAATTTTAGATATATAAATTTTATTAAGAATTTTGTAATATATATTCCTTATGGAATTTTACAAAATTCTTGAAAGATGATAAAAATAAATAAAAATCACTTTCATTATATATTAATATTGTAGTATTTTAGAAAAATACTAAACAAATATTTAATTTCAATTTTTGGTATTTAATGATAATTCTTAAAGGAATTATTAATTAAATAAAATACAAATAAATTAAAATTAAATAAAAGAATACAATATTCAATAAATATTAAAAAAAAATATAAATTCTTTACTAATAAAAGAATTTTTATAATTTAAATAAACGGGGGAGATTACATATAAAGCTAAATGATGCATTACATTACTTTGCATAATCATTTTGCTTCTTTAAATATTGTCCTTACCGGACAATAATGATGTTTTTGTAGACATAGAAGCTCAAGGTCCAGTACAAGCATCAGACTTCACTACCTTGCCATCACAAGGCAAGTTCATCACTTGCTCATATCCTTTGAAGAGTCTTTATCAAAGTATTTGCAAATTGTGTGTTAGCATATATACTCCAAAGAAATAAAATAATATTTTCACAAATAAAGAAATCATAGATATCATCCTAAGTGATGATATAATGGAGCAATAGAACTTAGGGTTTTATTTGCAACAATGATGATCAATTAGGGACTTAATAACCCTTGACATTAGTGATTCTAGCGCCGTATATTACGCGTTAGCCATGAGATTTGGAATGGGACAGAGAAGTCAGTTGTATCTTCTTCCTCTCGCATGAAGCCAGATGTGCAGGTCGTGGTTGTTATCCTTGTAGCGTGCATATTAATTGGTAATTCGTAGAGGATATGCAGCATATGGGTGGGAACCCTCATCATCCCACGATAGTTCTGGCATCTAACGGTTTATACAAACCATTGCCGTAATTCAATATGTGGGCATGATGTACACCAAGGAGGCATGCGAGGTTGTGAAGGGGTAGTGATTGGCTTGGACCAACTACTGGGCCCCACATCAAGGAATTGTGGACGGGAAAGTACGCCCGGTTGTGCAACAAGGAGTTAATCTCTCATGGGTAAAGTAACGCACCTTTGCAAAGTGTAAGAATTGTAACTTGTTACTCCCTGTTCCGGGAAGGAGCTACGAACGTGGCAGTAAAGGAACTCCATGAAAGTTCTGGTCAACCTGTGAAGGCTGATGGTCATAGATTTTCATAATAAAATCAATCTTTAAAGAAAGATTTACAAAAACTGCATAGTGCCAAGGATTTATAATCCGAGGTGGTAGTTAGAGCATCAAACTTCCCACCTTTCATATAATGAACTCATTGGGTAACGCTGTTACTCATCCTTTCCTTTGATCCCTTGCTTAGACTCTGAGGATCCCGAAGACGTGCCAATGTATACAGCTGAATGTCAAGAAGATGTGTTCTATGAAGAGCCTGACCTGTTAGGAGGTGTTGAAGGAGTGGATTACGAAATCCGCTATGGTGTTGATGATAACGAGTCCAACTAAGTATCCTAGTTAGTAGTAACCAACGGAGCCGAGGAGCATGAACTCTATAGAATAAGCTGTTGAGCTCAACTCCTAGTTGGAGTTGCTACTTTTAAATTCCGTTGAAACACTTTATATTTTGGTTTGTAAGTTGAATCCTTTTTAAGTCTTGAACTTATGGTATTGTAATAATAATAATATGTGAATGTTTGTAATATGGACCCGCAATGTTTCTGTTGTACCACTCTGAGGGATGTGATATTTACAAAACGGTGTTCTGTGGATGTCATGTCAACGACTATAGTGTAATACACATGTAGTGGTATGCTGGGTCACTGCATCTATCCATTGAAACAACCCACGTTCTAAATTAATAACTAAAATTACTTAAATTGAAATTTTATTTGCATATTTCTAAACCCCAAAATCATGAAAACATTTTTTTCTTGGTAAGCTCTAGTTGCATTATTTTCTTCCTTTGAATTTTTACAAATAACATCCATCCGCATTGGAGGATATAGGAACTTTCTTTATTCAATGATGAAAAAGTCACCAATACAAACTATACTTCCTATCGACAAAGTAAACACACGCAATGACCGGTCTAATAATCGCAGTACCCTCCACTAGTATACATACCGGCATAGCACCACACATCGCACTTATTAGATTCAGTGCATTTCAATCTAATATGGTAATGACTGCACTTCCTCTGAACCATATCTGTATAAATAGGTAAAAATAATAAAATATGTATAATATTCCATATTGTAAAAATAAGAACCAATACATCAAAGTTTTATAGACTCAAGTTAATAAATCATCTCTTCTCCTTACCACAAGACATGAGGGGCGCCAACATAATGGTTGCCATGATAATAGCGACAACGATGGTGGCCTTGCAAGACATGGTGAACACTCTGAATGGGTCTTGGTTTATCTAAACTTGTATATATAGGACTAAAGGTATGGTATGACAGAGATTTTTCTTGGTATGATGGAGATTGGGTAATAACTTTTATGGATATGAGAGATACCATGTATACTTTCTTTTAAAGAATTATTTGTCTTTTCTATTTATTTCCCAACCAATACATTTTAGCTTATTATCTAACTCTCGCATTAATAAGAGATCAAAAGAAATATTCTTGATGATTTGTAATAAGCAAACAAATGATTTTTGATCATCCAAGGTCGACAATAAATGTTGAAGATTAGAATTAGATCTTTGTGATGTGGGATAAACTTTTGGTTCACTACACGCCATAGAAAAGTTGAAGCCAATCTTCGGAATCTAATGTAGAGGTTGGATGCACATGATATCCTGGAGTTACACTTTTTTATTATAATTTAAAATCATTTGTTTTCTTTGGTACGCATCATCAATGTACTCAATCTTCTGTAACTAATGTGAGGGTTGGATATACTAAACTAATAAATGTCCATAGCTAAGTCCTTCCCTGCCTCACAGCCTCCGCCATCGCCCAAAGTGCTCAGCCTACTGGCAGATATCAACCTAGAGCTCACAGTACGCGTCGCCTCCATCTCCGCTGCTACCGACACCGCAGATGCATGTGGATATCGTGGATGAGTGATGCATGTAAAATGCATTCATGAACTTTGTTATTTATTGATACATATTATCATATATTTGCAACTTGTAGTGATATATCCATGTTTTATATTGATTTATGGGGATTTATCAATGATACCATTTATTTTGCTTATAACGTTGCAGAATAGGAATCCTCTGTTTTGTGTATTTTTTATATTTCAAGGACCTAAACTAAGTCAAATTGACCTGGGATTTTTCGAGAATTATTTTTTCGCGAATATAATAACCTGGAGCACTTGAACCTCACGAGCGGGGCCCTAAGGCCCAAAAGAGGAGAGATGGCATAGCCTGGGGCGCACCACCCATGGTAATTTGCACCTCGAGCATTGCATGTCGTCCATCTTCAGCCCTAAATTCTAAGTCCTGACCTAAAAACACCTATAAAATGGACCCCTGATGTGTCCTTAGAGGAGGCGGCGCAGAAACACCGAAATAGAGATAGAACCAGGGAACATTTGAGGGAGAAACACCGTCGGAACCACCATCGGTGGGATCTCTACCTTCTCCAACATCTTCAGCATCATCACCATAGGGATTAGTCCACCTCTCGACTATGGGTTTGTGGTAGTAGCTTGATCTATTTATCTCTTGTTCTATCATCTTTTTAGTACCATATGAGATTCCCAACATGATTGTGGTCATCTGTGTAATTCCTATGTGGTGGATCTTTATTCTATGAGTTGATATTTGAGATTGGAATTCTATTATGTGTAATATGTATTGGTATATGCATATTATGTACCATGTTCTTAAGTACTTATTTTGATCCAACATTTATGGGAGGGCGTGTGTGAGGAAACATGTGTATTAGTTGGAGTAACATTGTGGTGGTGATTGGATAGTGATAGCAAATTCTGAGATCCATTATGGTTTTTACCTTTCTTGTGTTACCTCACTAGGGATTAAGTGAATGCATGTCTTATAATATCATCCAGCGACAACCAATATAATGTTTTTGTTCAAGGTAGCACATTTTTCATTTAAACATCATATCAAAATACCAAAGGCTATACTCTATTTATTCTTAATTCTAGATTGCATGGAGTTTTCCATTTCTAGAGGAGTATAAGTGAGATGTGTTACAACATATTTAAAATAGGACCCGATGACCATATAAATACTTATCATACACATATTATGAATTGTTTTATGTACATTGCACCTTATGAGAGAATAGACAAATGAACCCAGGAATCCCGCTCCAGTTTTTATCGTAAGAAACAACTTTCCATCACTTTTATTGTCTTTTATATTTTTTCATTAATTAAATTCTAAAATATAAAAGCACTTTTACTATCAGCAAACATAAAAAACCCAAAATACCTTTAGCTTATTGTTTTACTTTCTTGTCTAGTTATAGACTATTTTTACTTTTATTTATGTATAAGTTTTATTTTAGTTTTACTAATATGAAGCCTTGTGCTTCACAACCACACGCTGGAGTTGGGAGTCGTATCCATGGACCCCGGGGTTTGTGAGATTCGTCTGTGACCCGTAGATAAAGTCTTCGTCGCGGGGGCACCCTCTCTCGGGACAGCCTCCCGAGAGATCGGCTGATCACAATACAGAAGGAGAAAGGTCCCAACTAGCATGCAGGCACTGACAGGAGCCAGAATGACAAGACAAGACCCTCCTGTATAGCTAGGCTCTGTGTAACACCCCTATTTATACTAAATAGTAATTAGGGTTTGTTTGTGCATTCATGAGCATCATGTAATTTTGCTAAAACAAAATACAAACAAGAAGAAAGCAAAACCCTAAACCCTAATATTCTCCTCTCTATTTGAAATGTATTCAAAATGGTTTTGAATTTTGAAAATACAAAATATGTGGAGCCCCAAATGGATTAAAAGGGACCCGCAATATTTCAATAATTTTACAAAGCTCTCCAGTATATTACAAATGAATTTACAAAAGGAAAAATGAAAAACAAAAAAAGGAAAATATTTCAGAAATAAAAACTACCCTAATTCTATTCTAGGCCGCAACCCATCTTCCCTCTCTCCTATCTACCACCCAGCATTGCAGTGGCCTCTCTCCTTTGCTTTGTTTCAGCCTGTCCTGCCCATCCGCAACCCACCTTGTCCCATACCTCTTCGGTCCTTTCTCACGTCGTCTTCCTCCTGCAGCGAAGCTCCTGCGTGTCATCGTCGACGTCGCCCGATGCAGCGCCGTGATGCCTACTAACGCTAACATGGTTATACCCTACGGGTACATGATCTCAGCATACCTGGTCCGGCCCAAGGAAGGCCCACGGCAAATATACGCCGGCCCATGAAGATTTTCAGGTGGCCAAGGCCCATGACGCCTTCGGATCCTTGGAGAGCAAGACTAGAGTAGATAGGAAATTCAAAGGGGTAAAACCCTAAAACCTGTAACCGACTAGGTATGTGTCTGGGACCTGCCTGAGTCTATATAAAGGCTAGGAGGGCACGACCTAGATCTCTCTCATATACTTTTGCATACACGCCTCCACGCCAGATTGCATCTGCGCACCCCTGTAATCACCGGTTCCGCCGTAATCAAGAGCGCAAGCAGTGAGTAGGTTTTCCCTCCGGGCCTAAACCAGGTAAACCTCGTGTCCCGTGTTGCTTGTTTGCTAACCGTTCCGTGATCTCCAGCATCCCCATCTTCTCCAAAACCCAAGTCCATAACAATGGGCATTGACGAGATCAAACCTCATCAATTGGCGCCGTCTGTGGGAACTAGGGACGCTGATTGTGCGATCGTGACGGTCCCAACCCGAACGATCTACAACTCTGCAGCGACGGAGAGTCACCTCCTCTTCGGCGCTTTCGACTTCACCGCCCACTCACCGGCCACCATGAAGGACTTCGAGCCCGTAGGCGACGGACTCGAGATCCTATTCGGGAGCTTCTGCTTCCAGGTGGGCCAAACCGGCACTCTCTGCCTCCCAGAGCGGGTGCCCCTGCCATCGATCAGGCCCGCTTCATGGGCCCCACACCCTGTGCTATGCACATCGTCATCAACAGATGAATCCTACGACAGCAACAGCTGCAACTCCGATATGTGCGATCCGCCGTCGGATGAAGGGACCTACGGTTCTAGATCCGAAAGCTGCGGCAGCACCGGACCAATCTACGTGCTACCAATGCGCCGTAGTCATCCAGAGCGACGTGGATCAGCAAGCGCCCAACCCGCCGCCCAACCCGCCACCTAACCCAGGCGAAACGGCGGAATGTAAAGCTCCCCCCACCGAAGGGGATAACACCGGCCATGTCATCCGCCTTAGCAAAGAAGGATGGGCCCAGGCACGCGCCACCATGACGGGCAGCACGGTCCTGCCTGCAGACGCCTCACGGGACCTGCTCATGGAATACCATATGCTCCTGATCGAGGAGCACAAGAAGCAGGTCAAGATGCAAGAGGTGCTTGACAAACGCAAGCAAGCAGCCTCAGAGTCCAGCATACGAGCGCCTCTCCGCCATGGGCATCGGCTCCAGCTCGAACGGCAACCAAGGCAACAAGAACCGCTCTCGGATGGAGAACATGGGACCCAAGGAGCGCCGTGAGGTGACCCGAACCCTCCACGCATCCTTCATGAAGATGGATGCCGACGGCAATGTCATCCCAAAAACGCCGCAGGCTGCGATCATGGCAGCCACCGCATACCTAGCGTCCCACCCACCTCCGGAGGGGGACCCGAAAAGAGCCATGCACAAGTTCGCACTTACCGGACTCAGACTCGTCGGAGCAGCGCTCCATCAAGAAGCTCCTACGGAGCCGAAGAAGAAACCTCCGGTCAGGTTCGACCGCAGCCCCACTCCTTCATCCGAAGAAGAGGACCATGACCTTCCCCGAAGACACAAAAGCTCGCGCCACCACAACCGCGATTACGATGCCAGAGACGCGCTCACACAGCGCAAAATCGACAAAGCGCGAGCCAAACGCGCATGCTCGTCTGAATCCGAGATGGACGAAGACGAAGGAGAACTCTGCGGAGCCCGATGCTTCAGCAGATCTATTCGACGAACAAGGATGTCGTGAAATTTCAAACTTCCTTCGGATACTCCGAAGTTCGATGGCACACAAGACCCAAAGGTGTGGATCAGCGACCACCTGTCATCCGTCAAGCTGCACGGCGGAAACAAGGAAACCGCCATGCAATGCCTTTAGCTGCAGCTGACAGGCGCAGCCTGGATCTGTCTTAGCAGCCTATCTTCAGGGTCCATTCGAAGCTGGGAGGAGCTAGGTTATAGCTTCATCCGAAACTTCAAAGGCACCAGCAAGAGGCCCGCCTCAATCGAGGAGTTGAGGGCCTGCACTCAATGAACGGGCGAATCCATTCGCTCGTACATACTATGCTGGTCCAACACCAAGAACTCCGCAGCGCACATCTCCGAAGAGAGGGCCATCGACGCCTTCAATGACGACGTCAAGCGCCAGGACTTCAAGGAGGAACTTGGGCGCATCAAACCCAAGACACTCGACCACCTCATGGACATCGCCAACAGGTGGGCTGACGGTGAAGATTCCGTCCACCGGGCGCACTGGGAGGAAGAAGACGACTACGACCGACGACGAGAGCGCCGTAGCAAGAGGAGATCGCGCGTCTACGATGATCGTGATGGACCCGACATGGTCGCGGGCGGCTATGCCGACCATCGCAATGACGCCAACCGCAACAGGGGAGGATACCGTGGAGGAAATTTCCGCGACGGAGGACGCCCAGCACAGTCGTGGCAGCGCCGCGATCGTGATAACGGACCCTCAGCATATGAAAAACTTTCGGGTCCTTGCACCATCCACTTCTACATCGACAAGCAGGATGGCAAAAAGAAGGCGAGCCACATGCTCAAGGACTGCCGCGAGTTCCAGAAGCTCAGTGAAATCATGGTTCAGATGAGGCAGCAAGCTCCACCTCCTGGATTCGGGAATGCACCCGCACCAGGTGAGATAGCGCATGGAGCTCCTCCACCGCCACCTGTGGGAGGCCCGAACCAACCAGTCGCACCAGATGTAACAACGCTGGAACGGGTATCCCCACGAAAGAACGATGATCTGAAGGCGCCCCACGAATAGGGTGCAGAAGAAAATCACCCGTCAGATCAACCTGGCCGTGACAACTCCACCCGCGATCCCTGAGTACCTCAGCGGATCGGAGTCCTGCATCACGTTCAGTCGTTCAGATCACCCTTGATCCCTCGCCCAGGTCATGCTGCCCTGGTGCTGGAGGCACAGATCGGAGGCTTCGAGATGAGCCGTGTCTTCATGGACGGTGGCAGTGGCATCAACCTGATGTTCGCAAGTACTCTAGCAGCAATGCGGATCCCGTAGTGCAGCCTAGAACAGTCAGACACAATGTTCCACGGCATCATCCCAGGAAAGGGCATATTCCCCTGGGCAAAATATGGCTCGACGTCATCTTCGGCAAACCGGACAACTTCCGATGCGAGCGGCTCGAATTCGAAGTGGTAGACTGGCCATCACAATACCACGCCATCCTCGAGCGTGTAGCATTCGCATGGTTCTTGGCTGTCCCACATTACGCATACCTGCTACTCAAGATTCCAGGACCCAGAGGCGTCATCACAGTCCACGGGAGCTTCACCCGATCGGACCAATGCGACAGGGACTTCAACAGAATCTCCCAGTCATTCGGCATGTAGGATGAGCTCGTAAGGCTCCGCGAGGTGACGGATAATGGGGCACCCCCAGTCGCACGACAAAACACACCTGACATGTCCTTCGACTCCATCATCAACACAAAGAAGGTGCAGGTCCACCTGACGAATGCCTCCAAGACGGCGCTGATCGCCAACAACCTCAGCCCCGCATAGGAAAGCGTGCTCGTCGAATTCCTCCGTGAGCGCTGGGAAATCTTTGCCTGGTGTCCTGCGGACATGCCAGGAGTTCCCAGGGAATTCGCCGAGCATGCACTCAACGTCTTTCCAGACACCAAGCCCGTCAAGCAGTCCATCCAGAGACTGTCCGAGCCACGGGCTGAAGCCATCGGGATGGAAATCAACAGACTACTCGCCGCAGACTTCATCAGGGAGATCAAAGAAAGCGAGTGGCTCGCAAATACAGTGATGGTCCCCAAGAAGGACACGGACATCCTGCAGATGTGCATGGACTTCACGTCGCTGAACAAGCACTGCCCAAAGGACCACTTCCCTCTTCCTCGAATCGACCAGATCATCGATTCGACTGCAGGATGCGAGAAACTCTCCTTCCTCGATGCCTACTCAGGCTACAACCAGATTCGACTCAAGGTCGAAGATCAAGTGAAAACGGCATTTATCACACCGTTCAGAGTGTTCTGCTACAACACAATGCCCTTCGGGCTAAAGAACGCAGGTGCCACGTACCAGCGATGCATGCAGGCATGCCTGAAGGACCAGATCGGTCGCAATGTCCAAGTCTATGTTGACGACATAGTCATCAAAACCAGGGAGGCCAGAACGCTCATCAATGATCTCCGCGAGATGTTCGATAATCTCGACCGCTACAGGATCAAGCTCAATCCTGAAAAGCGCGCCTTCAGTGTCCCATCAGGACAGCTCCTTGGCTACTTCATCTCCCAGCGAGGGATCGAGGCGAACCCGAAGAAAATCTGGGCCATCATGGCGATGGAGAAGCCGAAGAATCTCAAGGGTGTCCAACAGCTCGCAGGGCGAATAGCGGCATTGAGCAGGTTCATCAGCCGCATAGGCGAGAAGGCCCTGCCATTCTACCAGCTGCTACGCAAGGCAGATAAATTCGAGTGGACGCCCAAAGCGGACGACGCATTCGAAAATCTCAAGCAACTGCTCTCCACCTCACCCGTTTTGGTCACGCCAAAGGAGCGCGAGCCCCTGCTGCTGTACATAGCAGCCACACACTAGGTGGTCAGCACCGTGCTAGTGGTCGAGCGACCCGAAGAAGGCAAGACCCATGGGGTCCAACGCCCAATTTACTACCTCAGCGAGGTATTGATGCCAATAAAACAGAGGTACCCTCACTACCAAAAACTCGCCTACGGCGTGTTCATGATGGCTCGTCGGTTCAGCCATTACTTCCAGGAGCACCAGGTGATGGTCGTCAATGAGGCACCTCTGAACAGCATCCTGAATAACCCAGAGGCCACAGGATGCGTGGCCCTGTGGGGCATCGAACTGTCACCCCTAGACATCATCTACGAGAAGCGACTCGCAATCAAGTCTCAGGTCCTCCCAGACTTCCTTGTACACTGGATGGAGCTGCAGCTGCCAGACACCCTAGACATGTCGTAGTCATGGACGATGCACTTCGACTGCTCTAAGCATGAAGCTGGAGCAGGAGCCGAGGTCATACTGACCTCTTCGTAGGGCGACAAGATGAAGTACGTCCTTCGGATGAAATTCCGAGCTTCCAACAACGAGGCCGAATACGAAGCCCTCATCCACGGCATGAGGATGGCAAAGATCTGCGGCGCAACGCACCTGGTCATCTACGGTGACTCCAACCTCGTCGTCCAACAGACGATGAATGAGTGCGACGCACACGCCGAAAACATGATTGCGTACCGCGTACTCTACAACGCACTCGAAGGAGAATTCGACGGCTGCGAGCTTCGGCACGTTGGAAGAGAAAGCAACGAGGAGGCCGATAGACTCGCCAACATCGGCTCGACCTGCGCAAGGGTGCCACCAGGTGTGTTTCTCGAACAGATCTGCGTGCCATCCATCAAGCGGAGATTCCCCAAGGGATCACCCGAAGAAGCATAACACTCGGGGGTTACGCTACCCGAAGGTCATGGACCCAAAAAACTGGACACAGAGGTCGCTATGGTCAACCTGATGTAGGTCATGGCAGTCGAAGAAACCTGGAAACGACCGTACCTCCAGTACCTAATAGACGGAGAACTGCCTGACAACCCGACGGATGCCCGGCATATATCTCGCCAGTCAAAAGCTTTCACCATCATCAATGGTGAGTTGTACAAGCGCAGAATTACAGGTGTACTACAAAGGTGCGTCACCATCGGTGACGGGAAAACCATACTCCAAGACATCCACGAGGGCATCTGCGGCCATCACGCAGGCAGTCGCTCCCTTGTCGCCAAAGCTCTACGAGCTGGATTCTAGTGGCCAATAGCCATGAACAACGCAAAGGACATCGTCCGAAGATGCAAGGGGTGCCAAAGGTTCGCTGACAAACCACATGCACCCGGGTCAGAGCTCAGGCCCATACCTCTAGCCTGGCCTTTCGCTCAATGGGGCCTCGACATGATCGGAAAACTGCCAAGGTCCTCGAAAGGGGGGCACGTCTACCTCCTGGTCGCAGTCGACAAATTCACCAAGTGGATCGAGGCCATGCCAGTCACTAACCAAAAGGGAAAGACTGCCGTCAAGTTCTTTGAATCCATTGTCTACAGGTTCGGCGTACCGCATAGCATCATCACCGACAATGGATCGAACTTCATCTCCAAAGAATTCCAAGACTTCTGCGAAGGCCTCGGAATCAACATCACATACGCCTCGGTGGCACACCCACAAACGAACGGGCAGGTGGAAAAGGCCAACGGCCTAATCGGGGCTGGCATCAAGAAGCGCCTCATGAGCCCACTCGAGTGACTCGCCGGAGCCTGGACGAAAGAGCTACCATCCGTACTATGGAGCTTGCGTACCACGCCAAACAGCTCCACCGGCTACACGTCGTTCTTCATGGTGCACGGAGCCGAAGCCGTGCTACCAGCCGAAGTACGCCACCAGGCCCCCCGGGTCGTCGCTTATAGCGAAGCCAAATCCACAGCTGCACTTGAAGACGCCGTCGACACACTCGACGAGGCACGAGACATAGCAGCAACCCGATCAGCGGTGTACCAGCAGAGTCTCCGCAACTACCACAGCCGATGGCTGCGCCCAAGGTCCTTCGTCGAAGGAGACCTCGTCTCGCGACTCAAACAAAAACGATCGAAGAAATTCGAGTCACCATGGGAAGGACCCTACATCATCACCGAAGTCATCTCTGGTGGCGCCTATCGCCTCAAGCACGTGGAGTCTGGAGTCGCATACTCCAACCCATGGAACATCGCACACTTGCGATGATTCTACCCCTAGATACCTACCCCTTTACTTTCAATAAGGCTATTCAGCCAAGGCTACTCAGCCGAAAAATGTACTTTCTCCATTACGATATAAATAAAGCTAAGTGTCTTGTCCCAAAATTTCGTTTTGCTATTCGCACCTTTACTTCATGCTACAAACGCACTCGGGGGCTCCCCCCACCTCACGATTTCATCGACTGAGGATAACACGTGTACACCTGAGTAGCTGACCACGTCAGGCTAACGAAAAGGACACGTATGTAAACAAAGCACTACGTGCTCAAACAACAACCAAACCTTTATAACAAAGGGCAAAACACGCCCAGTCAAAAATATACAAATTTTACATCTATCTCTTTTACAGGTACTACCTATTCTGAAGAAAAACCTGAGCGCGCTGTTCAAATAGATCTACGATCTCTTTGGCATACTGCCTTACAGCCGCGTAATGCGGACGCATATCCCACACACCACCATCCGGTCGAGGGGGTAGCCCAGCCGCTATAACGGACAGATCTACATCAGGGCGATGCAGCCTCACAAGGGACAACGCAGCCTTCACTCCTGCGATGAGCTGGTGCCGCACCAATTCCTTGACATGATTCACGTTCCGAAACTTCAACAGGAGACCAGAAAGGGTTGTTGGCGCAGCATCCAGCGGAAACATCACATGCAGAACCGACGCGAGCGAAGTCTGCACCTGACGAAGCACCCGCGATACTTGGTGAACGCGATCTTGCACCATCGCAAGGACCATAGCACGGTCACGATCCATCCAGAAGAACCCGTCGGCTTCCATGTCCTGCTGAGTCAAACAATTGACCCGAACAGCAACACGCTCCTTATCCTCCCTTGGAGCAAGGTTAGCACCTGCAATACTTGCACAACAGTAAGATGCAATGCCAGCAGGCGCATCCGAAGAAATGGGCAACAGCTCGAAAAACTTACACTGAAGCTGCTCGGACAATCAAAGCAATTCCGCCATCAAGTACTCCTCTCTGGCAGCACCGCGATCTGCCTTGGACTTCCAAATGTCGGCATGGCCACGCACCCCAAGCAACTCTTTCTCGAGACTACGAACACGGTCTCGAAGAAAAACAAGCTTCGACGAATCATCCAAGGATGGCCGTAGCCGTGCTACGGGCGAGGTGTCAACGGGATCAGCACCTGAAGGACCCTAGATCAGCAGAAAGGCAAAGACATGAACACACAGACGAAGGAGCACATAACTCAATAAATTCATTAATTGCATCAAAAGCCACTACATGGCACAAGGATTTTTTCATCAAAATAATTACAACAAAAGAGACTACAACTATCCTACAGCTACAACGCCTAAGACGCGGCATCCTAAGTAGCCTCGGAGCCGGATTGCCTTGCCTTGGCTTCCCCCTACTGTCGCAGCGCGTACTCGGCCAGCAGATCAATCAGCTTCAGCCCATAACGCTTATAGCGAGTAGAATAGGTAGCGAAGGCTACCTCGGATCCATCAGCAGTCGTCGGCATCCGGGACGTGACCTGGGAAAGGTCCAGCTCCGCTCCAGCCGCCAAGGCCATCGCCAGCCCGACGGATGCGCCGATGCCCTTCTGCTTGCGCTTGTACGCCGCAGGTGCTTCGGCTGACAGTGCCTCCGCCACAGCGTCAACATCATCAAGGGTCGCGCCCTTGGGGACAAGCTCCTTGTAGAAGTGCCCAAGGACCTCCTTGGCCTTGGCGAGCGAGTTGACGACGGTGCTACAGCGATCTTCGACCGCTGCAGTAGCATCATCCAGAGCACTCCCGTGCTCCAGAGCACCGCGGCCAAACTCGATGCCCGCGGCATCTAAGACAATAAAGACGAGGAATGAACGAAAGCACCGCAAAAGAAAGACAAGAAAACCAAAAAAGACGAAGGTGAAGATACTCACCCGAAACAGCCTTGGCAGCCGCCATAAGCTTGTCGGCCACCTCTCTCGCGTGAGGCCGTGGCGGTGGCAAGCTGCTCCTCGCGGTCCGTGGCCTCCCGCTGCAGGCGCTCCTTAGCCTCGGCCGCGGTAGCCAGCTCCAGCTCGAGGCGCTCTTTCGCATCCACGACGACCTTGGCCTTCTTCTCCGCTTGACCGAGGCTCTTTTTGAGAGCATCAATCTCACGGAGGGAGGTGTTGTGATCCTCTGCATTCACATAATGCAAACGTCGGATACATAACAAGAATACAAGAAGAGGCAAAGGCCAAAGGCATAAATGTACCTTGAAGCTGTTTGAGGCTGTCCTCCAGCGCCAGGTGCTGTTGCACCAGTTGTTTGGCATCCTGCACAAAACGCTGCAAGGAAAAGACCTACTAGTCAAGAGAAGAACTCGGGGGCTACGCCCAAAAGAAAGAGCAGAAGCAAACTACACACACGAAAGCGCTCGGGGCTACCCCCGAGACTCGAAGGAACAACAAAACAACAAAACTCCTTTACAGATGCTCGGGGGCTTCCCCCGTGGGAGGAGGCAGAACTACTCACATGATCCGATGGCGACTCCGAAGGTCCGCTTGTAGCCTTCTGAGGCGCAACCACCTGAACCTCCTGCAGAGAAGGGCCCGGAGCAGCGCCTTCAGAGGTAGCCACCGTCTGAGGAGGAGGAGACGCAACTTTCGACTCCCCCATCATCTCCCGAGCACCATCGCTGGAGGATTCGTTGGAAGAATGCCTGCACAAGGACAAATCAACACAAGTACAAAGTAAACAGGCAAGAAAAAGCAGTGCAGGACAAAGGAAACTTACGAGTCAAGCTCGCTCAGGTTGAAGACAGGAGGGGTCCTCCGGACTTTCTTCTCCTCTTTCTTCTCTTCCTTCTTTTCTTCCTTCTTCCGCTTCGCCGGCGGATGCGGCGCTACAGCCCGCACGGGAAGGGCAGGAATCAAAGAGGAAGAGCCTCCATGCCCATCACTGTTACGCTCAAGACACAGCGGGTTCCTAGGAGTCGGAGGAGTCGAGGCATCCGAAGACTCGCTGGAGCTCCGCGATCGTTTGCCAGTGTGGTCCTCGCTCGACTTGTTGGCCTCTTCAGCCGGAGATCGCGCCGACGGCAGCTCGGACATGGAATCCACCACATCATTATCTAGAGCATCCGGAAATACTTCGGGTAATGGAGGCGACATGCCCGGCACTTTGAAGCTCTGCACAAGAGAAGAAAATTTGTTAGCAAACATAGGGAAATACAATGCAGTTGAAAATAGCGCTACGCGCACGAATCTACACATGTGGAACAGCAAGCGCAGAAGAAAATGGAGGAGTCGACGACTTCCCCGGGATATCCTCTCCAGCCTTGAACTTCAGCAGCGAACGAAGGGCCCTGTCGAGATCTCCCTGGGAGAATTTCTCAGTCGAAACCCTTGTCAGATCACGGCGCCCAGCATAAAGGAACATCGGGTGCACCCTAGCCTGGAGGGGTTGCACCCGACGCTCAAGAAATGTAGGGATGATATCCACAGCGTTCACTTCCTTCTCCGGAATCAACTGGAGATCCTCCACTCGACGATAGAGAGCCTCTATCTCCGCTACCTCGCCATCCAAGATCTGGTTTTTCCAGGACCTCTTCGGCTCGATTATTTGGGAGGGGTCGAAAGGAGCAAGACCAAAATGCTGCCCAGCCACTGTGGAGTCGCGAATATAAAACCATCGCCTCCGCCAGTACTGGACAGATTCAGACATGGAAAAAGAAAAGAAAAGCAGATTGGGTTTGAGGGAGATGATGCAACCCCCAATGGGATAAACACCATCCGAACCAGATTGCCTCTTCACGGAATAGAGTTTTTGGAAGAGGCCAAAGTGCGGCTCGATACCGAGACAGCACTCGGAGAAAGTGATAAAACAAGCAATGTGAAGAAGAGAATTGGGGGAAAGATGATGCAATTGGATACCGTAAAGAAAAAATAGTCCACGAAGGAAGTCGTGGACTGGAAGGAAAACCCGCGAATAACGAAGGTGAGGAACATAACCCGAAACCCAGTGCGGGAATGGGGGATTACCTCGTTGCCTGGGAGTTTTACGGCCTCCCTATCCTGCGGGATCAAGCCCCGCTCATGAAGCTTGCGGAGATCACTCTCCCGCGTCTCCGATCGCCGCCAGCCACCATCGGTGACACGAGTAGCTGCGGCACTCTTTTTCCCTCCAGCAGCGCTGGTACCAACCGCAGAAGAAGACTTCTTCGATTTCCCTATCGCGGTACGGCGGCGCCAGCGGTGAGAGCTCAGGATGGAAGAAGGAAATGTGAAGGGATATTCCAGCGCGCAGCAAGAACTCTCAGAGAACAAGGAAGCAGTGAAATGAGAATAGCTGCGGTGAAAACAAACTAAAGTTTTCCCCAATGATTATAAAGACGAAGACGATGCACGATAACCGTCCATCAAGAAGACCTAACGCCAACGGCAGGATCTTGCCATACACGTGTCAACATCGCAACGAACCGTCGCTAACATGCCGTCCACTACGCGCGGAAATCGAGGCGATGCCGTAATTATCTCCACGCCGCGTGTGACCGGTCAATTCAAGGTCAGAAAGTGGGACCCATGTTCGTCCAGTCAAGTCATCTCTGGCGCAGCAGACGCTTGAGGTCATCGATCATCAGCACCGACGTCATCAAAAGCTACACTAGCAACAGCTACAATTTCTTTGGCTTCAAAGCTAAGAGTACTCACTCGAATCTACGATTCGACTAATTACTCGGGGGCTACTCCTATCAGGAGCGCTGGCCGCGCACCCAAAAAATGGACAGCACATTACAACACTGAACTGTTTCTTCGAGTCCTACGTCGAGTCCGCGACTCCACTACGGACTCGGGGGCTACTCCCATAGGGAGGACGGATTCAAGCATCCGAAAAAATTTGTGTCCTACGGACCTGAAGCCAAACAACGGCTGAATTAAAGTCTCTGCTCGAGTCTACGACTCGAACAGACACTCGGGGGCTACTCCCATAGGGAGCGCTGGCCGCGCACCCTATGAATTTTCGACTACGATACTTCGGATCAGCATGCAACATTTTTTCGGCAACTTTGCCCCAATTAAATCCTAAGTGAGCAGCATTTTCTCCTTGGCCACCCGAAACACCTCCGCGGTGATAAAAATTTGGATGATGTGTCTGCGACGCAAAGATAAGACCTACAGATAACATCTGATGGCCTGGTAATGCACATGACTGCGCTGTGCTAGTATAAATCCGTGCCAACAGGCACGATGAAAAATCCCGACGGACGCGTTGGGTACATCAATTAAATTCACTGGAATTCCACTCCTGTAAGTCCTCCGTGGCCTGAGTTGAATTACGTCAGCATATGTTCCAGGTTCGAGTTGAGGGACTCAAACCTGAAGAAGATCGTGTTGTTTTGTCCTAAGACAGTTAACTGACCCTGATCCGTCGGGTGAGTCAGGCACACGCATCAACAATCCCTACACATGAACTCTCGAAATACATAGTTGCACCCGAAGGATTGAAGAGTGCTCAGCCGAATCTACGATTCGACTGATCACTCGGGGGCAACTGACATGGTTATACCCTACGCGTACATGATCTCAGCATACCTGGTCCGGCCCAAGGAAGGCCCACGATAAATATACGCCATCCCATGAAGATTTTCGGGTGGCCAAGGCCCATGACGCCTTCAGATCCTTGGAGAGCAAGACTAGAGTAGATAGGAAATTCAAAGGGGTAAAACCCTAAAACCTGTAACCGACTAGGTCTGTGCATGGGACCTGCCTGAGTCTATATAAAGGCTAGGAGGGCACGACCTAGATCTCTCTCATATACTTTCGCATACACGCCTCCACGCCAGATCGCATCTGCGCACCCCTGTAATCACCGGTTCCGCCGTAATCAAGAGCAGACAAGCAGGAGTAGGGTTTTCCCTCCGGGGGCCTGAACCTGGGTAAACCTCGTGTCCCGTGTTGCTTTTTTGCTAACCGTTCCGTGATCTCCAGCATCCCCATCTTCTCCAAAACCCAAGTCCATAACAATGGGCATTGACGAGATCAAACCTCGTCAGACGCGCCACGTCTTGGTCGAGGATAATAAGGCCATCGAGATGCCTCCCTCCCCTCAGTATTATCCTCCCTCTCTCGATTCGTCCCTCTCCCTCATGTGAGCTCGCCAAACCTTAGCCGCCAGTCGTTGTCGAGTGCCATCGCTGGAGTCTTCTCTGAGCCGTCTCTTTCTGAGCCAAGGGTCCCACGATCTCCGCCTCATGTTTCCTCTTCCTCCCCACCAGTGGAATTGAGGAGGGTAGCCCCCAATTGACGCCTACGACTCCGTCTTCCCTGCCTCTGATGAACACCTCCTTCGCCCATGTTGTCGCCACATCCTTCCTCCGGCCCCTCCATCGCGTGCTTCATGCTAAGGGTGAGACTCCGGTTCAAAGGGAACATTTGCTCGTCCTCCTCTTGCTTTGTACCACACTCGCGTCCCACGCTGTCGCCCTCCGCCACAGAGCACCGTCGCCAATGTGGCTCCGGTGATCAAAACCCGGCCACGTCGCTAGCTTTAGGCTCAATGCATCCTCGCGGTTAGAATGAGCGTAACCACGGCCCTGCACGAACCCTCCACCGCCGCCCCCTCGCCGTTTTGAGTCTCACCGCTGTCGGTAACGTCACCCAGGCGTCACCACGTGGGTCAACCCCAGTCAAACACGGGAGGGCCCCGCTTGGCCGCATGGAGGATGAGGTGTCGATGGCTCCTCCTTGTCAGTCACTATGGCTAGCTCTTTCGTGCTGCAAAACATACCTTATCTGTTTTGACTCAATAAACATTTTAAAATTAGTTTAATAAATTCAGAATTTGATATAATATTGTAAAATTCATAACTAATTATTTATAAGTCATAAAAATATTAATAATATATCAAAATATTCAGAAAAATAAGATTTACATCATAGTATCACAATAATTCACTGTTAAGATCTTTACATGACAAGTTTAATTAGAAGGCAAAAGAAGTGTGTTCGTACTCTTGTTGTCCACCATGAACTTTTGGAGGTATGTCGTCGCCATGGTCCGTGTATCTGATCCTTCCGCCAACTAGCTACCACACATGTAGTACGGATCCACTATCGTGATGTATGGGGTTTTCTCTCTCTTGATCTTCATTGCTAGATTGAGCACGAATAGGGAGCCGTTGTTGCTGGGCCAAGTCGACCGGCCCACTCGGCTGGGCACTCGCCTATAGGCCGCCACTGTCACCGCGCCGCCGCCTTTTCCTACTAGGCCGTGCGAGGGTGGGCAGGCGGCCCACCTGGAATGCAGTCGGTTTTGCCCCTTTTACTTATTAATTTTAGTCCCACATGGGGCACCTAAGATGGAGGGAGCCCCTCCCTGCGTCTATATAAAGGGGTGACATAGGAGGATTAAAATACACCAATTTAAACCTGGAAATAAATAAAAAGTCATATGTTGCCTATCTCTTCTCTCTCTCCTGTGACCGCCCTTGTCAGGGATGTGTGAGCGAGGAGTTCTTCACTGCGGAGAGTCGTCGTGCTACGGGATTTGGAGCCGGGAGATATACTTCCGCAATTTCAGCTACATCAGAGAGAAGTGGGGGTCGTCATCAAGAATCGTATGTGTGTGACTCCCTATGGAGACACCATGCTTTCAGTGCTAGGAGTTGTCTGAGCCGCAGGACTTTATAACCTCGAGGTCAACGTCAGGGCGTCTTCTTCAACCACGTTCCTCGTGGTATGTTAACCGCGCTCAGTCTTCAAAGGTATAAATACCGTATCCCCTCCCGTTACTTCATTACTAGTAGATAGATCCTGACATTAGTGTTTCGATCGTAGGAATTTTTTTGTTTTCTGCCCTCAAACCCCTTCAAGTCTTTCCTTGTACTTCACAACAGTGCCCTTCGTGTCCTTCTTTAACTTGTATACCCACTTCAAACCAATAGGATTATGGTTAAGAGGTCGGGTTACCAATGTACACGTGATGTTGTTCTCGATCGCCTTCAACTCCTCATCCATGGCGTGCTTCCACATTGGATCTTTGATCACCTCTACAAAATTCACCGGCTCCTCAACTCTGAGAAAACATAGTCCGGAGTACTCGAGCGTAAATCGCTTGGAGTTCTTGTAGACTTTCTTGATGGTCTTATTGAAACGTGGACTGGAGGGGTCCATTGTGCAATGCGAAGGAGGAGACACAAATTGTGTCATAGTCCATGCACTTGAGGAATATGGATACTTTCTTGGAAAGATTGATGTCGGGTCATCAGCATCCATGTCGTCGGCATAGTCGTTGTAATCGTGACCATCATATTGTTTGTCGTTATCCCTTTGCGCCTCTTGGTGATCTCCATCATCGTGTGTCGCTCCTGTATAGCATCATTGCCAAGATCTTCACCCGTGTCCTCATTGTCATCATTGGTGTCCACATCGTGGTGATCGTAATCACCTCGGTCACCATCATCCCCAGGGCGTACCCGGGATCCTGGGTTCGACCTGGGTAGTCTGGACCAAAGTTGGTCCAAATCCGGCTGAAAAGAGGTCCCTGGGTACGCGACTGGGCCGATTTTCGGTGTCCAAACGTAATTTCGCCGTCCGGATCGGCCTCCTGGGTAGGCGAGTGGAGATGCTCTAAGCCCATGGATGTTCCTAACACCACCGCACGGGGTCACATAGTTTTTTAGCTAAGGACCACACAGTTAACTAGGGACTGTTAGTTTGAAAGCCGGAGACAAACCCCCTACCTTTCCAACACCAGGCCCGGCCCGGCCTATGCAGCCAGCCAGCGTCCTCCTCTCCTCTACCACGGCCTCACCCATCCTCTCTTCAGTTCTTAAAAAAAGAAAAATTCCTCTTCGTCTCCCTCCCATTCCATGCCCTAGATCCCCTGCTTCGGTCCTTCCTCTCCTCTCAACCACGGGCGGATGTGCTATTATCGTCAAAATATGCTAGTCAGTAGGATATAGACGGTGGAGGCCACCGGTGCATTGGCATTCTCGACGGCCTAGAGACGGTGGAGGCCACCGGTGGATTGGCATTCTCGACGGCCTAAAGATCGGGGAAAGATGTGCGGAATATAGCTCTCTGTTCAGCTGCCTAAGCCCTCCAGTACTACACCTATGAATTGGTAAATACCTAAACTCAGGTGATTATTGACTACTTTGTAAGTCTCTCGAAATAGGCTTTCACCCCGCTTTATATATAAAGCAAACGTCCACAACAAGCATCCAAAGGTCACAGTCAGGCACATCAAAAATGCTGGGGCCACAGCACAAACCGACCCAAAAAAAACTCAAAGCACGACGACTAGGGTGGAAGGGGCCATCTCGCCAGACGAGAGAGCACCAAAGAGGTGGAGCTACGCCGGGCTATGGGGGGAGATGCCGGGCCGCCTCCAAGAGTTGTCGAAGGGTAGCATCCAACCTCGCCTTGTCCCGTTGCCTACACAACGGGTACCAGAGCTGCAGAAAGGCCAAAAAGCGGAAAACCGAGTCAGAGGCATGTCTAGGAAGAATCTTCTCAATGACCATCTTGTTCCGAATGTTCCAGAGGGACCATGACATCGCCGCAAACACTAGCCAGAAGAGGCGTCGGCCCTTCCCTGGCTGGTTTGCTTGGGAGTCTAGGAATTCACCGAGATCATGGGCCAGCCAGTCCGGGCCCAAAGCCTCTCTGGTGAAGTTCCACAGAAACCGAGCCGCAGGACAGGTGAACATTATGTGGGTTCCCGTTTCGGGGATCCCACATAATGGACATAACCCATCCCCCGGTCCATGCCTCTTGGACACCTCCACCCCTGATGGGAGTCTATCGCGAAGGATTTGCCACACAAAATTTTTTATCTTCAGTGGGAGGGGGGCCTTCCAAAGGGGCTTGGTCCATGGGAGAACCGTGCGGACAAAAAGGGCCCGATAGGCCGAGCTAACCGAGAAGCACCCTGATGGTGTGAGGGTCCAAGATACACTATCGGGTTCGTCTGCCAAAGAGTTCGGGAGCTTCTCCCTAAGTTCCCTCCAAGCTTCAGTTTCCTTCGGACCGAAGGTATGCCGGAACGATATGTTCCATGTACCCTCGAGAGCGGCGGAGGATACACAAAGCATTGCATCGGAACAAATGGCGAAGAGGCTCGGGCACACCTCTCGCAGCGGACGCTCTCGGAGCCAGGAGTCCAGCCAGAACATGGTCCCCTCCCTATTCCCAATGGACACAGAGACCCCAAGCCTGATCTTGTTCTTGATCTCCTGGATGGAGCGCCAGAACTGGGAGCCGTCATGGCGGTCACAGCCCAGAAGGGGGTGACCTCGCAGGTATTTGGCCTTAATGAGCTTGAGCCAGAGACCGCCATTGTCACGAAGGATGCGCCAAACCCATCTAAGTATTAGGGCCTTATTGAACTGGCGGGATGCGAGAATACCTATGCCCCCAAATTCCTTGGGGGCGCAAATGTCAGCCCACTTGACCATGTGTTATTTCTGGCGTCCCAAGGGGTCTTGCCAGAAGAACCTTGACAACTCCTTGTTAAATGCCCCATGCACCCCTCGGGGAGGAGGTACATGCCCATCATATACATGGGCAGGCTGGACAGGCAGGAGTCGATCAGGACGGTCTTGCTGCCTTTAGACGTGAATCTCCCACACCAAGGTTTGGACCTTGAGTGCACCCTGTCTACGAGCGGGTCCAGGTCCCTGATAAGGATCCTGGTGTCGCGGACTGGCATCCCAGGTAAGTTATGGGGAAGGAGGCAAGATGACAGTTAAAATTGCCAGCTATCCTCTGCTGCTCGTCCTGAGAGAACCCTAGTGCGATAATCTCACTCTTGTCAAAGTTGATGCGGAGACCAGACATCTCCTGGAAGCATAGGAGGAGGAACTTGAGGTTCGCAATGTCCAACGTTGAGCCTTCAATCATGATCATTGTGTCGTATGCATATTGGAGCTGTGTGATACCCCCTCCTGGAATAAGGTGGCCTACCACTCCAGAGATGTGGCCAGCCGCCTTGGATTTTTCAAGCATCTCCACGAGGGCGTCTACCGCCGCGTTGAAGAGAAGGAGGGACCGGGGGTCTCCCTGGAGAACACCACAGGACGGGTGGAAGTAAGGTCCAATCTCACCGTTGATGTTAATTGTGTTGCTCCCGGTCATGACGAATTGCATCACCTAGGTGATCAGGCGGTCGTCAAATCCTTGTCTAATGAGGACCTACCGAAGGAACCGCTAGTCCAGACGGTCGTAGGCCTTCTGGAAGTCTAGCTTCAAGAAGATGCCCTTTAGTCGTCTGGACTTGATCTCATGGAGATCCAGAATCCCATCATGTATAAATCTGCCCTTGAGGAAGGAAAATTGACACTGATGAGTGAGGCGCTCCAAGACCGGAGCAAGGCGAGAAGCGCATACTTTCGCGAAGAGCCATTGAATGACATTGAGGACTGTGATGGGCCTGAATTGGCGGATGTCCGAGGCCCCTATCACTTTAGGGATCAAGGTGATAACACCCAGATTCAGTCGTCCCATCACGAGTGTCCCCGTGTAGAATTCCTGGAACATGGGCATGATGACCGGTTGGAGTTCCCTCCAAAGGTCTAGAAGAAAGATACGGGGAGGCCATCGGGGCCCGGGGCGGAGTTGGCCTTCATGGCCTTCATCGCCCGCACTACCTCCTCCGGCAGGAATGGGAGTGTGAGCTCCGCGTTCTCGTCAGCTGTGACCCTGGCCCTACTCGGCCAGAAGTCCATTGCCAACGCGACCCCCGTATGGGGACCTGCCGAGAAAAGCTCCTTATAGAAGGAGTAAATATGGGAGGAGAGCGCCCCTGCCTCCTCGATGAGGATATCACTGTCCCAGGGGAAAGGGATCGAGAATTTCCTACGGCGTCCATTGGCCACCGCATGAAAGTATGCTGTGTTTGCGTCTCCCTGGAGGAGCCAGTTTTGACGGTTGCGCTGTCTCCAAAACAGCTCCTCCTCCTTGTAGATCTCGACTAAAGAAGTCTCTAAGGCATAACGGTGGGACCATTCATCAGCGGATAGTCCCACCGAGTCTGCCACCAGGTATAGGGTACAGATCTCGTCCAGCAGCGCCCCCTTCTGGAGTCTCGTCGTCGCGCCCAAATTGGCCCCCCAGCCCCTCATGAACTGGCGGGCTATTTTGGCACGGTGATGCCACACATCCACTGCATTAAATCGTCTAGGGGGGTGAGCCGCGGCAGCTAACCACTTGGCCTGAACCGCCTCCACAAAACCGGGCTGGTGAAGCCAGAAGTTTTCGAAGTGGAAGCGGTTCAAACGAGGTGGCGAGCTCCCCCCTGTCGATAGAAGGAGTGGAGTGTGGTCCGAGCCTACCCTGGTAAGTGCACGAAGGGAGCAAAGAGGGAAGGCCACTTCCCAATCCATCGAAACCAGCACGCGGTCTAGGACACTTCTGACGGGATCGGCCCTGTTGTTCGTCCATGTGAAGCAGGCACCCACTCGTGTGATCTCTCTAAGAGCAAGGTCAGCGATACAGTCATTGAACATCCGCATGCGCGGGATATCCACATTGCGGGAACTCTTGTCTTCAGGGGAGCGAATCAGGTTGAAGTCACCCGCTACCAAAACCGTGATGGAGCAGCGCTCGACCTTGTCTTTCAGTTCCACAAGGAAGGCTGGGGATCGACTATGATCCGTGGGGCCATAGACGATGATGACCTCCCAACGGAAGTTGGATCGTCTATGGGTGAGGGCCATGCTCACAAAGAATTCTCAGTCCATATCATCCACCTCAAAGGTATCCTCCTTGACACCAAGGAGGATGCCCCCAGAGTGACCTGACGCCGGGAGCCATTTCCAAGCAAATTTGTGTCGCGACAGACCCTGAAGTTCTGAGATCTGGAAGTCTTGTTTGATTGTCTCTTGGAAACCTACAATGTCCGCATTCTCCTAGCGCATGTAGTCCTTTATTTGGCGTTTACGACCGTCATTCCCAAACCCCCTAATGTTCCAAATGAGAGCGATGATTGCTGGCCAATTCATTGGATAACATTCTGGGGTTTGGTCCCCTTAAGGGGGACGGATCGTGCCTTTACTGCAGGCGGAGGTCTGGAGATCGGTCTCGGCGGCCTCCCAAGTGACCCCCCCCCCACTAGGGGGGTCTCCTGGGTGGCGCCCGTCAGGCACTGCTGAGGAGAACCCACCATCCTGGAACCGAGATCAGATGTCCCAGTTCCTGGCAGTGTCGAGGTTTCCCCCTGCTGGCGTGCAGTACGTGCATGCGCAGCGGCGAGGGACCCCTCGTAAATCTCCCTAGCTCTAATCGCCTCTGTCTGATCGAGTCTTGGGCCTCCCTCCCCGCGAAAGACCACGCCGATGTCCACAGCCACTTGTGCGAGGTGCTCAAGTGAGAAGTCATCTAGAACCGAGAACCTGGAACCTGAAGGAGACGGGAGGGAAGGAGGAGGGCAAGGGGAAGGAGCTTTCTGTGACGTACTTGGATCAAGATTGCGGGCGGCCGTCCTCTGAGACGCCAGCTAGGACACCGTGGGCACCACCCCCGGGCTCTCTGCCCTGACACGTGCCAGCCGTGCACTATGGCGCGACGGTGGAGGCACATGGCGGGGAGGGCGGGGCTGACGAGTCTTGGAGCCAGCTGTGGGAGTGATGGGAAAGACCGCCGCTGGCTCATCAGGGTGGGGTGCCGGGGTCGCTGGGACCAACGCAGGAGACCCCCGGGGTGAGGCTGGAGTGGAGCCCAGGGATAGCGCGTAGCAGAGGACTCCGGGGGAGCGGGGAGACGAGGGGGCGGTGACAACCATCCCCACGCTCTCGGAGTCGCGGTCAGTCTCCACCTAAGACTCCTCCGGTGTCTCGTCGAGGGTCTCCATGGCGAGCGGGTCCATGGCCATGTGACCGGTAAACCCCTCGGACTGACTGAAGTTGGAGCCATACTGTGCGATTTGGAGGTCGGGGGGGCCCTGTGTGGGGGGCATCAGGGGCAGCTGGTGAGACGCAGACGGAGCAGCTGAGGTCGTGCCAGCGGGAGGAGGAGCCGAGGGGAGGGGGCCGGGGTCCGAGACTCCCCTCCCAGCTCGTCGTCGTCAGAGTCTTCTCCTGATGAGCTCCCCCTCCAGAGGAGTGCTCGCCAGCGGGGGGACCGAGGGAGGACGAGGGAGCTCGTCAGCGGCCTGGTCCTCATCCAGCTCAACTGTCAGGATCCTCCCCTCCATGCCGAATTAGAAGGGTGGGAGAGGCCCTAGTAGTAGAGATGGGTCAGGGCAGAGCACTTGCATGCGGATCGGGACCGAGCCCACGCGAGAGGCCTCGTACACCATCACCAACTTGCCCACCGCCTGCAAGACGAGCTCAAGGATGGGCAGCGTCCGCACTCTCGCCTCCTCAGGGAAGCCGAGGATCCGCATCCACACCGCTGAGAGGGTCAAGAACGTCGCAGGGTGGGCGGTCGAGGGCTCGATGGAGATCTACACCTTGCTGATCGGAAGGGTGAGAGCGGTATTGCAGGCGCTGACAGAGAGAATCTCGGCTGACGGGAAGGTCACCGCAAAGTGGGATGGAGAGATCTCACGTGCGCTCCAGGAATGGCCCGACATCATTGTCGGAGCTCCTCCTGGATGAACTCCGCCGAGATCACCATCGAGTCTGGGAGCTCCTATCCCGCAACCACGGTGACCAACGCCAGGTTCTTGGGCACCGTCATTGCCACCCCTCTGATGTCGATGTAGTAAAACCCTCCTGCAATGGAGTGCGCGAGGTACTCCAGCTGCTGGGAGGCCCGGCACGGAAGGGTGGGTCCGAGGTGGGCGATGCCGGAACCGGGGGCCGCTGCGGGCTTCTTCTTCTTCTTACTCTTCTTCTTTTTCTTCTTCGTCGGTTCAGAGGGCCCCGGTGATTTGTCGTGGCGAGGCGAGCGAGGGTGGGGGACCTCCCTGTCCTGCCGCCAGTCTGGCGCCATCCTGTCCGCAACGTCGCAAGGACCAGCACCTTGCAGCGGCTCCTGCCTAAGCCGCTGCTCCGTGCGACGGCCCTCTAGGGACGGCTCCCTGCGGGAACCATTCCGCCCCACGTGGACAAGGTAGCCCAGCGCTCACTGTCCCCCACGAGGAGGCGACCTCTCCTGCCCCTAGGAGCGTCGGGGCGAGAGGGCGCGTCTCGGGGACCACGGGTAGGCCGGGGACCGGCGTCCCGGCGGCCGGTAAGCCAGCGCCCGAGCGTGGCGAGCAGGAGGGGAGCGGCGGCCGAGGGAGCTTCGGCGGGCAGGCGGCGGGGGAGGGGAGAGGGGGCGCTTGCGGGACACGGCGTCGGCGTACGTCATTGGTCCAGCGGCGCACGGGCCAGGAGACGCGGCGGCCAGCGGCGGGGGAAGGGGGCGGCAGCAGGTCGCGGTCGGGGGTGGCGGCGGGCGGATTGGGGCAGGGGGAGATGTGACGCGGTGGGTCCAGAGGCTAACCCTAAGAGCCTGAGCCCCCGACGGAGGAGCCCCAGGACGGCCCATGTGGCCCACCCGCGTGGTGTGGTCGGCCCGTAGGCGAAAGTCCTGGCCCCGCCAGCCCTGGACCGAGAAGGGGTCGGCGATGGGCCCGATTCCCCCTAGCGGCCCAACACGTGGCGGGGGGCGGCCTGGACCTGGACCTCCTGAGGACGATGCGCCGCCGGCTGAGGATGAACCGGCGGCGGTGCCAGCGAGGGAGGAGACGCCAGGGGAAGCCCCAGTGAGTCTTCCGACGCCGCGCTAGCACCAGCCACCCCCTGCCCGGACAGCGGCTCACGCGACGGAGGCGTGTGCCTCATCCTCGGAGGTGCCGAGCCCCCCGCCGGCGAGAGGGGAGGGGGCGGCGAGGCCTCGCTGCCGATTTGGAGGGGCGGGCACGGCGGGCCAACCCCAAGAAATCTGCCAGCGTGGGGGATGCCGGGGGGGGGGACACCTACGGGCCATCTCCGCCGCTGCCTCCTCTTCCTCCACGACTTCGTCGGCGACGTTTGCCCACCGGCGACCACGGATGTCGCTCGACTCCGGCGTCACGCCATGGGAGGGTGACGAGCGGGACCTTCCCGCCGACGGACTCGCCTCGCCACTGGCCCGGGGCTGCCGCGTCGGGACCTGCATAGCCAAGAACGCGGCTTTCGCCGGGGATGGGGACGCGTACCTGCGCGGGGGATCCGGCGGCGCCAGCTGCCTCAGGGCGGAGGCCTCGGCCTCGACGGCGAGGGCGGAGACGCACGGGAGCACGGCCCCTACCAGGCGGCGGCGCGAGGCGCCGGCGAGCTCGGGGCATGCGCGCGCGGGCAGTTCAAAAACGCCATCTCACCGTCAGTACTGCCGACTACTTTGTAGGTAATCAGTTTTAATCTATCAATGATTACGAAACTAACAAAACAATATTCCTATTTCTAAGGGACTTGGTTATGTATGACCTAAGCTATGAAGGCTGATTACTGAAAAGTATTGTTGATGACCTGCTCTGACAAAATTGCATTAGTTCTATGGTTCAGCTTGCAACTCACTTCACACCCACGGTACCTGTAGATATGCCGGATGAGCATAAATCAAGTGCTTGTACCTCATCTCTCTAGACCTGATTCCTCATACGGACTAAATTTATTTGAAACTTGCTTGAACTTAATCCTTCTTCATCTAGGTCAGAGATTGAAGATTTATAAGAAAATAGTTGTTCTTGCTTCCTAATTTTGCCCAGTATCTACTACTGCCACCGTTCACTAATGTAAGACCTTTTAGATATTTCAAAGTGGACTAGATACACTCTAGAATGAGTGAACCTACACACTAAAACATGTCTAAATACATGTGTTTTAGAAAAAAGATAGAATGTCTTATATTTGTGAACGGAGGGAGTATTAAACATTGGATACGTTCTGAAACTTAAAGAGGCGAGTCCCAACCTGTGCTACCCTTCTGATTTTTTTCCACACATGTACCAAATACAATTGATGATTATTATCATCTCCAGTTAGATGCTCTGTCATATCATTTTCTACTTTCGAATTGTTTCCTCTGTTATTTTGACAGATTTGGCCATATGGGTTTTCTGTTGTTAGCTCTATCACAGATATGTTGCAGATAAATCGCTGTAACATCAGATTATAGGCTATATATTATGTTCATATCAAATGAGTTTGCTCTTTTAGTTTCTAGGCTGAAAATATAGCTACATGATAGATCCACCTTGGACCAAATACACTAATTTTTTTCTCTGTATTAACAACACTATATTAACATGTTAGCTGTATACTAGTGCTTAAGAGTGTTTTTATCTTATATCTGCTTCTAGTGATTATGTGACAAACGGACAACAAGATAAGCCAAAGCAATCATTTTCTCTGTGACAGATATATCTAATCATACTAGAAAGAATGTCTAAATATTTGATGAATAAAACTGAACTTTATCAGTTGTTTGCTTCAATTTTTATAGCTGAAGATAGTGCCATTAAGACAGGAATCTATACTGCTAAAATTTCAGTACCTTCTAATTTACCTCGTGCTGTAGGTTCCTAAGTTGTACAATATAATAATTAGTGTAAATGAATAAACGCTGACGTAGTCTCCTTAAGATAATCAAATTACGCTCTTGATATCAATTAATAATGAATCATTGTACAGATGGTAACAATAAACATAATTATTCATGCTTTCTGCTGAATTATGGAACAGCCTTCATAATTTTTTGAGCTGAAAACTGTAGGGACGGCCCCGACAGTAAATTTTTTGGGTTTAAGGGTTCAGGGACTTACTCTGTATAGTAAGAGATTATGTCGTAGCGGCGGAAGCAGATGATGTTGGCAGTTAGAACACCGAACAAGAGAAATGCCAAGGCTCTGTACATCAGAAGCCACCTGGGGTGTAGTTTTTTCGAATACGGCCGCCATGAATCCTCATCGTACACAACGCCGCCATGGCTCTCCTTGCTGGCCTCTCCGGCGTCAGCCTTGGGGTCGTGCTGGGGACTCTGACTACTATACCAGCATAGAAGATAAATCGACGCTCCCAAAGACGCCAAAATTGAGACGCAGCATGTGGCCACCTCCCAACGCAGCCAGTAGTGTAGGCTCGTGGATTTGTCCATAACCCTGCAAGATCCAATTGCAAGTTAAGAGCAAGTGGGCACCGTAAATCAGCCGGCACCCCGTAAATTTCCGGCGAGATACGGAGTGCCGGTGTTTTGGCCCGCCTAGCACGCCCCGTAAACAGGCCGGCCCGTATCATTTGGATACGGGGCGGGGCAAATCACCCACCCGGACCCGTATAAGTACAGGGTGAGGGTGCGAGTGAGGGTCCAACCCCTCACTCGCAACCCTAGCTCCGCCGCGCCGCCCAACTCCGGCGAGCAATTCCAGCCGCTCCGTTCATGAATCCACGCCGCCGCCGCCATGAGCTGCCGCCGCCAAGCCACAGGCTCCTCCTCCCCAGCCAAGCGCCGCCGCGAGGAGCTCACGCCGAGGAAGCGTGGGTCCTCATCGCAAGCTATCTGGGCGGCAGCCGCCAGTCTAGAAATGGGTCGGTGGCGGGGGCGATGCATGCCGCGCTCGTCGACTTCGCGCCTGGCGGTTGCTACTTCAACATCGACCCGCCGCTGTCGCCGATGACCGGCGACAAATTCGAGAAGTGTCGGGCACAATGGGAGATGGACCGTGCCAATCTCACGGCGTGGCGCTCCAGGCACGCTCCCAACTGGGAGGAGGGGGGCTCGAGCGCCACGGCGGGGACGGCGGCCGCGGCGGAGGAGGCGGAGGAGGGGGAGGATCCCCTCTTCCTGCAGGCGGTCGAGGCCTCCAAGCAGGAGGCCGCCCGGCGAAGCGAGGAGGAGGCGCTCGCCATCGCCGCCGTCGAGGAGATGAAGAAGGCGGAGGCTGCCGCCGCCGCCATCGTCATCGACGATGACTAGGCGACGTCATTGCCGGCTGGCGACAACCTCGCCGACAAGGAGGTCTCCGGCGAGGTTCTTTTGTGCAGTTTTAGATTAGGGTTAGATTAACAAGTCGCGATCTACCGCTAGATCGCGCAATTTTGCCTGTATCTATGATGAATCGAATCCTATCTATGAACAATCTGCTTTTATCTCGCGCGAAATTTAAATTTTAAATATACGGGGCTCGGATACGGGGTCTGCTAGACGGGCAATGAAATCAGTGGGGAATTTCAGAGCAAAATCAAGTACAGGGCCCTGTACTCGAGTTTTACGGGGCAGAAATTTAAGGGGCCTGTTAGACATGCTCTAACGACCTCAGAAATAAAAGTAAAGGAACAGAGGAGCATGTGTAACCAATTGGCTTGAGCTAGTATGGCAGTATAGGTATAGACCTCTTTGTCTAGCAAGTATAGTACTTCTGTTTGTCCTGTTCTAAAGTTCTTTCACACCATAGCTACATACAGACTAAGGAAAAACAAAATAAAAGTCCTGAGGCAAGGGCAGCAAGATTATTACAAGGAGGACAAACTGAAGATTGCAACTGACTTTTTTAAAGAACTTTTTTCAGAAGATAGGGAATGGGAACCTTGCATTGACATACCACACCTATATAGCCAACAATCAATTGCTCTACAGAGCCTAGCTGAGCCTAGCATTGGAGAACCCTGCTCAATGGGATGTTTTAGGAATCCCATTGATTCCTAAATCAGATTGAATTCAAGTTAATTGGGACAAAGTTATTCTTTTGGTAGTTTATTTTTAAGCCAGTATAATTAGCAAAGGCATCCAGAAGTACCTTTGCAACTTCTGCTTGCTGAATACGACACCCTGCTGATTCTGAATGGTTCGATTCAGGGGAGAGAACTACTAGGTGTATACCTGGTTTTGTCCAACAAACTACTAGGTGTATACCTGGTTCAGGGGAGAGAACATCGTTTTGCCATGACAACTGGTTAGGAGTGGGCCGGCTGGACCATGCTCTGCCGGTTTTGTACTCCTTCGCAGAGGACCAACATTGCACTGTCGAGTCACAGAAATTAAATGGGAGCTGGAACCTGAAGCTGCTGCAACCGCTCTCTCTCTCACAGCAGAACAGCAGCTCCAAATTCTCATGTCAGAGCTGCTGAATCATCAGGCTGCTGCGCAAACCGACCATGACACAAGGCTGTTGGTTAATGTCGACAAAGCCACGACGACGAGGGACTTCTATCGGCTGTTCGTAGACCGTGGAATGCGATGCGCTCCGGCCAAATGGATTTGGCGAGCGGTTATCCCACACAGGCTGACAGGCATAAGATCTTTCTGTGGTTGGCATTCAGGCGTCGTCTAAACACAAAAGACAACATGGTCAACAAGAAATGGTGCACTGCTGGAGGCTGTGACCAATGCCCGGCACTTGAGAGCTTTGTACACATTGCCTTACACTGCCGGCATGCAGCCTGGGTGTGGGAAAAGCTCCACATAACACATTATGCAGCTAAATCCAATGATCTACAAGATTTCATGGAGCTTGGTCTGAAAGGCAGAGATAATAAGACGTGGCTGGTACTAATGGCGGCATGCTTTCTTGAGCTGTGGAACGCCAGAAACAACAGGGTTTTCAATAACAGAAGCATCACAAAACAAGTGCTATTCAACAACATCGCGAAAACACTGGATCTTTGGGCCACGAGATCTACAAAGCTGGTGCCTACTTTGAGTGAGTGGAAACACAAGTTTCTACCTAGCTAGAAGACAGTGGAGGGCAAAGGGCGCTACTGAAACCTCTCCTCTCTGAACGATCAGTGTGTTTGGACCCTAACAGATTTATACGAAATAGCCAGGCATAACAGAATCCTAGATGGATGTGAATAACCTGTTGATCGCTTAGATGAAGCTCTGGGGCGTGTCGGAGACGAAGAGGACGAAAATCCCTGCTGCTGCTGTTCTTCAGCCTAGAGGCGAAAGGCCGGAATGGTTTTGAGAATGTGGTCACTCCCCACGGATACTAATAAGGGTAATGATCACAGCCATCATTTGTTAATTACACCCAGCTTTGACAATAAACCGTGTTTTCAAAGTGTTGGGAGAATAAACTCAGAATGGAAAAGGTGTCTAGAATGTGCAAGTGCAGGTTTTGCATTCCTAGAAGTAATACTAAGAAGAGCCGGATACAACCTGCAAACTGGGAAATCTGGTCTTGAGGGCGGTGAACTATGAACAAAAGCGATTACTAGTTACTAAGCAGTAGCACTTACGGAACCCGGTGTCAAGTGAGATCCAAATGGCAAAGTCCCTACTTATAGTTCATTTGGCTTTGGCGGGACCCTGCTTGCATTCCTAACTATGGTTTACAAACTTTCGGTGAATGCATTTTGTTGCTAATCTTATGCCTCAGCCCTCATGGCAGAAAGCAGTTCTTGTGCCGGACGTTTCTTCCATACTAAATGGCGACTATGTTTTCAGCCTAATGTGGCATGGGGAGGACGAACGGCCCCCACGCCAGCTTACTCACCGAGTTCAGCGTACAAGGCCTTCTTTGTGGGTCTGGAGCTCTTCCGGAATGCTATATGCCGCCACCTGGCAGCTCAATAGGAATGCGCATCCCTATTGAGGCCGGCCCAGTTTGCTTTAGCTTTTTGTTTTATTTTCTCTTGTTCATTTTATCTGTTTTTTAATTTCTTTTTCTTTTTTGTGTTTTCTTTTCTATTTTATTTTTGTTTACTTTTTTAGAAAAAAATATTATTTTTCAAAATAATACTCCTTCATTCCGGTTTATAAGGCAAATACGTATTTTAAGAAAATAGTTTAACCATAAATTTAGTCAATAATATATAAATCATATGTCACAAAAATTATATCGTTGGAAGCGTATTTTAAATATGAATCTAATGGTATAATTTTTGTTAAATATAGTTTGTATTTTATTGGCTAAATTTATGGTCAAACTATTTTCTTGAAGTACGTATTTGCCTTATAAACCGGAATGGAGGTAGTATGTTTTTGAAATTGGTTTATTATTAATTTTTTCATGATTTACTGATTTTGTTTCATGAATTTTGGTTCATATAATTGTTGAAATTGGTTCATGATTTTTGAATTTTAGTTAATGATTTTTTTGAAAAATCTGCACAAAAATGTTTGCAGTTTCTAGAATTATTATTATAGAACTATTCAGAGTTTAAAATAAAATGCAGAAAAAGAAACAAAAAAATAGAAAAGAAAATTCAACTAGCCGGCCAGTTGGCCACACCCTGCGTGAGGGGAATGTGCCGCTTGAAGCGGGATATATCACCTCCAGGAGCTCTTCCCCTGCGGTCAGACTATTTGAGAAGGAAGGATGTTTCGATAGGCTAGAGAGAGAGAAAAAGTGTGTGTGTGTGTGTCTGTGATCCATGGATCCACATTTCGTTGTTGGCCATGCAATGACGGCGTCTTTGGACTACGGACCGCAGCCCCCAGCCTACGTCACGACTTGACTAGCAAACGTTTGGTAGGATGGCTCAGGGTCAGGCAGGCCCTGTGGAGGAGAAGTTGGGCTGATTGCTTGCCTGACCGAATCAAAGCAAGAGTTGGTTGCTCCTGAATCGTGAAGAAAAGATCAAACTCCATAGAAGTTTTTGAAAAATAGACCCTGGCATAGCGTTTCCTTCACTGATGATTGCATTTGCAAACAATCTCAATATGAGTTCGCTCTGATCATAAAAATGAGGAGTTCCTTCTAAACGAAAGAGAAAAGACAGTCGGTGGAGTCCCGTTGGGCAGCCTCCGCAGCACGCGTGGAGATGGCAATGTAGGGAGAGGCGTGTTCAAACTAGTAGTAAAGCACCCGTTGCTTCAACCGATTAATGGCAGCGGAGGTGTGCCACTCGTCGGCGGCCGATGTTGGAGACATGTTACAACTTACAATCTTGGCACCTACACTTCCTTTAGTTGACGCGCCTACATATTCTCCATCCCTCTCGTTCTCCGTCTCTCTACATTGTCGGCGCAGGAGGGAGGATTGCGTCAACAGCGGCGGTGCATGGATGAGCAGTGGCGGGATGGTTCCACTTCTTTTTGGGCGCCTACCATCCCAAACGCAACCAGATCCATACCCTGCTCCCACTCGAAGTCATGTCGTGTTCTTCATTGGCCTCCAAGGAACTCGATTTTATCACTTCCTTCCATGATCGTGGCGAACCTGAAGAGCTAACATTCTCAACAAATGCTCAATAATGATTTTGATCCATATTACTATTGTTCAGGGTGTTGGTTTTGGCTTTGATCTTGTGATTTTGACGGTTGCCGTTCATAAGATGGGAGCAGATAGGAACGATGGTGCTGCTCGGTTCAGATTCTGGTGCTGCCGTATCTGCTCCTGCGCACCTCTGTCAGTAATTTCCAGACCAATAATATGTATCATCTGCATTACTGATTTTCATTGTTATTACATTGTTCATATTTCTGAAACTATCAGAGTTACATACTTGACATTAAACAAAAAAGGGCAGATCACAAATATCAGGTCCGGAATTTTACCCTTTAGGATTGCAAGGTGGTCGGTGCCTTTGGGCCACACTCCTGATATGATTCAGCGATCTAAGGGGTTTAGTGTCAATCGGCAAGATATTTGTCGATACAGATAGAGCAAGAAGGTGGCGAACATAACTCTTAGTGTCAATCGGTAAGATATTTGTCGATACAGATAGAACAAAAAGGGGCAATTTGGACGAAAATAACCTATAAAAATAACAAATTCACGGAATGAACTCTGGCCAAAGAAATTTACTGCACCAACCCTTTTTGCAACGCCATACGAGATGGCGCCGCACCCTGAAGAGCGGCGCCATGAGGCCTGGCGCCGCGCACCTGCCAGCGTGGCTCGTCCGTGGCATCGTGGGCCCCGGTCCCACTAGTGCGGCGCCTTGCCGTGTGGCGCCGCACTATATAGTGCAGCGCCAGCGCGCTTGGCGCCGCACATTAGGTTTTGTACCAGCGCGGCACCATCCCTTCCCGACCCAGCCTCATTCTTTCTCCCCATAGGAAGCTGCGGCGGCGGCGGCTCTTCTCCCCCCTCCACATCCTCCCTCCTAGTGCCCAAATCGGAAGCCTCTCTTCGTGGTGTTCGATCCCCCTAAGTGCCTTGAGGTATTCTTCCCCTTCTTTGATTTCACCCATCAATTTCTTGTTTTGCTCCATATCTTGCAAACCCTAGGTTGTCTTGTAAGATGCATGGTAGAATGTTGTTGCATTGGCATAGGGGTTGGGTATTGTGTTAATGTTAGCATGGGTATCTATTGAGTATGTTGATCATGGTATTGTTGTTGTGATTATCTTAGGCATGGCAAGAATTGTTCATGTTCACCATGTAGACAAGGATGCTTTTTTGAGAGGTAACATAGAACCGGACCCAGACGAGCTCGATTTGGTGTTTGAGCGTACTCCAACCTATGCCAAGGTCTTGGAGCAATTGAGGATTGAATTGAAATGGATGGACCCAAAGGATGATGTTGAGTTGGAGGGAAGACATAATGTTGGCTTGGGAATGCATGTTTGTTGGAAGACCATGTGTATCTTCTCTGAGACCCGTTGGCTTGCATACAAGGAGGTGGTGGCCGAATCACTAGACCAGGCTCTTGAGCTATTTGCCACCAAGAAAGTTGGTAGTTCATTGTCTTTAGACTTGAACCGTATGACATCCCCATTGCGTACTATGAGTCCTCCACCCGTAGACCAAGATCTAAGCCGTGAACCTCCCTTGACCCAAACATTGAGCCCGATTTCAAGACATCAAGACGAAGTTATGGAAGAGGACAATGATGATTGTGGGGGTGAAGATGACAATGATGATGTTTAACTTCACGACAACAATGTTGGAGATTTGGAAAAATATATCACGCAAGATGACATGGACCGTGACCTCCCATATTCTCGAGTCTATGCATCGGACTCGGATGATGATGGTCCCGAAGAAGAAGTTGACGAGGAGGGTTTCACGACTAGAGAGGCCGAAATCCACGATACCGTATTGGGCCGGGACCATCGGGTGCCTTTGTTTCGTGATCTTAGTCTCGCGGATGAAGCCACAGTTGATGGTGGCAAGGGCATAGTGCTTGGACCAAGGACAAGTTCTTACCGGGATGGCAATAAAGTGAATAGTGGCTTTTGCAAAGGATCAAGGTTCAAGACCTTATTGGAATTTAAGCAATGGAAAAAGGACTTCTCGGTGAAGCATCATCGTCCTTACACGGTCGTGCACTCGTACATCAAGAAGCGTTACATGGTGAAGTGCGAGGAGGAAGGATGTCCTTGGATTATGCGTGCAAGACCATTCAAGGGAGGTCCCGATTGGCACATATCTAGTTGCGTATCAACTCACATGTGCCGAGGCCCGGTGGTGGATGGCGAGGATGCAAAGAACAATCACCGGCAACTCACCTCCGAGTTCCTCGCTTATAGGCTATCCAATGTCATCGCGTCATTTCCAATAATGACCATTAAGATGGTCATGGAGCTTGTGAAAGCCCTCTTTCACTACGAGGTGAAGTACGGGAAGGCGTGGAAGGCTAAGCAAGCCGCATTCAAGATGTTGTACGGTGATTGGGAGGAATCTTATAACCGAATCCCAAGGTTGTTGTTAGCGATGGCCAATGCTAACCCGGGCATGGTTCATGTGGTTGAACTTTATGGGAACAAGACAAGGATTGTAAATGGAAAAATCGTGCGAGTTTTTGGCCATGCATTTTGGGGTTTCAAGCAATGTGTCCGGGATTTTGAACATTGTAGGCCGATCATCTCCGTTGATGGCACCTTTATGACCGGACAATTCAAAGGCACTATCTTGATTGCAATAGCCAATGATGCCAACAACCGGTTGATTCCTTTGGCGTTTGCTATGGTGGAGGCAAAAAGCAATGATAATTGGGAGTGGTTCTTCTATCTTTTGAGAACCAAGATATTAACCCCTCAAAGGGAAATATGTGTCATCTCTGACCATCATCAAGGAATTCTCAATGCGGTGATGATTGATATTCCTGGCCATGCTCCGTTGCACAATCGTTGGTGCATGAGACACTTTTGTGCAAAATTCTGTAGGTCATGCAAGAGCAAGGATTTGTGTGATGATCTACAAGATTGTTGCCTCGCTTTCATGGAACGTTGTTTCTCTAACTTGTACAACAAATTGCTAGCCCACAAAGAACTCAATGCGGGTGGCCGCGAGTTTCTCAATAGGAACACTGAACATATGGGAAAGTGGGCACGAGCTTTTGATGACGGTGGCCGGAGGTACGGCCAAATGACAAGCAACATGGCAGAGGCATTTAACAAGTTGCTCAAAGGTGTCTGTGCATTGCCCGTCACGGCAAAAGTCCGATATGCATTCGACATGATGAATGAGTATTTTCTGAAATACTCACATGAAACGGACCGTCATATTGCGGGGGACAACAAGAACAAGTACAAATACAAGTACCCACCTAAGGTTGATGATTGGATGCAATTTCAGACAAGGAAAGCGGATTCCCAAGTTGTCATGGTATATGACAATGATGAGCTAATTTACCAAGTTATGAAGCCCGGAGGTACAACGGCTGATGGTGTCCAACACGCAAGACAAAGCACTTTAGGAGCGACATGGACGGATGGGGACGTGGTGGTGGTCGGGAAACAGGCAACGACCAATTCCAAGAGCCTCGTGAGAGAGCCGGTGTGGAACGTGCAATGGTGAAGGGCACAATGCAAGAAAGTGTTCTCAAAGGAAAAGAGCAAAAGGAAATCAAGGAAGTAGTAGCCAACCGAGTGGTAGCCAACCAAGTAGTAGCCAACCAAGAACTAGCCAACAAGCTCCAAGCCAACCAAGTAGTAGCCAACCAAGTGGTAGCCAACCAAGGACTAGCCAACAAGCTCCAAGTCAACCAAGTAGTAGCCAACCAAGGACTAGCCAACAAGCTCCAAGCCAACCAAGTGGTAGCCAACCAAGGACTAGCCAACAAGCTCCAAGCCAACCAAGGACTAGCCAACAAGATCCAAGCCAACCAAGTGGTAGCCAACAAAGGACCAACCAACAAGCTCCAAGCCATAATTTTCTAAGACAACAAGCTTCTAGACAACAAAGAGGTCGACAACTTGGGCTAAGAAGAGGAAGAGGGCGTGGTGGTTTTAATCCTGCTAGTATGATAGGTTACTTAGCAGGACCAAATCCGTATGCTCGTAGGTATGTTCACATTTATGCATATTTTACTATCATTCATGCTTATTGGGTTCAATGTATCCTTTACTAACTTGTACCTTTTATTCTTATAATAGGTATGGCGACTCAACCCAACAAGATCAATGATGGGGAAGGTGTGAGCTACTCGATGGTCTGGGCGAATGCTATGGAGGTGGCGGAGAAGAGGAAGGAAGCCGAGGAAGAGAGGAAGAGGAAGGAAGCTGAGGAAGAGAGGAAGAGAAGAAGAGGAAGGCATTCGAAGAGGTAGTTCAACTTGCTCGTGACTTGGCGAAAAAGAAGGACGAAGAGGACGAGGTGAAGAAGAAGAAGGAAGAGGAAGAGAGGAAGAGAGGAAGAGGAAGAAGAAGAAGGAAGAGGAAGAGAGGAAGAGAGGAAGAGGAAGAAGAAGAAGAAGGAAGAGGAAGAGAGGAAGAGGCAAAAGGAGAAGGAAAAGGAATCGCGAAAGAGGAGGGCCAATGCTAGGCCACCTTGCGCCGACCAAGAGGAAAGGCCAAGGAAGGTGTTTCGTACTTCTGAGGCCCATGGGAAGGAGGTTCCTATTTGTTGGTGTGGAACCGATTGCACTGTTAAGCAGTCCCAAGACTACTATTCCGATAGTTGGGGAATGAAGTTCTTCATGTGTGCCAACTACAGTCGCTCTCCCGAGCGTACCCGCAACCCATACGACACTCCATCGGTATGCTCAAAGCTTTTTAGTTCTTCATGTGTCCCAACTATTCCATCTCATAGACTCTAACATGCACTATTTCTTGTAGTCTCCCCCTCCGGTATGCAAGTACTACACTTGGATAGATCTCGAGCAACCTGAATCCAACAAGGCTATCCAAGAGATTGATTTTGCCATAAAAAGAAGGCGCTACTTCGAAGCGCTGCGTGACGAGGAGATGGCGAAGAAGCGCAAGCAACGTGATGAGGAGCTCTGCAAGAAAGAGGAGGAAGAGAAGCGCCTCGCTAAGGAGGCTCGTGATGCAGAGAGGGAAATGCTGCGTCGAGCGGCGTGGCGTTCCATGGAGGAAGAGGAAGAGAAGAATAGGAAGGGCAAAGGGCCTATGTGACTTTGAGTATGTAACGGGAGTCATGGACTTGTACGTGTCAAGATTTGCTCGTGAACCTCGTGTTATTTCGTGAACCCCTTAAGGGCAAAACACTTGCAGGAACCTTCTGTGTGATTTTGCATGTGTGATGATTTGCCCTCGAAACATTCCCCCCACCCCCCGAAAGATTTTGCATGTGTGATGATTTGCCCTCGAAACTACCCCTTAAAAGCTGCCTGCAGCAGCATCTTCACAGTGCGGCGCCAGGCGCTTTGGCGTTGCACTATGCGACGCCTTGCTGCCTGGCTCCACACATGCGCTTCAACACTTGCAGGAATCTTCTGTTAGCTCTGGAGCACATGTGCGGCGCCAGACGTGGTGGCGTTGCACGGTGCGGCGCCACCAGCGGTCGTGTTGCACCGTGCGGCGTCGTGCAGCCTGGCGCCGCACATGGACTCGAAAATAGACAGAACCTTCTGTCTATTTTCGAGCACTTGTGCGGCGGCGCCACGTAGCCATGCGTCGCACTGTGTGGCGCCTTTCCTTGTGGCGCCGCAGATTGATATTGCCCTTTCCTGGGCCTCTTTGCCTAGCACATAGTTCATGTGTGGTGCCATGCACGATGGCGCCGCGCTTTGCTCATTGTGCTTCTTGGTTTGTCTGCCTGTCTATTTGTTTCCTCACTTTCCTGGATTTAACAAGTTCAAACAACCATTAGCCATTACAACATGCTCAAACAACATGCTCGAACAACCATTATAATTTCAAACAACATGCTCAAACAACCATTACAACATGCTACAAGTTCAAACAACCATTACATATTCACGACACCATTGCAAGTACCAAGTTCAAACAACCATTACAAGTACCAAGTTCACGACACCACATGGTTCAAACAACACCAAAGTTCACGACATGGTTCAACACCAAAGTACCAAGTTCAACATCTACTCTACTTCCCATGGGTGGTCTTCGCTCCTCGGCCCCTTCTCGCGGGCATCTTCCTCCTCCTCCTCGGTTCCTCTTCATCCTCCACTTCTAAACAGTATGGATTCTTGGACTTCTTTGTCTTGGCCGCGGAAGGGTCGGGTGTGTAAGGCTTCTTGGGTTGCCTTGGCTTGAGCATGTAGTCGGACCGCTCGTGGACCTTGTAGCGAGTGTAGTTGCCCAATGTCATCTCGTCGGAGATGCTTTCCTCACCTTGGGGTTGTTAACAAAAGAAGATTGGTAAGGACAAATTCAGGAGAAAGGCAAGGGAGGGTGGGGAATGCAATGGTTGTACTACCTCGGGTGTGTTCGACTCGTCCTAGGATGTGGAGTGATGATCGCTAGAATTGTTACCTTGGGGCGTTTTGGACCGTGATGCGGACGGTGTTGCCACCTCGGGGTCACGACAACCTAGCAAGTTCGACAACCGCCTTAACCGTTGGCCCTTCTTCTTAACGAACTCACAAAACAGACCCTCTCCCTTCTCTTCACGAGGGTATGTGTCCAAAGCGTCCTCGCAGGCATCAGCGAACTTCCTTACCTCCGTGCGATGTCATAGACAAGAAACTAGTAAGTTATCCATGCAAGGTGTGAGAAGCGCCAAGACGGAAAAAAAATATTCGGCACACTTTACCACAAAGTTGACCAAGGTAGCAAACTCGGCTTGTCGCCCTTCTCTAACCATGATGTTGTATTGTTAGGTTGAAAGCTCATCGAACACCAATGGCTCCTCCAAGATTGAATACCGAAATGCCTGTGGGTATATCTCCACCCATGTGTTGTCAATGAACCATGCGATGTAGTTGTTGAAAGCATCCCGACTGAAGGGCCTATACTGTGTGTTCCTTTTGCTTTCTTAGCCTCGATCACACACATCCTAAATTTCTCAAGGTGCTTCCTATGAAGCTTGGGCCAATCCTTCTCCTTCCTCTGCTTCTTCCTATCCAAGCTGCACACAACAACAAGTCCTAGAGCGTTATTTGGCGAATGATAAGTACATCACATGGTAGCAAGGCAGTTAATAGCTTACCTATGGAGCCCTAAGGCTGTGTCCTTACACTCAGGGGGGACAATCTAAAATAACCCAAACTGGGTCATGACACACTATGGCTGGTGATACTCAACAGCCCACATGCACACCATGGGGCAACGCGTTAGCCACAGACGAGATTCTCTGAGGCAAATAGAGTTAAGGCGATAGTCCTCCGGAACACCAAAGCAGTCCCCTCGACTGTATGGCTCCCACGTCACCTGCAGCATACCGCACTCATGTTAGGGTCAAAGATTACAAGTTCAAGACATATAATTGACCGCACCCGAGGAAATTACCTGATCTATGGTGATCATGTCAAACTCGTTGGTGTACCTCTTGTACGCCTCCACTAGGTCCGTTGGCGGTTCGGAGACCACATCCCACTTGTAAGCCCACGTGGGGAGAAGGTAGTCGTTGCTGTTATCAATATAAGGATTGAATGTCAACAATCTCGGCCATCCAATGGGGAAGCGTTCCCAGCTCCACACCGAAAGAAGGAGAAAACAACCACCAATCCCTGAATCGGCGGCGCTTCTAAGACAAGCATCATCCAGCTACAGATGAAGTGAACAACCATTTGGCAAGAACAAATTTTTTTGAGGTAATGCAGAAATATACAACAACATTTGTAAAGAACTCATTACTTTACGGTACAACCAGGCCAACGCCGCAGAACCCCAACTGAGGGTAGAGTCAAAAGTAAGGAGCAACTTGAGCCAATGCCACTGAGCACGATCCCCACTACTGTCAGGAAACAGACTCCTCGTGATAATGTACCACACATACACACGAGTGTATGTCATGATTGTCTCCTCATCGGCATCCTCGAGGAAAATCTTGAAATTCTGGATGATCCAAGTAAAAGTAGCCCCGACAGCGACCCTCAGTCTTTCCCTCTTCGAGTTTATAGCCTCGGGTGGATCCTTCCCTATAAGGTCGACCATCTGCTCACGCCACCCATATGAATCCGAGCTTATGCACGCAGGGTTTCCCTCGATTGGGAGTGCCCGGATCATGCTCATGTCCTGCAAAGTGACCGTAGTCTCACCGGTCCTAAGGTGAAAGGTGTGCGTCTCCGGCCTCCACCGGTCCACAAGCGCGGTGATAGCAGCAGGGTTGAAGGCCGGTGTGGACCGAGTGACCATGTGGATAAAGGGGGGAGTCCTAGCTGCTGGATGTACGGAGTGTACCGCGCATCATAAGGCATCTTGACGGATGGGACCTCATGGTACCTAAGTCGAAGGGGTGAAGCTCCTGCAAACATACAATGACAAAATGTTAGATTTCCATCTAAATAAACATGGCATCTTGTTCGACTTGCATTGAAGTTTTTAGTACATGTATCTTCCCCGACATCTTGTAGGCACGGTGTTAAACATCATAGTGAGCATTGTTTAGAAGGGGGTTTAGAGACATCCTACATATTCAAAACAATAGAGAGAATAAGAACAATTACAAAATGTCCATCTTATAGTTCTAGCATCTAGAATTGCAAGCTAAATCAACCATCTTATAGTTCTAGCTTTTGTCCATCTTATAGATACATCCTACATATTCATCCTACTCTACCTATAGTTCTAGCATCTAGAATTGCAAGCTAAATCAACCAACTAGAGTTCTACCACATAATTGTAAGATAAATCAAAACACCAACTAGAGTTCTACCATATCTCCATCTTACTCTAGCCATATGGAATTGCTAATATGAAAAAGCACCTAACATATACTTCAAAGATAAATGAACCAACTAGAGTTCTACCAAAGAGTACTATGCCATATCTAAACCTAAATATCAAATAAGCATTGCAATGATTCATCTCAATCTCTAAATCTAATTGAACCTAGGGTTTCACCGAAATTTGAACAAAAGGGGAAATTAGCAAGAATTTTTTGGACAAATAGCAAGGGATTTGAGAGGAGATACCCGGGGGAGGTATTGGGAGCAAGATCCTTGGACAAATCTAGCAAATCTTGTGTTTTTTGGAGAGGGGAATCACCGGGGCCGAGAAACCCTAGCCGCCATGCGCTCCTCTGTGGCTGAGAGGAATGAGATGGGTGCAGGGAGTCAAGGCTGGCTGGTACAAGACCTAATATCGGCGTAAGCAAGGCTACACTACAAAGTCTTGGCGCCACGGCAAGCGCCACTAGCGGGACCGGGGCCTACAAGGCCACGGGCGAGCCACGCTGGCAGGTGCGCGGCGCCAGGCCTCATGGCGCCGCTCTTCAGGGTGCGGCGCCAGCTCGTATGGCATTGCAAAAAGGGTTAGTACAGTAAATTTCTTTTGGCCAGAGTTCATTCCGTGAATTTGTTATTTTTATGGGTTATTTTTGTCCAAATCTTTAAAAAAAGGTGGCTAACATAACTCGCTTATGTTACTTGCCAACGGTTGTTGCTGCCGACATGAAACTCGTGGTAAAAGATATGTTTATGTTGGAAATACACGCTAATTTAGATAAATCTAATTTACTTATTTAGGGACAAAAGAAGTATTCCCTCCAAATAATACAACACTTACGTGCGTTCTGTTATGGGAAACACTTACGGGCTGTAACATCCCAGCATTTGAGCTTAGAAATAAGCTGAACCCAGATGTGTGCATTGCATTCATGCATAGAAAATTCGAAGAATTTTCGCGCTTTTAAACAAAACTTGTCAAAATAATTGAAGCTTCTCTCAACTTGATGGAATTGAAGTAGATCATCAAGTTGACTATGATAAGTTTCAATATGACCTTTGCTAAAACCTTATTTGGGTAAACATGATTTGATCTAAGTGTAGATCAGATATAATAAAATGTTACTCATAATACATTGTTTAAATGATTAATATATGATCCTTAAGGGATCCTATCATAATATTCAGCACAACAACTCATAAATGCCAAGTTAAGATTACAACTAAAGTAATCTAAATGTAATGACTAATCCTGACCTATCTTATTCTTATATATTCTTACTATGATTATCATAGTAATACCTAACTTTAACTCTTTAATGAGTTTGAGTTTGAAAAAAATAAGTCAAGATCATTCACCATATATCTTTCTTTCCATCTCAATCTTTATGGAACCTATCTTAATATCTGTTGTTCATCAATGATTGAGTAATCAACCATTGATTCACAAATTCTTTAACTATCAATACTTGATCTAATATTTCTTGATCTTATCATAGCATCTACTTAAATATTTTAAAGAGGGCATAGTCCATGAATAACAGCCTTAATCCAATTAAAAATATTAAGAAGATAATTCCAATACAATTGTAAGGATGTATTGATAAAGCCTTGCTTAGCCAACTAAAAATCTAAGTTATAAATGATTAAAGGATTAAAATGATCATATCTTGCTCACCAAGATTGAATACTTATATCAAGTATAAGTGACATTGGTGGGTAGAAATTGATTCAAACCCTAGTATAGGTAAGTTATCCTAGAGTAGTTATTATAGGTCATATTAATGTAATGAGAGGTTGGAGTATGAGTTACTAGAGTAAATATAAGACAGTATGATTCAATTAAAGCAAGTATAGCATAGAGTTATGGAAGTAGTGTTATTCATCCTAAAGGATGGTAAGCTTTGGAGTAAGATAGTTGGATGTATACATCTAATGAAGATATGTTAGTGATAGATGATTAAGGAAGATTATGAGTGGAGTTGAAAGAACTACTTGTTGGATTGAAGATTATCAACAGTAGAGTAGTGAATATAACCAAGCAAGGTTATGAGAAAACTATGAAATGCTTTAGTATCAAACTCATTGTATTAATCCATGAGTTTAGAAGAATGATAGGTGGATAAGAATATTTTTATGAGTAAAGCTCATCATACTAACCATGATGATGGATAGGAAGAAGTATTATATCTAGGAAAGGAATTCCTTAATTAGAAATCCGGGATTGTGAATTATGGAAAATAGACATTCTTGGTAAACAACCAACCCTAAATATTAAATCAAACATAATATCCATTTCAGGTTATTGATCCATCATTTTATGTCTATATCACTTTATAGGAATATTTTCCTATAGCAAATCACATAAGCATATCCCTATCAATTCCAACCATCATAATTATATGTGCTTAAGAGTATCTTTACCAATTCCTTTCTATAAAACATTCTGGATATAACTTTCTATTATAAAAGGTGATGTCATCAAATACCACAAACAGAAGACAATATGCTTAGTTATTAAATCTTTTCTCACATCAATAAAGTAATATAAGTAAACCGAGGTCCCTAAACTCTAGGGTAAACATTTACAATTCAAACCTTAAACTTCTATGTTCATCATAATAGAACATATACATTGTCATTTCCTAAGTTAATGGAAGTAATATTAACCACATTAATTTCTTTTGTATAACATACATCAAGTGACGATATAGGATCATTATACATATAAAAATTTCTATTCAAACTATGAGCCAACTAGAGTTAAGTTTTATAAACAAATAAGAAAATATCATATAATAAAGCCATGGTTTAGTATAGAAAGAAAATTAATAATAAGGGTTTCTACATAATATAAAAGGGGTTCTAATAGAACATAAATAAAGAAATAATACCACTATATGACAAACTCATAGAAGAACCTTAATATACTTTATTAATGCTGCAATCACTCAGCAAACCAATTCTATAAAGAGAATTCAAATCAAATAAGTAAAAATTCAAATCTAAAAGTAAAACGGAAAATATAAAAAGGGAAACAAATAAAAAAGCATTACCTGGCCGTGGCCCAACGCCTCTTTGCTTACATGTCGCCCAGGTGCAGCCCACAAAGGCCCAATAACAAGCCCAGCTCGTTCTCGTCTCTGGCTGATAGGTGGGACCGAAGAGGGACTGCGGGTTGAGAGGAAAGAAACGCTAGGGGGTTTTCTACAAGATCGACTTCGTTGCTCACCTCGCCATCGAAGCATGTTGGCGAACTCGTCGTCGATCGACCGCCGCGCTACGATGCGTGCCGCCGTCCCTGGGAGGAGTAGATAAGATCGCCGCGTCCTCCTCTATCCTCTCATACCAGTCTCATCTTCAATCTCGCTCTCCAGACCCACCTTTCTTCTTCACCGAAAACCCTAGCTCGGAGGTGAGCCGGTGCCGGCAATTCCGTGCTCACCTCGGCCAAATAAGACCACGGTGGAGACCGCCGTGCTTCTCTTGTTCGTTTGCCCCAACTTGCACTTGCGGAGAGGCGTGAATCGACCCAATCGCACCCTCGGTTCCTGACGCTGTTCGTCGACCTCACCGTCGTCTCCGACATCGCCTCGCCGAATCAACCACACCATCGCGTTCCTGGTGAGTCACTGAGTCTCCTCGCATGCGTATGTGCTTTGTTTGCTTCCTAAATCCACACCACCATGATCAATCGCAAGCACCGCCGCCTGAGCTCGTCACCGGTTGCTCTCCGATGACCAAAAACCAGCGGCGCCACCACTATCCTATTCGCCTTGTTGTTCTGGTTCGAACAAGCCCCTGCACACCCGCTCACTCGCACGCTATTTCCCTCCTCGCCGTCGTCTTCCATGCCACCGACGAGGTGACGTCAGGGTGAGATCACCCCTGGCCACGTCAACGTGTTTGACCAGTCTTTGTCTCGCATGGCTGATGACATGGCCTAGGGCCCATATGTCATTGTCTGGGAGTAGAGACAGCGTCGGTAACAAATACATTTACTAACCTGAGAGCTGAGTGGACACTGGCCCACTGGTCAGTGACTAGGGCTAGGTGTGGGTGCGGTGTAAAAAGTTAGTTCATGTTTAAGAAATAAATAAAATGGTATAAGCTCAATTATTAATATTCCAGAAATCAAATAAATGATTAAATCTTGTTTAATTAATAACTTTTGATTTATAAATCAGAAAAATGTGTATAATATATGAAACTTTGGAGAAAAATAAAATCTACAACTTAAAATTATTATCAAAGATTATTATGATGATTATTTAAATAAATATTATTTAATAAAGGTTTTATAAGTAATAACACTTTGATAATTCATATTTTAATAAATGTTAAGAATATAAATAAATACCAAAAATATTGGAAAAATAAAAACAATATTTTGAAAACCATAATCATGTATTATTATTTCACTTAATTAAATATTTATTATTAAGTAATTATAAAGTAATAATTGTAAAAATCATATCTTATTATTTATAAATCATAAAAATAAATATAATATACCAAAATGATCACAAAAATAATATCTACATGTTAAAAATATAATATTCCACTTTTGAGTTAAATAAAAATTCAAATATTTTAATAACTCAAATTTAAACTTGTTTACTTAGTTTAAAATTCATACAAGGGTAAATAAAATTTGTTAATATTTCTAAAATTAGTCAATCAAGTCTAATAAATAAGTATTAGTCTTGAATATTACTAATAAGTCATAATGATTCAAAACATTAGAAATACTATTATATTGAATTATCCTTCTACTATATGAATAAATTATATTTTAAAAAAGATCTTTAATAATTATAAAATCTTCAAGAATGATATATCAATCAAATACAACTTTATAATAGACTAAATCCAAAGATAATTCATGAGTAGTCACTAGTAGTAGTTATTTATCCACAAACCATAATCATACCTTTATAAGGAAATAAGAAATCTTGTTCCACCACAAAATTAAGAGACCACTACTTAAATAAAAGAATAACCATTCCTAAGTAACCTTAAGGCAACATTACCAAGTACACCAGGTACAAAGGTTATAAGCATTATACTTTCAAACTATCTTTGTTTTAAATTTAACTTTAGTCTACAAGAATCTAAATATAACACTATAAACATTGTTATATGTTTTATAGTTAACTTTGGTCTGAACTAGTTAAGTTATAAAGCATCTCAAGCCCAAACTATTCAAGCAAACACAAGTAACATCAACCACCACTAACTAACCACAAAGATTGTTTAAACCTTAAAAAAGGAATCTTTTCTTCAAAAGTTATTCGTTTTGCCACTTTAAACCAGAACTCTTATTTAAGCAATCTTAAGTAGCATTTCACAATTAAGTGTGTCTCATTATTTTATTATAGTGTAACTACGTAGTGCTTCACACACACTCACAAGCCCTAATAAGAAGCACAAGTATAAAACTCATCTAAAAGTACAACACATTTCAAAGACATCATTTCTGGTATCTAAACCCTAGAACAACGTTATTCCCGGAATTCGCGTTTATAACATGCATCACATTACTTATGCATAAGAGCATATTTCTTCTTTAAACAGTAGTCCTTACCGGACCAATGATGATGATTTCAGATTTTGGATCTTATACTGACTCGAAGACCGTGAGTGCATAATCTTGCAATCACAAAAGGCAAGTTCACACTTGCTCATGTCCTTTGTTTATTTTCTGTAAAGTATTTTATAAATCCAGTGTTGTCATCACCTGCATATGAAAAAGGTCAGAAAACACTATTTTCGATAATAATGTAAGCTACTGGTTACTGATCCAGGGTGATCAGCTAATCTAGTAAATCTGACAGTTGGAATACCACTGTTCAGAACTATATCACCTAGGACTTAACAACCAATGTCGCCAGTGATTCTTGCGTTGTATATTACGCGTTAACCATGAGATTTGGAATGGGACGGAGAAGTCATCTGTATCTTCTTTCTCTCGCATGAAGCCGGATGTGCAGGTCATGGCTGTTATCCTCGTAGTGTGCATATTAATTGGTAATTCGTAGAGGATATGCAGCATATGGGTAGGAACCCTCAATGTCCCACGATAGTTCTGGCATCTAACGGTTTGTACAAACCATTGCCGTAATTCTTTATGTGGGCATGGTGTATACCAAGGAGGCATGCGAGGTCGCGAAGGGGGCCGTGATTGGCTTGGATCATCTTCTGGGCCCCACATCATGGAATTGTGGATGTGAATAAGTTGCCCGGTTGTGCAACAAAGAGTTGATATCTTGTGGGTAAAGTAACGCACCTCTGCAGAGTGTAAGAACTGTAACTTGTTACTCCCTGTTCAGGGAAGGAGCTGCGAATGCGGCGGGAAAGGAACTCCATGAAAGTTCTGGTAAACCCGTGAAGGTTGATGGACATAACTTTTTAGAATAAAAGCAACCTTTGAAGAAATGTTTATGAAAACTTGTATTGCCTACGACCTATGGTCTGTGGATATAGATATAGTGCACCAAACACTCCTGTTCTAGTGAACTTGCTGAGTACGCTCGTACTCAACGTATCTTCTTAACCCTTGCTAGATTCTGAAGCCGGTACAAACAACATCTATATCAAGTTATGCTCCAGAAATCATCATCCAAAGCTAAAGATCTTTAATGCAGATAAGGAAGTTAACATATACATCAACTCAAGTGAAGACGAAGTTACTGGTTAGATAGAAATATAATCTCTAGCCAAGAACCTAATTCTGTAGAGTATTGCAATAGCAGCAATGCCAACCCCTTAGTTAAAATACTAGTCTTAATAGTATAATAGTTCTTGCGTTGTTTATCTTTGATTCTTCTCCGTAAGAAGTTCTTTCTCTCTCTTTAACCTAGAGTGTTCTCTGGATCTTGTGTAAAGAGTGAGTTGTAACCTTTAGCCATGTATTGGACTCGATGTGTTTCTTTGTGCCATTCTGAGGGATGTAATACTAGTGAACGGTGTTTCATTGGTGTTATGTCAGCGACTATAGTATACTACATCATGCAGTGGTATGCTCGGTCACCGCACGGGCTGAGGTGGAACAAATTGGTTGGTTAAAATCCTGCACCTATCCGTGAATTCAGGGACGTGAACACTACGGTTTCTCTCCACGAAATCCCGTAAGCGTGATCCCGTAAAAATCAACCTGTAGAAGTAGTTCGTCTCTCATTCCCTCCATCCTAAAATAAGTGACTTGAGGACATCTAACCGATCCTCTAAAGTTTAAAGGAGTAAACGGATGAGTAAATCTTAGAGGAGTAAAAGTACTCCTCTAAAGGTCAGCGGTTTCTAACCGAACCCTTAAACTTAGAGAAGTAAAACTATTTTTGTCTAAAAATCAAACCATTGATAGCCAAACATTTGGCACAATTCACCTACAATCAAATAAAATATTTAATGAATAATAAATTCAAAGCCAAACATATGGTAGGGTTCAAATTCAACGAAACATGAGACTAGTTCAAATACAACTAGGTAGCACCATGGAGAGTCTAGTGATGCTCAACAAGGTCTTGCTGCAGCTGTTCATGCACGACAAGGTCCAAGAGGTACTCCCTCAACCTCTTCATCTACACAACTTGGGCTAAAAATTATCACCTTGCTATTCGGTCGAACACCTCACGGGGGGAGGAGGTGACGAGGTTGGCCGGGCGGTCGTCGGGTAGGGTAGAGGAGGCGTCTAGGGAGACGGAGGCTGCCTTCTACCGCCTTCCTAGACTCTGACGGCTCGGAGGTGCAATGAATCGAGGCTGGTGGAGCCCGATTTGCTCCCAATCGGAGCGGCGGCCGGCGAAAACAATCTTACCCCGTCGATTCCGACCACGGCTAGAGGCGGCGAGCGAGGGAGAGGTGGGCGGTGAAGAGCGGCAGGCAGGTATGGCAGCTGGCGGAATGGGTCTTGCTGGGCGGGAGTTTTTCTTAGAAGTGGTGGCTGAGAAGTAAATTTAGGAGTCTCCAATGAGTAAAAATATACTCCCCTAACCGTTTTGGGGATCGGTTAGGTGCCGAGTGTGGGTTTTTTACCACCCGGGGGCTTTGCCCCCCCCCCCCCCCCCCTACGTACTGTCCGATTTTGGGCTAGGGATCTGTACTGGGTGTCTTGCAGCTTGTGGTTAAGAAAATGTTAGTACAATTAGATGCTAATTTCGTGTCGACCCGGGCAGGAACACGAGTGAAAATGCGTGGCAGCTGTTGGTAGTGACACAACTGTTTGCAGTATACAGACTAGTGTTTACGAAACAAAGTTGTCTAAAAAAAGTTTACATGCGGTCAGTTGGCTTCGTGATTTTTGTTTTCAGTTTGCTTCACGATTTTGGTTTCGTGAAAATACCTGCTAGACAAAACAAAGATATCGACTTTACATGCGGTCAGTTCGTTTCACGATTTTTGTTTTTAGTTTGCTTCGCGATTTTGGTTCCATGGAACCAACAGCTATAGAAAACAAAGTTGTTAACTACTAAGGGCTTGTTTGATTCATAGAAATTATATACGATTTGAATCCTATAGAAAATTTTCTTATGTTATTGTTTGATTCATAGGAACATATTCTATAGGAATTAATCCTATAAAAATCTTGTAGTGCAATTCTTATAGGAAAGAAACATTAGATCATAGCTCATGAAAAAATTTCTTTGCTACATCAAACAAAATTCTTATTCCCAAGTTGGCATGACATCTCAATCCTATGTTTTTCCTATTACTATACTTTTTCTATCTTATAAATCAAACAAGCTCCAAATGTATGCGAGTACTAAATGCACATGCTTGATGGCTATCTTTTTTCTACTGACATACGCACTGTATGCATACGAGTATTAAATGCATCTGGGCTATTTTTCCTCCGTGGTTCTTGCAGAGTCTATTTGACACACATAGACTGTTTATTTCGTATCACCATGTTCTTCGTGATTTTGTGTTACTTTTTGCATGTCTAGTATATACCTACTATAATTTATTTCACATATTATTTTTAGGGATGTAATCATTTCCTAAGTTACTTAAATAACATGAAACAATGTGAAAATAATTCTATTTTTTCACACGAAAGTGATTTGAACTCTGAATTAATTCGGATTATGATTAAAGTTTTTGTTAGTATGCTATATTATCAGACTGTGCATGTAAAATATCGGATCAACAGGAATATGGAGTATCTAATTCGTCGGGGTATTGTTGTCTTAAAAAGTCCTGTCTTAAGAGGATCCCGCGTATTAGCTATTCTTGTTGTGTGTTTCGACTGTTCCCCAATTATATATTGAAAAGTCATGCTATGTGTGGTCAGAGTCAGAGTCAGACTGTCTTCTTAGTTGCCGTAACACACTGCATACCCTGTCAGCCAATAAATTATCAGATTGTTATCCAGCTTATAGACACCCTTAGCTAGTACTATTAGCATAGTGGCTGACTGAATGTAGATGGGCAATCGAGCGGCTCCCAAAGGAGGGGCAAAGCCACGGTGGGGCAAGGGCCTATTTCCGTTAGGTGCCGCGCTCCAGTTTTTTACTCCTCTAACCGACATTTATTTTAGAGCAGAAGAAAATATATAATTTTCTTTAATGTTTCGCACTTATTATAACCAATGTATGGATACAATCGTATTAATTTTGACTTTCATATTCCATGTGTCCATATATTTCAGGAAATTCATATATCGTCGTATAAATAGACAGACACGACAACACATGTCGTAGAAGTGTTCAAGTGTAAGATCAAATATGAAATGTTCGTTGTTTGAAATTTTGTTTGTCAACTCTAAGAGATGCAACTAAGGGATGCAAATGAAAATCCAAATGCGCACAAACAATACTATTCTCTATGATATTTTTTGAGCATGTGCAATAGTTTTCTCCACTGTCTATATTAATAATTTACAATAAACACTATGTACAAGGCTAATGCTAGAACTAGCGACTGGTAGTTATTACAAGGCTAATGCTACTACCTCCTTCACAGTTTGCAGGGCGCTCTATAAAAATCTCACGGACCTAGGCGTGAACGTATTGACTGAAAATTATGCCTATCAGTGAGCGGTTAAGGTGCATGCAGTGGTGGGAGACCGTTGCATGTATAGAAAGTTGGGAGAAAAGCTGCCACATTAATCAATAATTAATGCTTACGCGCCTAGAAACGTTGTAGTTTTGAAAAAACTCAAATTTAATTAGACGCCCTGCAAACCGTGAAAGAGGGAGTAGAACTAGTGACTAGTAGTTATTACAAGGCTGCAAGCCACTAAACTAATTAAGGAAGTTAGGCCGAACGGAGATTTGGTCCACATGGGCACCAGTCATCCCATTTTTTAAAAAAATATCAAAAATCATATTTTTGAGTTTTAAAAAATTCTAAAAACAAATCAGGATGTAGTTTGTGATTTATATCACAAACGTGCAAAATCTCAATTAGAAATGTGTATTTTAAGCTACACAAAACTGATAAAATTATACTCCCTCCATTTCAAAATATAAGATGTTTTAGATTTGTGGAAAAAAATCTACACTTCTTTTAGTGTGTAGATTCACTTCAAACCTAGGTGAACCTACATACTAAGACTTGTCTAGATACATTGGCTTCACAAAGCTAAAACATCTTATATTTTAAAACGAAGGGAGTAGATCTATAGTATAGTGATTTCAAATCATAATAGATATCACGCTTTGTCATTTTTGTGTAGCCTGCAATACAAAACATTTTGAATTGAGATTTTACATGTTTGTGAGATACATCATTAGCAACTTTTAGAATTTTGTTTCAATTTTTTTTAACTTATAAGTATACTTTTATTTTAATTTTTAATATGTAGGAAGCACTGGAGAGCTCGGGAGTCAAAGGGAAATTCTAAGTTCGGCAAGGCTATACAAAGGACCTAACCCAAGAAGGCATGCCTACATTTTTTTAGCGGAAGAAAACATGCCTACATATGTGTTCTCTATAATATTCCCGCAACAGGCTTTCGTCTGTGTTATAAATAAAGCCAAACATATATAGGAACTAGATCATGGTGGCGTGAGTTGCGGCACCCGTCCATTAGGACCATATATTGTTAAGAATATAGATAGAAATATGTCAAGTTTTGAATAACCTTTATCAATATTAACAAACTTCAATCGATGATGTGAGTTGAATTAAAAAATAATCTCCATCAAATTGTAACAATTCTGAATAGATCAAAAATGCGATCAAGAAAATAATGATGAAGCTATGTTTCGAGATTCACTTTTCCAAGCCACAACATATCCCCCATCTTATCATGCAATACTTATATTGGTACAGTGTCTAACATCATTCATCTAATGACGTGACCTTATTGTCAATTGACATGAATGTCTATGATCAGAAGATCTTAATCATCAATTGACCAATGAACTAGTTGTACAGAGGCTACTAGGGACTTGGTTTGTTTACATACCACATGTGTATCGATGTTTCTGATTGATACAATTATAACATGGTATAACACTATTATGAACTAATGAGATATGCTAATAAACATCCTTTATTATATGCCTCTAGGGCATATCTCCACCAATTCATGGTATGTATCTGGGAGCATCAGCATTGCTCATTGAGGGCTTATCATACTCGGCTACTCTGGAGACAATATGTCACACAGAAGCTCTGTCTTTGGCGGAAGATTTGCACTTGAGAAACCTATGCATGGCCTTTGATTGCAAATCGGCTGTCAATGATATCCGAGATGGAACAATAGGGAAGTACGGGTCCATAACAAAAAAGATTAAGGCGACGTGTTCTTCCTTTGAGGTGTGCAGTTTTGTCCATGTGGGGAGATCCTCAAACTCCAAGGCTCATAATCTAGATAGTACTCCATTCGTTCGCAAATAAATGTACTTCTATGATTGTCTTAAGTTAAATATTTTAAAATTTGACTAACTTTATTATGCATAGTAGCAACATATACAACATCAAATTGATATAATATAAAATTTCATTTCAAAACAGATTTAGTGATACTATTTTGATATCATAAATATGGCTACATTTTTAAAAATAATTAATCAAATTTTACAAGATTTGACTTAAAACAAAGTTAGAAGTATACTTATTTATGAACAAAGGGAGTATTCAGTAGCTTTAGAAAAGGGACGGCCACGTGTGGCTACACAAATCCTGTAGAGTATTACTCCCTCGGAGTATTACTCCCTCCTTCTCAGTTTATTATACTTGCACGTCTATCTAGATTGTCAGTTTGACGAACTTAAGATAAGATATAAATTACAAAAAAATATTATTAGAACTTTAGATGTTGTACTTTCTAATCATATTTTTATATATATAGGTTAAATTGTCAATCTAGATAGACATGCCAGCCTAATAAAGTGAGAAGGAACTGTAAACATTGTGGTTGAGCAGTAAAGATAAGCATGATTTAAAAAAACACTTGAAGGCATTGGCTGTGTATTGATGATTGAAAGGGGATCTAGGCCTGTCCCGAACCGGCCACAATACTAGGCTGATCATAATTTTTCTTGTGAACTGCCTCGCTTGTCGTCACAGGAGGACTCTCACCCGCGCGTTTGGCCAGGCCCTTTGGCCATCCTCCATGGCGGCCCGTAAACTTACAGCTCGCGTTTGAATCGGGAATCGGTTTGATCGGACCGATGGCATGGCCCAATAGTGACCCGCAAACGGAGCGACAATCCAACAACCCTGGACCGGTTCTTTTTAGCGCAAAATCCGGTACAAAATTGGGTCTGAAATGCGGCGGATGGGCAATTGCCGCATCCAGACGCATCTTCCTGAAAGTTCCACGAGAACCAACCATTGGTGGCCGATGGAGAGGGGAACCATCGCCGCATCCTTTTTTAATGGGTACCATGTTGTCCCCATCCACTCCCATTCCATGTCGCGCCTCAAGTCAAACACCTAGCCAAACCCTAGCCAGCTCCCTCCCTCGCCGCTGATGTACCTAGCTCCATCGCCATCCGTCGTCAACTATGACGAAGCCGCAAAAGAAGTGGTTCATACCCGACTGCAACGGCCAGGAGGTCGGTTCATCATCAGGCGGCGGTCGCCATCATCATTCCATCTCCTTCTCTCGCTCACCAGTCCATGACTCCTTCACCCGCTTCCCACCCGCGCGTGCCACCGCTTCCTTGCTCGGAGAGGCGGGCAAATGTGAGCCTCGAGGCGGCCCACCCGCTAGTGGAGACGGGAATTTCATGCCCATGGCTGGACGTGCACCTGTCGACGGGCTGGCACCTCAACCAGGCCTGGTTCAACCATCTCGACAATTCTTGCGTCTAGGCCTGCGTGCCAGTGGGAGATCTGCCACTACCGAGCATTCCTCCCCAGATCTGCGTTGCGACCCGACGTACGCCATCCACTCCCAGCTTTGAGACTAGTGGTTTGAGGTCGAGTACGAGGCTCGCCGCGAGGTCCATCTCAAGAACCTCGAGGACGATGAGGATATTGGGAGGATTCTGGGGCGGATACCGGCGTGGAGGACGGGTAGGAGGAGGAGCTCCTTGATTTCTTCAGCCCGCCACGACGAGGCCGAGGTCTTCCCCCAGCAGGTCGTCATGAAGGTCAAGCCGCTAGAGCAACTGATGACGAAGGAGGAGGATAACAAGGCCGCCATTTTGGCCCCCCACCTGGACAAGGAGTGGAAGTGGGAGGGCATGGGTCAGGACCTCCACGATTCGTGGATGGCTCCTCAAGCTCCCGCTCCACCCGGCGGCCAACCTCGTGTGGCCGCTGCCCAGGTCTTCATCGATATCCTGAACGGCGATGAGTAGGCCTCCGGCGTCGTGCAGCAGAACTCGCGCTGGCCGGCATCGGTATTACCCCACTACCCCCACTATAGCTACCCACTAGTAGTGTGTGTGTGCAGCACACATATTTTGGGCATGTAACAATGCGTGTTTTTAACATATTTGTATAAGCATGTTTTCTGGGGTGGTCGTTGGATGCATATGCCACTCTAGCGGACCACTCTAGCGGACCAAATCAAACCGATTCGCTATCTGATTTGCCATGGGCTATTGGAGATGCCCTTATATCTAAAAGGCATGGAGCAACATGAGCGAGGAGTACTTTTAGAAGAGTGATGATGTTGACGCTGTAGTCTCTCTCTCGCATGAGTTTGATAGACTTGCGGTTTCTATAGGTGATGGAGTTGCTAAGTCGGGAGAGTTGACTCCTCTGCATGGAACTGTAGTATTTGACTCAGCGCGAGGCGGTACATAGGGCGACCCAACTAACGTTACTGTGAAGTGAGAAGGCCCATCTGCTAAGGTCGCCAACCCTAGAGGATTTTTTTCCGTTCCCTCGAAATGAAAAAATCGCAGCGGCGGCGGTGTCTCGTGCTCGGGAAGCCCCCTGGAGAGACCGCCGACGAGCACGAGCGGACTGGGCGCGCTCGTTCTCCGCAGCAGCAGAACCACCGGCGAGGGTGCCTGGCGATGCACGCAATAATGCTGCTGCAAGCAGGTGGCGGTGGCAGCAGATGCGCCCAGTCCGTCCACCTCACGCCATGTGAGGCGAGGCGAGGTGAGGTAGCCACGAGGGCGGCACGTGAGCGTGCGCAGAGGCTGTCCGTCCGTTTCTTCGGTCCTTGACGACGATGATGGGTGTGGCCATGGACATGGAGATTCTGACACCGAATTTTCTCCTCAGCTCACATGGATGGATCCCCCCCGATGGCAAATCGGTCGTATCGTACTCGTACCGTGCTCCGTGGCGTGCACGGTGGGGGACGTGGCCGCCGTAGATCGTTCGTAGCTCGAGTCAAGTACTCTACCAGCACCGGTCGCTGTCCCGGCGGCGAGGAGTGTCGGTCACTTGATCACCTGCCTGCCGGGTACAGTAATAATGTTCCTCCCAAGACTTGCTGCCGAAACTTTTTTTTCCTACCAGACCACCGAAGTTCAGATCAGCTGTTCTAGTTTCCCTTGTGCACGAAGCATGTAACCAACAACGAGGAGGTCGGGCACATTCCCACAGACAAGACCACATGGAGATGCTAAATGAACATTACTACCATCGCAGCAGTACGGCAGATCTCATAGGGAAATGCCAAATCAACGATTATTCTACGTGCCGCTTTTGCGAGGGCAAGTGCGTGCGTGTGTCACATGGACATGGGGATCATCAGATCGCGCCTTCATCATTCTGCTTCCCCTCGGGTCTCTGGATCAGCGGCATCCAGTCAAATGTGCCAGATCAACCTGCTGAGTTTCTGCAGTAACCATGTCCTGTGCTTCTCTAGACTAGACTAGAAGAACCCCAGCCCAAGAAACCATAAACTGTCCATCCATCCGAGGAGCATTGACACTGCAGTAAACACAAAATACTTAAGGCGCCCGTTAATACCGACGACGACTGTTTTCTTCCGTCCTTGCTAACACTTCAATTCCTTTGATGACCCCCGGGTTTATTGCCAATAGAACAGCACTGTTACTACAGCAAAGCACGGTTACTCCATTGATTTTTTATTGGGCAAAAATAAATAAATCCTCATCAGAGATAAAGACTCCTCTAAGTTTTTCCTGTGCTGCTAGCTTGTGTACCGTCTCTCCGCTTTTCCTTTGCGCTTTTTTTTTTCACGGCCTTTATCAGCGTGTACTGTGCTCACAATTAACGCTGCAAAGACTCCGGTGGTGACTGACTGGTGAGTGCTGACCAACTGACCGTAGCCCGCATAGGCAATGGTGGTGGTGGTGGCGAGCCCGTGAGATGGGATCTTGCTCGCGTTGCCACCAGTCACTGTCGTCTCCGACAGCCTCCACTGCGGTACGCCACCTGCACTTCCCTCCCTCCCTCCCTCCTCCCTTCCGCTCCGAGATTGGATCTCTACCTATCTAGTGGAACTCTTGCTTTCTCCTGCCCACATCCCAGCTGCTCCTCTCGATCTCTTCTCTCCGTTTCTTTCACTCCAAGGTTCAACATTCTGTTGGATGCCCGCTGCCTCCTAGTAGTGTGTGTCATTGGCTAGTGGGATGGGGAAGAACAAAGGGGGCTGAATCTCCCGGTTCCTTGCTCCAGTCGGAAGGCCATCATCGCGTGGCTTCCTAGGATTGCTTGCGAAGGGGACACCTTTCCTAACAGTCTGATGTAGCATTGGCCCCTAAGTTCTAGGTGTGTGTGTGGGTGGGAATGTCTATTTCCTGTGTTCCTTTTCCCTGATTTTCATATAGCATTGGCCCTGTCTTCTCATCTTTTCATAGCTATGTTACTTGTACCCGCAGTTACATATTCTTCTTCTTCTTCATTTTTTTTTTGCAGCTTAGTTTGCTTTCCTCATTCTTCAACACTGTCTTCTTTTTTTTATGCGAAATGCAGGGGCGCTATTAACCTGTCTTCGTATGCTCTGGAACTGGTTCAGGATTTCATCCATCCCGCTGCGTTTACCAGGAAATCTGTGGATGGGAGGTGAATATTTCCATTACCAATCTCGACCCCATTTCATCCATTCTGTTACATCTCCCCCCCTTTCACAGATTTCATTCCTGCAGTTTCTGTAATTTTTTTAATCTAAATCATGATTTCAACCGCTAATCGATCTACCCTTGTGCACTGTAACATAGGTAAACTGCCTGCAGATTGGGAAGTTCTGCGTGCTCTTCGGGCTCCTAGCTCTCCGCTTTGCCCGGAAGCATGATGTACTTCACATCCGCTTGAATGGGTACTCATCAGTGGAACCATCTTATGCCGTCCAGCATGTTGTACCGCACCACCGCTCAGTTCTGAGCACTGAAGAAGCTGAGACATATCGTGCCATCTGCGGTGATTTACCCTGCTCCTATCTGCCAATGGAGACTTTAGTCCGCCATGACTCGAATTCCACACGTTACTCATGGCTGTGGGTTAGCCACATCAGCCCCAAAAACTCCAAGTGGCTTCAGGAGAATCTTACCGGTATGCATTATTCGCACGAATTGGTTTTTGTTCATGCTTCCTTGGTAATTTAATATGGAGAATATGTGTTAGTATATCGAAATTAGTATATACAACCTACGAGAGGTTGGTGGTGCCTTGCAGTAAATTTCACAACAACCCACTCAAACAAAGAGTGTGCATGCAATGCAATCCATCTTTTCGTATGTACAGCACTTCTTTGGCTGGTAGATAGTTCAAAGCTTCGTTTTGCTGGATATCTGCCTGGTTGGTGTGTTGGAACATTCTCATCTCGGAAATTTGTAGGATCACACTTTTATGTTGTTGTACTCCTATTATTAAGTGTGGGCCACAAAACAAATCAGATGGAAAGATTCATTTTGTAATCCCTCAGAGTTTAGCTAAATAATTAACCTATAGTTTTTGTCCATAATCATTTAGCATTCGTCTCGGTGCCAAAACTGGTATAATCTCATATCTGGCAACTGGAAGTCCAGCAATGCAAAATATACATTTTTCTGCCTTTATTGAGATAGAAAGGTGATAGCAACGACAAGGCCATGGAGCCAACTGAATTTTGATGCTTCAACTTGAAGTAATTTCTTAGTTCAGCAAAGATAATGAGCTCTAATTATACTTTTCGTTGTAATAGCACATTGTAAATCACAAACTCACACATAAGCATATTGCTTGTAATATGATTATCGAACACTACATTTACGTATCATATTTTTTTTGATATTAGCATAAACCTATGACTATTCCACTTCTCATTGTCAGGATTTTCCACATGTTTAATTTGCTACTGTACTCCTATGAGTATTATTTAGGAACAACAGGATTTTATAGTTACTTATTACCAAAGTATTTATGGTAAAATTGACTTAATATGTTGTTTGGTTAGGTTTGCAGGGTTTAGTACAAATTATTATATAGTAAGATATTTGCTTCCCTCATTTGCATTTTATGGTACCAAAACATATTTTGTGATACTTATTTCGGAACTTAATTCACCACTGACCACTTTGTATTTACCTTGTTTAGAACCTTGCTGGTTATGGCATTGAAACTTAGAATTAATAAAAAACAAACTCGTAATACTGAATGGCATGTCGCTAATGAATTTCTACTTATGAAACAGACATGGATATGATGGTCAAAGCGATGATCAAACTTATCAATGAAGATGCTGATTCTTTTGCAAGGAGAGCAGAAATGTACTATAAGAAACGCCCTGAGCTCATGAAACATGTGGAGGAGTTTTACAGGGCATATCGTGCTTTAGCAGAAAGGTATGATCAAGCTACTGGCGCACTCCGGCAGGCCCATCGAACAATTTCAGAAGAGTTTCCAAATCATATGCCATCAATGTCTGACGAGTCACCTTTCTCAAGCCAAGAAGTGGAGCCACGCACACCAGAAATGCAGGCACCCTTACGTGCACCATTTGATCCTGATGATATGCACAAGGATGCACTGGGTGTGTCACCACAGCAGTTTACCCTCAAGAGGCATGGTACACACACTGATGAGATAAGTTCTTTGTCAAGTCGCAAAGGTCTAAAACAGTTCAATGATTTGTTTGCTAGCTCTGACAGTACCCATCGTGTCAGTTTTTCTGATGGGAAAGTACGGAAAGGCCTCACTTTTGAAAGTCCAGACGCTAAAGGGAAACAAGATGCAAGTGATGATATCACGAATTTGCAAGATGAAGTTTCCAAACTATTAGCAGAGAGCCAAAGTCTGAAGCAACACATTTCATCCGAGTCTCAGCGGGCAGACAATGCTGAGAGTGAAATCCAAAGCCTTAAGGACATTATCTCATGTTTGACTTCTGAGAAAGATGCAGCCCTTCTGCAATACAGTGAATCCACCAAAAGATTGTCTGGTTTAGAGACTGAGCTCTCTAAGGCACACAACGAACTCAAGGAACTCTCTGATTATATGGCCATGGAAGTTGAGAATTTAAACAGCGCCAAATCACGTAACAACACAATGCAATCTGAGCTTGAAACTCTGGGCCAGAAGATCACGGTGCAGGATCAAGAACTTGCACAAAATAGAGAGAAGATTGAAAGTCTACAGGATGAAAGTGCCAAGCGCAAACAGGCTGAAGATGCTTTATGCACAATAGAGAAGGACTACACTAGATCTCAGGAAGAGGCAAGTAGGTTGGCTCTAGAACTGGAGGCAGCAAATGATAGGTTAAGCGAGTTCAAGCAGGTGAAACTTAACCTGGATGACACTGTCAGCGAGCTGAACAACGAAGTTGTGAGACTCTCTGAACAAAATCGTGTTTCTGAGCTTTTGATTGAACAACTTCGTGGCGACTTAGATTGTATGGTGGATTTGAAGAGCAAATTTGAGAGTGAGATCCATGCCCTTAGGAGCACTGTCTCAGAAATAAAAACTGAAAAAGATGTGGCTCTACTTCAGCATCAGCACTGTGCCAAGCAGGTATCTGATTTGGAATCCAAGCTCTTGGAGGTACATTCAGAGCGGGAGAAGATTGAACTGAAGGTACAAATGCTGGTGCAAGAACTTGAACAGACGAGAGAAGAAGCTGATGCCATGCATGCTCGGCTGCAAGATGAACACTTCAATCACATGGAAAAGGAAGCAGCTCTTCTTGCATTGGAAGACCTGCATTCCCAGTCCCAAGAAGAGGCTAAAAGGCTGGCAAAAGACCTTGAACACTTGAACAAGAAATTGAGCGACCTAGAAAATAAGAACCTTAAATTGCATGACATGTCGCAAGATTTCGAGAGGGTGATTTTAGAGCTAAATTTTAAGAACAACGCAGCATTTCTTGAACAGCAGAAGTCCTTGGAGATAGTATCAAGCTTGGAAGCTCAACTTTTGGTCACACATTCAGAATTGGAGAAGATTGTAAATAAATCTCAGATGCTGGAACAAGAACTTGTACAGATGAAGAAACAAGTGGGTGACCTTCAAAGTAATTTGCACCAGGAAGAACAGAAATGCATGCTTTCTGAAAAAACTCTTCTCAGAGTGGAGCACCTACATTTGCAGTCCCAGGAAGAAGCAAAGACACTAGCACAAGATCTTGAAAGCTTAAGCAAGAAATTTAGAGAGGCTGAAAATGATAGGTTGGATCTGCAGAACATTTTGCGAGAACTCAAGAACACCATTTCAGAGATGAATTCTGAGAAAAATGTAATGCTACTCCAGCATCAGCAGTCCTTGGAGAGAGTTTCTTATTTAGAAGCACATCTTTCTGATGTACAGTCAGATCTGGAGAAAAACAAGGAGAAAGTCCAGTTGCTTGAACAAGAACTGAAACACAAGAAAGAAATGATGAATGGCCTCCACAATAATTTGGAGGAGGAAGGTCATAAACGGAAGCATGCTGAAGCAGAACTTACCATGGTGAGAAACCTGCATTCCGAATCTGAGAAAGAAGTGGGTAAGCTTGTTATGGATCTTCAAAAATTAAACGATGAGTTAAGTGAAGTGCAGGATAGCAATTTGATTGTGGAGGACTTATTATGTGAACTTATGAACACCATCTCTGTTTTGAATACCGAGAAAGATGCAGCACTTGTTCAACTGCAGCTGTCCTTGGAAAGAGTAACTGATCTGAAGTCAGAAGTCTCAGAGACACGGTTGGAGGTGGAGAAGACTGAGCACAAGTTGCAGATGCTGGAGCAGGAATTTGCTCAGAAGAATGTCCTGGTGGATATTCTGCAGTCAAGCTTGCAAGATGAGAGCAAGAAACGTGTGGAGGCTGAGACCATCTCCTTGGAAAGAGTAACTGATCTGAAGTCAGAAGTCTCAGAGACACGGTTGGAGGTGGAGAAGACTGAACACAAGTTGCAGATGCTGGAGCAGGAATTTGCTCAGAAGAATGTCCTGGTGGATATTCTGCAGTCGAGTTTGCAAGATGAGAGCAAGAAACGTGTGGAGGCTGAGACATTGCTCATCTCAAATGAGAATCAGTACTTCCAATCACAGGAAGAAGTAAATAGATTAGCCCTGGAGATTGAGATGCTGAACAGAAAGCTGAATGAAGTGGAGAACCTGTCTTTCGAGCTCAAGAACACAATCTTGCTTCTGAATTCCGAGAAAGACACAACTCTTCTTCAGTACAAACAGTCCTTGATAAAAACATCTGATCTGGAGTCTAAGCTTTCAGGAGTGCAGATTGAACTAGAGAATGCTGAACAAAAAGTGCAAATGCTTGATAAAGAACTCGAGCTGAAGAGAGAAGAGGTTGATAGCTTGGAGACTAGCCTGAAAGATGAAGTCCGAAAGCATACTGAGGGGGAAACAGCTCTTCTGACGATAACTAATCTGTATACTAATTCTCAGGAAGAAATGAACAGGTTATCCCTTGAGATTAACAGGCTGAACAGAAAGTTGACTGAAGTGGAAAACATGTCTTCAGAGCTTAAGAACAGCATCTTCCTGCTTAATTCTGAGAAGGACACATCTCTTCTTCAGCACAAGCAGTCCTTGGTGAGAGTATCTGATCTGGAATCTAAACTCTCTGAAGTACAGGATGAACTACAGAATTCTCAACAGGAAGTGCAAATGCTTGATAAAGAACTCACACAGAAGAGAGAAGAGGTGGACAACTTGCAGACTAGCCTGAAAGATGAAGCACAGAAGCGCATTAAAGGTGAAGCGTCTCTTCTTGTGATGACAAATCTGCATTCTCAATCTCAGGAAGAAGTCAATAGGTTGGTTTTAAAGATCGAGAGCCTGAATGGAAAATTGAATGAGATGGAGAACAGTAAGGTGGACCTTGAGAACATGATATCCAAGCATGCCGAGGACAACCGTATCCTTGGTGAACAAAATCTTTCTTCTGAGCTTACTATCAAAGGCCTTCATGATGAACTGGATATGTTAAGGGAAATGAAAGTGAATCTCGAGAGCGAAGTGGGGCTCCACATTGGTGAGAAGGGAATGCTTCAAAGTCAATTGGCCCGCCAGAAAAAAGACACAGAAATTCTGGAGAAGCAGTACTGTTCACTGGAACATGAGATGGAGGCAGTAAACAGAAGAGCAGCAACAGTCCAGCAGTTACTTGAGGAAAAAGTATGTGACACAGAGAAGCTGTCAGACGAATATTTGATCTTGAAGAAATCATTTTCAAATGCAATTGTTGAAATGGAAGCCTTGAAGGAGATCGTAAAAGAACTGGAAGCTTCAGAAAGCTCTCTGAAATATGAAGTTTCCTTGCGTAGTTCTGAGAAGGATGCTCTGGGACTAGAACTACATATCCTTGATAAAAAATATTCTGATATTTTGGAGCAAAAGTCCATGTTGGAGACTTCATTCTCTAATGTGAATTCCGAGCTTCAAGAATTGAGAATGAAGTTAAAACATTCAGAAGAATTGTCTCAGTCTTATCTTGCCAATAACTCTTCTATTCTTGCTGAACAGGATAATATTCTGTCACAGGTATTACTTAATTATATACCATCACTTTAACTATCTGGCTCAAACCTTCATGTGTCATAAGTTTCGTTGTTAGTAACAAAAAATATATATGTTCTTGTTCATTGGCTTTTTGAACAGTCCCATACATATCTGACTCAAATCTTGTTTGCTGTCAGCTGGAGAGCACTAAACTGGCTATGAAATCTCTAGAGAATGAGCATGCTGATCTGGGAGACAAGCACTCATCCTTGTTATCAGAGAAAGATCTCTTATGTAGTCAACTTAGGAATCTACAAGATCAGGTGGAAATTAGAAATGAACAGCATGAAGCTTTGCTCAGGTTGCACCAAATGCAGATAAATGACTTTGAAGCGACAGTTTCTTCACTGCAAGAGAATATCTATCATATGAATCAGATGCTTGACCAAGAGCAGCAAGAATGTACACAAGCTTCTATCAGTGCATTGGTCTTGAATAATAGTTTGGCTGATGTGAAAGACAAAAACGTTGCTCTCTTTGATGAATGCCAGAAGTTCATAAAGGCCACTCATACTGCAGAGATACTAATAGCACGGCTCGAGGAGGAAGCAAATCTTGTTTGCTGTCAGCTGGAGAGCACTAAACTGGCTATGAAATCTCTAGAGAATGAGCATGTTGATCTGGGAGACAAGCACTCATCCTTGTTATCAGAGAAAGATCTCTTATGTAGTCAACTTAAGAATCTACAAGATCAGGTGGAAATTAGAAATGAACAGCATGAAGCTTTGCTCAGGTTGCACCAGATACAGATAAATGACTTTGAAGCGACAGTTTCTTCACTGCAAGAGAATATCTATCATATGAATCAGATGCTTGACCAAGAGCAGCAAGAATGTACACATGCTTCTATCAGTGCATTGGTCTTGAATAATAGTTTGGCCGATGTGAAAGAAAGAAACGTTGCTCTCTTCAATGAATGCCAGAAGTTCATAAAGGCCACTCATACTGCAGAGATACTAATAGCACGGCTCGAGGAGGAAGCAAAAGATGAAGAAGAGGAGAAGAAAGCATTGTTGGAACACAATAAGAAACTAATGCACGGGATCTCACAGCAAATTAAGATCCTCAATATTTGCGAGGACTTGGGACACCCTGGTGTGGCTCATGATGAAATTCTGCTGCAGACTTTGTGTCGTGAAACTTTAAACCATGTAAAGCATACAGAGGAGAGCGAACATAGAAATGTCTTTATGGAGGCTGAGCTATCTGTTCTTGGAACAATCCTTGCACAGATAGTAATTGACTTTAGGGATTTGCACCTACAGAAGTGTAAACTTGAGAAAGAAGTGGAGACAGGAGCAGATGAATTGCTCCTTTTGCAAAACAAAAATCACAAGCTTATTGATTTGAATGAACAGCTGGGGCAAAGGTTGCAGCAATGTAGTGAAATTGAGGATACATTGAAGATTGAACTCGCTAGTGGCATGGCACAGTTGATGCAGAAGGATGATTTGCTACACAAGGCAGATGAGAAGAATCAATTCTTGCAGGAGACAAACCATGAATTGTGCAGAGTTCTCAGGGATCTTGAGGCTTCTGCTGAAGATGCAAAACGGGTGAAAGGTGAACTTGAGAAGAAAATCACAACGCTAATTGAACAAGGTGCTGTAAGGGATAATGATTTTCTTCAACTTTGCAAAGCTAAAATAGCATTGCAAGGAGAGGTTGACATCCATAAGCAGAAGGAGGAGAGTTTGATGTCTACACTTGAGATGGCGACAAAAGAGGCTGAGCAACATGAAAGGGAAATTGTTTCACTGTTGAGTGATATGATAACTTGTTCAGTGAATGTCATGATCTACGAGGAACATTTACTTGAGCTAATGATGGAGTGTGAGGCCCTTGAGATAAGAATGGTCACTGAAAAGGGAATGCTAATGCAAGAAATCTCCTCAAGGGATGCTTATATTGATGAGCTGCACAGAAGGATTGCCAGCATGGGAGGAGAAAATGCAGACCTGAAGGAGGAGACGAGCACATATCTGCCACTTGTAACATCTCTGTCTGGTCAGATAAGCATGCTGGAAGAATGCACTCATTTACTTTCAGAACTTGACAAAGAAGGAAAACTGGTAAGCTGCTTCATCTGTCCTATTAACCATTTTTCATTCTCCATGGCTATGCGATATGCTATTCTTTCAATAAAAAAAATTCACCACAGTGACGCTAAAGCATGAAAAATAATTGTTCTCCTTGACAAGTAGCATTATGTCATCTAAACTAGATAGTTCTAATATACTCACATGCACAGGAAAACTGTTTTCATTATCTTCTATTTTGCTTCTTCAGGAATTTGTGCAAGTTGACAAACGCGGCTCAGAGTGCCTAGACAAACAATCAGGAGTTTTGGAGTTGCAAAACTTAACTGCAAGAGTCGAAGCACTCCGAGTTGTAATAGCAAATGTCAAGGACCGCCGAGATAAGGAAATTAGTGAATCTGCCGCTAAATTGGAATTGGCGAATCTAGAAATTCAAAATCTTAAAATAAGAAAAGGCTCATGCATTGGACACAAGGAACAATACATGGAGGATTATACGCAAAACTATGACGCTGATAACTCAAAAGGGAAGCAAGCACAGATCATGAAAGATATTGAACTTGATCAGGTATCTACTTGCCCACCATATGGCACTGGAGCCACTGTCTACCCTCTTGGTGGCGATTCAAATGCAGAACTTGATGATGAGATGCTCCAGCTATGGGAGACTGCTGAGAAGGATTGCAAGAACCAAACAGCCAAGTCTTCATCGTCTGAACATGATATACAAGCTGTGGAGGAGGTGAAGAGTCAGTACCCTTCCTTTGAACTAGCAAGAGGAAGAGACCTAGGGGTCGACAGACTTGACATATCAACAGCATCCCAGGAACCTCAGCAACTATGGACCAAAAATGTCCTTGAGAAGCTCGCTACTGATGCTCAGGGGCTGTTAATCATCCAAGCAAGCATTGAGGAGGTGAAGCAGAAAATCGAAGGAACTTGGAATGGAAAATCTCCCTCGGGCTCTGAGTACAGCAGCATCAGAGCTCAGCTGCAGGAGATCGAGGGTTCTGTATTGGAACAGATAGGTTTCAATAACAGTTTGACAAAGAAGACTGAGAGTTATCCTGAGTTTGAGGCAAGTGCTGAGCTAGAAGGGTATTCGAGCAGAAGGAAAATCTCTGAGCAGGTGCAGAAAGGATCAGAGAAGGTTGCGAGGTTAGACCTTGAACTTCAGAAGATACAGTATGTCTTGCTGAAACTTGAGGAAGAGCACGAGTACACAAGGGTCAAAGTCTCCGAGAAGCGTTCACGGCTGCTCTTGAGGGATTATGTGTATGCAAGGAAGGACAAAAATGACGCCAGGCAGAAGAAGAAGAGCAGGGTGCCCTTCTGCGGTTGTGTGCGTCCCAGGACAATAACTGATGAGCATTAACCATTTTGTTCTGTAGGCAGCAGGAGGAGGAAGCTCTAGAAGTCAGCCCAATAGGCTCATGTTCTTACTACTTTTGGGTGACGTAAAGTAATGTTTGTAGGATCTCTTCTGTAATGAGTTCGGATGATAATGTTAACAAGGATCTCTATTATCTTACTGATACAGTTATGAATCAAAGCATTGCCTATTTATGTTGCTCTTTACTGCTTCTATATGTCTGCGACAAAGATACAAGATAATGCTTCTTTTAGGATATATAATTCTCGCTTTCTTTTTACTGCATATATATGCACTTTGATCATTCATGTTGGAGTTTGGTACTCCATATTGCTTCTCTGTTCAGTCCAGAACACCGAATAGGTTATGATTTGTCTGTTCTCTTATTTGTCATCTACAAATGTATTTCTGATATATGGCTCCTGAATTTTTGTAGCAGTTAATGTTTTGTCAATGACGTGACACCTGATATGTGCTGACTTTCTGTTCTGCCATGCAACCATCCAAGATGCAAGATGCATGTTTGAGAAGGTTAGTCTCCTACTATCATATGTTCAGATTATCAACTCCATTGCAGCTTCAGAGGCTTAGATTTTGCTTCAACACCCACAAAAAAGGGTGATATTTTTCATGTGAATTTCATCCACAACGTAGTTGTACAATAAGCTCGAGATGTTTATACTGATCTCGGCTTTGCCTGTTGACAGCTTAGGTTAGAATCAACGCTCTGACCAAATCAGACTATGTTCTCGTGGGCTGCCGCCACATTGCCCGGCTTGTGCGAGTGCAGCATGAAGTCACACTCCGACACTGCCTCGCCGACCGTTGGGAAGATCCACTCGTGGCCGATGAGCTCCAGCACCTTGGAGCTGTCCAGCTTCTTCATGATCTCCGTCCCCGGGTTTGCCAACACGAGCTGAATCGAAGAATCAGCCACGGTTCATGACAAAGCATATATCATTTTTCTTCAGAGATAAATATGAGAGTTTTTGTTGCTCTCTTCTTACCTGAATTCCCCTCCTGTCCAGGTTCTTCTTGAGCTCATCTAGCATGCTCGTCCCACTGGTGTCTATGCTTCCGACCGCTGTGACGAGAAAGAACAAGTTTCAGATTCTCAGGTGAAGCATGATCATGATCATGAACAGTTCTGTTCAGATGGACGCATTGTCTCAGCCTAGACCACACAGGGCAAAACAAGTGGTTGCAACTTACCACCCATGTCTAGGACGACGTACTGTACGCCGGTCTCGCCCTTGGCGTTGGTCCGTTCCTCTTCGTCGTCGATCCACCGCGAGATCCTCTCGCGCAGGTAGCTGGAGTTGGCGAAGTAAATCGGCGAGTCCACGCGTAGCACGAGCACGCCGGGCACCCTCCGCGCCGTCGTGTACTGGTCCATCCTCCGGTAGATGGCGGTGTCCGGCACGTTGCCCAGCACGGTGGTCCTGGGCCGCGCCACGAAGAGCAGCACCCGCAGCACCGAGATGGCCACCGCCACAATCAGCCCCATCTCGACGCTGCCGAAGACGACGCCGAGGTACGCCCCGGCGCAGACGCAGAAGTCCACCTTGTCGACGTGCCACAGGTGCACGGCGGCCGGGAAGTCGATCAGCCCCAGCATCGCGGACATGATGATCGCGGACAGCACCACCAGCGGGGTGTAGTGGAAGAGCGGCGTGAGGAAGAGGAGCGTGATCATCACGGCCAGCGACATGACCACGTTGGACATGGCCGTCTTGCAGCCGGCGTTGTAGTTGACGGCGGAGCGGGAGAAGGGCCCCGTGGTGAGGTAGCAGGAGGTGAAGGACCCCAGGATGTTCATTGTCCCGATGGCGATCATCTCCTTGTTGCCGTCGATGTGGTAGTTCTTGAACATGGCGAAGCTCCGGCCCACGGCGATCCCTTCCTGCATATGTATGGACCCAAGCCGGCGTGAGTAGTTCTTTCTACTAGTGAGACGGAGGAATGTGTTTGTTGATTGGGCTTACGGCGAGGGCGATGACGCCGGTGATGATCCCGGTCTTCACGGCGAGCATCATGTACGGCGGCGTGAAGTCGAGGTTCGTGAGGGAGATTGGGTTCAGGCCTTTCTTGAGGTAACCGATCTGCAACAATGTTTTCCCCGGGAAAATGGCGTCAGTCAGTCATTCGGTGCAGTCAGTCAGTGATCCTCAGTTGCTTATCCTGAACTCCTGACGGAAATGTGGCAACAAGATTTATCGGGTTTCTGCTTGTGCTCACCACTTGAATGCCATGGTTTTCAGCTTTGGTGAAGTACACCAGGAGGCTTCCGAGGATGACCGATGTCAATGGCGCCGCGGCGGATATCCAGAATAACCTGGGCTGCCTCTTGCTCTGTTAAAAAAATGAAACGAGGTTAATTACATGAACACGAAACGTTAAAAAGAATTGCGGTGTAACTCGAAGTCATGCGCCAGAAGTCAGAACAGTCGGAAACGGGGTTGTTAGATAATTCTACGTTCCACTTGGATCAAGAGCCTCAAGTTTCAGTCCAACAAGTACTAGAACTGCATTCAGACAACCCGGTCAGAGTACTTTGATCAGAATACAGAACGGGATTAAGACAAAAAAAAAAACTTGGGTTCATTGAACAAATTCTGACTGGGACACATGAGGTCTTTAAGAACAAATTCCGATTGGGACAAATTGAACAGTGCCTAATTAGTTGAACAGTGCCTAATTAGTAGTACTATCTGTTAGTATTCTATGCCAGGACAGCTTCCCCAAGCATCAAAATTGGATTAGTTAACACCATAATACAAGTGGATAATTAGTGGACCTTGGCCTTTTGCAATTATTCCCCTGGCTACTACTTTCTTTCCCCGCCCATGATACATGGTCCGGCGGATGCGTTTCGCCATCAGCATGAAAACTGATGCGAGAAACAGGCCAGCGAGCTACTAAGCAGTGGGCAGGTCAAGTACGTGTTCTTGTGACAGAAAGTGACACGACGCAATCAATCAACGCCTGTCTGGCTCAAATCAAGCCCTCAAGATTATGCTGCTGCCACTCCATGTATCTTGAAGAGACAAAAAGGTTTTTCCATTTCAGACGCAAAAGGGGAGCATGTCGATCGATCACATACACGCATGCGTGGAGATGTAGCCAACAAATCGGATTAGTTTATGGAATATTCAGAGACGAAGGAAGATGACAAGGGGACAGGCAGATTGTAGATGATCAGACGAAGCAGGGCATGTCATCATGTGCGTGGTAGGATGGATATCGATCTATCCAAAAGCGCCCAGTGGATGGATTCGTTTGTCCCGCATCGCCAATATGGCTCACGAGCCATCGTCCTTATGTACGTAGGAGCTATAGCTTCGTTGTCCAAAAGTTCACATGCATGGGAAATTGTCTTTCTCGCGCCTCAGATCGATCGAGCAGGCCTGTGACTGACTGTGATGATGAGAGCACCACAGGTAACCAGTACTGTGCTGCATGCATACAGTCTATATATGGAGTAGCAGCATGGACCATCCTTGCGCCTATATGTTGTGTCCACACTTCGATCATCACCAATTTCGTTTTTGTTTTCTACCACCACCACAGGCATGCATACACAGATCTTAATTTGGATTAGGAGACGTGTGTGTACAAAATAATGGGGTTAACCTCTCACATGCATAATCCATTATCATGTCATGCACGGATCTAGCTATAGCTTGGTGCACAGCTTTTGGATCTCGTGTGGTGTCGCCATCATGGTACGAAGGTGGGGTATTGCGTCATGGTCAATTATAAACATGCTACAGTAGTAATGGGGTTAGAGAGGCAATGCAAGAAAAGGCGCCCAATGATTGGTGAAGGATGGATCGATCCTCTTTCTCGATTGTGGTCCTGACTCGATCGTGTACCCCTTTTAGTAGTATGAATGACTGCATGCACCCGTCATTTACCGGCAGGCCTAGAGATTCTCTCGCGGCACTTAGTAGATACTATATTTGTGGTAGAAAACACTTTGGAGGCGAAGTATAGCATTTTTGTGGAAAACACTTGTAATTTTGATCCCGTTCTCTGATTAAATATGCATATGCCCCCGAACACTTGGGAGGCGAATTAAGTAGTAGGATTTTTGTGTGGAGCAGGAAAGCATAACTTGCTAATGATTAAAAAGGAGGGAATGTAATTAGTAAAGTGAGAATAATTGATATAGGAGGAGGGGTAGTAGACTTACGAAGTAGCGGGTGATGAGGAGGAAGAAGAGGAAGCCGCTGCCGAGCACCACGCTCTCCCATCGCCACTGCAAATCCATCCAACCAAGATTGAACGTCAGCGATCGACACGGCAAACTGTTAGGCGAGACTAGACATGCATTGCAATCGGTAGGAACGAAATCAACTCAGAAACCAGTCACGTGATGTGGTCGATCGATCGGAGAAGAATGTCGTTCGTTCGTAGGAGTATGCATGTACTAGGGTGTAGCTAGGTGCAGACATGCATGTCCGGCCAAATAGGCAAGTGGAGTGTGGAGACCGGCCGGCCGGCGCCGTCGTGTCCTATCCTGTCCTCCCCGAACACGCAGATATGCACTCGTGTCTAGCTCTACCTAGCTCCACAGTCCGTTGTGTCCTCAGGCATCAGGAAAGTTTGGCACGCGTGTGCACGGTGCCATCATGTATAGTACTACTACTCCTACAATCCATGATCCGTTCTAGCTAGCTAGCTTGGCCTAATAAGTCTTGCCGACACATACTACTATAGACGAGGGTACTACGATATTAATTCCAACCACTCTCATGCTATTTGATCACAACATGCATGCACGGAACAATAATCTCATTAGCGTACGTGTCAGTTTAGGTAATTAGGCGTGTCACCAAGAAGCTAGGGAGGGAATTAGAGACCTGGTGCGTCTGTGAGAAGACGGATCGCATGACGGAGACGAGGTCGGTGGAGGTGGTGAAGTGCTCCAGGCCCAGCATGCCCTTCAGCTGCTGCAGGCACACCACCGTCGCCGCGCCGCCCATGAACCCCACGATCGCAGCGTGCGACAAAAAGTCCACGATGAAACCAAGCCTGCGCACCGCAAACACAAATTAATACGTAGTAGCAGTTACACCTACTGTAATGAACTTCTTAATTTTGCTCAAAAGCAAGCTAATTGCACAAGGATCGACGACGTGCATGAGTCTAGAAGAGCAGTTACTTACCTAGAGGTAATTACTTTTAGCTAGTTTAGGAGCTAACTTTTGACAAGTTTGGAAAGGTAATGGTGCTTTTTCGCTAGCTACTACCTCTTCTCACCAACTAAATACGTACGTGCGTGCTCTCTTGGTGGCTAGCTTAACCCACACGAGAGAACGGGTACTGCTTTAGGCCGGTGTGATTATTTCCTAATTATGATGACTGACAGACAGACTGACTGAGTGAGCCTACTTACCTGAGGAGGCCGAGCGAGGCCTGGAAGACGCCGGCGAAGAAGGTCGCGGTGAAGGCGAGGTGGAGGTAGAGCGCGGGGTTCTCGGCCGCCGGCACCTCCCGGCCGAGCATGGAGCCGATGAGCAGCGACGCCACGGCCACCGTGCCCACCGCCAGGTCCCTGGAGCTCCCCATCATCGCGTACACCAGCGGCGGCACGAAGCTCGAGTCTGCACTCACACACACACAGACAGATGATACAGCAGTGAGTCACTCATGCATGCGCGTCACGCAGAACTGCTTCAGGAGCTAGCGTCTGGCATTCGTGGCGCTCACAGAGTCCGAGGATGGGCGGGAGGTTGGCGAGCTTGGCGTAGCTGATGCCCTGCGGGATGGCGAGGCTGGCAATGGTGATGCCCGAGATGAGGTCCGACTTGAAGGTGCCCAGCCTGTAGGCCGGCGCCCACTCCAGGAACGGGAAGAAGTACCGGAGCGCCGCCGCGGCGCGCCGCCCGGCCCCGCGCTCGCGCACCACCGCGCGGAACGGGTCGTCCGGGAAGAAGGTCTCCTTCAGGTTCGCCCGGAAGGTGTCCAGGAACGGGCGCGGCTCCGGCAGCGGAACCCGCAGGTTGTGGGCCCGCTCCCCGCCCACGCTCTTCCCGGCCGCCGCCCCGCTGCCGCCCATGGCCGCCGCTGCACGCGCGCGCGTGTGCTAGCTGAGCTGAGAGCTTACTGTGTGTGTGCGCGCGCTGCTGGCTATGGCTAGCTGTGCGTCTCTGGAGTTTGTACTACAGCCCGTGTTACGTTTGGTGCGTATATATACAGCGTCCGGCGGGGGTCGGGTTAGGTGTCGGGTCCGACGCGGGTGTTCGGTTCGTGGGGGGTGGGCTCGGTCGGCATAGCGTTGCGGGCAAATTACCATCTGCACGTGGCCCCAGGAGTTCCATCTGGCAGGTGCGCACTGGAGCTCGGCCTGGACACGTAAGCGTTCCGATGTGGAGCGTACTACATGCGGAAGTGGAAGTGGGATATATAGCGGGAAGCTTCACATCTGCCACATCTCTCGATCGTATTCTCGTGCGTCCGGTGCGGGTTGGCGCGGCGGTCGTCTCGCCCCGGCAGTGCGGTGCGGCACGATCGATCGAGCCGGTCGGTTCACGATCGACCGGCTATCATCGGCACGTACACTCCGGGTTCGGACCCGACACACTGTGTGGCACACTGCCACTGTGCGTCGCTGCCAAAAATTGAAAGATACAACTGGGATAAGATAAGCAAGTACTCCCTCTGTTTTAAAATATAAGATGTTTTAGATTTGTGAAGAAAATGTATCTAGACTTGTTTTAGTGTATAGATTTACTCTAAATATGAGTGAACCTACATATTAAAACTAGTCTAGATACATTTGCTTCACAAAGCTAAAACATTTTATATTTTTAAACAGAGGGAGTACACGCCAAATACCCAAAGTATATTTGTGCGACCCCGTAAAAAAACTACTCATATGATGAGTATATTTGTATGATGACGTCATTCATACGAATGCTTCGGAAATGGATATGCAACATATGTTGCCACGGACCCGCACGTGTTTCTCGCTAGGTACTTACCCATAGGTATAGAAAGGAAACGAAATTGCAATGATTGACCAAAGTATCTTCCCGGCTGAGAGACACGAGCAAACGCCCTGTCATCGTCGATCGCCACAGCAATGTGTTTTAGTTTAGTATTAATTAGTAAGAGGTGCATAATCACGCGCATACGTGGTCGCCGTTACGAGGCTACACGCGTACTAATTCGGTGGCTGCTACCCCATTAACCTCTGCCCTGTTTATTCATGCAACGCCAAGTAAAGTACGACGTAAACTATCATTTTAGAAATTCGTCTGCCGATTTGGCTGTCCTCGAATGTGGAGAATCGTAATAGTGGCTACAGTCGCGCTGCACTCGGAGTTGGCCTCTTTGACCTCTCGGATGGACGTTTTATTTTAATGCCCTCGGCCTAAGGGCCTGGAGTTGCGTATTCGGTTTGTAAATTTGGTGTGTCACTTATCGAGAGGGGTCAATTTGAATGAATTTTGGCCAAATCAAATTTTACCACGACTTGCCTTGTTATGGAGGCGGATGGGTCATGTTTGTCAGGATAATCTCGTTATACTAGTACATGTTTGTGTCTATGTTGATGAGCTGTTGTGGCAGCACATGTATACTACATACCTCTTTCTCCCGCCATAAGTCTAATTCTGGCGGAGGCGACGCGGCTTTGGATTTTCTCTTCTCCCTCTCTTCGCGGCTCCTAGGAATGTTTAGCAAGGTGAGTGGCGGAGCTAGGCCGGCAAGGTTGGCGCCTGTTTCGGTGCCCCGCGTGAAACCTAAGCCGCTCCGTCGGCCCTAGATTCTGTGGCTCTACGCCGGAGCATTGAAACAGCGGAGTGGAGTTCTACCTAGGAGCCAGGAGGTTAGCCAGAAGTCTTGTAGCCAGGTGCCTTCGAGAATCTTGATGAAGAAAAAATCTAGCCCTACAGCGGAGTCTTCGGAGTCGATGGGGAGCACCCCACCAAGATCTCGAAGAGTGGCGAGACTTCTGGGAAGAAATCTACAGTCGGCGAGAGGAGAAAGAGGTGAATTTTTCTTATCTCTGTGCATTTTTCTTATCGGTAGTTGATTTACTGAAAAAGTACAGAATAAATTGAAAGTTTTTATTTATTCCCAAATATATGAACTAAATTCCGATTTAGTGGACCTATACGAGATCACTATAAAAGTCCAACAGTATATTGTGAAGCTAGATTTTGGATTGGAGAGGAATGTGTACGCGTATGATGTGATAATACTTATGAGTTGCAAGGAGACCGTGACATGCTTCGTGCTAGAATTGCTCGGGGATCCAATGAGAGGCCAAATTTAATGTGGTTAAACAAGAGTGAGACATACACACAAATTGAGCACTCCCATAAACTTCAGTAGGTTCGAGATAAGTATTTAGATAAACATCAGTTGGAAATGTTTGGTATGGTTGATGATGTTGGTACACCATATTCAGATCTTGCTATGAGAAGTACTGTTGATGTAGTTTATGAACCATCTTCTGCTGATCGAACTATGTACCACATTGTTTTAGATGTGGACCCATACACAGAAATACTTGATGATAGGGGAGAAAAGGTCGTACCTTATATGAGACATAATTTGTTAATCAATTTCAAAGACATAAGTTTTGAAAAATAAAAGAGAGGATTTTTTTAAGTTGGCATGACTGAGATGGTGGCATTACAAGAAGGAGAAGTTCATCAAAATTGATGATATTGAAGATATGCAACAGGTACTTCAAAGAAGGAAGCAAAGTAGGACGGTGGTGTTCCTTATTGAGATTTCTGATAGTTTTGATGTGGATGAAGATGCCCCTTGAGAGGATGTAGAAGACGAGGTGTCCATTGATATGACCCAATGAGAATTGCAACCCTAAGTATTGTCATTTAGCTCCAAAGTTTCCCCTACAATTCTATGTGAATTTGTACTATAAGTTATACCGTTGAAACTTTGTGTGTGAGTGTATTTATACCATTAGATTTGTTGAGAGATTGTACATGTAATATGTTTATTGAGCTGTTATGTCAGTTGTCTAGACAATTGAAGATATTGTTCATTCAAATAATTACTATTGTAAGTCATACTTACTTTTCAGTTTTACTTGCTTCTACACAAATAATTCCCTGTATTATAGCAAGCTGTTTTGACAAATTCAGTAGCATTTTAAAGATTCAGCGGTACAGAATAATACAGAAAAAATCGATGAATTCTCAGTTCATATTCAGCAGCGCTTGACAGTAATTCCAAGAAGTATTAATACAAAATAAATTAACAGTAGCAGAACTCCATATAAAATACTCAAAACCACCTTAAGCTAGTAAACAACCTGTCCCAAAATTTTAGGAGCATCGCAAGAAGATCAAGACGTGTAGATGCGAAGCTTGTATTCCGCGATGAACTCCGACTGTCGATTACCCGATAAAGCCACATATAGCACATATCTCTAGTCATGCGCATGGTACCGCCGACGCGTTCACTTCGGACAGAATACCACCTCCTTGTAGCCATAGGGCATCCGATGCCTCAACTCCACATTGTACTTCGGCGACAAGCACATCGTCGACCTGACGCACACAACAGATACCAAATTGTTCTTGTCATGGCCGTCAAATAGCACGGCGAACATCATACCATCATTCCCGGATCCCATGATTTCAACTCCGATCGAGCCCGGTGCTGGCGCCGACTTAGAGATGTACCTGGCTCTCCTACCGTAGCGGAATGTGCGCAACCTCACGGAGTGGGATTCTCTGAAGTACCGTGAGTTGTATCAACTGGCTTCGCGAGTCCGGGAGAGTAGGGCCGAAGATTCATGTGGTGTCAGGCCGAAGATTCTGGTGTAGCTGACGTCGGACAATTTCGGTGCAGACGACATAGTTTCTTCCTCCTTCTCTTCCAAGCCTCTACAATGTAATCCTCGAGTCCCGGGGCTTCCTCCATAGCTTTCGTACTTGTCTATGTGAACCTAGCATGTTCATAGGACTGAGCATGAAGTAATATATAATTCAATAGGGAGCAATTGAATTCACATAAAGGAAAGAATTCACCTTCGATGTCCATGATGCCTTGACATGTGTTGGAGAGGTTGACACGGTGTTGGATATGGAGAGGACCATAGGCCATTTCACATCAAGTAGATCAGACGGTCGTTCATGCTAGGGTCGCGCCAACGATATCACTTCTTGGCGCCACCAACAACAAGGGGGCTGAGCCTTTGCGTCAATGTCATGAATGCCAATCCAAAAACAAAACGTATAAAAAAGGTATGACGCGCAACCACCGCCACATCCTACATGCTTTGTGAGACAATATCTTTCGACCCCATGCCTCCTGATGAGTATTATATATTTCTAATAATATAATCTCGAATATCAGGCCCTGTCGAATATCGAAGCTTATATGCAAGCTAATTCTATTGGTAAACCTTGCACCGCAGGAAGATACGCCCCCGCCATTTCTTGACGTGGGGGTGGGGTTTTTCCTTCTAGTTGGCTCACGTCCATCTACCCCCTCTTCCGTATATTTACGTATGAATTTTATGGAGAGAAACACCAATTAATGATAAAGATAAGTTTGTATATTTTACATGTCTACTTCAATTTACGCATCTATGATTACTCCTTGTGCGCGACTATTTCAACAAAGCTCTCGCTCTTGAGCCGGCAAATCCAACTTAGTTTATTTTGTAAGCCACATGACTGTGATACGTACGTAGGAGTGGCAGATATCACATCACTGCTGCGCGTGGATATACATACATATGGTGCTGCGATAATAAGATTGGATGCTTATCATTGTATCAGCCCTAGATCGAGAAAGAGTTATTGATGATCAGTGAGTCGATATTGCACTAAGCTTATCCGCAAACTCATGATCGACTCAGTGGCCATTCTCTAGCAAAAATACAGAGGGCACGATCTGATCCGTATACGCCTGTCCACAGTGGCGGAGCTAGCTAGAACATACAGCCCGGGCAGGGAATAAAGATGTTGATCTAGCTTAGTGTTTGCCCCACTAATCATCTCACTTAATCTCTATGTTTTGCTCATATCCTAATGAAGCTTCCACGGCTGAGCCCGGGCAGCTGCCCCGGGTCGCCGGGAGCTAGCTCCGCCACTGCCTGTCCACATATCTAAACCGTACGTTTATGCTCGTTTCATCCGTCACATTTCTTCTGATGACGATGTTTCTCTCTCGCCGCAATGCAGATAAGACATATGCCATTTTAGAATATACGCGGAAATATATGCTCAAAGTTTTTTCTCCAGACATAGTGATTTGAGGTGTATATTTCAGATCAGATGATTTATTTAGCTCAACCACGATACTAGCTTAGTCTGCAAGCGACTACTACCTGAGTGGGATACGCACGCGAGAGCGATCGATCGCATCGGATCGCATCACGTAGTGTACGAGTACGACGCCCGCCAACGAGATGATCTTAGACGCGTATCTGCTTATCACTCACCGGGGTCAAACCTGCACTAGCGCGCTGAGCCGCGCTGACCTTTCGAAAACACCTGGATTTGTCGGACCATAATCACACACATGGCCTTGTTTCCATGGTGGTAGGGCAATGTCATTATGCCAAGCACCAGCAGGTACCTTAAAGCAGTTCCTGTCAGCGATTTGCTGCATGGGATCAACAAAAAAGAAAAGGCAATCAAATCACCGGAGTTCCTAGTGAATGTTTTACAATATTGTTCAACGAAAAAAATGCTTTGGTGGCCGATGTAACCCTCTAAATATAGTGTTTAGAAGGGTTCTAACAAAAAATAAATGGACAAGATGGTTACATTTACTTCGAAGTTTGATGGATGAAGACGGTTACATTTAGTCTGTAGTTTGATTGATGCTCATTTAACACATCAAAAGGATGTGTTTGTTTGGAAGATAACGAAGTCCGGTATATTTTCAGTTAGATCTCTTTATTTAGACCATATGAATGGGTGTATCCCATATCTTCCAAGTTCCAAAATACATCTGGAAAATGAAGAAGGTATCACTGATAATTAGGACTTTTATGTGGTTCCTTCATCACAAAGTTACCATAACTTTTTTTTTTAGAAATGGAGGATGTCCCCAGGTCTCTGCATCGAAGAGATGCATAATAATAATCTTGCTAGACAAAAATGGCAAGGAAATATAAATATTGTTTTTCTAATCCCGATGAAACCATACAATGTATTTTTATAGATTGTCCGCTAGCAAAGGTTGTTTGGCGTGCTATTCATATGTTGTTTAATATATTGTCCCAACTAATATAACAAATTTGTTCGGTAATTGGTTGCATGGGGTTTGTGAGAAAGATAGAGTTCAAATTCGGGTGAGAGTTTGCGCTTTACTTTGGACCATATGATACACAGTAAGGATTACAAAAGAAAGATTTCTTTTTTTTTGCTGGTTATTTTGATGGCTACACATCTGATCCACACGTGGTCGTGTCAACAGCCAGAGGAGCTACGACTGGCCATGGCTTCTGGGTTCAGCCACTTGAAAATGGTAGCACATGATTTATTTAACCAGTTCGTCCAGCGGCCTGCTAGTAGGATCGAGGATTGCTGATTAGCCACTTCGTTCTTCATGTTTTATCATGTTGATGGTCTTTTCTATTTTGAGTGGTTGATTCATGTATCAACTTTCTGTGACCAATAAGCTGTAAACCTTGGAATAATTCATAATGATAAAATAAGAGGCCGTATGCATCATGGATGCAGAGGCAAGGCCCTTCCCCATTTCGACAAGAAAAATGCAATTTTACCGAGAGCAAAGTGACCAGATCGGAGAGCTTTGTGGTACTCGACATGTTGCTGTCAGGAACATGCATGTTTACAGCGACAGAGCTGAAAGAAATCACAAGGTAGTAACTTAGTATATGGTAGGTTGGCTAGACTGATAGATAGGCTTGTCCTAACTCACCCTACTCTATAGGAGATGTCAAAAAAGTGGATGCGCTTAAGTCTGCACAGCAACTATTTTAACTAGACAAAAAGGCAATTTCCTTTGGCCGAATCCGTCAGTAGGACTTGCGAGGTTCTTTTCAGACACCTATGGCTGAACATAGCTTAGAGAGAGACGGTGCCTGCACAGAGACGTGTCACGGGATGGTGCTTTACAAAGAAGAGGCGTAATGCCCTAATCACGCATACAGTATACTACTGTGCTCGACATGCTGAAATTTGTGTCCCTAATCACACATTTTCTATCGCTAGTCTACGGCGATTTTGTTTCTCTCCATAAAAGATGGTCGATGGATTCGGTGCCCCTGCCATTTCCCCAACCATGCCTACTTTCAGATATGCTTCTACCTGTCCAATAACCGATAGATGCTATCAGCAAGTGCACAAATTAAAGAGGAGGATTCCTGAGCTGGTGATATAGTGACAGGCTGACAGGCCCCTCTGGATGATCCGTGCTTCTTAACACCAAACACCGCATCGATTCGAGAGAAACTTCCAGAACCCAGATCAATTTTTGGCGCTGCAGAATCCGTCTGACTTGACGTTAGGAACAGTACGGCAAGCAGTGTTGGTGCAGACGCACGTTTGGCAGAAGCAACGGGGCATTGCACTGGCTGCAGTGTACAACTCGAAGTTCTCGTTCAGAAAATGCAGAGACATCTCTGGTGGGCAACTCGTGCATGCACGATCGAACCTACGCCATCTCTCATCATTCTCTCGTCGATCCCATCTCCATCTCCTGGTTTGCACGTCGTTTTCGAGGCCTGTTTCGGTTTTTTGTTCGCGTGGAGGACCACGGGACGATGCGTATTCTCGGCCGTGCCCGTCGTGCGGCTCAGGGACAAAAGGCGTCAGTCAGGCGAGAAGCATCGGGTGAACAAGAGATCGATTGGTGCGAGTGCGAGGATGGCGCGCGCAAAGCGGCATCGGCATCGGCATCGGCATGGCGCCGCGCCATTATTCAACCATATCTCCGGCCAACTTGCAGCCCCGCGCGCCGAGTCTTTACAGAGTGCAGCTGTGCAGGTTCACGTCCCCGGCCGGCGGCCACGAGGTGCTGCCGCCTTTGCCCGACCCGTCGCTGTGTCCCTCGCCGAGTCGTCGGGTTGGATCGACGGCGACGCGAGGGCGCGACGCATTTACGGGGGGGAATTCCGGCCGTGCCGTGCTCTCTTTCGCCGACGACGGGTGCGCCCGTCTCGTCCCGCCATCGCGTCGATCTCTCGCCTTTTGCCGACCTGATATGTTCTGCGTGTTGTGCCTGTCAGCTTAACAAAATCTACTTGATATTTCGATCGTGGCTGACTTAGACACCCGGCGCGCGCGTAGACTAGCAAGATTCGTTCCCTGGATAGCCTTGTTGTTGGGACGAGTTGTGGAGGTCGCTTTGCTACGAGAATCGTTGGAAACGTTGCCAACTGACAGCGGGAAATATGAGGAGCGTGCCTCTTGTGGGGTCTTTTCTGAACCCGAAAGATGGATCGCCATGTTAAGTTCAGAGAATGTTCTTTCTGCTGTGCATTCCTTGTAGTCATGCATGCCCTTTTTTTTCTCGCCGCTAGCAGTGCACACTACCCTTCTGTCACACTTGCAGTGTAATTACATCTGAAAGTAACACTACATAGTTTGGTCTCCTACCTTTACTAGTACCATATACTTGGGTTTGGTCCATTGACCATTGGTACGAGTCTAATTGTGTCTCTCAACTCTCAACACAATTTTTTTTGGGTAGATACTTGACTATTGATATATAGTCTAATTACGTTCTCACAACCCTAATACCATAACTATTTTTGGTGTTTAAACTACCGTGGAAGTCTAAGTTTGGCATTCAGTTCTAATATACAATATCAATATCAACAATATCATTATTTATCTCTCAAGTGTTAAGGCCATTTAGATTTGGCTCTTTGCAGGGGCGGAGCCAGGAAACATATTCAACGTGGGCCAAATGAACATTTTCTAACTTGGAGAGGGGCCATTATGGATATTTAGAGATAAACTACTTGTATAACAAGGGGGTTTGACACAAAAAAAATAAGTGCCCCAGAACGCTCCCTAGCTCTGTCCCTAGTCTCTTGTGCACCACTAAAAGCGGTTTTTTTTTGTTTTGTTTTGAATGGTCACAAAAAATGGGGAACTAAAAAAAGTAAATCAAAAGGTGAAAAAACATCTAAGTGAAGTTTCTCAAGATTATTAATGCAATAAAATGCATAATAATCATATTTTAAAAACATGGAAGTAAAAAATATCTAGAAAATTGCAAATTCGTAGTACTGAGTTTTTTAATATATTTTTCATTTCAAAATGTCCATATTTTCAATATCTTTTCGTAATTTATGCTTTTCTATTTTATCTTCAATTTTCCTGCTTCCATATTCTATTTTTCTTGTAAATTCCATTATTTGTTTCATATATCTATTTAACTAAAATGGCTTCCTCATTTAAATCTTCGCACCTTTTCCCAAGTTATTTGAGTTCACATCATTCTACTCTTTATCCCCCCACCCCTCCCCCCAATTTTTATGCTACATAGCTTCCATCATAAAAAATGATATATAAAATACAACCCTATAAAATTCTAGAAACTATGTAAATTGGTATTACTAAGGTTTTTTTTATCTTTTTTCTATTGTCAAAATATCAATCTCTTTTCATATTTGCTTAAATTTTATTTTTCTATTTTATCTTTGAATTTTATACTTTCATATTCTTTGTTTCTTGTAAATTCATGATTTTCTAAATATACATTTCTAATTTCCTAAAAAATATTTTCCCCATTTAAAATTTTCCCGACTTTTCCCAAATTAGTTGAGTTCTACGAAGGTTCGATTCTTCTAGGTTTTTTCATTCTACCCTTTTATCCCTCGTTTTTTTATTCTAGCATGACTGCCATCATAAAATAATGATATATAAAAACCACCCTATAACGACCTTTAAATATACATAAAAAAGTAAGAATTTTAAATTGACTTTGAATTATAAAGATGACTAGTCTAGACAGTGTAATTAGTTACACAATGGACTAAGAGTCTCTAATGCTAGAATTGGTGTGCCAAACTTAGACTAGCAATAATTAGAAACAAAAGTTACACTTTTCCTTTACTAAATAGTATACCGTATCTCCGTGGCCATTCATCTTTACAAGTTACAACCTTCCCCAGGCATATTCTTGTGACAAGGTTAATACTATTCAAGCTGACAAATCACACGAAAGATATGTGTCAAACGGGGGCTTTAAGGTACACCTTTTTTACAGAAGCGACGAGACATCAACAAGTTGGAGGGAGCATTTCCTCCCCCACTAGAGCTAAAATGTACATAGGTTGGATTGACTTAACAGATAAAAGTTTCGAGCTATTTGGGCCTAGTGATACATGAAACATCAACGTTGAGTGAATCTTCCATTGGGTGGAAAAGTGCAAAGGTTTGACAAGGCAGCGTTGAGTGCCGAGTATAGCCTTCCCCGGTTGCAGTTGGATCAAGTAAGCTTTGCCTCCCGAGGTCAAAAGTGAGGGAAAGGAAAACCAGATAAGTCAGAGACTTCACTAGAAGAAAAAGAAAAGACGCATAGCTTCGAGTAGCTACAAGCTATAGAGTTATTTACACGGCTCCCTCCGTTCAGAAATAATTGATTTGTTTTATCTAAATTTAAATGTATCTAAATGCATTTTAGTGTATAGATATATTTGAATCTAGATAAACTTAAACCAATTATTTATGGACGAAGAGAGTATTATTTTCTCACCTTTTGCGTCCCTTTTAGGGAAATTCCTTCTCTGTTATTACATCTGTAAAACTATATGCATAAGGAACACAAACGATTTTTCTAGTGGCACCGGTAGCTACCGGTCAAGAGTTAACAGTAGATGTTTGCTAGTGATCCGTGCGCTTTACGGGCCAAATTATTGTCTGGATGGAGGTTAAGTTACAAACTACGTAAGATATATATATCTATTTTTAACTAAGTTACAAACACTCACGCAATCTACATATTTTTTTGTCTTTTTATACATGTCACAAATACTTATATTTAAGTTTCAAACTTCGTATACACATATCTGCACTGATTACCTATGTGCACAAATTTTGCTCGGATTTTTTCAAATTTTAGAAATAAATACGACTTTTTTGCACCATAAAAATACGTTCCTTTTTCTACGGTTCCGCCTGTGTCATAGGTGACAGCTCCCGACGCCGCTAGAACTGCATTTCCGATAAGAAACACCTTTTGTGCGCTGGCCTTTTTTTTGGGTGCTAACGTGATTTTGCAGGGATTGCTATAACGTGAATTTTAGGACATGAGTATTTCTAAATTCGACTATATATATTTATCATACCATTAAGTTATATAATTATCTGCGCATTAAGTTACATAGAAGTTTGTATCTTGGCGGTTTCTTCTTACTATTCATTTGGAACTTTGCCAGTTTTGCCTAAGCTATATAGTTTTCGAGTGATTATCAAAAAAAAAAAGTTTTCGAGTTCGCTATGCAAAAAATCACGCACATATATATATGTGCTACCTATACATGCAAATATTTCTTTTGAATTCGTTTAATACGATTTTCAATTTTTCAGAAGGATCAGGAATACCCATTCTTTATCATCACGTATTTTCGGGAGTGCTATGGCTAAGCATTGCAAACATGCCAATACTGTCATGAGTTATAGACCTTCTTAAGCTCATGGTAGTTTATTAATCTAGGGCTTCAAGTAGCAGCAGAGAGAATCTTGCGCGTAAGCTGGTTGACCTGCTCTCTATATACTGCAGCATTATTGGTGTTCCAAGACGAAACGTGCGGCATAGAAGTCCTAACAAATTTCAGCTCAGTCAGATATGTCACTGAACAGCGTATCATCCAGGCATCATCACCGAGACTAGTCCACCTGTAATGTACTATGCATCTGTTTAAAAAGAAAAGACGCATAGCTTCGAATAGCTACAAGCTATGGAGTTATTTACTCTATTATTTTCTCACCTTTTGCATCCCTTTTGGAGAAATTCCTTCTCTGTTATTACATCTGTAAAACTATGCATAAGGAACACAAAGCGATTTTTCTAGCGGTGACTAAGCATAGTAAACATGTCAATACTGTCATGAGGTATACGTTTTCTCAAGCTCATGCTAGTAGTATTAGTCTAGAGTTTCAGGTAGCAGTATTAGAGTCTCCAGTATTAATCTAGAGTTTCAGGTAGCAGCAGAGAGAATCTTGCGCGTAAGCTGGTTGACCTGTTCTATACATATACTACTGCATTATTGGTGTTCCAAGACGAAACGTGCGGCATAGAAGTCCTAACAAATTTCAGCTCAGTCAGATATGTCACTGAACAGCATATCATCCAGGCATCATCACCGAGACTAGTCCACCTGTAATGTACTATGTACCTGTTAACAATTGCAGTTGAGGTTCCATTCAGCAAATAATTGCAGATCTGCATTATTGCTGTTGCCGGGGGTCACAGGGCAATGTAGACGGCTGCTAGCTAATGCAGGTGGCGTCGCCCACTGATCGATAGGCTCACCGTCCTGCTTATTGAGAGGTCAGCTCTATGGATATGAACATTATGGGCAGCGGGATCATCATCATCATCATCAGGACACGCATTAGCATGCCTGTCGGGTGGGTGCATAATTGAGCTACTACTAGAAAAAGAGGTGGGGAGTTTTTCAGTGGCTGCTCCTGTGCCCTTCGTCCCGATCGAGCCCTGTTCATGTGACGAGCCTCATCCGGAGATATGGTTCTGCTTTTCGGTACCAACAGAATCGGATCGGGCCACTGTGCTGTGGTTGCACGATGACCCGTCCGTCGCGTCGTTCGCGGCGAACCGGAGCGCCGAGGACAGACGGGACATGACGCGTGTCCGGCGAACTGCTGGGAGGTCAAAGTATCCATATCCAGTGGAGCTTCTGTTCAGTAGAGAGAAGTATATACCTTGAGCTGACGGAGTGGCAGTGTGTCACAGGCACGTCATCTTTGCTTGCCGGATTGTCAAGCAGAATCTTGCCGGAATTATCAGAGAAGCAACGGGACATTGTAATTGTAATGTAATTCAGGACTGAATCTGAACTCTGAAATCGTTTTCTCCTGCTGTGCTGGGCTGTGCGTTCTAGAAGCAAGCGACAGACAGATTCTCCCCCTGCATGCGTGCAAGAGGCTAGCGGCACTGCAGTTGCCGTCCCAAAAAGACCTGATGAGACCTCGCCTCCAGTCCCCCTCATTGCCATGTGCCCCGAGTCCCCCCAGCCGGCTGCTGACGTCCACTTCCATTCTACCCACGCACTCCTTGGATTCAAATGCGGGAAATGGGTTTGGCAGGGTCGGGGGCACACCGCCGCCGCGTTCTCGGCCACACGTGCACCGGGGGAGTCCAAAAGGCGCCATGGGAAAGGCACGCCCCGGCCAGCCCAGGCCACACGGAGGAACTGAGACCGAGGAAGGACTCACTGGAGGAGACGGCGACACATTCTTGGGTCCAAGCACATCGTAGTTGTAGTAGTACATCGGATGAACTGTTTATGTGTGTGGTATTCAGTGCTCTATATGTGGAGGTGGGAGAGACGAGACCGGCCGAAGAACGCTGGCCACACTGACGATCGGACCGAAACAGGGGGGATTCGACTTGCTTCCACCTTCGGAATCTCTCTCTCGTCTAGCTCGGCAATGGCGGGCCCGTCGGCGATGGATGGATCGTTGCTTTATTCCCCCCCACTAGGGCGGGCCTGCATTATTGGCGAAAAGGATCGGAGGGCTCCTTTTCTGCGTTTGTTTTCCTGGGTAACTGAAGCATCGACGGAGAGTTGGAGCAGTGCTAGCTGAAGCGAGCGGCGCTCTCGGTGCACTGTCGTCGGTGGCGGTAGGGGGGAATGTCATGGAGATGGAGGTGGTGTGGGGGCTGGCTTGGAGTAAAGATCCGCCATACCGTCGCCGCGAGTGGCCGTGGTGACTGATGGGAACTGGGTTGACAAGCCATCAAGAAGCCTTACGTAGGTGAACTGCAGGAACGGATATGTGGTTCGGCGAATTCAGTTGATGGGAGTCTCAAGCCTGAAATAGAGGAGAACAGTGATCGTCGCTGAAATGTTTACTAGAGCGGGACATGACCGAAATGAACGCAAGGGCCCATGCGGAAGCATCTCGCGGGCCACAACTGGACGGGCTTAATCCTGTCCGCGAAGATGGAACGCCACGGCTGGGCTCTTCTCGGTTAAGCCTTCATCCAGCCCGTGACGTTCCCTAGAAATACAAAATCATCCTAGGCCACCGGCAAAGTGACACGATTACATGAAGCCGTAGTAATTCCGATCATGCGCACCTCGCCTCGCATCAGTGAAAATTATTAGAACGTATCTTTTTTTTTTTGCGAAAAGTAAAATTATTCTGCAGCTGTGAAGTCCTCACAACTACTGTATGGTAAAAGTAGTGGCAAGAATTGGCTTGCCAATTTTTCAGCTAAGAAATTCACCCACACTTACCGATAATTTTGCAAGGGCCTGTGATGAGAGAGATGGAGGACTAGAGGAGTAGAGGGACACCCATTGAAAACCTATATTCCGGCGACAAACCAAACATGCATAATAGGCAAACCAACGTTTTGGCGGGCCTACTGTGGGCAATGAACCAAACATACCCTAAACATTCGTATTTCAGGGTTGGGCTGTTGGTATAGCTGTTGTGACTCAAATCTATCGATTTGCTTGTGCTTCAAGAATTACGAGCACTGAATTTTCCACTTCCAGTGATGGACCCGTCGGCGACGAAAGGCTGCCAAGATGCCCCACGTTAGGGCCGGAGGTAACTCAAGACAAGATCCAAAATTGCCAAGCGATGACAACGGACTAAGATTGAGAAGTACCAGAGCTCCATGGCGACGCCACCAAGACGGTCAAATGTTTTTACCTAGAGCCGCAACGCGGGGAACAAAACCACAACAACGCCCCCAAGAGGGTTACGATACCCATAGGCATCGCCTCCGCTGGCGCCGGAGCGGTGAGCTTTCACCCGGACAAACTTCCAAACCATATTCTAGTACCTCAAATCGCATGATGTCACCAAGATAGACCTCCAAAACACGATCCAGGATCTGCCAATGCCGAAGCGCCAACAATATTAGGATTCCCCACCACTTTCTCCTCACCGTCCTCATGGCCAAAGACAAAACAATCACTGCCGCCATGTTGCTCGCCGAAGAGCTGTCCGCCCAGTTCACCTCCTAGTGTCGCCGCCCCTGCGTTCAAGGTCTCACATCGATGGGCAGACGTACCTTATAGAACAAACAGAGGTGACATCACCAGATCCAGGCCCGCTCGCGAGCGGTAGAGAGAGAATGGTAGAAGAAGGGGAGAGCAAGACAAACACGACGCCTATGTGCCGAGGAAAGCCCATGTGACACTAGTGCAAAGAGGCCCATTGGTCCCGGTTGGTAAGGGGCTTTAGTCCCGGTTACCCAACCGGGACGGTGCAATCGGGACTAAAGCCCCAACCTTTAGTCCCGGTTGCCCCACCAACCGGGACAAATGGGGGCACACGTGGCGGCATTAGAGCGCGAGGGGGGGGGGTGGAGCATTAGTCCCGGTTCGTAACACGAACCGGGACTAATAACTCTTCTTGCTTGGCGTAGATTTGGATTTCTTCGCGCGCGAGAATTCATTTTGGCACATTTTGTTGCCGGCAAGATTTTCGCCACTTTTGTGCGCCGAGAGAATTCATTTAGGTTGTTTTATTGTTTATTTAGTGTTTTGCACTTATCAACGAAGGGACCTTATATTACACAAGATCATCATGACAATATTACATTCAATACACGGATCGAGTTCATGCACTACATACAAAAGTTGCTATTCGATGCTACCGGCCAATTCCTTCAAAGTTGCTATTTTTACAATCTCTATTATCTATACACAGCAGAATAGTATTCCCCTTTCGGGTCTAGGACTTCTGCATCCAAGAATCCGGCCAATTCCTCCTGAATTGCTCGTATGTGATCCTTTGGCAGAAGACCGCCCCGTAGACGTTCGATCTGATTTAAAAAAGGAGTCAGCCTATATGAATGAAACTAAACATAATTTGTTTGAAATTAAAAACTATAGAAATTATTTACGTACGTGGAGTTGCTCTAAATTTCTGCCCTTCTCATCGCACGTCTGCCGGATGAATTCGCAAACATAGTATCCACTGATTGTTACCGTCCCCTGTCAGGCACTTTACGAGAACAGAGTTCAATCAAAATAATAATCAAGCATGATAATAACTGTATCAAAACTAGAATCAAAGAGATGCGCGGATATAGCTAGTGGTGCTTACATCTAGTGCTTCAAATGTAAGCTCCTCTTTCCAAACACCCTAGCCTTTTTGGTGAACCTTTTCCAAGCGCTGCCCGGCGAAGAAAACGAATAAAATAAGTTATTAAGTACTTGATATCATAAAATTCATGAACGTTGCCGATATAGTGTCGTAATGATTAGAATTACCGCTGGAGAAGTATCTGCATGTCCTTCCACGTCTCAAGGGGTTTATGTTTCGAGTCCATGACTAGTACACGCCCTTTGTCAAGTTGAATGATTAACAGAATATAGTGGTACCTGCGAATGCATAACTAATCAATTATATACTTAACATCGAGTAAGCGAAATAGAAAGTGTATACAAGACAATAACACACACTGGAAGTTGTAAGGAAATAGTATTTCCCTTTTGGTTTTTTGAAACCTTAACGCGTGTACTATATTATCCTCCGTATCCTGGGGGCTTATTTTGAGATTAGCTTCATGAATCCAATATGGGTCAATGAAGCCAATGTCATAGATTTGTCCTCTGCTGCATTCGAGAATCTTCATTACGCATATTACGATGATTATATACATGCAATAAACAAAATAATATAGCTGGAGACTAAATTAATTACAGAATTAGTACTTACGCATAATAGTAATCGATGATCGATTTGTCCAAGGCGTCTTGATTGAATAATTGAAATAGTTCATCAAATTCAATGGATATCATGTCATCCCTTTCTTTCCCATGATGCTTTTTGTAACCCTCGGCACTATCCGATTAGCCCCGTGACGTGGCATGCATGTACCCGTTATGCAATCTTCGCATTTTGTTGAAAGATTGTTTACCTCCTCGGGTTTGACGAGAGGTTTGCCGTCTTGGTATTTGTATGCTACTTCACTCACGGGAAGAACTCTAATCGATAAGTATCGGCAATACTCATACCTTGAGCAGCGGCGGCTTCTCCGTATTGTGCAACTACCTGGATCATCTTGCTCTTACCCCATATTTGCTCGACCCCACATTGGTTTGAGAAATCACCTTGAGAGGCGCAAGTCTGTTTTGCTTGTTCTCCAATTTGGGCAATGATTTCCGCTTGCATCGATCTTGCTCTTGAGGCTTTTTTGCCGCATGTGACTTGAGAATAGAACGGTCATAGTCGATGACCGCTTTGGCTCGGGTTGATGAAGATTCTTTAGCATTTTAAACACTTTGGCTTTTCTTCTTTGGTGCTTGGGAACTCGCTCTTTCGGCCGCCTCGACTTAGCGAAAAATTTGTCGTTTCGCATCAACGATCGCAGCGTCTCCTCTTGATGCAGTCATAAGCTCTCTTGGGAGGAACCTTTGGTACTTTTGGAAGAGGCTCTTGTTTACGTTTTGGATCGCTTCACGCCGATGGCGATGCGCTTCGCTTTTTATCTGGCGCCGCGATGGCTCCTGGCGATGGCTGCACGGAGATTGGTGAGGCGACGGGCGGGTGAGGCGACGAAGCGGTACGCTGCCAGCGGCGGCGACCTCGCTGAGACGGGTGAGGCGGCGGCGAAGATGGCCTTGGCGTGTGATTTCGAAGCACGATACATTCCTTTGGCCATAGAATGGTGACATTTTTTGCGTCACCCAGCACAGTCACATCCCCTTCACCAGCAGGGTAGTGAAGATCCAAAACCTCAAAGGTGGGCATGACTTCATCCACGCCGACAACAACGTAGCCCTCTGGAACCGGACGACAGTGGTAAGTTGGTGTGGGTCCAATTGGTAAGGCATAGCCGACCGCCACCTTCATTGATATGTTCACAACTTTGACATGTAGCTCGCAGTGTGTCATCTCTGTGATATCATCCACTGGGTAGCCAACATGAGCCATCGTCGGTGCATCATCGTCATCGCCATTGTCATCACTCGGGACCTCGGTGGAAACCACACTGCTTCGATTATTCGATAGGCCGGTAGCATCGAATGCAGTGTGCTGCTGAGATGGGCCGGTAGTACTTTGCTCTTTAAGTGCGTTAATTTCATCTTGTTGTTGCTTTAATCGTTCTTCAATTAAACGCATTCGCTCTTTCTGACTATCTGCTTCAACTGTCTCCCTGTCCTTTGTCCTCTGACGGCTTCTATCAGGATATTTCTTGCTCTCTTCGGGAAACCTAGTCCTCCATGGTTGGGAGCCTCTTGTGCCTCGTGTTCATCCATCATGTTCCTTATTTCCAAGGGCGAGTGTGAGCTCATCATTCTCTCTATCGGGAATGAAGTCCCCATCTTTAACAGCCTTTACTGCTTTTCTGATCCTCTCGATTGGCAAGGGGTCTTCTTTATGCCGTATGTTATATATACACCTCCCTTCCGAGTCCAACGTGCCCCCATGCCCGTAAAATCAATTCCTTGCACGTTCTACCCAATCGTCTGTCTCTGGGGTGATCTTTTTATCACGCAGTTCCTGCTCAAGTTTCTCCCACTTAGGAATGCCAACCATGTAGCCACCTTGCCCCATAGTATGGTGATACTTCTTGTTAGCAACATTCAGCTTATTCGTTTCAGACATTTTCTTAGCCTTTTCTGATTTCTTGTATTCCACAAACTCAGCCCAGAATGGTTTTATCTTCTCAAACTGAATATTCTTGAAATCGGGAGTCTTCTTTTTCACGACATAGTCAAGGTGCAATCTTTTCTTCCAGTTGGTGAAACACTGGGCCATCTTCTTCAAAGCCCACTCCCTGACCTTAGCCTCCATGGCTCTCCCATGTTGTAAGGCGTCCTCAACTAGATCCTCCGCATTTGGATCCAGCTCTATCTTCGGTAGTTTGAAATTAACCATGAGCCTCTTCCACAGTAAATCTTTGGCGTGGTTAGGGACAAATAAACATGTTCCCTCTTCATCCGCATTAGCAGGCCTATTCCAATTTCTAATGGTGATCGGGATTAAGTCCCTAACGATTACTCCGCATTGTGCCACAAATTTGGTTGCGACAACTTCGGGAGCCGTCGGTTTGCCGTCTTCAGCGACATCTTCGATCTTGAACCTCTCATGGTCTTGCAACTTTTTGGTTGGGCCTCGTCCGCTCTTTTCAGTAGATTCCTTCGATCCGGAGGGATAAAATAAGAAAGATCGTCGTTACTATTTCTATATAGATAGCAGATGATTAATTAATGAATTGATTTATATTACATGCACCTCGTCGGAGCGGTCGTCTTCTCGATTACACAAGGCATCGCCTTCTCCCTCGCGGAAGGCAACACCTTCAACCTCAAACAAGTTGTCTATTCCGGTAAAAAGAGGATCACCCTCACCGGAGTTGTTCAGAAACGTTGATACGTCTAAATTATCTTCCTCACGGATCACACCTTGGATCAACTCTTCCTTTTCTTCGTCTCTGACGTGTGGGTCCATATTTTCTGCATAGGTGGAAAAACGAATAAGTCAAAGCGGCTAAAGGAGAAAGTTAAGTACGGTGTTGAGAGATATAAACCCTAATTCAGAGAAACCCTAATATATACATACACAATAATAAAAATGAAGAGAAACCCTAAACCCTAAACCTAGCTACAAAAAGGAAACCGTGTAGTAGATAGGCACATCGTCGAACCCACATGCACATAAGGGGTATTAATGATTCCTTATCTAAGATAGGGCTTTTAAGTTGCTTGACAATGTGAATCGAGTCTGGGGCTACCCATAGTGACTGACCAGTGGGGCCGAAGACCAATAATACCAAACTAATTAATAAACCTAATAATACCTAACTAATAATAAACCTAATAATCCAAACACCGAAAAGAAAGGAAAACAATCAACACATGGCATCGATGCAATGCTCAAGCAAGTATGATGATATGACAAGTTAATTTGCATTGGAATGTAACCCTAAGACATGCTCGACGATTTAATCGGGGTTCCGAGGGGTGAAAACCCTAACTCGGGGAAACTCCGGAACATATGAGAGGGGTGCATTTGTTCTTCTAATTATACTTGTCATTTAAGTTGTTGAACAATGCATGATTATAAGTTATATATCTAGGTTTCATTTTTCTGAACATTTTGATATATTATTTGTATTTTTCTCACTTGTAAATAAAAAGATATTGAATTTACAATATTCAAAACAATTTCTGAAAATAAATAAGTCTGGAATTATTTTTTACACCCAGGCAAACTATACCCACAGCAACTGACTGATGGGCCCTGTGCCACATAGGCAGCCACGTGAGCAAAGTGGGACAGAGGGGGCCGTTGGGTGTTTTTCACCAGCAGGGTTACACCTGCTGCCGGGTGGTGGGTTCGGTCCACGCGGGCAAGCCACGCTGGCGCCACGCGAGCAAGGTGGGGTCAGGGCTGGTTTGATCGGCCTGCAGTAGCCACCGAGGCCACATCTGCCTCCATGTCGGACTCGCCGGCGGGAGCGGCAGAGTCATCCCGCGCCAGCAGCCACGAGGAGGGGAGGAGCGGTGCCTGCCGACGGCGCCGCCACGCTAGCACCCGTCGCACCATGTCACGCCGCCGCCAGCCACGGAACCTCCACACCATGCCACCAGCGCGTGGACGCGATAAATCCCGCCGCCGCCGCACCCGCCGCACCACGCCACGAGAGGGGGAGGACAAAGACAGGGAGAGGGGGCGTACCTTCTGGCGGTGACAACGCGCGGTGGTGGTGGCCCTGCTAGCGGCGTCGGGCGGGGAGAAATGGAGGGCACGCGCAGACGGGCGGCGGTGGTGGCGGACGGAACGCGTGGCCTCGGGCAGCTTGCGGCGTCGAGGGCAGCGGCTCGGCGGCGTCAGGTGGCTCCTATGCGCGCGTCGGTGAGAAGCAGAGAAGTGAGATGGGGAAGAAGAAGAGGAGGCGCGTTGGTTATAACCAAAGGACCTTTAGTCCCGGTTGCGGTTCGGTTTTTCGTGTTTTTCTATAATTCGGTTTCTACAAAATAGGCACCGAAATTATTTCGGTTTTCTAATTAATCGATAGTTCGGTTAGTGGACAATTCGGTTCGGTGTTTGGTTTTTAACCGAACTTTTGGAAATAACAACACTATGCCATAATTTATGTAGATCCATACGAGCTAAACCACTCATCGGCGCACCGAAAACAACCTCCAGGTCAGCGAGTACCTGAAGCAATACATGGCTAGTTGATGTCTTGAACGCATATGTAGAAAAAGAACATAATAAGCATGATATTTATCTTGCTCGTTCAAATCGTACGTGTTGAGAGTTCAGCTAAAATACATGATTATATTCAAAATAGGAAAACAATTGAAAGGCTTACAACAAAATTCATAGACATAATTGACAGTTAAACCACAAACATATACGTGTATGTGGCTGGAGACATGCGTACATGCATGAGTTGTTAAACCAGGAACATGTACATGTATTTGGCTGGAGACATACGTACATGCATGGGCTGCCTGACAGCTTTTGCATGCATGTCTTTTTGTCGCATGGGCTTGTATCTACGTATAGTAATGGACGCCTAAGACAGAATCACAAATATATTTAGCTCTGTCACGTATATTGTTCGGTTTATAAGGTTATTTCGGTTAACAGAGATTTAAAACCGAATTAATATTTATAAATTCGGTTAAACATATTTACTAATCAAAATTAGTTTCGGCTAATTCGGCTTCGGTGTATTCGGTTTTGGTTCCGGTTAATTCGGTTTCGGTGTTCAGTTTCGGTTTTTTATGCCCACCCCTAGTTATACGTCCCGGTTGGAGCCACCAACCGGAACGTATAGTCCAATTTTCAGCAGCTGAAGGGGCGCGCGCGCAGGGGGCTCTTTAGTCCCGGTTGGTGGCTCCAACCGGGACGTATTCCCCTGTTTTCAAATTTTTCGCTTATTTTCTCTCATTTACTTTTATTTTTATTTTGAGATTTAAATTTGTAATGTTTTTTTAAATGATAATTACTTTGGAATTTAGAAAAACTTTAAACATAAAAAGTGTTTGAATTTGAATAACTAATTCGAAACCATTTTCTGTTTTGAAAAATAATTAATGTAACCATTTAAACTATGAACCATTTAAAATTAATAATGAAATAACTTATATTTTTTAAATATTAATTTGGAATTTAGAAAAACTTTAAACATAATAAGTGTATGGATTTGAATAAATAATCCAAAACCAATTTCTATTTTTAAAAAATAATTAATGTAACCATTTAAAATTAATAATGAAATAACTTATATTTTTTAAATATTAATTTGGAATTTAGAAAAACTTTAAACATAAAAAGTGAATGGATTTGAATAAATAATCCAAACCATTTTCTATTTTTAAAAAATAATTAATGTAACCATTTAAAATTAAAAATGAATTAACTTATATTTTTTAAATATTAATTTGGAATTTCGAAAAACTTTAAACATAAAAAGTGTATGGATTTGAATAAATAATCCAAAACCATTTTCTATTTTTAAAAAATAATTAATGTAACCATTTAAAATTAAAAATGAATTAACTTATATTTTTTAAATATTAATTTGGAATTTAGAAAAACTTTAAACATAAAAAGTGTATGGATTTGAATAAATAATCCAAAACCATTTTCTATTTTTAAAAAATAATTAATGTAACCATTTAAAATTAAAAATGAATTAACTTATATTTTTTAAATATTAATTTGGAATTTAGAAAAACTTTAAACAAATTTTTTTTTGGATTTGAATAAATAATTCAAAACCATTTTTTATTTTTAAAAAATAATTAATGTAACCGTTTAAAATATGAACCATTTACAATTAAAAATGAATTAACTTATAAGTAATTCAAAACCATTTTCTGTTTTTAATGGGCGGAAAAAAGAGGACGGAAAATAATGGGTGGAAATAAAATTTGATTAGGATAGAACTGGAATTAAAGTACATAACACAACTAACACAAAGTTACATAGAAGAACTGAAAATTAAGATACATGGCCAGATTAAGCCACAATCGGCCGAACTTGTTTTGCAATGTTGGAATAATTCAGTCATGCTCACCGCTACATCTGTAATAATCGCCATCGTAGTCGCCTCATGGCCATTGTCGCCGCTATCGCCGTCGGGTCGCCGTAGTTGAACCTTGAAGGTTGAGTACGAGTGGGCTGGACTTGAGGGTAGCGCAGCGGGGCTAGAGTCGGCCGTGTCGTAGGCCATGACGCCTCTGGAGAGTCCCGCCAGCCACCACAGCCGGCCGCCGTTGAAGTTCGGAGGAGGGCCCTCCTCCTCGTGCTGGCGAGTGCCCTCTCACGCCGATCCACGAAGAAGGCTTCCCAAGTTGGGAAATAGTCGGATGCCATCTGGATTCCTCCGCTCCGGAGTGAGCTCAAGTAGTAGTGGTTCATGATGGCCATCCGACGCGCCACACCTAGAGGGACAGAGGAACTGCGCCTCCCGGCCAGATCCAAATGACGGGGACACAGTAGCCCGGGTGGGGTAGTTCAAGCGCAGCGCCGCCTCCTAGGAGTTAGTGCTACGGTGGAAGCCATGGGAAAGAGTGATGAGGTTGCAGATATGAGTCTAGAGATGTGCAATGACAATGGAGGCCAAACCTACATATATATAGTGAAGAACTGGCGGGAAGAACTGGCGGGAAGAAAAATGGCGTGTCGACATTATGTCGTGCGGAGTGTACCTTGTCCCGGATGGTGTCACCAACCGGGACTAAAGATGAGAAATGGTGCGTCCACACACATGCATAATATGGCGCGTCCACACAGATGCATAATAATAGGAGACGAGCATCGTTAGAACTTCCTCCTGTTTTTTTGCGCTCGGAAAATGGAAAAGGGCTTTTCCGTGCGACAAAAAGGAAAACTTCCTCCTGCAACATTGTTCTCCATACCAATGTCCACACACATGCATAATATGGGCACAACATCACAAACTATGCCGTGATTCAGCACATAACATCGGTCATTTGGACCGAAAGCCATGAAACCTCGAACATGATAGGTCATTTTGTGAAGGTTTTTTCGAAACATGATCAATATACCAAGTCTGGTATTTTTTCTTTCAACTATGTAACAAAATATGACACCACGCGAAGGATTTTCATTGTTCGGATTTTTTTTGAATTTATTATGCCCGTTTTGAATTATCTGAATTTCTAACTATGGTCGAACCGGTGTGCATGAAGATAGGGGACGAGCATCGTTAGAACTTGCATTGGATCTCTAAAGAAACCACATATTGCGAGTCTAAAAATGATTTTTTCAAAAAATCACGGGCGATAGATCATGTACCTGTAGTACAAACCGGACCCACTTCCTACCGATTCGGCAGACATTTGTCCTTTTCACCCGGGGTGGACGAAAAGGTTTGAGATGTACCGGTTGGGAGATAGTCCATGTAAGGTGGTCTAGTATTTTAGGAAAATGGGACACTAGCATTCTGAAACGGCATTTTGGTGGTTACTTCACAAAACGACCCGTTTTTTGCGCTCGGAAAATGGAAAAGGGCTTTTCCGTGCGACAAAAAGGAAAACTTCCTCTTGCAACATTGTTCTCCATACCAATGTCCACACACATGCATAATATGGGCACAACATCACAAACTATGCCGTGATTCAGCACATAACATCGGTCATTTGGACCGAAAGCCATGAAACCTCGAACATGATAGGTCATTTTGTGAAGTTTTTTTCGAAACATGATCAATATACCAAGTCTGGTATTTTTCCTTTCAACTATGTAACAAAATATGACACCACGCGAAGGATTTTCATTGTTCGGATTTTTTTGAATTTATTATGCCCGTTTTGAATTATCTGAATTTCTAACTATGGTCGAACCGGTGTGGATGAAGATAGGGGACGAGCATCGTTAGAACTTGCATTGGATCTCTGAAGAAACCACATATTGCGAGTCTAAAAATTATTTTTTTAAAAAATCACGAGCGATAGATCATGTACCTGTAGTACAAACCGGACCCACTTCCTGCCGATTCGGCAGACATTTGTCCTTTTTACCCGGGATAGACGAAAAGGTTTGAGATGTACCGGTTGGGAGATAGTCCATGTAAGGTGGTCTAGTATTTTAGGAAAATGGGACGGTAGCATTCTGAAACGGCATTTTGGTGGTTACTTCACAAAACGACCCGTTTTTTGCGCTCGGAAAATGGAAAAGGGCTTTTTCGTGCGACAAAAAGGAAAACTTCCTCCTGCAACATTGTTCTCCATACCAATGTCCACACACATGCATAATATGGGCACAACATCACAAACTATGCCGTGATTCAGCACATAACATACTAAAAATATTGTTCGGCAGACATTTAGTCCCGGATGTAGTCACAAACCGGGACTAAAAATATTTTCCGCCATTTCCCACCTCTTCCCGCCAAGTTTTCCCGCCCTTTCCTTTCTACTAGAGCTTTTAGTCCTGGATGTAGTCACAAACCGGGACTAAAAATATTTTCCGCCATTTCCACCTCTTCCGCCAAGTTTTCCGCCCTTTCCTTTCTACTAGAGTTTTAGTCCCGGATGTAGTCACTAACGGGACTAAAGATATTCCGCTATTTCCCAAAGCTTCACGCCAAGTTTTCCCGCCCTTTCCCTCTATATTTAGGGTGATCGTGTCATGGCTATCCACACATCCACACCTTCCTCTCTTAGAACAATGGACAACGCCTACTGGGCCATTCTGACCCTCGAGGAGACCGAGGCGCTGTGCGCCTCCAACTACCCTTGTCGGCCGGGCTACCGCCGCCACGGCTGGATGTGGCCGAGGGGTTCCTGTCCCTCCTGTCCCTCAAGGTTCCGCACGCCAGGCGGCCATCACAAACCACTTCTACCACGAGCTCACGCCGGAGCAGCGGATGGATCCCCAGTGGGATCCCGACAACTATGACACCTGGAATGCCTTCTTCGCTAATAGGCGGGAAAGGGAGCTCGCCAGGTACGAGGGTGATGGCCCGCCACCGGTGAACCACAACGGCCGAAGCCGCGTCGTAACCTGTTGGGCGAACCGTACTATCATCGGAGTGATGCGCTACATCGTCGGGGAGACCATCCTCGCCTACGGTGCCCACGAGTCCACCCGCCACAGGCCCCACACTGTCCCGGCGGTAGCGACATCGTCTTCCAGGAGACTCCTCTCCCACCCGTCGTGAATCTGAGGCTGGAATGGCCCCTGGTATATGCCATGGATGGGCTGAGGATCCCCGGAGTGGCAGGTGACGATGACGATGATGATGACGACGACGATGAAGACCCTGAAGCTGCGTACTATAGGACTAGGCATGATTATGACTAAAGGGGGCGGCTTTAGTCCTGAGTGTTAGCTAGTCCCGGTTTGTCCCGGTTTGTCCCGGTTTGTCCCGGTTTTTAATATTATTAAATGTCTTGAGTGTTACCTAATAAATAGAGGGAAATGCCTATATAAAGAGAGGGTTCATATTTAGTCCCGGTTGGAGAAACCAACCTTGTTCAAGGATTATTGGCAGTGGGCCAACACTAATAATAGGGGTGAGTGTCGACATTATGTCGTGCGGCTTGTACTTGTCCCGGATGGTGTCACCAACCGGGACTAAAGATGAACCTTTAGTCCCGGTTGGAGACTCCAACCGGGACTAAAGATGAGTCAGCACTAATAATAGGGGTGAGTGTCGACATTATGTTGTGAGTGTCGACATTATGCCGAGCTGCTTGTACTATAAATATGCATCCTTGTGAGTCCAGTCCTCCAGCCAGTTTGAGGCATCTCAAAGATGGTTTTCGAGCGAGACACCACTGCGGCGATTCGGGGAGATGCCGACGGAGCCCAGTCCTCGGCATCTCAGAAACTGGTCATAGAGGCACTCCTAATATGTGAAATTAGTTAGCTCCGGCGTATTGATCTAGTTAGTGAAGTTACAAGCTGCAAGATGGTTTTCGAGGCGAGGACACCACTGCGGCCAGTTCGAGGAGATGCCGATGAGCCCAGTCCTCCGGCATCTCCGAGAAATCGGTCATAGAGGCACTCTAATATGTGAAATTAGTTAGCTCAGGCGTATTGATCTAGTTAGTGAAGTTACAAGCTGCAAGATGGTTTTCGAGCGGGGAGACCATCGCTGCGGCCAGTTTGAGGAGATGCCGACGAGCCCAGTCCTCGGCATCTCTGAGAAACCGGTCATAGAGGCACTCCCTAATATGTGAAATTAATATTAAAAACTGAGACTACAAAACCGGGACTAAAGGCCACAAACCGCGAAAGATATCCTTCGGTCAAGCCACAAACCGCGAAAGACATGAACTAGAGTTACATAATATGAGCATGAACTTCTTGGCATATGTCATTCCTTATGACTGCTTCAGACGTAACCATGGAGCATCTTCTTTACTTAACGGAATGCTTGGGTCAGTTTTCCTTTGTGAAGGCGGAATTTCATCAAACTTATTATAATCTTCTGACATGTCTGTCTTGTCCTCGATTCCCACGATGTTTCTTTTCCCTGAAATAACTATGTGACGCTTTGGCTCATCATATGATGTATTCGTTTGCATATTTTTTCTTTTTTTCGGTCTCCTTCACATAGAAAACCTGAGACACATCATTGGCTAGGATGAATGGTTCATCTCTATAACTAAGATTGTTGAGATCCACTGTTGTCATTCCGTACAACTGGTCTATCTTTACCCCTTCCCCATTCAGGTTGACCCATTTGCAGCGAAACAAAGGGACCTTAAAAGAGACTCCATAGTCTAGTTCCCATATCTCCTCTATGTAACCATAATATGTGTCCTTTTGTCCATTCTCGTCTATTTCATCAAAGCGGACACCACTATTTTGGTTGGTGCTCTTTTTATCTTGGGCGATCGTGTAGAATGTATTCCCATTTATTTCATACCCTTGGAAATTCAATACAGTAGAAGATGGTGACGCGGCCAACAAGTATAGCTGATCTCCAACAGTGGTGTCATTCAAGAGATGTGTCCGCATCCAACCATCGAAAGACTTCATGTGTTCATCTGTAATCCATGATTCAGGCTTCCCCGGGTTTTTGGAGCGTACAATATTCTTGTGTTGCTCGATATACGGAGCTGCCAAGGTGGAATTATGTAGAACTGTGTAGTGTGCTTTAGTGAAAGAATCCCCGTCCCTACATATCATTACTTTCTTTCCCAGCGTGCCTTTTCCACTTAGTCTTCCCTCATGCCGCGAGTCAGAAACACCAATCGGCTTAAGGTCAGGAATAAAGTCAACACAAAACTCAATGACCTCCTTTGTTCCATATCCCTTGGAGATGCTTCCTTCTGGTCTAGCACGGTTATGAACATATTTCTTTAAGACTCCCATGAACCTCTCAAAGGGGAACATATTGTGCAGAAATACCGGACCGAGAATGGCAATCTCTTCCACTAGATGAACCAGGAGATGCGTCATAATATTGAAGAAGGATGGTGGGAACACCAATTCAAAACTAACAAGACATTGTACCACATCCTTATGTAACCTTGGCATAATATCTGGATTGATTACCTTCTGAGATATTGCATTGAGGAATGAACACAGCTTCACAATGGGTACTCGAACATTTTCCGGTAGAAGCCCCCTCAATGCAATCGGAAGCAAGCTGCGTCATAATCACGTGATCATGAGACTTCAGGTTTTGGAACTTTTTCTCTGCCATATTTATTATCCCCTTTATATTAGATGAGAAGCCCGACGACACCTTGATATTGTAAAGGACTTCAAAAAAGATTTCCTTCTCTACTTTGGTAAGAGCATAGCTGACACGACTTAGGTGACGCCCTTTATCCGTCTTGTTATCTGTATGCATGTTCTTTGGGTCTTTCATAATTTGTTGGTCCTCCCGTGCTTCAGGTGTATCTTTTGTCTTCCCATACACGCCTAGGAATCCTAGCAGGTTCACGCAGAGATTCTTCGTCACGTGCATCACGTCGATTGAAGAGCGGACACGCAGGACTTTCCAATATGGCAGCTCCCAAAATATAGATTTCTTCTTCCACATGGGTGCGTGTCCTGTGACGCGTCGTTCGGAATCGATTGACCGCCGACCCTTTCAAAGATTACTTCTATGTCCTTGACCATACCAAATACATCATCACCAGGGGAGTTCAGGCTTCTTCCGATGATCTGCCTCACCTTTGAAATGCTTGCCTTTCTTTCTTCTGGATGATTGGTGGAAGAAATCGTCAATTCGCCAGTACACAACCTTCTTGCATTTATGCAAATATGTACCTTCGGTCTTATCTAAATAGTGGGTGCATGCCTTATATCCCTTGTTTGTGCATCACGAATGTTACTAAGAGCAGGCCAATCATTGATGGTTACGAATAACAACCCTCGTAGATTAAATGGCTCCTGTTTGTTCTCATCCCACGCACGTACACCTGGTTTGCCCCACAACTGTAAGAGTTCTTCAACTAATGGCCTAAGGTACACATCAATGTCGTTGCCCGGTTGCTTCGGGCCTTGGATGAGCACTGACATCATAATGAACTTACGCTTCATGCACAACCAAGGAGGCAGGTTGTAGATACATAGAGTCACGGGCCAGGTCTTGTGTGACTGCAGCTCTACTCCCCAAAAGGATTCATGCCATCCGTACTTAGACCAAACCATAAGTTCCTTGCGTCACCTGCAAAGTCTGGGAAGTCTCTCTCGATTTTTCTCCACTGTGACCCATCAGCAGGGTGTCTCAACTTCCCGTCTTTCTTACGGTCTTCTTTGTGCCATCGCAACAACTTGGCATGCTCTTTGTTTGAACATGCGTTTCAACCTTGGTATTATAGGAGCATACCACATAACCTTAGCAGAACCCTCTTCCGGAGGGGCTCTCCTCAACATCACCAGGTCATCTCTCGTCGATCTTATACATAGCAACGCTGCATACCGAGCATTTATCTAAATTCTCATACTCCTTACATGTAGAGGATGCGATCATTAATGCATGCATGTATCTTTTGCACATCTAATCCCAGGACGAGAGTCTTCTTTGCTTCGTAGGTACTCTCGGGAAGTTCGTTATGTTTTGGAAACTTGGCTTCATTATTTTCAGCATCTTTTCAAATGAGGAGTCGGTTAGACCATACTCGCCTTCCATCGCAACAATTCCAGGTGGTACCAGGCTTTGTCTGCCATCTTTACAATTTGGGTACAACAATTTCTTGTGATCTTCTAACATGCCCTCTAACTTCAACTTCTCATTTTACATTTCACAGTCTCGCTTTGCATCGAAATGACCCTACCAAGTTCATCAGCGGCTCATCGATGCCCGTTCTTCACCTCTTTCCTCTCCATTGTCTTCCATTGCAGTATCAGTATTCAGAAACATATGATGATAGTTATCATCATCTTCTTCTTCACCATCTTCCATCATAACCCCTCTTTCCCCGTGCTTGGTCTAGCAATTATAGTTGGGCATGAAACCTTTCATAATCAGGTGGCCGCGAATGATTTTCGAGGAAGAGTACTCCTTATTGTTCCGACGTTGAACACATGGACAACGTATAAATCCATTCTCTTTGTTTGCCGTAGCCACATCGATAAATTTATCCACGCCTTTGATATACCCGGCTACCCGCCGGTCACCGTACATCCATTCCCGACCGTTCATCTGCATCATATAAGTAAGTTTATCAAAAAACAGGACATCATAAATAGTGAAATAACCAATTCACACCGACACATGAATTGTATCAATGACCTAGAAAAGATAAGATTGCTAACCTCGATCGAGGGAAATAAAGAGGAGAAAGCTCAAGTGCGTCTCGGACACCTTCTATATTTTTGTTCTATGAGAAATTCAACGGGATTATTCACTCAAACATTTCAACAAACACCTTCAATGCATGCATGAGAAAAAACTATCACACCCCCTCACACCTTCCACCATTCGAAAAAACAGAGTGGAGGTAGAGGGGGCTGGGGCGTTGCATTTATAGAGGGCAGGGGGTCTTTAGTCCCGGTTGGAGCCAGCAACCGGGACTAAAGGTGCGTGCCACGCCACGTGGCCGTCCCGGTTGCTGGCTCCAACCGGGACGCATGCCCCCTTACCAACCGGGACGCATGCCCCCTGGCCCCGTTCCCGCTCCAACCGGATAAGATTAGTCAGTTGGTGGCGCAACCGGGACTAATGCTCTGAGGGGTCGCGAACGGATAGCCCTTTTTCCTCTAGTGTGAGGTGCCCCAAAGCCTCCGCTCAGATCTAGGCCCACGGCCAAGATCCTATCGCTGCCATCTCCCCTCTGGAACTACCCTTGAACGCACCCTATAGACCATCATGCACCGCGGTCGTCGCCATCGTTTATCGCTCGTCAGGTCCGTCGGAGCCCTGCTGGTTGAAACCACCGCCTCCAGCTCGATCCTACCCCGTCTAGGCTTCTTGACACGCGGACAGAAGTCCCTCCACCATGCGTACCATGGAGGCTTTTCCCGGCTAGGAGGGAGGGGCTGGGTTTGAGTCGCCCAGGGGGAGAGGGCGGGGGAGGGGTACAAGAGCAACGCGAGCAAAGAGTTTTTCCAAGCTAGTTGCTGCATAGTCTAAGAGTAGGCGAATATAAAGTGTCTTATGTAATCAAATCATTACAATGGTAATACATAAAATGTCCACCCACAAAAGCGATCCTTTATTATACATATATAGGTTATTATTGCATCAATTATATTTTTAAAGTGTCGATAAATCTTTTCCCTTGACGGAAATGTCCAAAGACACCATCATGGTAATCCTTGGTCTTCACTTTCATGTATCTTGCCGACCTCTTCTCATCGAGTAAACCTGGCGCTGGCTCAAGCACCGTTTCCTCGTCAGCGCCATAGAATATAGCTACGGAGAGCCTCTCCTTGTCCACGTTCGTCACGACCCTATGTGCTGGGCTCGGGAAGATGCCATTATTCATTATCTGCTCAAAATTTTGTATGATGATTTAAGGGTTAATAGGATATTTATCCACGTTAATTTGTAGATTCAGGAGAGGAACAAATAGCTTGTGCTTATATGAGCCTACCTCCATGCACTCAGCTATGTTGATCAACAATGTATAAGGCTTGGATATTACATCGTACCATTTTCCATCTCTCAAAACTTGCAAGCCACCGACTTGCCCCTCAACAAAAAGGATGGTAAGGGCACCACCATCATAGTGTGGCTTGAAGCCGAAAACAAGGTCGGGTCTTGGACATGGAGGGTAGTAGCCTAACCTTGCTAATGCTTTGGCCTTGGTTGTGATTCTATTGACGAAGTAATCTTCATCGAGCCCTAGAATATTTGCCATGGCTCTCAAGATAAGATCTCTTATTATCTTGGTTTTTGTTGCGTACTTAATCAGCACATCCCTGTAGGAAGGATCCAGAAAAGCTTAGGAAAAAGACTCAAAGTAAGCTTTATCTCATATTACTTCTTTATCACAAAGTTTTTGAACCATGGGAATTACTTGTGTGTTGTCGACATTGTTCTGTGTAAATATGTTTGTTCATACAATTAGTATATATGTAATCAACAATTCTGTTCAAACACCCACGACTTAGAACTTTAGCACTTAAATATTGGATAAGACACAGGATAAGACATACAACGCTGTAGTAGTCTGATTGTTGATGTGAGTCTTCCTATTACCGGGCCCAGTAAAACATTATGAATATGCATGACCATGTAAAAAAATTCATCATCAACACCATTAAATTTGTAGTACTAGGTCTGTCAATAAATATACTTTTGCACTATTTGATTTGAAATAACGCATATTTAAATAATTCTATGATGAAAATGACACTTTGGCCACCGTGTCAATATCAGTATTAGCTGTTTTATCACTCCATTTGTCACCACCTTCGCAAAACTAATGAAATATGATACAAAGCTTTTGTACCCATTTTAAAAGAACATCTTAACCACCTTATTTTCCATCACATTTTATACATGAAGTATCAATTTTTTTTCTGTTATCTATGGAAATTATCGATTATTTAAGTTTCCGATGATTCAAAACAAATGATTTAATTTTCCTATAGTTATATGTAAGGTACTAAGAACCAGGTAACTTGCCTCAAAGATTCAGGATGGTTGGGCCAAAGTTCGAGCTTCCTCGCCTCTTCCGGCTCTACTTGCAGAGATAAACGTTCGGACCAGTCAAGGGCCCGGCCTTCGGATTTCAACATCTCACTTCTGTACCCTTGCAGTCGAAAACGCTTGCCATCCATTAGGTTGCTGTATTTTTGCTTCTCTTCGGGTGGTTTCTGAAAGAACTCTTTCGACACATTCATCATTGCATCCATCAGAGAGCTCTCAATGCCATGGTTAGTAACCTTGGAGAAAATAAGTTGTAATAAAATTAATAGTAAGAGGTTGCAAGTGTAAAAAATAAAGGGGGTAGAAAAGCACAAAAAGTATATAACTTTTTCGATAAAGAAAAATATATATAATTTGTGTTCTGAATACATGGAATATGATGCATTAGAGAACTATAGGAAATAATTTTCTTTAGACTATATCCAGCTTCAGCTGGCTGGTCCATTAAATTAAAGATGCCACATGTTAGTACAAGTAAATAGATCCATCATATAATTGAGTAGCAAACTATCAATAGACTAGCAGGAATAAGAGTACATCTAATTTCTGTAAGAATATTGTAGGTGTCGTCTACAAAGCGTAAATCGATACACATACCAGGTTTATCCTCATTTTTCAAAAAGAAAAATTTGTTTCTAAGAAAATAAAATCACATAATTACATGCTGAGTGTAGCCTACTAGTATAGCTTTGTTGTGTGTTGTGCAAAAGTAACAAGAAAATTAAGAGCTAAAGAAACAACTACATGTGCTAAGCAATTTTTTGTACAGTAACTACATATGCACATATGAACATATTTTTATTTTCCCTCAATTTTTTATAGAGGAAAAATTATTTTGTTTTGCCTGTTGCACCATTTCAGACCGGCACTATCTGATGTCTCAGTCCAACTGTTTTCATGAGCTATAACACAGTCCGCTCTTTGGTGTGTATTATTTCTGTCAGCATGTGCGTTCACAGAGATATATGCACGAGGCCCTCTTTGATTCATAGGAATAGTGGAGGAAAAACCGTAGAAATATAACTTTTCGTTTGCTTACATTATTCATCCCTTTGATCGGTAGTAATAGAAGATTGGAAAAATTGGAGAAGTTTTCCTTCGGTCTAGATTCCAAAGGGAAAACAAAGAAATTCTACGGTCCACTCAAACCTCCTTTTTATTTCTATATATGCACAAACAACAAGGAAAAGGCTGTAAGTTGCATAGTAATGACATCATCTTACTTTTGCATTTGTATTGACCTTTGTTTGATTATGCCTTTTGGGTTTATATTTTGTTTCACCCAGTCTCGTAAAATTCCCGTATTTTCACAATTCTATGTTTTACAAATGCAATCCTATGGGTCGGCAACCTATCTCGGGGTCAATGGGCGTGGCGGACGCCGGGGAGCAGTGAAGGTTTTTTCGGGCAAAAGCTCAGTGCCTCGGCACCATCGGCGGCGATGTCTGCGGGTATCGTTACCTTCTTAGGGGCGTCGATGCGGCTACCTTTCGCGCAACAGGGCTCCGGGTGAAAACCCTTGACCTTTGGTCTCGGCGGCAGCGGCGCGGTGTGTCGTTACCCTCTTAGGGGCGTCGTCGTGGATCCCCGGGTCACCCCTGTATCGGCTCGTTATCCTCGGTGGCAAGTTTAGGTTCCGCGTTTTTTCTTGTTTATTTTGATCTGCTTGTATAAGGGGTCTCCCCTCTATCTTGTGTATCTGTTCGGCCGATGTGGCTTTATTTATAAAACGGGGCGAAAACCTAGTTTAAAAACAAATGCAATCCTATCTATCTCTATGCTTTTCCTAGCTATTCCTACGTTGAGAAACCCTACGAATCGAAAGTGGCCTTGCAAGAAATATAGAACTTAAAAATACCGTCGTGGAGTGCACATGAGGCCCTTGTCTACAAAATCACTTGCTCTTGTATGGTATAAAGTTTACTCTATTTTTCTGATTGTGAAAGAAAGGTCACCATGAAGAAGCCCCATGTCTCGAGCGCCGACCGGAGTTTTGCCGCCTCTTCGGCGGCACCACCATCTGTGTCTGGCCTAGATAGGCGGCCGAGGTCGATGACGGGGATTGGTGCAATGGCTGCACCGGCGGAGGGGCGGTCCTGCAGCGGCATGACATACTGGGCAGGTACATCCCCAGTGAGTTCCCGCACTATTAGCTCAGGGCTCGCTTCATTCTCCATTGTCCCTCCCTTGTTGCTCTCTGGCCGGTGGTTTACTGAACTGCATGCTATTAGCAGGTCACACGAGGCCTATATATAGTGAAGCAAGACGTCTACGTAGTATATTATCAGCATGGCCGGCCCAAAAATAGTGACTGCTACCTACATTTTAATCTATATTCCGACACACACGTGAAACGCGAGACAGTGACGGGCAAGATTCATCAATACAAAACTGAGATGAGTTCAACGGTGAGTCTCGATCAGATTGCAATATCGTGGCTAAAAGTGTAAAAATCAGATCGCAAAAGGAAAGCTCCTCCGTATCCTCTAGGCATAGATAAATTCATTAGTGCGTATTTAGTAGGGCCCGTGTCCTATTTAGGACGTGTTTGGTTCAACTAGGGTTAAACGGAAATGATATCAAATTCCGGGAGGCATCAGCACCAGCACCGGAATGAGAAAATGGCTATTTTATTTGGTACGGCTAGGTAATGGAAACACTTTCCTTACCAGCGGTTGGTTCAGTAAAATTGACCAATGGTATCAGGATAACTATAACACGTTTAAAAATTACAGTTTTTGCGGTGACCCAGCATACCACTGCATGATATAGTATACTATAGTCATTGACATAACACCAATAAAACACCATTCACTAGTATTATATCCCTCAGAATGGCACAACAGAAACACAACGGGTTCAATACATGGTTAAAGGTTACAACTCACTCTTTACACAAGATCCAGAGAACACTCTAGGTTAAAGAGAGAGAAAGAACTTCTTACGGAGAAGAATCAAAGATAAACAACGCAAGAACTATTATACTATTAAGACTAGTATTTTAACTAAGGGGTTGGCATTGCTGCTATTGCAATACACTACAAAATTAGGTTCTTAGCTAGAGATTATATTTCTATCTATTCAGTAACTTCGTCTTCACTTGAGTTGATGTATATGTTGACTTCATTGAAGAGCTTTAGCTTTGGATGATGAGTCCTGGAGCATAACTTGATGTGGATGTTGTCAATCCCGGCTTCAGAATCAGCAAGGGTTAAGAAGATACTTTGAGTACGAGCGTACTCGACAAGTTCACTAGAAAAGGAGTGTTTGATGCACTATAACTATAGCCACAGACTATAGGTCGTAGGAAATGCAAGTTTTCATAAAAATTTCTTCAAAGGTTTCTTTTATTCTGAAAAGCTATGTCCGTCAGCCTTCACGGGTTTACCAGAACTTTCATGAAGTTCCTTTCCCGCCGCGTTCGCAGCTCCTTCCCGGAACAGGGAGTAACAAGTTACAGTTCTTACACTCTGTAGAGGTGCGTTACTTTTTCCATGAGAGATCAACTCCTTGTTACACATCCGGGCAGCTTACCCATCCACAATTCCATGTTGGGGGGCCCAGTAGTTGGTCCAAGCCAATCACTGCCCTCTCCGCGACCTCATATATCTGCACGATCCTTTGGCTAGCTCACCTTCGTTAAGCCCCCTTTCGGGCAGGCTAAAATCCTAATGAGTTTCCGAAGACTTATGACCTAGTGATGCCCGGATTAGTACCATTTATATGGACTATCTCCCTAAACACCATTCATAGATAATCTAGACACCAAAAGTGTGGGACGTAAGGGTGCCCACCCATATGTTAGATTCACACAAGGAATCACAACGTCACGTTAAGGTCGTCTTGCCTCCATACAAGAGGAAAAAGATACAACTGACTTCTCCGTCCCATTCCAAATCTCATGGTTAACGCGTAATATACGGCGCAAGAATCACTGGCGACATTGGTTGTTAAGTTCTAGATATTATGTTCCTTTACCACCGGAACTTTTATAGTAAGTTATTACCTCATGGTAATAACCTATAATCCTTTTATTATGAAAATAGTATTTTCTGACCCTTTTCAAATGCAAGTGATGACAACATTGGATTTGCAAAATACTTTACAGAAAATATCAAAGGACATGATCAAGTGTGAACTTGCCTTTTGTGATTGAAATATTATGCACTCACGGTCTTCGAGTTAGTATAAGATCCAAAATCTGAAATCAGCATCATTGGTCCGGTAAGGACTAATGTTTAAAGAAGCAATATGCTTTTATGCATAAGTAATGCAATGCACGTTAAACACGAATCCCGGGGATAACGTTGTTCTAGGGTTTGGATTTTGGAAATGGTTAATTTAGAATGTGTTGTTCTTTTAGATGAGTTTTACACTTGTGCTTCTTATTAAGGCTTGTGAGTGTGTGTGAGACAACACATATTGATGCAGCAATAAAGTATATATCTATGAAATGTTATTCAAAATAGTTATCTCCAAACTTTACTTTATAAGTAGAGTCACTTATAAATAGCTTAAGTGTTATTGCTCCTAGGTATACAAATGAAGTATGAAGTAATATGATCTTGATTATTTGTCATATATTGCCTGAAGTGGCAAAACGAATAACTTTTGAAGAAAAGATTCCTTTCCTAAGGTTTAAACAATCTTTATGGTTGGTTAGTGGTGGTTGATGTTCTTTGTGTTTGCTTGAATCATTTTGGCTTGAGATGCTTTATAACTTAACTAGTTCAGACGAAAGTTAACTATAAAACATATAATAATGTTTATAGTGTTATATTCAGATTCTTGTAGACTAAAATTAACTTTAAAATAAAAATAGTTTGAAAGTATAATGCTTATGATATTTGTATCTTGTGTACCTGGTAATGTTTCGTTAAGGTTACTTAAGAATGATTATACTTTTCCTTGGTGTAGTGGTTTAGTAAGTTTATAATGGAATGGTATCATTTTCCCTTTTATAGATGAGGGTTGTAGTCTATGGATCAAGATGTTATATTACTTAACTACTTATGGACTTACAACAGTGTTGTGGTAGTTTTTGTAACCTGGTGGTTAAAGTAGATAGAAAGGATCTGATTTATTCACAAGTTGTTCTTTAAGGTTTTTATCATGAATTGGAATACTTTGAGATAATCTTCACTTAAGGTTGAAGATAATTGGATAAAAAGGTATTTACACAGTTTTAAACCATTATAGCTTTATAGTATTAATATTTAAGACTAATACTATTTAGTAGACTTAATTGAATCATTTTAGGAATATTAACAAAGTTTATTTATCCTTATATGAATTATTAATTAAGTAAATAAGTTTAAAGTTGAGTTATTAAAATATTTGAATTTTTAATTAACTCAAAATTGGAATATTATATTTTATCATGTATATATTCCTTTTCTGATCATTTTGGTATATTATATTTATTCTTATGATTTATAAATAATAAGATATGATTTTTATAAATTTAATACTTTAAAAATACTTAATAAATACTAAATATTTAAGTAAGTGAAATAATAATTCATGATTATAGTTTTAGATTATATTCTTTATTTTTCTAAGACTTTTGGTATTCTATTCATATTTTTAATATTTACCATTATTGGAATATGAATTATCAAAGTTTTATTACTTTTAAAGTTTTATTAAATAATATTTATTTAAATAATCATTATAATAATATTGGATAATAAGTTTAAGTTGTAGATTTTGTTTTTCTACAATTTTTCATATATTATACATATTTTTCTGAATTATAAATCAAAGGTTATTAATTAAACAAGATTTAATCATTTATTTGATTTCTGAAATATTAATAATTGAGTTTATAACATTTTATTGATTTCTTAAACAGGAAATACTTTTTACACTGCACCCCCACTTAGCCTGAGTCACTGACCAGTGGGCCTATGTCCACCTCGGCTCGCAGGTTCAAGAAAATGCATTTGTTACAGACTGATTAGCTACCCCCAGTCAATGACATATGGGCCCTAGGCCGTGTCACAAATCACGTGAGACAAAGACTGGTCAAACTCGCTGAAGTGGCTAGAACTCGACGTAGGCCTGACGTCACTCAAGTTGATCTTCACTGGTTGAGGATCGATCGATCGATCTGGTGCACGCGCGGGGCTGTGGCTAGGTGCGTTGGACAGAGGAGATCAAGGCGAACCTATTAGTGGTGGCGCCGCCCTATTTTGGTCACCGAAGGTCAACCGGCAACGAGCTCATGCGGTGGTTCTTGCGGTCGATCACGATGGAGTGTATTTAGGAAGCAAACGAAAGATCTACGCATACTAGGAGATTCAGTGACTCACCAGGAACACGATGGTGTGCTTGGTTTGGCGAGGCGCGGTCGGAGACGCCGGCGAGGTCGACGAACAGCGTCGAGAACGAGGGTTCGATTGGGTTGATTCACGCCTTCTCCGCTAGTGTGAGTTGGGGCAAACGGATGAGAAGAGCACGGCGGTCTCCACCGTGGTCTTACATGGCCGAGGCGAACACGTAATCGTCGGCTCCAGCTCACCTCCGAGCTAGGGTTGTCGGGTCAGAAGAAGAAATTGAGAGAAAGAGCTGCAGAGGGGGAAATTGAGTATGAGGACGAGCAAGGACGTCGCGGTGGCCTCCTTATCCTCTCCTGGCGACGACGGCGTTGATCTTGGCGCAAGGACGACGATGACGGCATCGAGCGGCGGTGAGCTCCTCCAGCGAGCTGTCTGTGTGCGTGAGGATGACGGCGACGTGTTGTTTTTGTGGATAACCCCCTGGGGTTTCTTTCCTCTCAATCCGCAGTACTTTCCTAGCCCCACTCGTCAGTCACATATGAGAAAGAGCTGGGCTGGCTGTTGGTCTGTTGTGGGCTGCACATGGGCGTTAGATAAGGAGAGAGGTGTTGGGCTACGGCCAGGTGATGTTTTTTATTTGTTTTCTATTTTTCTATTTTCTGTTTTCCTTTTCAGATTTGTATATAATCTTTCAATTTGAACTTTTCTTTGTAGAATTTATTTGCTGAATAATTGTAGTAATACTAAAATATATTTAGTATCATTGGTGAACTTTTATTCTATAATCTTTTATTTTTTTAATATGAACCCCCTTTTAATATTTAGTAGAAGATTTTCTTATTATTTTTATCTCTTCTTTTACTCATGATTTTATTAAATGATATATTCTTATTGGTTATATAACTTAACTCTAGTTGGCTCATAGTTTGAATAGAAATTTTATATGTATAGTAATCCTCTATCATTATTTGATGCATGAAATATAAAAGAAATGAATATGGTTATTACCATTTCCATTGATTTGGAAAATGGCAATGTATATATTCTATTATGATAAACCAAGAAGTTTAGAGTTTGAATTGTTAATATTTATCCTAGGGTTTAGGGTTTTTAACATATTTATATTCCTTTATAGATGTGAGTAAAGATTTAAGAACTAAACATATTGTTTTCTGTTTGGAATATTGGATAACATCACCTTTTAGAATAGAAAATTATATCTAGAATGTTTTATAGAAAGGAATTGGTAAAGATACTCTTAAGCATATATAATTATGATGGTTGGAATTGACAGAGATGTGTTTATTTGATTTGCTATAGGAAAATATTCCTATAAAGTGTTATAGATATAAGATGATGGATCAATAACATGAAATGGATATTATACTTGGTTTAAGACTTAAAGTTGATTGTTTACCAAGAATGTCTATTTTCCATAATTCACAATCCTAGATTTCTAATTAAGGAATTCCTTTCCTAGATATACTACCCTTTTCTATCTATCATCATGATTAACGTGATGAGATTTACTTCACAAGAATGTTCTTATTCACCTTTTATGCTTCTAAACTCATGGATGAATCCAATGAGTTTGATACTAAAGCATTTATAGTTTCCTCATATCTATACTTGGTTATATCCACTACTTTACTATTGATAACCTTCCATCCAACAAGTAGTTCCTTCAAACTCCACTCATAATCTTTCTTAATCATCCATCACTAATATTTCTTCATTAGATGTATACATCCAACTATATTACTCCAAAGCTTATTATCCTTTAGGATGAATAACACTATTTCCATAACTCAATGCTATGCTAGCTTTAATTGAATCATACTGTCTTACATTTACTTTACTCTAATAACTCATACTCCAACCTCACATTATATTAATGTGGCTTGTAATGACTACTCTAGGATAACTTATCTCTACTAGGGTTTTAATCATGTTCTACCCTCCAATATCACTTATACTAAATATAAGCATTCAATATTGGTGGCTAAAGCATCACCATTATAATCCTTTAATCATTTATTGTTTAAGTCCTTAGTTGGCTAAATAAATCTTTATCAATCCTACCATTTTAATTGTATTGAAATTACCTTCTTAGTATCTCATATTGGATTAAGGTTATTTATGGACTATGCCCTCTTTAAAAGATTTAAATAGATGCTATGATAAGATCAAGAAATAGTAGATCCAGTATTGATAGTTAAAGAATTTGTGAATCAATGGTTGATTACTCAACATTGATGAATAATAGAGTTTGAGATAGGTTCCATAAAGATTGCTATAGAAAGAAAGATATATGGTGAATGATCTTGACTTAGTCTCTTTCCAACTCAAACTCATTAAAGAGTTAAAGTTAGGTATTACTATGATACTCATAGTAAGAATAGATAAGAATAAGATAGGTCAGGATTAGTCATTACATTTATATTACTTTAGTAGTAATCTTAACTTGGTATTCATAGGTTGTTATGATGAATAGTATGATATGATCCCTTAAGGATCATATATTAATCATTTAAGAAATGTATTATGAGTAACATTTTATTATATCTGATCTACCCTTAGATCAAATCATGTTTACCCAAATAAGGTTTTAGCAAAGGTTATATTGAAACTTATCATAGTCAATTTTATGATCTACTTCAATTCCATCAAGTTAAGAGAAGCTTCATTCACTTTGACAGGTTTTGTTCAAAAGCGCGAAAATTATTCAGATTTTCTATGCATGAATGCAATACACACATCTGGGTTCCGCTTATTTCTAGGCTCTAATGCTGGGATGTTACAGCTTTCCATCTCAAAATCATTCTAAACAAAAAAATGCTTGAAAATGCCAGCTTCGATAGAATAATTTCCACATGCAGTTCACAAGTGCTTGACTAGCACACTTAACCAGCACATAAATTAACTATCAGTTTACATGCATCAAGTGCAAATTAATCTCTTTATCATAATTTGACCACGCTTGAAAACAAATATAACACGAGAGTTAAAGGCATTTCATAGCAAAACATGCATATTTATCCATTGATACAAATTCAGGATTCAAGATATTTATCCGTCGATAGAGCTGTTCATAGTTCTCTCATCGGCATAACTTCCTTCAAAATCAACCTCATCTTAACTCACTCTCTCATCTGCCAATAAGAAACAACAGTTAAACAACGGGGGAAGAACCCAAAAAGACAACTCACAAGAATGAAGAGTGTAGGCATTTGATTAGGTAAAAATGCATAGATGCTGCACATACACACTACACACAAGCAATAATATATGTGCCATTTTAGCAAACTATTGCATAGCTGCAACCCAGAATATAAAGGAAGAAGAAAGTAACAAGCCATGAGTACTAGAAGTATCTCCATGGTTGTGACAATAACTTTCATTGAAGAATAAGGCATGTATCTACAAAACAGAAAAAATGAAATGAACAAAACTAAAACTGTAGAGACTAAAATAGAGAATGTCAATCAAGAAAATCTAGAAAGGATAGTATCAGGACATGCATACCTAATTAAGCTTCCTTGTCAGCCTCTCGTGTTGTCCTTCTCATCTACCAATAAATAGAATACCATGTATAATCATACACATGAGAGGAGTTTCACAACAAGAACACACATCAAAATTCAGAGAAGAAATCAACTTACTTTTCAGCATTTTCAGTACATATTCCCTCCTCAAATGTGCTGGAAGAGCATGTAGGGTTTCGTAGCATGGAAAACAAAAAAATTCTATCGCATACAAACAAACAAGCCAAGATCTATCTACTAGATTGTAGCAACGAGTCGATGGAATAACTCACCCTCGAAGATTCCAAAGTGTTTAACGAGAGCATATTCTCGTGGGTGATGTAGTCGTACTCTTCCGATCTCAAGATCGCGTAGACGATCCTTCCTGCGCCATGCTCCAGAAGCGCCCCAATCGGTCACATCGTTCGGTATTGACGAAGACCTTCCTCTCCTTGTTCCAAAGAAAATGAGGTTGTATCACTCTCCTCGCGATTCCGGCAGCACAACGGCGTGGTACCGGAAGTAGAGGGGAGATCTCGCAGGGCTTCGCCTTAAGCCGGAGCGAGTATGATGGAGTATGAGAGAGTCCCTCGACGATCTAGGGTTTAGACACGCCGAGGAGGGGGCAAGCCGGCGGCTAGGGTTTAGCTAGACGGCGGTGGCGGTTTGCCCTAGGGCCGGCGGCGGCTTGGGGCTAGGGTTAGAGGTGTAGGAACTTGTGTGTCTAGGAGGGGAGCCCTGCCCCTCCTTTTATAGGTGGAGGGGGCCGGCCAAGGGGAGGGGAGTCCCTCCCTAACTCGGCTTGGTGGTGCACCGGTGGTGGGAGGAGGAACTCCTCCCCCAAGTCGGTTTCCACCTCCCTCTCCACTTCCCAAAATTGCCGTTTGACTTTCAAACTTGGCATTTGACTTTTCAAACTAGGATTTGATTAATCCCTCTATTTTGTTCAGCGATGACACTTAGTACATAATGCAATCATACCAACTTGATATAACACATCCATGTACCCTTCCCCTCCGGAGTGCCGGACATTCTGGAACTTTCTAGAACATTCCCGATGAAAACACCGGAACCATTCCCCAACTCCGAAACGGGACTTTCCTTATATGAATCTTATTCTGTGGAACATTCCGGATCTCCTCGTGATATCCCGAATCCCATCCGAGACTCCGAACAACATTCGGTCTCTTTCTCATCATTCCATAACTACTCAAACAACGTCGAATCCTTAAGTGTGTCTCCCTACGGTTCGTGAATTATGCGGACATGATCGACACTTCTCCGAACAATAACCAATAGAGGAATCTGGAAATTCATATGGCTCCCACATATTTCTATGATTACTTTGCGATCGAATGAACCACTTACATACGATACCAATTTCCCTTTGTCTCACGATAGTTTACTTATCCGAGGTTATGATCGCTTGATCTCTGCATACCTAGTTCAACCTCGTTACCGATAAGTATTCTTTTCTTGTTCCCGTGATATGTGATCCCTTGTGAGCCAGTCACATGCTTGCAAGCTAATTGGATGACATTTCACCGAGAGGGCCCAGAGTATATCTATCCATCATATGGATGGACAAATCCCACTCTTGATCCATGTGTCTCAATCAATACTTTCCGAACACTCAATGCCACCTTTATAGCCACCCAGTTACGGTGTGGTGTTTGATGTCATCAAAGCATCCATCCGGTAAAGGTGATATGCATGATCTCATGGTCGAAGGAATTAGGTTACTATGTATCAGAAAGCATATAGCAATTGAACTATTAAAATGACTTGATCTTTATGCTACGCTTATCTATAGGAGTATGTCCACCATATCATTCTCCTAACGATATGATCTTGTTGTTAATAACATCTCAATGTTCATGATAGGGAAACCACAATCATTTATTAACCAACAAGCTAGTGATGTATAGAGGCTATACTAGGGACTTCAATTTCAGTTTACAAATCACACAAGTATTAATGTTTCCTTGTTAATACTATTATAGCATGAATGTAAACATTTATCATAAACACAAAGATATAATAATAACTACATTTATTATTGCCTCTAGGGCATATCTCCAATAAAGATCCCACTTGCACTAGAGTCATCTAATCTAGATTACATGGTAATATACCGAACACCCATGGCAGTTTGGTGTTGGTCATGTTTTGCCCTCGGGAGAGGTTTAGTCAACGGATCCGCCACATTCAGATCTGTGTGTACTTTGCAAATCTTTATGTCCCCATCTTGGACATGTTCTTGAATAGCGTGAAAACGTAGCTTGATATGCTTCAGCTTCTTGTGTGACCTTGGTTCATGCGCATTGGCTATGGCACCCATGTTATCACAGTAGATAGACATTAGGTCCAGCGCACTAGGAACCACACCCAGCTCTGTAATGAACTCTTTCATCCATATCACTTCTTGTGAAGCCTCCGAAGCAGCCATGTATTCCGATTCAGTTGAAGATCTCGCCACAACGCTTTGCTTTGCACTCCTCCAGCTAGCTGCTGCACTATTCAAAATAAATACGTATCCAGATTGTGATTTAGAATCATCCGGATCGGTGTTCCAACTAGCATCGGTGTAACCATTAACAACGAACTGTTCATCACCTCCATAAGAAAGAACCATATCCTTAGTTCTTATCAAGTACTTAAGGATGTTTTTGACCGCTGTCCAATGATCCACTCCTGGATCACTTTGATATCTGCTAGTTAAACTAACAGCATATGCAATGTCGGGTCTAGTACATAGCATGGCATACATTAGAGATCCTATGGCTGAGGCATAGGGAGTCTTACTCATCCTTTCTCTATCTTCTCATTGTCGGACTTTGAGTTTTACTCAAGGTCGATTAAACATGGGCAAGAACTCTTTCTTGCTATCTTCCATTCCAAACCTCTTTAGAACTTTGTCCAAATATGTACTTTGTGACAATGATATTAGGCGTCTCGATCTATCTCTATAAATCTTTATGCCTAATATGTAAGCTGCTTCGCCAAGATCCTTCATTGAAAAACTATTATTCAAATATTCCTTGACACTATTAAGAAGGTCTACATCATTCCCAATCAACAATATGTCATCTACATATAGTATTAAGAATGCTACAGAGCTCCCACTCACTTTCTTGTAAATACAAGCTTCTCCATAAGTTTGTATAAAACCAAAACTTTTCATTACCTTATCAAAACGTTGATTCCAACTTCGGGATGCTTGCTTCAATCCATAGATGGACCGTTGAAGTTTGCATACATTGTTAGCATCTTTAGGATCGACAAAACCTTTGGGTTGCATCATATACAACTCTTCATCAATATCTCCATTGAGGAATGTTGTTTTGACATCCATCTGCCATATCTCATAATCATAATATGCAGCGATTGCTAACATAATCCTCACAGACTTTAGCTTCGCTACTGGTGAGAAAGTCTCATCGTAATCAACTCCTTGAATTTGTCGAAACCCTTTTGCGACAAGTCGAGCTTTATAGACAGTAACATTACCATCAACATCTGTTTTCTTCTTGAAAATCCATTTATTCTCGACGGCCTTCTGGCCATTCGGTAAGTCCACCAAAGTCCATACTTGGTTTTCGTACATGGATCCAATCTCGGATTTCATGGCTTCTTGCCATTTATTGGAATCTGGGCTCATCATTGCTTCCTCATATGTCTCAGCGTCATCGGTGTTATCCACCAACATGACATTCATAACGGGATCATACCAATCAGGAGTGGTACGATTTCGTTGACTGCGAGGCTCAGAGCAACTACAACCAAGTTTCATGATCATCATTAGCTTCCTCTCTTACTGGTGCAAAGGCCATAGGAACTACTTCCTTGTCGTCGCTACTCGCAAGTTCGAGAGAAGGTTCAACAACCTTGTCGAGTTCTACTTTCCTTCCAAATACTTCTTTCGAGAGAAATTCTTCTCTAGAAAGGATCCATTCTTGGCAACGAAGATTTTGCCTCGGATCTATGATAGAAGGTATACCCAATAGTTTCCTTCGGTATCCTATGAAGACGATTTTTCCGCTTTGGGTTCAAGCTTGTCCCAGAACTTTTTTACATAGGCTTCGCATCCCCAAACTTTAAGGAACGACAATCTAGGTTTCTTCCCAAACCATAATTCATACGGTGTCGTTTCAACGGATTTAGACGGTGCCCTATTTAAAGTGAATGCGGCTGTTTCTAATGCATAACCCCAAAATGATAGCGGTAAATCTGTAAGTGACATCATAGAACGAACCATATCTAAGAGAGTTCGATTACGATGTTCGGACACACCATTACGCTGTGGTGTTCCTGGCGGTGTCAATTGTGAAAGTATTCCGCATTTCTTCAAATGCTCGCCAAACTCGTAACTTAGATATTCACCTCCACGATCAGAACGTAGAAATTTTATCTTCTTGTTACGTTGATTCTCTACCTCACTTTGAAATTCCTTTCAACTTCTCGAAAGTTTCGGACTTATGTTTCATGAAATAGATATACCCATATCTACTTAAAATCATCCGTGAAGGTAAGAACATAATGATAACCACCGCGCGATGCTACACTCATTGGACCACACGCATCGGTATGTATGATTTCCAATAAGTCCGTAGCTCGCTCCATCATACCAGAAAATGGAGTCTTAGTCATTTTACCCATCAGACATGCTTCGCATCTTTCAAGTGATTCAAAATCAAGTGATTCAAGAAGTCCATCGGAATGGAGTTTCTTCATACGCTTCACTCCAATGTGACCAAGACGACAGTGCCACATATAGGTCGAGTTATCGCTCGATTTCAAACGTTTAGCCTCATGGTTATTAATATGTGTATTTCCACTATCAAGATTCAATAAGAATAGACCATCTATCAAAGGTGCATGTGCATAAAACATATTACTCATATAAATCGAACAACCATTATTCTCGGATTTAAACAAGTAACTGTCTCGCAATAAACAAGATCCCGATATAATGTTCATGCTTAACGCAGGCACCAAATAACAATTATTTAAGTATAAAACTAATCCCGATGGTAGATGAAGGGGTAGCGTGCCGACCGCGATCACATCAACCTTTGATCCGCTTCAACGCCGCATCGTCACCTCGTTCTTCGCTAGCTTCCGCTTATTCGCAAAGACCTGCTTCGAGTTACAAATATGAGCAACCGAACCAAGATTAAATACCTGTGCACTACTACGAGTACTAGTGAGATACACATCAATAACATGTATATCGGATATACCTTTCTTCTTGATGTTGCCGTTCTTCAAATCCGCCAAGTACTTTGGGCAATTCCGCTTCCAAAGGACCTTCTCCCTTGTAGTAAAGCACTCAAGATCGCTTAGGTCCAGCCTTGGTCTTCTTCATGCGTGGTAACTTTCTTACCACCCTTCTTGAAGTGTCCCTTTGCTTAGACTTGCCTTTCTTGAATTTGGTGGTCTTATTGACCATCAACACTTGGTGCTCTTTCTTGATCTCCACTTCGCAGATTTCAACATGGCAAAGAGTTCGCAACGCCTTGTTCATGTTCGCATGTCAGAAGTTCATCACAAAGTTCTTGTAACTTGGTGGTAGTGATTGAGGACACGGTAAATCCCCAAAGCATTAGGAATCACTATACCCAAGCTTTGAAGTTTGTTTATGCGTCTGCACATCTTAAGCACATGCTCACCGACGAGTGCCCTCTTCCATCTTGCGCTTAAAGAACTTTTCGTAAGCCTCATAGCTCTCAATTGCCGCATGAGTCTCAAAGATCAATTTGAGATCACGGACAATATCATGTGGGTTTGAATTCTCAAACCTTTTCAAGCTGATTCTAAACCATACAAGATAGCATGCTGAACTGTGGAGTACCGAGTCTTCCGAGTGAGGTAAACATTCTTTACTTCATCGGGAGCATCAATTCCAGTGGGTCACCCAAATGTGCATCCAAAGACATAGGTCAAATTACCAGCCAGAGGACAGTCCTCAAATTGCGGAACCAATCCGCGAAGTTGCTTCCATTGTTTTTCAACTTTTCTTTCTCTAGGAATGCATTAAAATTGATGGTAGGGGCTGCCATTGATCTACAACATATTTGCAATAGTTTAGACTAAGTTTATGACAAATTGAGTTCTAATTAATAGTTAAATTAATCTAGGTGAACTCCCACTCAAAACAATATCCCTCACATTGTTTTAGTGATCACACGAACCAAATCCACCACATCAACACCGATCATCACGAGAGTTGATATAGTTTCAATGGCGAACAATCGACATGTTCATCATATCTACTATATGATTCATGCTTTACCTTTCGGTGATCCGTGTTCCGAGACCATGTCTGTACATGCTAGGCTCGTCAATATCAAACCTTAGTTTCCGCATGAGCAAATCTGGCTTGCTCACGTTGTATACACTTGCGGAATCTAACACACCCGATCATCACGTGGTGCTTCGAAACAACAAGCTTTAGCAATGGTGCTAACTAAGGGTGAACACTTTATGATTTGAAATTCATGTGCATGAGGGATCATCTTATAATGCTACCGGCGTCTACTAAGCAATACAAGATGCATAAAGGATTAACATCACATGCAATTCATAATATGTGATATGATATGGCCTTTCTTCTTTGTGCTTCCGATCTCCATCTTCAAGCATGAACATGATCTCCATCATCACCGGCATTGCATCAAGGTCAATGACGCTTCTCCATGGTTGTCACACCGCTTCAACTATTACAACTACTTTGAATAGACACGGGTCTTAACATGAATTAAAGACAACCATATATTCCCCGCCTGCCAACTTACAATAAGGAACATTGCATACATCAAATATAATCACAATCATGGCCATATCACATCATCAAGACACCGCAAAACAAAGTTAGACGCCTCTACTTTCTTTGCATATTTTACGTGGTTTGGGGCTTTCAATAAGTGTCGTTCTAACTTACGAACATGAACCACAACATTGATACTAGTATTGTTAATCACCCGTTGTAAATTGGATCTTAACTATGCTAGGAGAAACATGCACCTGCAAAGCCACTTATGCAATACAAGTTGCATGTCAAGCGTGGAGCAAGTCTCATGAACGATGTCATGTAAGGTTAGCCCGGGCCGCTTCATCCCAACATCCCGCAAGATGCAAAGTACACAAAACGCAATCGACAATAAAAGCATCAACGCCCACAATGACCATTGTGTTCTACTCGCAATGTGATCTACATATAGACACGGCTCTGATACCACTGTAGGGTTTCGTAGCATGGAAAACAAAAATTTTCTATCGCATACAAACAAGCCAAGATCTATCTACTAGATTGTAGCAACGAGTCGATGGAATAACTCACCCTCGAAGATTCCAAAGTGTTTAACGAGAGCAGATTCTCGTGGGTGATGTAGTCGTACTCTTCCCGATCTCAAGATCGCGTAGACGATCCTTCCGGCGCTGCTCCGCAGCGCCCCCAATCGGTCACACTTTCGGTATTGAAGAAGACCTTCCTCTCCTTGTTCCAAAGAAATGGAGGTTGTAGCACTTCTCGCGATTCCGAAGACAACGGCGTGGTACCGAAGTAGAGGGAGATCTCGCAGGCTTCGCCTTAAGCGAGCGAGTATGGTGGAGTATGAGAGAGTCCCGACGATCTAGGGTTTAGACACGCCAGGAGAGGAGAGGCAAGGCTAGGGTTTAGCTAGACGGCCAGGGCACATGTGGCTTGGGGCTAGGGTTAGAGGTGTAGGAACTTGTGTGTCTAGGAGGGGAGCCCTGTCCCTCCTTTTATAGGTGGAGGGGGCCGGCCAAGGGGAGGGGAGTCCCTTCCCAACTCGGCTTGGTGGTGCGCCGGCGGTGGGAGGAGGAACTCCTCCCCCAAGTCCGTTTCCACCTCCCTCTCCACTTCCCAAAATTGTCGTTTGACTTTCAAACTTGGCGTTTGACTTTTCAAACTAGGATTTGATTAATCCCTCTATTTTGTTCAGCGATGACACTTAGTACATGATGCAATCATACCAACTTGATATAACACATCCATGTACCCTTCCCCTCCGGAGTGCCGGACATTCCGGAACTTTCTAGAACATTCCCGATGAAAACACCGGAACCATTCCCCAACTCCGAAACGGGACTTTCCTTATATGAATCTTATTCTCCGGACCATTCCGGATCTCCTCGTGATATCCCGAATCCCATCCAAGACTCCGAACAACATTCGGTCTCTTTCTCATCATTCCATAACTACTCAAACAACGTCAATCTTATGTGTCTCCCACGGTTCGTGAATTATGCGGACATGATCGAGACACTTCTCCTAACAATAACCAATAGAGGAATCTAGAAATTCATATGGTTCTCCACATATTTCTACGATTACTTATGATCGAATGAACCACTTACATACGATACCAATTTCCTTTGTCTCACGATAGTTTACTTATCCGAGGTTATGATCGTCGATATCTCCGCATACCTAGTTCAACCTCATCGATAAGTACTCTTTTCTCATTCCTGATATGTGATCCCTTGTGAGCTACCATGCTTGCAAGCTAATTGGATGACATTTCACCGAGAGGGCCCAGAGTATATCTATCCGTCATATGGATGGACAAATCCCACTCTTGATCCATGTGTCTCAACCAATACTTTCCGAACACTCAATGCCACCTTTATAGCCACCTAGTTACGGTGTGGTGTTTGATGTCATCAAAGCATCCATCCGGTAAAGGTGATATGCATGATCTCATGGTCGAAGGAATTAGGTTACTGTGTATTAGAAAGCATATAGCAATTGAACTATTAAAATGACTTGATCTTTATGCTACGCTTATCTATAGGAGTATGTCCACCATATCATTCTCCTAACGATATGATCTTGTTGTTAATAACATCTCAATGTTCATGATAGGGAAACCACAATCATTTATTAACCAACAAGCTAGTGATGTATAGAGGCTATACTAGGGACTTCAATTTCAGTTTACAAATCACACAAGTATTAATGTTTCCTTGTTAATACTATTATAGCATGAATGTAAACATTTATCATAAACACAAAGATATAATAATAACTACATTTATTATTGCCTCTAGGGCATATCTCCAACAGAACAAGCATCATAAGCATCTGCTCTGGTGCCTTGGCAAAAATGATAGTTGCATCAACACTCTCACCTCCAGTGAAGCCAAATCTTGACAATTCACCAATAGCCTTTTCTTTCAGCTTATGATTAGGATCATCATGCATTGCCTTCTCATTAAGTTCAGCTCCACGCTTAGCTACTGCTGCCATTCTTCCCACATGTTGGGTCACAGTACTCAACTGGTTGTTGACATCTTCAAGCATGATAACAATACAGTCGCTTTGTCCTATCTTCCTAGGTCCAAAAACTTTTTTTGCCTCTTAGAACTTGTCGATGTATCCAAGGACTGGCTCTCGGTGTCAACAGACCATATTGGCGCCTCTGTTGACAACCTATCCTCTTCCTGCCTATCCCTTTACTCTACGGCAATTTCATTAGATAAATTTGTCACAGCCTCACCAAATCCTTCAGCACCTTCCCCTGTTGTAATATCCTTGGTATAAATAGCAGACAACTTGTCAAAGTAAGGAAATGAAACACCGTACAATCCCTTTGCCTCTGAGTGAATCTACAAGATAAAAAATACAAATGCATCAACAACTACTATCTGATTCCACAATAGAAATATAAAATGAAATAAAAGAGAACAACTAGGGGAATTATTAGTAGGTGAAGCGGTTTACCTTACAGTGCGGTTCATATTATGCCTTCGCACATTGAAGCATGTTTTTGTTTTCATCCCATGTAAAACCACTTCGAGACAACATTACTTCAATTGCACCATATTTTTTCATAAAATGTCTCACTCTTGAATCGATATGTGGAACTACAGCAAGACCACAACCTGGGCACTTTTCAGCCAGAATCTTCTCTAGCGCTGTCGAGTAACCATTTTTGAAAGCACCTTCACTTTTCCATCTTGGATCTAAAGACAGTTCATAGAGTGCTTTAATAAGCTCATCATCCTTAGCTGAAGTCCACTTTGTTTTATCCATTACACGATGACGAAAAAAACCCTAATTCACGCTCAGATCTAGAGGAGAGGCTGTGTTTGACAAGAAATAGAAAGAGAGCACCGGTGAGAGAAGCTAGCCTTGGGATCTGGAGATGCAGTCCTACCTCAAACAGAACCAGGTCGAGGGCGGCCGCTGCTCCTCATGTGGCATCGCTGCTGCTTCTCCTCGCGTGTTGTTGTTGCAAGTGAGGCGGAGGTTGTCGAGGAGGAGACGACGACACGGGCCGTCCGACACCGGCAACAAAAACGGCAGAGGGCCGATGGGTGTGAATGGATCTGGCCGGGAAGGGACGGGTGAGACGATGGGGGAGGGTCGCGACTCGCGAGCCGAGAGAGCGCTCTCCGATCCCTCCGGTACAACATATTTTTTTGACCTATAAGACATATTTTTTAAACAAACTACATCATTCCCTCCTATTATTGTCCTGGGTACGCAGAGAACTTTACCACACAATCGCAGCAATATGTAAACTGCCCCGTTGTAACCCCTCCCAGTGCTCTTGGCGGCCACCATGGGAGGAGATTCTCCGCCATGTCAGCTACCGCTGCACGGAAGGCTGACCGGCGGCAGCCTGCGCGCATCAATGGTGACGAGATGACACGGTGACGCGGCCTATGTTCCCGCGCTGATATTGATGGCGAAGGAGAGGAAAGCTGCACGCATTCACGGGTGGCCGGGCTATTTAACCATGCGCCCGTCGGTGCTGTCATCCTCACCTCTCGCCATTGCAAAACCTAGCCCGCCGCCGCCACTACCACCACCATCATCAACAATGAAGACCCCGTCGTGGCTGAAGCGGAGCAAGAACAACCACAAAGTATCTGGCAGCCGTGGCTCTCGGCTGCCGGCCTTCCTCCATGACACGTCTTTGCCGCCTCCGCCGCGACCAGAAGAGTTCCGAAGCGACCCCGGCGGGGACTACCCGCCACCGCGGGAATGCCGCACCCGGCAGTACTACCGCGTCGGGGAGTGAGAGCGCCTTTGGAGGGAGGGTCGCGGCATCCAGCGCAGGGATGTCTCCCTCCCCACCGGCTGGCACCTCAAGGCGGGTAGAGGCCTGGCGGAGGAGATCCTCCGGCGGATCAGCAACCTCTCCCGAGACCAATGGTGGAAGAGGGGCTACCACTCCAAGGCCTACTAGGTCAAGTTCCTCGAGTGGGAGCACAAGGCGGGGCGTGCCACCACCGTCCGCCGTGACTTGTAGCCGTGGAAGGTCTACGACGTCCCCGACATCGACTTGGACGACGAGGGCGCCCACAACCACTCCGACGCCGACCTCAGTAGTGAGGATGGTAACGATTCACGACGACATCGTTTATCGCTGTCAAACAGAGGCGCAGACGCGTTGCCGCGAACTCGCACTCGAGTACTGCGAGGTCGGCTCGGGCTACGATGAGGCGTCTTCACCAAGGTGCCATTGCGGCCAGCTGGTGCGAGGAGGAGGCCCGATGGCGCGGCTATGAGAGCCCTCCACCACCTGCATGGTAGCGAGATTAACGCAGCAATGCCTCCACCGTCGTCGCTGCCGGGTTGGGCGACTATGATCGCGCTGCAGGTGGGGATGGAGCTGGCGCACCTCCGGCACGGTTGGGAGCCGTGGCCTGGGCAGGTGGTCAACCCTCCTGCTCCCGCTCTCGTTCCAGCCTTGCTGCCGCCCAACCTCTGGACGCCGTCGAAGTACATCGACCTTGACCCGTAGATGGTCGAGGCGGCACAGGCGCGCGTAGTTCAGTACTAGGGCTAATAGTAGTTTAAATTTTGTTTTATATATTTTGAATATAAATTAAGTTCGAACCTGACTTGTTTTAGCATGAACTGTTTATGTTTAAAAAAAAGTTGCCTCACCCAGCGCGGACAAATTGGTCGCGCGGCTGGCCGAACAGGCAAGACTCCCTCTCCATACTGACCGCGGCCCTACCAAATGGACACAAACAGACAGTTTAGGTGATCGTATGAATCGGCCTGGTGGAGATGCCCTTAGGCCTCCAGCCTGCCCACACCACTTGGAGAGAAAACAAATTATCGTGGTCCAAGTGGCATGTAAACCATCCTCGCACACACGAGTGCCTACGAAACAGCAAAAAGTAATATCCTGAAGTTTCTTAGTTCACATGTCACAACAGTGAACAAAATAGAACTCCAACAAACGCCTTCTAGGAATCCTTTTTCGATGGCCAGGAAGGATTTAGATCAATGACAGATAATCAATCTTGCTGTACTAACTCTATCCGAGGAGCTGGAGGCTGGCCCATCTTAACCACCACGGTGGCCATCGTCATGCTCAATCATAAACACCCCAGAGCTGTAACAATGTTCAAAGTCCCTGAGCAAATCATGAGCTTACTACTTATTACACTACCGCTTTCATCTAAGATAAGTAATAAGCATGTTTTCTGAATAATAATAACTAATCTAATCACATTAACTCCTTGCAAGTGTCATCACAAATTCCTCCCCCATTTTGAGTGGTTGAAGGGGGAAAAATCACAAATAATCCCCTATAAAATGTACACTTGACTCGCACGTATATATACAGCTCTCAAAGTCTCAACTAGGCCATGTTCTTACATCAACACAACATTACTACGGAGCAACCAATGTGAGATAAACATTTTTGTTTGTAAGCACAGCATGCCGGCAGTAACAAGAACTGGGCGCATACGTAGTCAGTATAGGCCTCTTCGCACCTGGGAAAAAAAAAGGCACGAAATATATGTCACGACGACGTAAAAAAAAGGTACCGTGAACAAGTACAGTATATGCAGCTGTTTTGTCAGAGATGGGCATAACTTTCTGACCTCGAATCCGACGAGCGAGCGGGTCCGGCTGTACACGGTGGACACGGTGGTCGCCGCGGTGAGCACGGAGCTGGTGGACCCGCACTCGCTGTCCTTGAGCGACGCGGCCGACGAGTCCAGCTTCACCGACGTCGACCACGGCCTGAAGAAGGACGGCCGCGGCGCGGAGCCGGCCTGCTGCTGCGACGACGACCGCTGCATCCTGGCGCCCCTCGGCACGCTCCTGTGCTCCGGCCCCTTCCTCCTGCTCGGCTGCCGCTCCAGCGCGTCGGCGGCTGCGCGCTGCCTCGGCGCGCTCTGGGACCGCGCCTTGGCCCTCGACGACTCGGTGTTGCCCATGTAGCTCGGGAACGGCAGCTCAGACGCCGCGGACGGGTTCTGCGTCTGCGAGTGCGGGCTGCTGTGCGCCGTCCCGAAGGAGAGGTGGTCCTCCACGTGCCAGCTGCTCGCCCTCGGGCTCAGCTCCGTCATGGCCGACGGCGCCGGCGACCACCGGCCGCCGTGGTGGTGGTGGTGGTCGACGGAAGAGTACTGCCTGTCGCCGCCCTTCGCCCCGCCGCGCCGCGCCGGCTGCTCGCCATTGTCCATCTCGACGATCTTGGCGCTCTCCTCGCTCGACCTGTCCATCTCCTGCAATCCAACCATTCTTCATGTCACTCTGTTTTTCCGTGAGCCACCAGTGTCGATCGGCCGCAACTGGAGGTGAGCTTACGTAGGACGATCGGCGGTGCCTCGGGTGCTGCGGCGACGGCCGGGGCCTTGGCGGCGGTGTCTGGTGGGGCTGGAGTTCCTGGAGGAAGCGCATGCGCTGCGCGCGCAGCTGGGACTGCGCCGCGAGCAGAGCCTGCATGCACCGGAGCGTGGCCTTGGCCTGCTTCCTCACCAGCTGCCCTCGCACCAGCGCTTGCAGCTTCACTATGCCCCTCAGCGCGCACAGCGCCGTCCTTGCCTGCATGCACGCGCGCATGTCAGTCAGTCAGTCAGTCAGTCAGTCAGTCAGTCAGTCAGTCAGGGGCTCAAAACTCTGAATTTAAACTGAAATTGTTTTCGGCCATGATATTAGTACCAGATAGCCTCTGTATGCCGCCTGAATCCTGACAGCCGCCGCCGCCTCGGCGAGGCATCCCGCCGGCGGCACCTTGCGGGAAGACAGGCGCACCACCGTGGCCGCCGCCTGCGCCGCGGCAACCGCCACGTCCGCCGCGGCTGCGGTGGCCACCGCGACAGCCACGGCGCGTGTCTTCTGGTCGAACCCCGCTTCGGACGCCGCTGACGACCGAGACACGCCAACGCTGTCGCCGGCATCAGATGGAACGCCGCCGCCGCGCCCCGGCTGCTCGTGCGCCGACACCACGGGTCGACGGAAGCTCCACCTCTTCTCCTTCGGCGTCGCTCCGGGCAACGCCGTCACCGGCATCGCCTCGGCGTGCGGCCTGTCCCGCTTCCCATCCTTCCTGCCGCCCGCCAAGAAGCTCTTCAGCCACCTCCCCGCCTTCCCCATGCCGCCGATTTCTAACTCCCTACCCGACTCCTCTTCGTCTCTGCAAAACGTACACTGATCACACACTTTGCATGCCACATTGTAACACGAGCACAGCATAAAGTATGTAATTTTCAATGCGTAATCCAAGGTTAGCACCTAACAGATTCCAGCCGGGGAAGGAGCAGCGACAGCGGCGGCCAACCACCGCGCCCGCCTAGCTACTCCAAGGTAGCGGTCAACCGGGGCGAGGTGAGGGCGAGAGGCCACGTGAAGCGGCTCGCTGAGAACATGGCAGGGTTCCCCTCCGACGCCTGTCAGAATCTTTTTAATGTCGATCTGGAGGTCGGAAGAAGAGTACGTACGCGCACGGCCGGGTCCATGTCAATCATGGGCTGGTTGGTTAGGGCGATCGGTTAGCCTCGTGAGCGGTTGTCCTGCCATTTCGAGCCGGTCTCTTTCCTCAGGTTCGTCTCTGGAATCTCAAGTTTTAAGTAGTACCTCTTTTATTTTATTTTCAAAATTCCACCTGTATATTAAAAATCATCAATAGATCAGAGATGACCTTATTTTGATTTTAAGACGTAGCCGCCACCACAATATCCCAAACAAGGCACCAAAAAAAGACTAAACAAAGAATGAAAAACATTCTGCCAACAAGAGGACATGGTTCGCCACACCTCCAAGTCTCCAAGGCCTCTACAGACAGGACGGACATGCGGCGTCGCTGGTGAGAGGGACAAAACCCTAGATGGTTTTGGTTGTCGCCTCTCGTCTTATCCTTCACACCATACCCGCTGTTAATATTTTTGATAAATGGGTTATATTAATATCGTGCATATACCAATTACACATAGCCTCTCACCAACAAGATGTTCAAAGACACCCAGGATGCACACAACTAACAAAAAGAGTAAAATAGACATGCCACGGTGGACAAACATTGTGCAGCGGCAGCACTCTAACCATCACCAAAGATAGCACCCGAACTACAAAGGAGGTTCTCCAAAAGCAACGTCTTCAAGAAGAGAACAATACACAAGTATTGTCGTTCCCCCATCAAAGATCTTAGGTTTTCACTTGGAGAAAAACCGTTTCCAAAACAATGCTTTCAATAAGGCCACTACCAGATACAACCAATAAGGACGACTTTGGATTTTCACCCTGCAAATTGAGGAGCACCACCCACAAAAAAGGGCTCTAGTGCTGCCGCAACCACTTGCGGAGGACACTAATGCAAGTCTCGTACCAGCGGGCTCACAGGAACTCATGTTTGGTATAGACGAGGGCCAAGTCCGAACAATAACCTACGAAGTAAAGTCTTCATCTCATCAAGAGCATGGCTTTGCCACTGTCTGGTCCTCCAATCATGGGAGCCATGGAATTTTCATGTTATGTCGGTCTCTTCAAAATCTTGGTGCAGACATGTCCCATGGTGTCAACAAAAAACAGAGCTTCGTGATGCATCCAGTAAAGCCAGTTAAGCTGATGTTGTGGGTGCACACGGCTAGTCCCAATCCATTCAAGGTGCCCAAGGAGCGCCAAATGCGCCAGTCCATGTTTTCCTCTGAAGGAGAAGTTTGAAACTCGCTGATGGCCAGATCGAAGAGGACGAACGCCGATAGATCGATGGCTTAGTGCAAAGACTACTAGGTTCGCCATCTTGCTCTTTATTCTAGAAGACATGGGACCCTGAGATCCACCACATCTCGTTGCGCCGCCATCATGCTCGGAGCCGCTGCTCCGGCGCCCATGTGATGCGAGCAGCGCGAACATCGTTGTCGTGCAAATGATGAGTTGTGGAAGGAGGGTGTAGGCTCGGCCCCTCCAGGAGCGACATGCCAAGGATCCCAACCGCCATGCCTCCACTGTCGGCCGCCTTCGCCACGCGCTACCATGTCTCCAGGAGAGGGAATGTGTGCCAACATCAAACCCCTGGCCACGACCAGCGGGCGCCCCGTCGCCGCCACGCCACGTGGGCTTTGCTCGAAGACGCCTCCGACGACGGCAGAGGGAGGGAGTGAAGAAGGGGCCTCGAGGGCGGTCGATGGGATTACCCTAGGGTGGCACAACGCCGCCACCATGGGGTCGGGAGAGGTTAGGTCGGAGGAGGTTGCTAGTCTCAATCAAGGGCCAATTCTTTAAATTGGGGAAGAATTTCACTTCCCCAGTCTTTTGTACCAATTAGAGATGCACATAGCCATTAAGCATGAGTTTCAGGATTATAAAGTTAGTTAAACACATGCTATTAATGTAGTCATCCCTTTTTTGTTTAATGGTGTTATAGTTTTCTGAAGAGAGAGAGCCTGCAAGAGCTTTGACGTTGCCAAGAGTGTGAAAGAACGAGAATCCACGAGCAAAAAAGAACAAACCAACGCACGGGTTGATTATTGGGTTTGTTTGTTTTGCGTATGCCACACGGTTGTATAATTTGGATTTTGTGCGATCGGTGGTCGGGGTCGGCCAACGCACATGTGCTGGTCTCTGGATCAGATAGTATTACGTCTTCTTGCCCTGTGACTGATCTGTAACCCCATCCTCCCTTCCCTAGGCACCACTGAACCTTGGCCGCGCAGTGCCGGTACTTGCATACAGATTACAGAGTATACTCGCGGCCCAGCCTAATCATCCGGACGGGACGATCGAGCTGGTGCTGGTGGTACGTAGCTGCCGTGGGAACTACAGATCATGGCGTGTAATGCAGAACATCTGGATCGGGGGCAATGCCTTTCGAGCGTGACGGCGACAGTGCACAGCATCTCGCCTCTCGGGGAGGACAGGTACTGTGTACTATACTGTACTGTCTTAGCTGGATGGCCGGAGGGGGGCATGCATGGCAGGCACAGGAGGAGGGCTGGGTGGGGGGTCCGGCAGCTTGCTCCTTCGTCTTCAATTAGCCGCACGGAGTTGGAGGGTTCTTCGGAAGCTGCCGGCTGGTCCAGGGCTTCCGGCCAGGCCGCGCTGGACGGGCTCCAGCCAACTCTGCACATGCAGGAGCTCAACTGCCGTACGGCTTGGGCAGCCCCGGGAGGTGGCCAGGCCAGGGCGAGATGGGAAGCAGAGATGAAACTAGTGTGTCAATGTTGGGAAAACTGTCTTTCGCCTCCTCAGCTCTATCTAAGTGTTCCTTTTCTTTAAAAAAAAATAATCGAAAACATATTTATAACAACTTTTAGAAAAATCTAAAAATAAATTCTGGACATAGTCAATGCTCTATCCTATAAGCTGAAAAATCGCAACCCGAGGGCTACACAAAAATAAAAAAAATCTAATAATATTTAGAGATGTAAAACTACGTATACTCTCACATTCACACTTTTGTCATTTTTGTGTAGCTCATAATTCAAAGTATTTTAAACTGGTATTTTGCATGTTTGTAAAATAAATCATTGGCTACATCATGGATTCTTTTTCCTAGAAATTTTTGAAACTCAAAAGGTATGATTTCGATTTTTAATAAAAATCAAGGTCACTGTTACCCATGTACATTAAATCTTCACTCGACAATGTTTTTCTATTCAACAAAATGAACTACGATGACATCTTTATTTTGGAAAAAAATAGTCTATTTTTGAACTAAAAAAAGATAAACGATACCCTAATGGTGATCCACTTAAATCTCCAGTGGGAATAGTATTTGCGGGGAGTCCTTGAGATTTTATCCCTCGGGTCATATGGTTACAGTCAGCTAGCAAGAGCTGTTCAATACAGTCTGGAGAGTTGCATACCCAACAAGCAGTACTCCCTCTAATTCTACTCAAGTTTGCTAAAGCTATCTGCGACCCTATTTTGATCACGACTAATTTTCACTAGGATAAAATCTTCGAAGATGGAACAGTACAATCTGTTACAAGCTTTTTCTCTGATCGCTGCAAGGACAGACGCACTGTCGCTTTGGATGACCATCCAAAAGCGCAGTAATTTCCGCCGCCAAAGCATCTTTGCAGTGAAACAGGTGTCTATATGCGGAGAAGACCACTCTGCCCTCTGAATCACGCAAGATCATACCTGTACCACCAGCAGATCCGTTCTCATAGAAAGATCCATCAACAGATAAAGCCACCCAACCAGGCTCCGGCTTGATGTAGCACATGTAGGTTTAGGAGTCGTAAAAGCATCTCTAGCAGACAATAAAACGCGTGGCCTGAAATTCTCAGTTCAAAATTGGTGGCGAAAAAATAAAACCGGATTTAAAAAAACATTCGGTGGGAAATTTAAGCTAGATCACGCACGAATTCATTAATGACAACACAAGTATAATGACGATACACTTCATTTTTACGTCGAAACTTAAACCAAAATATGCAGGGGTCATCGCCGCCACTACCTTACCCTACCGTGACCAAAAAGGGCTTCAGGAAACCTCACTGGAGCCTATAGGGCACGGCTACAACACGGCAGCGAGCTCACTCGGAGCCGGAGGGGAGCCCGGTGATCTCCTGTTTGACCTGGTGGGGCGCGGTGGTGCTGGGGGGTGGTCGTGGCCAGGTGCTAGCTCCTGCAGGGCTTGGTGTTGGCGGCAGGTGGTGGCTAGGGAGGCTGTGCAGCTGGACCCTGCGTGGCTTTGCAGCAACAAGGAGGCGAGGAGGTGGTGCTTTCTCGGCTGATGCGGCCATCGATGGGTCTTTCGTTGGGCAGCAATGGAAGTTCGGTGGTAGTTGCGGTTGGCCGTTTCGGATTGCAGGAGGTGGAGATTCCCGAGGATAAATCCTTGTTCTGGCTTTGGTTTGAACGGGTGGCGGCGACACCCGTGGGTGTTGTGGACTTTCTTGGAAACGTCGATGTGGGATCCTCCCCTCGTTCCATGGTCTTCCGGAGGGAAACCTCAAATCCTCGAGATTGTACGATGAAGATGTTGCACGTCTTTCTCCTCCTTGGGGCATCGTTTTCAGAGTCGACTAGAGCTTGGAGACTCGTGGATGGTAGTTGAGCTGCCACGTGGGTGATGAGGCTCCCTCAAGGGCGTTGATGCACCCTTTGGCAACGATGATGCGTTGAAATGAGCTTGGATTGTGGCTTGGGATTTGTTAGTCATTCTATCCGGCGTGTCCCATGGGTCCTTTTGTGCTCGCTGTGTTGCTGTGGAGTCGGAGCTACGGTGGAGCGTGTCTAAGTGGTGACAATGAATTGCAGCCGGTGATCTTTGCAGAGGACTCGGTCGGGGCAAGCCCAACATGTTTCTCCCGGGAAGCTTGTCGTCAAAGTCAGAGTTGTCTACCCTTGCCGTGTGTGGACTACTGTTGGCATGGGCCGACATGGGTTCCAGCGTCGCTTGCAGCGAGGCTTCGTTTGGGTCGTCGAAGGTGAAATCGGAGTCTCTAGCTCAAGGAGGACTGATGACGGTGATGCTCGATGGCAACCTCAACGGTGGCCTTTCTTCTTCATGGTGTGTGTGCTTCATGTGGAAGGACAGACCGGCCGATAGTGGTGGTTCCTAACGTTCTCGTGTTCCATGATGTCATCGGTGTATTTGTACTTGTTTCGTCCGGTTCCCCTCAATGAACCGGTCAATTCTCTTCTTTTTTAAAAAAAAAGAAATGAGGCAAATTCTAACCGAAACGGTACTAAACAATACCGAGGGTGAATAATTCTGCTATGCGAGGCATCAGACAAAAACAACTATATGATCGAACTAGGAGCCCAGAATTTAAAGCATACGTTTGTGAGTTTAAAATAAGATGAAAAACAGCGCATCAAAATGAAAAAACAGCTGCATCAAGATGAAAGAATTCCAATGTATAGTATTTGGTGTGATATTGTTCTTCCTATACTGTAAGAATAGTCAAATCATACCCACCGAGATTGGGTGGTCTGATGTTGAGGAATTTTAAATCACATATACTTTGCGAGAACGTAACTAATATGGATCAAGGAAGTCATATTGCACAAGGCTATCCTTGAAGAGGAAGTGGCCCGATGTACCAGTACTGTCGTTGACAAGCTCTATCTGCTTTACGATCCTCTTCTCCGTGAGATGGTAGAGAGCGACGAACCTATTTGTGTAGCTCCCCACAAGAATGACGTCGGGGACCCCGGTGTCCGTCGCCCAAGAGGCACAGAAGGAGGGCGTCACGTCGATCCGGAAGCGGTGTGACCAGCTTTGGTCGTTTTCGTAGTCCTCGAGCACCCAGAGTTCCGTGGGATCTGCTGCAGTGACCGTGACCGTGAGGGCCAGCATGCCGTCCAGCTCCAGGAGGCAGATATCTTCCGACACCGGCGGGCAGCGGTAGCGGTCTCTCGGCCACGGCGGTCTCGATATTAGGCGGAAGGCCTCGGACACGGTGTCGAAGGACATGATCTTGTCGGCGCTCCTGGCCACGGGGTGCATCGTCGAGTAAAGTTTGCCCCGGTGGTGGACGTGGGGGTTCAGGACATTGAAGCAGATCTCGTGGAGTACGCCGTCGGCCACTGGTCCCAGGCGGCGAGGAGGAGGTTGTTGTGAGGCGGCGGCGGCGGCGGCGAGTGAGAAAACGTAGTGCGCCGCGGGACCAGTGCGTCCTTCATTGACGAGGACGAGGAGCCTGTGCTCGCCGGATGGGCCGTGGCGGTAGAAGCCGCACATCCGCACAGAGCGGCCGCCGCAAGTAGGTGGCATGAGATCTAGCCGAATCCCCTGCCTCGTAACCGGGTTGCACAGGAAGTAACGGCAACCGGATCTGTGGAACAGCAGGAGTCCGTCGCAGGAACAAAGCATGGCGCGAACCTCACAGTGCTCGGGGTAATGGAGGTGGCTCCGGCGCCCCTCGACGACCTCGACTGCTGCTTGCAGAGAGAGCGGGATGGTGTCGAGATGAGGAGATGATGGTTGTTTTCCTGATACCACGAGCAGCTCGGCAGGCTGCCGCTCCGCGTGGGCTGCGAGGAAAGAGGATTCGGTGGTGAGGCGGTTCCACGTCCTGCACACGGCTCGGGAGCGGAGCACGGTGGAAGAGGGTAGCCTCAGCAGGATCTCCCTCACCACGTCATCGACCAGCAGAGTCTTCGCGTATCCGGCGGCTGCACTTTCACCAGGCGGCGACGACATCGCGTCGATCAGAGCCGTATTATCCCTCCCTTCCTTTAATCGTATACGCCTTATTTGCCCTATTAGGTTTTTCTTTCGGGGAAGACCTCTTTATCTTTACATATATATGTATAGTCAAGTTAACCTAAATTAGTAGAATCCGGTTCGATTTGATCTCTCAGTAGTGTGTCAGTTGGACTGATCTCTTCGCATGGATGAATCCAGTTCGAACTGAAGAAATTTGGCATATAATTTTTGGAGGGTAATTAAGGTAGACATGCATCCATCGAGGATAGTCGATCGGGATGTTTTTTAAGCTACACATGTATATATGAACCCAACTTCTAGACAATCTGGAGGAACCAGATAATCATGTTTCCGAGTTTCAAAAAAGTAGGAAACAAATCATGCACGTAGTAAAACCCATCAAGGTTTAGTCCCCCTCATCGGTCACGCCACTGGTGGACTTGGAGGTGTGGTGAACCATGCCGGTGGGAAGATTCACGTTCTTTGTTTAGACTATTTTCAGTGCCTTCTTCGAGATATTGAGACGATGGCTATGTCTCAAAGTCAGAATAAGGTCTTCCCTCCCTATCCTTGTCCATCTAGTGTGCCTAGCGCCCTAGTGCCGATGGAGGGTGCATGGAGCCGTGTGTACACCGGATGTCTCGGGATACGGTCGTTTTTTGTATTCGTTTGCGTGTTTGAGGTCGGTCTCTTTTAATCTATGATTGTTATCTTCGGTGATGGTTGCTACTCTGGTACGACTTCCCGTTCATCTACTACAACAAGTTTTATCCAGCTCCGGTAATGGAGAGACGAGGACGGCGACGCATCTGCAGCTTGTTCTAGTGTATATAGTTGTCTCTAGGTGGTCCAATGAACTATTGTATTTTTTTATTTTTGAGACTCTTTGTACCGCGTTGATGATTAATAGATCCGTGAAACCTTGCAAAAAAATCATGCATGTAGATAATGGATATTGTTATATGCTAGACATTTCAGAACTTAACTATGATGATTTGTGACCTGTACAAAAACCACAAATTGATTCTGGCTGCATACCATGTTCCAAATTTTGTAACACAAAAGACAACGATTTGCAATTTTATGATTTTTGCACAATTTTGAAAAATTCTAACGAGTTATAAGAATTGCAAGATTAAGTTCCTACCCCTCCTCTAAAAAAAGTTCCTACCCCTCCTACATGCATGATTTTTTGATACTTACAAATGCGATTTTTGGAAGGTTTTTCAAACTTGGTTTATGCACACTAAGGTTCAGCTGACGACTCTTGTTGGGGTGGGATGACGAGCTCGCATGTCCCCACATGCCAACACGCGCTGTCAACCCCGCTCCCAATTCACCAGTCCCCTCCATTAGCGACGTGCTCATCCTAACCAAGCTTACCTTCACCAATCTCTTCTCCGCCAAGCTCTCGACACTCAGGTGAGGATCTAGGTGGGTGCCATGTCACCCCCGACTAAAAATGAAGAACTATGTATGATATATAGTAATTTTAACTTACTATTAAGTAATAAAGCGCCTATTTTCAATTTTTTTTTGTAATTTTACACTAAGGCAAGCGACATATTCTAAATCTATTTTGTAGGATGTTAAGGCCATATTAAACCATATGCAGTGTGATTTTGAATCAATATATTGAACCAGTGATGTTTATAAAAAAAACTGAATCGTTAGAATGTTAAATAAATTACCACTCGACAAAAAAAATTACTTTAATGAATGTTGATATATTTGTTATCCTTGTCAAGTTTTCTTGAGAAATTATAACTTTTGGCTGAATTGTTTAACTTATTTGCAAACTTGTCAAAATTATACAATAATGGATTAACATGACAGTCCAAATAATATAAATCTTGTTATCGAAGTTTTATGCAAGTTCAAATTTTCATCTTGATTCTTGAGGATCGGTCTTTACTGGACCCTTGTCATTCTTGGACCTGCCTCTCTTCTTGGAACTAGTGGTATTGCTCATCACCATCACATGTGTTAGCAAAATACGTGATTAGATCATTGCATAAATTAGCGGGAGACAATATTTGGTAACACAGTTTAGCAATACCTACATCTGCGGGTCCTACTTTACGGGAGCTCCTCCCCAGATACTCATCATAGTATCATCGATGATAAGCCTATCATGGTGCAGACACATCATATCTAAAATGCCATGCCATTCTAGCGCACCTACCACGGGCACCTAGCAATCGTCTAAACTCGACCTTGTGTCTAACCTAGCTTGCGTCTAGTATATAGTAACTACTCCCGATGACTTTATATATACGTCTAGGTAATAAGTGTCAGACTCAAACACCTAACCTTCTGTGTAATCCACGTCCATATTCGACACAACTACATCAACATGATTGATGTCCTTTAGCATGCCAGCCTCAGCATGGCAACGAGCTCATTAGTGTTATTCATGTTGAAGCCGTCATAAGAAGGGGGAGTAAGGACAGAAACACATCAGTAACAAGCAACTCGAGGATAGGAAAACCCACAGTCGCAAGTATCTGCCTGTAACCAACCATTTTGATTTCATGCTCATTAAGTGACCATCCTTCAGCCGTCTTGCATTCCCTCAAGGCTTTAGTTATCTCATAAGTTTAAACCCTGAATTGTGTCTTATACGTAGCCTTCAACGATATGGTCATCTCGAATGTGTTGGTGTTCTCAAAACGCTTCCCAAGACCAGGATCCATGCAAGTAAGCACAAGACACTGCACTCCGGTGCTTTCATCCACTTGAGTGGCATGGACATTTTTCATCATCCGAACCGCCTTGCTACGGAGCAGCTAGAAACGCCGCATCTAGAACATATTCTTTCTTAGCAACCCTGAGAACATTTTCCAAGGAGTGGACCCAGTCCGCATAATTGTTTCCATTTGTTGTTAACTTTTCTTTCTCAAGTAGGTGTAATGCATCGGCTCGTGATGCTCCAGCCACATCGACATCACCGTTCTCACCGCTAGCAGATTGTAGTGGGGCCAAAGCGCAAAGTGGTCCACCATCAATCACCCTGTGCGACCACCTCCACTGTAGCTTGTGCCCTCGCGAGAAGGAGAGGGAGGCGAGGGCCGCGTCGTGGAGAGGAGGATAAGGGATACGATGGCGGGATAGAGGGGGATTAGATTTAGGGGGTTTCTAGGGAGAAATGGGGTTTCGGATGGGTGGGAGGGGGCAAGATTCGATTATGGAAACAACTGACAAATCTTCAAAATATTAATTTGATGTTAACTAACTTGTTCTTAACGCCTGTGTCCTGACCTAACATCTGCATGCTCTGAGCTACTGCGCCACGTTGTGACCATGCATGGAGCACCGTGCCACGTGGTGCCCATACTTGGGATGGTCCCTCACCTTGATAAGAGGAGGCCAGAGCCAATCAAAATGGGGGAGATCAACTAAGAAAAGATCTAACTAGCTTATAATGGAAAGAATCGGCATATCCTTCCTCAGGAACAACATCGGTAACCAGTTCATCATCCATCATCTACATCATAGTTACAGGACATAGGATTTCACACAATACTCTTCGAACCTGGGTAAAAACACATGTGCTTTTATGTGATTGTGTGTTTTTCGCGTTCGCCGATCGATTTTGCTACACATTTCGTCCTTGGCCGAACTAAAAATAGGAGTACATATCCTAGATGTCGAAATCTAGGACACGACATTTACTTAAAAGGTTTAAGCACTACACCCAACCTCTCCATATGTGGGATGCAAACAGTCGCACCAAGTCCAAACTCAAAACATAAAAGGAAGGCGAAATACAAGTAATCTAGAAGAAACTATAAGAACGCCTAGGTAGATGGAGATTCAGTCCGTAGATCACATTGTCATCCATGTTGGATAAAAATATCCTTTGTTATATTCTCCAGGCATGTGCTGACTTTCGTAAACAAGTCGTGAAGCTCCACATGATATAGAGACGGCCATAAACGGAACGTACCGGTGCACCTGTAGATTACTTGTATAAGAGATGATTTTTTTCATTTAAAACCTTGTCATTTCTACATAGAGAAAATAAGCAAATAATGGCTAGCGCTCTCACCCTAATTAGAATTCTAAACCTATGATCAATTCTATGTAGCCAATTGCCAATATATTAGCAACACTACGCGGAGGATACAAGACATATGCTATTTGAATGGCTGAACATATAGATTGAGAAAATTTACATTGGAGGAACAAATGTTTAATTGTCTCTTCCTGATGATAAAAAACACATGTATTACTCCTGTGTCAGTTTCTCTTAACAAGATTATCCTTTGTAAGAATGACTCCTCGATAAGGATATCATGCGAATATTTTATTCTTGAGTGTTATCTTTATTTTCCATATCTATTTATTATCAACTGGCACGACCGGATGGACTAACGCTTTATACATGGAATCCATAGAAGTCTCAAGCAAGTTCCAAGGAGAGCAAATGGTGCTACAAAGTATGGGAAGAACATTGCTTAGGAAAAATAGTGAGTTATGTTCCTTTATCTTTTGAAAACTTCATTTACGCAGCTGAACTTGTTTAATCTTGCTTCAAGCGTAAAAGTCCAGCCTTTATTTTAAAACTGGACTCTCACAAAGCCTTTGACTCGATCAGTTGGGACTCGCTTGATAGGATCCTCCTGGCTAAAGGCCTTCCGCCATCTTGGTGTTTTTGGATAAACAATTTGAACTCCTTTAGCCAATCGTGTGTTCTGCTAAATGGCTAGGTAGATGGATTCAGCGTGGACGTTGTCTTTGTTAGGGCGACCCTTCATCACCATATCTCTTCAACATCGTCGCTGACATCCTAGGTTTGCTTACTCACCATGCGCCAGGCAATGGCCTGCTTCTTCACCCTCTGGTTGAGTACCTTCCTTGCCATCCTCTACAATACACAAACGATACTATCATTATCCTTCATACCACTCATGATTGCATACATAATCTGATAAAGTTGTTGGTGCCAACTGTGCCAGCGGCACATGACCCATGATTTTTGAGGGCCTAGATTTTTATATATGTTCGTATACTTGTATAGGGTACGTATCAATGTATCACCGGAAGGAATCGGAATCAAGCCTCCCGCGCGGCTGCTGCGTTGCTGGGCAGCATCGCTAGGCTAGCGCTACGCTGCTGGGCCGCAATGCAAAGGGCACTGCCTGCTGCTCTGGACGGAGACGGACAGCCAGGTCGTGATCGATTCGATTCCGATCGATCTATACTCAAACTAGTTACGTGCCCGTGCGTTGCTACGGGATAATGAATAAAATTCTAGAGAAGGATTGATTTACTGAGTTTTTTTATTTTATTGAGCATTTTGCATGTATTTTTCATAAACCAAGGAAATGTTGAGAGAACTAAAAATTTCAAATTTGATGATCCAAAAAATCCGAAAAAATTACGAGTAGATAGAGAATAATTTACAATAATCGTGTGCAAAATATCATGTCAAAATATCTTATATTTTAACCCCAAAAAAAAGGAGAAAAGTGTAGATCTAGACGTGAGCAGTGTAATTCTGAATGGGCCTCTGTGTTTTCCTAATTTGTCATATTTGTCTTTTTTGCTGCTCTAAAGCCATTTTCTAGGAAATGCTCCTTTCTCTTTTACTTAGCCAAATCTATCACCTACATGCTTCAAGCCCGACCTTTCAACTAGATGTACTACCTATTTGGATGGATCTTTATTCACATCCATCGTTTAATACGCTTCTTCAAGATTGAACACCACATAAACTAAATGGGAATCAATATGAGTAACTTTTCTAAATCGACCAGAGATCAGAATTCAAATGGGCTTTGTCAAGTGATGTTACTCAAACTAAATCCAAAACATTTGTGGTATAGGTACATGGGTAAGTACATGCTTTAGACAGAACAAAATATGTTTCGTCATTTGCTTGAAATTGAAAGGCTTTAATAGCAATGTAAAATAATACTTTCTCTGAATCTTTATCAAGATTTCCAATATCGTTATCACACGGAACGGTGCTACATCAAGTGACTCGTATTCATAAGAACACTCTTGCCTCCCTCTAGTCTTTGTATATCCAACAAAAGGCTGACACATGTAGCACACCATAAAATCAATTAATTGTTTTAACATATTGTCTAAAAATCATGAAATAAGAGGCAGAAATATTATGAAAATTGAAAGGACATTGGAGTTGATCTAGCGATGGCAACAATTATGTTGGGATCGTTATGCACCAAGGAAGACACATGTCTAAATCCTGCTAAACATGGTCGTTCTCTACGGCCTCGCAATGGCATCTTAATGCCCCTCACTCCTATCAATGAGCCATGATAATTCATAAAATATCAAGCTAACAAAAAAAAGAGGACCGAAGCAACAATGGTATGGTAGGATATAACAATTGGTACTTGTTCAGCATAATCCGGATAGAATCATCCAAGTTAGATTACATGGATCCTGCAGAATCAAAGATTAATCAGGCATGCAATATTGCTCAATCACTCATGAAATACACATGCTCGACAACAATAAACAATCAATTGCCTAAACACAAAGATAAGTACACAAATATTCCAGTTGACATGCATTTGAAAGTTTCATTGGCTAGTCGATAACTCGATATTTACTAAATAGAGTGCATAACATGTTCATGATTAAGAGGTCGTGTGTTCTCACAATTTTAGTGTAAAAGATGATTATTAAGGATAGAAGCATGTTTTTCCCATAGAACTAAAATTTAAACTACAAAACATGATTATTAGAGCATCATTGTCCCGTAAAAAACGAAAAGTAGCTAGACAATCTGTGCACTGACGATCATTCTTACCTCAATAATAATGAAAGTATGAAACCAAAAAAATTGTGTACTAAAGAGTGTGTTTCATACCCAATTAACTCCATTAAGTATACAAAATTACAAATAGAAGAACAAATATTTTCCTTCTGAAAATAGGCATTCTCAAACAATACTTAATGCTCCCAAATCCAAAGGAAGAAATGTATGAAGAATAGGTATTTGTACTGCAGTCATCACTGTAACATGTGCTTCGATATTCCATGAAACTTTCAATATTCGAACTGTAAGCAAGAATTCCAACAAAAGTACCTGCTATTGGTACTCGACTCGGCATAGCCTGCACAACATCATTCCCGTGGAGATTAGTAAACTTGCCAGCACAGATGATTTTGTGCTAGATGCGCGGATGGGAGGACCACGAAGCAATGTTGACGAAGTGAACAATGTATTGATCGATGAAGGAACCCTGCATTCTTTTTAGGTAGTAGAGATATGTCCTTTTCACTAAAGACAAGTACATAAAACTGCAAGAAAGAAAAAGTGAACATGTAAACTGAATAAGTGGGCACACACAAGTGGATAGCCTAATCTGATGGCAGCAAATATATCAAATGAAAGGCCTCAATATTATATAAATTTTGGAATAATAAGAACATTTGTATCTTGCATAATCTAGGAGCACTAACCTGTAATAAAAGGAGAGATTTGCAAATACCCTCAAGGTCTACATGCAACAAAGAAAAAGGAAAAAATACATATAACCTAATAACTATGTCAGGAAAAAGGCTGATGGGTGCCACTCGTAAAAGTAACACTGTAATAATCTCAGAAAAATAGATAATGTGTTCTAGATGTGTGTAGAAATAATACGTTTAGTTAACTTAAACTAATAAAAGTGACTCCCTCCGTTCACTTTTGTAAGGCGCGGAAGAAAATTCTGACAAGCCATAAAAGGCCCAAAAGTACTTTTGTACCCCAATCGATTGATCAGTTTGAAATTTGCACTTCGTTTCTTCCTCGCCTAGGTCCAAGCATGCCCTGGTCGCTGCATCCGAGCACGCCTCGCTCAGGTCCCTGAGAATGCCCTCGTCACCTCCGACCACCGCTCCCTATCGTATGCCGATGCAAACGTCTCCGAACTCCCAGGTGCTCCTCGCCTAGGCGCCTTGGCCAGCACCTCGCCGCCCAGCGCCTCGCCGACCCACACGCTCCTCCTCACCCAGGTTCTCCTAGCCCAACACCTCGCCGCCCAGGGTCCCCTCGCCCAGTGCCTCGCCACCCCGTGTGCTCTTACTCTCCCAACACTTCGTCGCCGATGATCTGCAGCCCCAGCAACAGCTTCTCCTCTGCCCCAGCATCTGGCTGAAGCTATGGTCTTCCTAGACCTCAATTGTACTCCCTAAGAAGAAAATGTTCCTCCTGAAGAATATAATGGAATACCTGAGGACAATGATGCACGTATTGTCAAGTTTTAGTGGCAATGGTTTTTGATATCAGCATGATGACTATAATTTAGAGACATGTCAAGTTTCGGTGACAAAAATTTGATGATATAAAATGATTCCAATCAGTTTAAACTTCAATTTAGCCATCAAGATTGTACCCTATTCAGGCTGAATCCAAATCAGTTTAAATTTTGAGAAATGGGAGTAAGCACTTGTTCCTAGGAGAAAAAACTTGATAGCCATTTGTAGAGGAGAAAAGTGCAGGCTAAATGTTCCAAATAATTTGTAGAGCAGTAGCATTTAAGTGTAAAGTGGTTAAAGAAGAAAACCAAGGAAGAGCACAACGGGTAAAAAATCATAGAAAAATGAGTGGAATATATTCAGGTTGTACCCTGTTCTAGAGTTTAAATTTCAAGGAGTAAGTGGAGTAGTTTAGAAACGTATTGTATGTTAACTTTGCAAGTAAATGTAGTAAATCATGCACTAACTATACCTTTACAAGTAAATTCAGTAAATCATGGAGAGACAGTAGCTGAATCTTTACACGGTACAGAATGTGAACACACAAAAATCTTTATATAGCTATTTGCTGAACATGAGAACATTCAAAACTCCATAATCAAGTGTCCTGGATACAAAATGTTAGGATCACATCAGCTAGTGAGGTCAGGATGTCATGGACACTAAATGTTCATCATTTTAACCGAGCTTTAGCATCTTGTTTCATTTGGCTAAAAAACAATCTCTAGCCAGTAGCTAGAAGGCATGCAATGGTCTCTTAGCAAATCACAATCAAATGAGCTAAATTGAACAGCGCAGACTGTTCATATAAGATGGAATTGCAGAAACTTTATAAGCACGGTGATTTAACCTGCTACGCTTCTTGCCAAAGCGCGTCCCCGGACTTTCAACTTACATTTGGCACGATTTTTACATATACATATACTCAATTCTTGCTAAGGAAAAAATTGTTTGTATCTCAGACTGCCTCCCATCAGCAATGCCTCAACCTACATGGAAGCCAAACCATTAGTAGGATCTAAGCAGAAAAGTTTGGTGTAAATAATACATGTAAGAACCTTCTTGCAATTCAGTTAGGTCATTTCAGCACAATTCGGGTTAAGGTGCAGAACCTAAATAAGAAACTGAAAGTTCTACATATGTTACTCCTCTATTTTTAACACCATGTCTAGGAAATTCAGAATTGTTATTCATAATAGAAAATAGTATAGATCCACCTCTTCGTTACCATGCCTAGAAGTGATAATTCAGAATAGTGATGAGCGCCAACTAAGAGAACTCTTAGCTCATATATATTCATTAATATTAGTTTGGCGAATGCGATTAAGTACCATATATATCAGGCATCACCTATTTCCTTTTCCACGATCATCGGCCTACGATACATGACATGATTTAAATCTGTCCTCGTGGAAATGACCAACTCATCAGTGACAATCATTATGACAATTGTCGTAGTCTTCAGTCTGGTAAAAATTGAAAACAATCAGTACGTCCAAGAAGAAAACCACCTTGTTCATATTACTAAAGGCATGGAAAAGAAAGTAGGCATATGCGAACAATAGATTAGAAAAAATCTAACTACTTTTAATGCATTAATACAGTATATAAGACGGTTTCCGCTATTAAAATTTCGGAAGTGAAGAAATGTCATTGTAAAGAAATAAAGAGAAAAGCACGATGATGTTACAAAATTCTACAAACATGTACTCCCTCCGTCCCAAAATAGATGTCTCAAATTTGTCAAAATTTGGATGAATCTAGACACTATTTAGTATATAGATACATACAAAATTTGAAAAACCTAAGACATCTATTCTTAGACAGAGGGAGTACACGTTTTGACAAACCTGATCAAATCAATGAAATGCTCAAGAAGAAATTCCTCATTCGGAGATATTTATGCATCAAAGTAGCCTACTCCAAGAGAACTTACCAATTACCAGTCCAGGAATGTGGCTACAATTTTTCAGACATGACATGGACATGTTCACCACTTTGATTAATCACAAACTACTTAGCTTGTCATTAAGACCTAAGTTATTCATCAATATGAATAACAGTCTTTGATTATTGTGGATGCCTATTTCAACTCTACACCAGGAATTTCACTAATAAAATCTAGAAATATAGTGAGCAATATTTCGCTGACCATAAAGAAATTCCGCTCCATCAGTAAGACGAAGTGCATACCACATAAATTAAAATGTTGCTCTTGAGAACCTCCTCAAAGTGAAGTTGTGCATTCCCACCATTAGCGCCAGCTTCCTGTATTAGGAAGCTCGGAATAAATTTGGACGAATCAATGAAATATAGTATGGAGCATTTCCACTAGAAACAGCTGGCAATTGTGACACCAACTCAAAAGTACCAACCTTCAATATGGCAATTTGTAAATAATAGTTTCTTATTAGGAAAACGGATTACAGCTTTAGTTTAGGGAACATCTTGGCCAACATAATAAGCAAAGCCTTTAATGGCCATCCGTTATCGCTCTACCACTTTAAGAAATTTCTAAAGGCCTATTGCATGGCACCGTGGAGATTTTTTTTTGGAAATGGTGAACAATTGGATTGATCTGGATGTGTTCGCTGAACATCCCCATATTTAAGATTGAGATGAACAAGAGATACGGTAAAATTCAGCATATATCCTAGTGGGATGTACATCATCCTACCAAAGAGTCCTAATATAGCACTCCGCAAGCTGCTCGGATGCAAGTCAAAAACCATCTTAAAGTGAGACCAAAGTGACGTATTAGCCTGTCCATTGTGCAAAACATAAAGATGATCAAACTAATTTCGGAATGTGTAATATGCCATAGACTCTCATGCCATTTAGGATGGGCCCTAGTTAACACCCACGTAAAGTTGATTTCAGTTCAAGGAACAAAACATTCCAATGTTCTATCTGAAAGTGATACCTTTTTCCAACCTTTAATCATGGTATTAGTATACATGATGAGATTAGGATTGGGCACGGCTTCTGCCATTTCTTCTAGCACCTTTTGTGCTCTATAGAAACAAATCATTTATATGAGATACATCAATGTATAGTGTGCAAAGAAGGATCCAAGAGAATTACTTGTCCATTAGTAAATTTCAAATTAGAATAAGATCAAGCCATGTATGATAAAGTTCATCGTTCTAGAAAATATTTACTCGTGTCGGATGGAATTGTAATATCCTTGTCAGTCTCTCTAGCACGTGTCATAATAATCTAGAAAGTAAACATGTACATACCTCCATGTCTCATGCTTTGCAGAATGCACTTATGTCGCAGGTAAATGTATGAATATTAAAGAGGGACTCTGATGTTCTTTCATTTGCTTCAAGTCTCCCATCCGAGCCTACCTAGGCAAAGACCAATCATTAGGAAAGTAAAGGATATTTCAAGTATACTTTATCAAATAAACCATAATATTTTGCAGTATGCACTGACAAAAATTCAGCAAAGAACCATACTGATAGTTTCATCATCTCCGTTAGTTTTATTTGGCTAACTACTTCTATACAGGACTTCACCCTGGGTCTGCAGAGCCTCTACCAGGCTTGAGTAGCTTGGATGGGGGAGATCTTCCATGACGCCAGCTCGTGTTCGATCGGCCGGATAGATAGAGGGGGTGAAGAGAAGGGGATAACCGGTTCCTACAAGAGCGCTAGAAGAGGTTAGGGCGATGGACGAAGAGCTGCAGCAGCCCCTGACCTCCGTCAAGACCGAGCAGATTTTCGCCTGGTGAGAGGAAACGTGAGGAACCATGGTACGACCGTGTCTGGGAAGAACATGAGACAAGATAAAAAGGGGATCAGGGTTTCGGGAGACGTACGGAACTTTGTGAAGAAACACTTGACTCCTTCCGCAGCAACCGGTTGCTGCCAGCGCTGCCGGCTATGCCTTCATCGCCGGCCGCCGCCCCAGGTGCGAGCGCCTCGTCCTTGAAGACCACATCGCTGGCGCCGGTGGCCTTGTCCTGGGGGTGTTGGTAGATCCGCTTGACGATCTCCCTTCCCATGGGCTTGGAGGTGTGGAGGCAGATGGTGTGAGGTGTGGAGGCAGGTTGACGCAGGTGCCATGGAGAGGGAGAAGACTGGATAGGGACGAGCCAAGCACAACCGTGATTACAGCGTGATTTGGGGAGGAGGGGCCGCAGTTTGATTTCCCATTATATGAGGAAGGGCGTGTGAGGCGTGGGGCGAGCGGAGAGGAAGAGCGACGAAGCGAAATGACGTATCGGGAGGAGACGGAACATGAGATTCTTTTTAGGTAGTAGAGAGTAGAGATAAATAACGATTCGCTGCCCTGCCGATGCACCCGGAAGCCAAGCGACGAGATTAGCTGCCATGCCGATGCACCCGCAAGCCAAACGACGAACAGGAAAATACGCGGCAATCGCCATACAATCCAATCGATCATGTTCATAGGCGGCGAGTCAGCGGCACCACGGCATACAATCCAATCGATCGCGTCTATAGGCGGCGAGTCGGCGACACCGCGGCATACAATCCAATCGATCGCGTCCATAGGCGGCGAGTGGGCGACGAGCGATACCGTGGTACGTGACCGATTAGCCGCAATTCCTCCAACTCTTCATCGCCTCAATCCTCATCGGCTGATCGCAAAAATAAACACTTTTAATTTTTGATCATATTCATACTTTTATTGTATTTACCTCTTGTATCTTCTGTTTCAATAATACAGATTCGACATGGGAAAACATCAGTATGGTTCCCAGAAGCGCAAGAGAAAAGAAAAGGAACATAATTTAATTAAATCTCAAAAAGGTGCTATGGGAAAGTTTATTAGAAAAGAAGCATCAGAAGTGTCATCTGCTAATCAGTCTGTTGATCCTTCTAACCTTGCTCTTGCAATTGTTCCTTATAATCATTTTAGAGATGGCCAAACAGAGACAGATAATATTGCGGTAGAGGAAGAATATATTAATGTTAGTTTGAATAATTCATCTGTTGCGGATGATGTTGATGATTCTTTTTAATTTGATATATTTGATCCAAGAAATTGGGATTCTCTTGATTCTAAACAGATTGATATTTTAGCACAAAAGGTCCAAAAAAAAGACCTATCAATTAAGAAAGGTTCTAAGGATATATATCGTAAAAGGTTTACTGCAAAGTTCTATACAAGATCTCTCTCAAATGGGGAGAATTGTGATAGAGATTGGCTTATCTATTCTAAGGAACTTGATAAAGTCTTTTGCTTTGGTTGTAAATTATTTACAAAAGGTCATTGGAAAGGTCAGTTGGCAAATGAGGGCTCTAATGATTGGTCGCATATGAAAAATAAACTGCAAGATCACGAGACAAGTGTGGATCATGTTTCGAGTATGACTAATTGGTATGAGTTGCGTAGTAGATTGGCAAAACATTAAACTATTGATAAAGTTGCTCAACGACAACTTGAGAAAGAGAAGGACCATTGGAGAAAGGTATTATTCAGAATTGTTTGCATTATAGAATTTCTTGCCAAGCATAATCTAGCCTTTCGTGGTACCAATGGCAAGTTGTATGAAGATAGCAATGGTAATTCTTGGATTTGGTAGAGATGTGGGCTGAATTTGACCCTGTTATCCAGGAGCATGTTTGCTGTATTACAAATGAAGAAACTCGTGCTCATTATCTTGATCATAAGATCTAGAATGAATTGCTACACTTGCTTGCTTCTGCTATTAGGTCCGAAATTCTTAATTCTTAATAAAATAAAGAGTTCAAAGTATTTCTCTATCATACTTGATTGTACCCCTGATGCGAGTCACCAAGACCAAATGTCTTTAATTATAAGATATGTGGATTCATCTTCAAGTGATATTTGCATAGAAGAATCATTTATAGAATTTCTAGATGTCAATGATACAACCGGTCAAGGACTTTTTGATGTGCTAGAGAACGAGCTAAAGCTTCTTGGTCTTGATATAAATGATGTGAGAGGACAAGGTTATGATAATGGGTCCAATATGAAAGGAAAGCATCAAGGGGTACAGAAGAAACTTTTAGATGTAAATCCTAGAGCTTTTTATTCTGTGTGTGGTTGTCATAGTCTTAATTTAACACTTTATGATATGGCCAAGACATATGGTAGAGCTAAAGACTTCTTTGAAATCATCCAATCGCATCTATATAATTTTTGCTAATTCTACTAAGAAGTGGCAAATTTTAAAAGAGAACATATCAGAATGGACTCCCAAGTCTGTGTCAGCTACGCGTTGGGAGAGTCATGTTAAAAGTGTTAAAGCTATTATATTTCAATGTTCAAACATTCGGGAGGATCTACTTCAGGTAACCAATATGTTCATATTTATAATTATGTAATTCCATTAAGCTTTGGCTAGATCCAACTATAAAATTTATGAATTTTCTTTTAATTTTAGGTATTTGAAACTAATAATGATCCAAAGACAAGCAGTGAGGCTCTGGGTTTGGCAAAAAATGAACTTGTAGAGTATGAATTTATAGTGGCAATAGTCATTTGGTATAAGGTATTGTTTGCTGTTAATTTAGTAAGCAAAAGTTTACAAACAAAGGATATGCTTATAGATGTTGCTATTGAGAAGTGCAAGGGCTTATATCTTTCTTCGAGGGGTACACGGAAACTGGTTTCTTAGAAGCATTGGAGTTAGCCAAAGGTATTACAATTGAGATGGATATTGGTACAACATTTCGTACAAGGAGAGAAATTAAAAGAAAGAGACAGTTTGATGAGAATCCAGATGACACAAATGTCGCCACACAATCTGCAGAAGAATCATTTAGAATAAGCTATTTTATACCTCTTGTGGATCAATCAATTTCACCACTCAAAAGAAGATTTGATCAATATAAGGGTTACCAGAAATTTTTTGGTTTCTTATTTACCTCAGAAACATTGCGCTCACTGGATTATGATAGTTTGAAGTCTTCTTGTGATCATCTTGAGGCTGCCCTTAAAAAGGATAAGAAATCTGATATTGATGCCAATGATCTATTTGTTGAGCTAAAGTTTCTTCAAAAATTCATGCCAAAAGAAAATATCGGGCCTGTTGAAGTTTTAAAGTTTATAAAGCGGCATGATTGTTTTCCGAATGCAAGTATTGCATATAGAGTTTTGTTGACCATTCCCATGACGGTTGCATCGGCAGAACAAAGTTTTTCTAAGTTGAAGCTATTGAAGTCGTATATGCGTACTACAATGACACAACAAAGACTCAACGATTTGGCTACGATAGCACTTGAGTGTGAAGTGTTAGAGAATTGATTATGAGGATATCATTGAACATTTTATTTCAAAGAACACAAAAATGATGATGATGTTCAAATAAACGTTATGCAACTTCGAGTTATATAGGTATGATTCTCAATATATGCAATTGTTACACAAAATATTCTCTCATATACATTAGAATTATTTATTTGTTCAAACTTTTGTGTGAGATAGAACCCCATTTTAGACACAGGGCCTCGAATTTTGCCGGCCCAGCCCTGCGAGAAGCTTCTCTGGTTCATCGCTCGAGTCACTCCCGCCTCCGCCACCAAGATAGATGTCGTCGGCCTGCCACTAATCCTCATCGCCACCTTCTCTCCGCCACTCCCTCTCTGACGCCGTCGCTCTGCCGCCCTAGTTCCCTACTCCCACGTCCATGAGCAGATCAAGCAGCAGCAGCAGCACGAAATCAACATGGTACGCTCCCGTCTCCATTGTTCTCTGTATTTTTATGCAATAGCATGTAATTGTACAGATTTGTGCTCATACTAATCTACACGTTACTTAATATTAGAGAACTACCTACAGAACTGCAAGCAGGACATGGCATCCTCCAGGCTCGCGAGCTGGCCTGAGTTGGCTCGAACTCGCAGCTGGCTCGAGCCGAGCCCCTTGGAGAGGCTCGTGTGCAGTCTCGGGATGGCTCGGGCTTGCCAGTTTCGGCTCGAGATTTTTGCAGGCTCGGCCTGAGCCAGCCCGAGTTGGCTCGCGTCCAGCCATACCTTCGCCCCCATCCATGTAGACCTCCCCTTTGGGGAGCGCATTGACGCTAAACTAGGTTTCCCTATTGCCTCATTTCCTTAAAACTTATCTTGGTCTTCCCATCTTAACACATAAACTTAGACTATCCGCCTTTCGTCCTTATATTGAAAAACTGCGCAATAAGCTACCTGTTTGGGTCGGTAAGGCTATCCCCATTAGCGGTCGTGCTATCCTTGTCAAGGCCTCGCTTAGGTCGATGGCTTCCCACCTTTTGTCAACTTTACTTGTCCGTTCAGGCGCAATTCTGGACTTTGACAAAATCTGTAGGGATTTTTTCTAGGCTGGTGACTCGCAAGTCAATGGTGGCCAATGCAAAGTGGCTTGGGAAGAGCTTTGTGCCCCGGTGTCGAAAGGAGGTTTAGGGTTCCGCTGCCTCATGTCTCACAACCAGGCCCTTCTCATGAAGTTTCTTTCGAAACTTCACTCTGAAGACTCCCACCCCTGGGGAGATATGGTTGCGCTCTCGTTATGGGTGGTTTGACACCTGTGACGTAGGTGACCCTCATAGCCTAGACTATGTAGTTTGGAAGAATTTGCTATCCTGTTTGCCACACTTTCGCAGTATCACCAAAGCTTCAGTTGGTTCGGGCTCGTCCACTTCCTTCTGGCATGATCTTTGGATCAACGATCAAACATTAGACACACGTTTCCCTTCTCTTTATTCCCACATCACCAATAAGAACTGCTCGGTGGTCACTGCTTGTCCCTCGGCCACTTTAAACATTTCTTCCCAACCTTGGTTGTCGTCTGCTGCATCTCTGGAATTGTATGAGTTGCGGGCTCTAGTTGCCACGGTTAACCTTGATTCTAGTGCCCCAGACGTTAGAGTCGCGCGTTCGGACGGCAGGCCTCTAACCACCAAATTCGCATATTTGGCAGATTTTGATCACATGCAGGATATCCCCTTGCAACTATCACCTGGAAGAACTTGGAAACAAATCGTTGTTCCATCTTCCTTTGGTTGGCGGATGGAGGAAGGTTGTTTACTAATGAGTGCAGGTTCTGGAGAGGCATCGCTTCCTCTGATACCTGCCCGTTCTGCTCATTGTCAGAATCCACAAGTCATCTTCTGCTTCATTGCACTTCGATTGCTATCTTCTGGGATTCTGTTCCGGCTCTACATGATGATGTCCAAGCCTGACAATCGCTCAGGGACCGTTGGAATGGCTCTACAGATTGCACTGTTAGAACTTCTGTGCTGGTCTCTGCACTCTGAAATATTTTGAAGCGGCGAAACGCAAAATATTTCAGAAATGAGGATGAGCCCATCTCTCTTGTTTTTCGAAGATGTGCGGACGACTTTAACCTTTGGTCTCATAGGGCTACAAATCAGGCTAATACGTCCCTAATGCGAGACTGGACAGTCATGTCCTCACACCTTACCTATAATGGTTAGCCCTCTCTCTGTCTTTCTTCTGCTTTCTCTATTAGTTTCTTTTTTCTTGTACAGTTTGGCTAATTTGTAATAGCGAGGTTTTTGCTTCTTATGTTTTTCTAGACAGGCTTTTTGTTTTTCTACCCTCTGTAAATTGTGGGACTTAGGTTTTTTTTAATAATATTGGTTCAGGCTGGCCTAGCGCCCGCTGTAGATTCCTAAAGGAAAAACAGTCCAATGTCTTAAGCAATATTTGACAATGTAATGATTATGACAAATAATAGCAGTACATTGTTAAACCTTCAATACTTCAATGTAATTAAGCTTCCTTCCTTCAGAGTCAGAGGAGCTCAAGTGTCAGTCTATCAGGTTTTTTTAGCAGTTATAAGTTATCATAATGTCTCCAGTTCATTCAGCGGCTAGTGTCAATAGAAGTTTTACAGTCGCCATAGCGGCTGCAGTGGCCGTGAGCCGAAGAGTGCGGCGTTGGTACCAAAATCATGAGGTACTGCTACTGCACAACCCATGCGACAATGATGTTCATGAAGGCGGCGAACTATGTTTTGGCGGACAATGTTGTCGAGTTCGACGCCGACGACATGGACACACATAAGGACTCCGTGATGTTCCCCCGCTCGACACAAGGCCGTGGAGGATGGACCTTGGCCGAGCTCAAGGTTCAGTTCCACATGGGAACGCTCTTGATGTGCATAACTCTTTTGGCTCAATAGCTGCATGCGGCAGTGACCAAAAAGTCTGAAATACTCCCTCCGTCCCAATTTATGTTGTATCAAAGTCAAACTGTACAAAGTTTAACCAAGTAGTTTGATATAAATATGAACCTATACACGATGCCAAATTATTGATACGCAAACAGCTAACAACATACATTTGTGAGATTATAAGACAAGAAACTTTGCAAATATTGATACAAAATTAAGATAAAACAATTCCAATTTGGTAATGTCCCCAACTGACTATGTCGAACATCAGGACCGGAATTTCGTCCTGCATGACTATGTAGTAGTACTACTACTACTTGCCAGAACTTAATATGGATTAAAGAAGTCACATGGCACAATGCTATCCTTGAACACAAAGGGTCCTATTGTACCCAAGCTACCGTCGACGGATTTTATCTGCTTGACTAGAGATGGTTCAGCGCGGCGGCGGAAGTGGTACAGCGCTGCGGACCTACAGGTGTGGCTTCCCACAAGAATCTCGTCGGGGACACCTGTACCCATCGCCCAACAACGTGCGCCGAACAGCGGCGTCGGGTCGATCCGGAAACGGTGTGACCAGCTCCGTTCGAAGTCGTGGTCCTCGAGCACCCAGAGTTCCATGGAACCTGAACGGATTTTGCTGACCGTCATGGCCAGCCTGCCGTTCAACTCCAGGAGGCAGAGACCGTCCACGTTGTGGTAGTGGTCGCTGGGCCACTGCGGGTACGATATGAGTCGGAACGCCTCCGACACCGTGTCGAATGCTAGGATCTTCCTGGCGTTCATGGCCACGGGATGCGTCGTCCAGTGAAGCTTGCCCCGGTACTGGATGTAGTTGTTCCCGATCTCGTAGTAGGGCTGGACGATTACGTTGCCGGTCACTGGACCCAGACGGCGAGGAGCCCTTGATCTTGAGGACACGGAGGCGGCAGTGGCGGCGGAGAAAACGTAGTGCGCCGCCGAGCTATCAACAACGCTGACGCTGCGGAGGCGGTTGTTATGACGTGGAGGGTCGTCGTAGTGGTGGAAGGGGTTTAGGTTTTCTCGTTCTCGTTCTCGTTCTCGTTCATTGGCCAGGACGAGAAGCCGGTGCTCGCCGGATGGGCCGTGGCGGTAGAAGCCGCAGAACAGCATCAGGTTGCCGCGACAAGCAGGCGGCATCACGTCGAGCCTCGTCCCTTGCCTGGTCACCGGGTTGCACAAGAAGAAAGCGGAGTTGCGCTCGCCCTCGCCCGGACGATCTTTCCCGAACAGCAGTAGCCCATCGCAACAACCCACCAAGGAGTCGACGTCACAGTGCGCGGGGAGTTCGAGTTCACGCCGGCGCCTCGTCGTATCGCCATTGTCGTCCACTTGGAGAGGTAGCGGGACGGTGTCGAGGAGCTTTTGGTAAGGAGACCGTCGTACTCGTACGAGCAGCTCGGCGGGGTGCCGGTCGGCGTGGGCTGCGAGGAACGAGGGATCGGTGGTGATGCTGCGCCACGCCTTGCACACGGCCCGGAAGCGGAGAATCGACACAGACGGTAGCCGGAGAAGGATCTCCGGTATCACGTCCTCGTCCAGAGTCGCGTTTCGGATGCTAGCTCTTTCATCCGGCGACGACATCGCATCGATCGTCCTTCCGATCGCTTCCTTTGCTCGCGCTTACGGATCTGCCATATTTATGTAGTCAACTTAACCTAAATAGTTGTCCTGTTCGAATTGATTTTTCAAGTAGAATCCGGTTCCAATTGTTAGTGCGCATATGTTGGTTGGGATTTGGGTTTTCAGTAGAATCCGGTTAAATTGTTAGGGCCAGTTTGGTTTAAAGGATTTTCATCAAAAGACGGAGGATATATAATGCAACACTTAGGGAAAATCTTTTACGGAAAAGTTTTACGGGATGATGTGAAGCAATCCGGTTGGTCTAACATTTTTTGTTGCCGTGATTTCAGGAACTGAATACGCTCCACGATCTCCACGTCTGCCCGTAACGAAGATCATGGTTTTCTCTCTCTCTTGTACTATCTTCACCTCGAAGTAGATGTTGCATGATCTTAGTTTAAACCCATTTATTATTTGCCTTTAGAACATATCTCTTTCACTCTCCTACTTACACTAGACTAGAGCACAAATAACTAGTTTGCACTTGTTACTAATAACCACATATCATATATGTTCTTATGATCATGCTTGCTAATGGAAAACGTTCTATCCCTCGATCTTAATATCCAGATCTGTATATTCTCTTGCAAATCATTAATGTCACCTATTTGAAATTATTCTATATTATCACATCATATTTTTGAAGTATATGTTTGGCGGTAGAGTAGGACATTGTTTCTTTTGTCTACAATTACATTTGATCAGTCAATTGAACTTTCACTGTCGTCATGTATACTAGAAACACACTCAATTTAGAAGTCAAACTTCCTTAGCCAAATATCATACTTGCTAATTCCAAAGTATTTGTATACTTTCATATCGATGTGGATCCTATTCTCCCATAAGAGACATTAGATAATAGGCTTAAACTTTGTTCATGTGATTCATTCAAGAACCACTTTAGAACTTTGTTCTTCTATCCAAGAACATGGGTCACATTACGTCGAGTATTCATTATGGCTGTATTGAAGAATCTAATGATCCAATCATAGAAGATGTTGATCATCCCTATTCTTCTCATCTTAACCAACTCAATGCTTCCACTAGTTTTACAAGTAAGAACTTCTTTCTATACTTGTTTCATTCTAAACTATTTTAGAATTTGAAACTAGAATATTTTGAACTTCTTTCAGAATCTAATTCATGAAACATTTCGACATCAATGTTTATCAAACGTATTGAGCTATCTCGATAGATTATATATGTTCAATGTATCTGTTCAACTTCATCCATCGTATATTTACTAATTAAATATTACTAATACCATCCACATCATTCATAATATGTCAAGTGCATATATAAGAATGTTGTCACGCTCTCACTCAAATATGCTATCAATATATGTGAGACTAGGATATGACTCAACTCCCACTCAAATATGTCATCCACATATTAGATAGGAATTCACATACTTCCCACTCAAATATGTCATCCACACATCTACTAGGAAACTATTCCGCTCCCACTCAATTTCTTGTAAGTGCAGGTCCTCTCGATAATCTTGGCAATTCCAAAATTCTTTGATCATCTATCAAACCGAGAATCTCCTACTACGAGACAACAACATTCATGTGATTAACAAGACCTTACAATACTTTTTCAATCTGGACATTGAAAAACATGTAGTTTTGACAATCTTGTATCAATTATACAAATTTCTTAGTGTAAATCCCACAGACTCAAGCATCACTACATCTTGTAGTCAACCTTTGAATTTTTCAAGAAATTTCTATGACAAATCAAGCCTTTATGTCTTGTTTATAAAGTTTCATTTCTTCCTTATAACTTTACAGTTATTGAGAAAGATTAAGTAACATATTTACCTAACAAGATCAAGTAACTCATTACAGGATTTCATGACATCAACGTTATCCAGTGCATTTTCGCGAAGGTCTGCGCTAGTAGAATTGCCCCAATCATGGAACGCATATCCCACCCACTTCAGTTTCCCTTCTTGAAGGGACGCTTGATTCATGATGCTGTCCTTTTCATCTATGAAATTATTCATGAGGTTAAGGCTCAACATCACAAGGGAGTGTTCCTCAAGTTGGACTTTTAGAAGGCTTATGACGGGTTGGATTGGGCCTTTCTCTGTCAAGTTCTCGAGCGGCACGGGTTTCATGACAGGGTGATTGGTTGGATTTTGCAGTTCATCATGAGTGGTAGAACCGCGATTAATGTTAATGGGGAGGTTGGTCCATATTTCAGACCATCCTGCGGAGTAAGACAGGGGTACCCTATCTCCCCCCTCTTGTTTAACTATGTTGTGGATGCCCTTGGGTAGGTTTTGGATAGAGCAAAAATCGCGGGCCACATCTCGGGCATGGTAAGGCATTATCCCCGGAGGTGAGATTACCCACCTCCAATATGCGGATGATACCACGATCATGGTGCAGGGCTCGGAGCTAGATATCATCAATCTCAAATTCCTGCTCCTATGCTTTGAATTCATGTCAAGGATTAAGATAAACTTCAACAAGAGCAAGGTCATGATCTTGGGATACTCAGACGAGGACAGGCAGTGTGTCGTTGACAAACTCACTGTAGGTTGGCAGACTTACCCATCACGTATCTGGGGATGCCTATAAGGGATACATGAGAGTAGATCAATGTAGGGCCACGCGGAGATAAAACAAAAAAATTCCTCTAACGTGGTGATCCCAAGATCCAGCTGAGGTAGAAGGCCACGAGTTTTACCACTAGACGCGCAGTTGCGGATTACTGATGTAGCGCGTCAGTTGATGCAGTGCAGTCCCCACGATCCGATCGTCCTGGTGCTGATCGCACAACACCTCTGCTGGTATCCACACGTACAAGGAGGAGCGCCGACGGCGAACTGCTAGGTTCGTTATGGCGGCAGGACTGCTGTGGAGCTAGGGTTTCCAACACATGGAATGACCTAACCGAACAACGATTAACCTTTCTGGGTTACGGTGCTCCACTATATATAGGGAGTGAACATGGGCTCTACTCGCGCGACCCATTCACTAAAGCCCATATAACACTAGTCACCGTGAGTCCAACTCACTAACTCAGCCCTAATCCGGTTTAGGTCCAACCCAACCAGATTACAGGTTCAGATCCAATCCGAACTTGCTCCCGCTCTTAAGTGTGTGACCCCGCAGGCTCATGGTTACTTGGACACGATTGGAGTCCGACTCTCGATCGATCAGTCGGTAGCGGCTCCTAGCAGAACGTGCCGACTCCCAAGTACCAAAGAGTCATGATGACTTGACTTTCCAATGCGACTTGCATCCGAGTCCCTTTTGCCTCACGATATACCTTGTCAGACTATAGGCGAATAATTGTCATCCCTTAAATAGTCCGACTCTCTTCTCGATCCGAGATAAGTGATCCCTTAAATAGTTGTTAACACTTAACCGAGTCGTGCATGGCCATGCTTTCCGAATCATATCTCACGAGAGGGCCTAGAGAATATCTCTCCAAGTGGAGGGGCAAAATCCCATCTTGGTTATTCACATCACGCAGCTTGATTCTCAGTCGACCCGAACTCTGCCTTTATAACTGCCCAGTTACGGATCAGCGTTTGACAGAACCTAAGTCGGTGATCCTCAACTCGGACTATGCAACAACCTCAGGTCTAAGGATTGCATTGATTGAGATATACAAATGACAACTTGTTCGTTGTACCTCAATATGGGTCAATTCGACTCGCTAAACTCTTTAGCCGAATCTGTGTAAGTTGGAATAGCATCTCCATGCCCATGACAAGTGGAACCGAGTCATCAAGCAAACTTTCACATTGGTCTAAGTTGTGTGTCCAGCACAACCTCAATGACCAAGGATATTTAGTACAAACAACATGAATGTATAGTTCCACAACCGAATCACATATTCAATGATACACATCAGATGTTTATACAAGGACAACTTAATATCTTTATGAATACAATGGGAAATCTCATCATACATGATTGCCTCTAGGGCATATTCCCAACAGTCTCCCACTTGCACTAGAGTCAATCTTCCGACATCACATGTCTAGGCATCTAATGCCCATGGCTCCCAGGTGCGCCTCATGCTTCGGCTGGGGTAACGGCTTTGTCAACGGATCCGCAATATTTGCATCCGTGTGTACCTTGCATAACTTGATATCACCTTGATCCACGAACTAGCGAATCAGGTGGTACCGCATGAGTATGTGCTTGTTCTTCTGGTGTTGTCTAGGTTCCTTGGCTTGTGCAATAGCACCATTGTTGTCACAATACACGTCCAACGGATTGGACGAGCCCTGAACCACACCAAGATCCATGAGGAAATTCCTCATCCAAACAGCTTCCTTTGGTGCCTCCGAGGCGGCAATATACTCAGCCTCTGTTGTAGACGCAGACACAGTCTATTGCTTGGAACTCTTCCAGCTCACAGCACCTCCGTTTATAATAAACACGTATCCGGATTGCGAACGAGAATCATCAGAGTCGGTAAGATAACTCGCATCCGTGTAACCCTTTACACTGAGTTCATCTTCACCACCATAAACACACAACATATCCTTAGTCCTTCTCAAGTACTTTAGGATATTTTTAGCTGCTGTCTAGTGGATCTCTCCAGGTTCAGCCTGGTATCTGCTCACAACACTTAGAGCATAGGAAACATCCGGTCTAGTACAAATCATGGCATACATGATGGATCCGACTGCAGAAGCATATGGAATCGCACTCATCCGACTTCGCTCATCAGTTGTCGAAGGACACTGAGTCTTGCTAAGTTTTACACCATGGGACATCGGTAAGAACCCCTTATTAGACGATTCCATATTGAACTTCTTCAACACTTTGTCCAAATAAGTACTCTGACTCAATCCAATGGGTCTCCTTGATCTATCTCTATATATCCGGATTCCGAGGATATATGTTGCCTCACCCAAGTCTTTCATTGAGAAACTCCTTTCCAATGATTTCTTGGTTTCTTGCAACATCTGGACATCATTTCCAATCAGTAATATGTCATCCACATATAAGATTAGAAAATTTACTTTGTTCCCACTAAACTTCTTGTATAAACAAGAATCATGATCACTCTTGATGAAGCCAAACGATTTGACTACCTCATCAAAGCGAATATTCCAACTCCGAGATGCTTGCTTCAACCCATAAATGGGTTTCTGAAGTTTGCATACCTTGTCAGCATTAGCCAGATCGACAAAACCCTCGGGATGTATCATATACACGTCCTCGGTTAAATTTCCGTTAAGGAAAGCCGTTTTGACATCCATCTGCCATATCTCATAGTCGAAATAGGCCGCTATAGCTAACATGATCCGAACTGATTTAAGCATCGCTACGGGCGAGAAAGTCTCGTCGTAATCAACTCCTTGAACTTGTCAGAACCCCTTCGCGACAAGGCGTGCTTTATAGACGGAAACATTTCCATCCATATCAGTTTTCTTCTTAAAGACCCATTTGCACTCGATGAGTCTTGCACCGTCTAGCAGATCAACCAAGTTCCAAACTTGATTTTCATCCATGGACTTTATCTCGGATCTCATGGCTCCAAGCCATGACTCGGAATCAGATCCCACCATCGCTTCCGAATAATTTGCCGGCTCATCACTGTCTAACAGTAACACATCACGAACACTTCGTAATCTCGCCGATCTTTGTAGTACTGGTGCTGTTGCCGGCTCAGCTACCACGACCAGCTCAACCTCCAAGGTTTTTGCCGACTCGCCACTAGCCAGTTCCTCTCGAATTTCTTCGAGCTGCACCGTGCTCCCACTTACTCCCCGACTGAGAAACTCTTTCTCAAGGAAGACACCGTTCCGAGCGACAAACACTTTGCCCTCTTCTCGGTTGTAGAAGTAGTAACCCAAGGTTTCCCTCGGATACCCCACGAAAATACACTTATCCGACTTGGCTGTAAGCTTGTCCGAAGTAAACTTGACAAATGCTTCACAACCCCAAATCTTAAGAAAAGACAAACTCGGCTTTTTGCCTGTCCACATATCATACGATGTCTTCTCTACCGATTTTGATGGTACTCTGTTTAGTGTGAACGCTGCTGTTTCTAAACAATAACCCCAAAATGATAAAGGCAGACCTGTCCGACTCATCATTGATCATACCATGTCCAACAAGGTTCGATTCCGCCTTTCCGAAACACCGTTCCTTTGCGGCGTTCCTGGCGGAGTAAGTTGGGGAACTATTCCACAACTTTTCAGATGGTCATCAAACTCATGGCTCATGTACTCGCCTCCTCGGTCCGACCGAAGAAACTTTATTTTCTTGCCAAGTTGATTCTGTGCTTCATTCTGGAATTCTTTGAACTTTTCAAAGGCTTCCGACTTATGTTTCATCAAGTAGATATACCCATACCTACTCAAATCATCAGTGAAGGTAATGAAGTACTCATAACCACCCCTGGCTGTCGTGCTCATTGGTCCACATACATCACTATGTACTAGTCCCAACAAGTCGGACGCCCTCTCGCAACTCTTTGCAAAAGGTGTCTTGGTCATTTTGCCGAGTAGGCAAGATTCGCATGTCTTGAATGACTCCAAGTAGAACGAAGTTAGGAGTCCATCATCATGGAGCTTCTTCATGCATTTCCAACTTATATGACCAAGACGACAGTGCCAAAAGTAAGTCATATTCAGATCATTTGGTTTCAACCTTTTAACATTTATGTTATAAACCTACTCACCATCAAGATTCAAAATAAATAACCCGTCCTAGGCAGTGCAAAGCAATGAAACATATCATTCAAATACAAAGAACAACCATTATTCTTGATATTCGACTCATAGCCTTGCCTCATCAAACATGAAGCAGAAATAATGTTTCGACTGAGCACTGGAACATAATAACAATTATTCAGTTCCATAATGAATCCGGAAGGTAAATGAAGTTGCATCATGTCGACTTCCAACGCAGCAACTCTTGCTTTGTTGCCGACTCGAATATCAACCTCGCCTGTTGCTACGCTCCTAGTTCTTACCAGTCCCTGCAACGAGTTGCAGATGTGAATAACTGATCCGATATCATATACCCAAGAACTATTAGGTGCATCAGCAAGATATATGTCTATAACATTGCAAACAAGTGTACCTGAGTCGGAAGTCATACCTCCACTCTTGGCTTTGTCGGCCAAGTACTTGCTGCAGTTCCTCTTCCAGTGGCCATCCGCCTTGCAGTAGAAGCAAGTGGATCCGGCTGAAGGAGATGGCTTAGTCCCTGAGGAAGCGCTAGGGACGGGTCTGAGCCTGCTTTCCTCCTGACTTAGCCTTCTTCTTAGTCCAAGAACTCTTCTTGAACTTAGCCTTATTCTGCACCATCAACACTTGACTGGCGCCCTTCTTGAGATCCGCCTCTGCCTGCTTGAGCATCTCATGTAATTCAGTGAGCTTCTTATCCATACCATGCATGTGGTAGTTCGAAATGAAGTGCCCATATGCACTAGGAAGAGAGTTCAGAATTATATCTGTAGCGAACTCTTCGCTTATGGGGTAGCCAAGCCTCTCCAGAGACTGCACGTAACCAACCATTTTGATCACATGCGGACTCAGTGGATCACCATCCTTAAGCTTGCAACTCAGCAAAGCTTGAGAGACTTGATACCTCTCAGTCTTTGCCTAAGCCTGGAATATACTTTTGAGGCTTTCGATCATATCGTAGGCTTCAACATGCTCGAACTGCTTTTGCAAGTCCGGTTCCATGTGAGCAAGCATAAGACAGCTAATATCTGTGGACTCATCCTTAGCCCGATGGTAGGCATTGGTGGCAGCGACAGTCGCATTCTCATTCGGCTCATCTGGAAGTGGGTTGTCTAGGACATGGTCCTTCTTTTCTTGTTTGAGAACAATTCTCAGATTTCGATACCAGTTGGTAAAATTAGTGTCGTTTAGTTTATCTTTCTCAAGAATGGTTCTCAACGCAAAATCGGATATCTGAGAGTGATTGCTACTTGGTGCCATGATCTACAACAGAAAATATGCAAAACACTTAAGACATGTATTCATAAAAGAGCAAGCATATTAAACATTTTAATATTTTATGCTCCTACTAGAACCAACACCCCTCCGATGGTTGCTTAGTGATTCAGGATCCTAAATAAGCAAGTCGACTAGTGAGCTTTAGCATCACCGCTAGCCGCCAAGTGATCTAGGTAGACAACTCCTTGTCAATCATATCTCATACGACTCCTGTTTTACGGGTGGCATCACATGCCCCGGCTCCCATCCGACTTTTCCCCGAGTCCCACAACCGTTGTGATAGACCCGTCTAGCTTACCGAGTGTTTCTGCAGTAAGAGTCCGAATCGAACCCACCTAGTCGGAAAGAATTGGAAGCACCTCAATTTTATGAGCCCACTACCAAAAATGTCCGACTTGTGATGGTGCAAACACTGGCGGGAAAACCGACTAGACCTTCTTTGAGGGATTAAATTTTACCAACTATCTAATAGAGGTAAAACTGAGACATAACAATAACACAAAATAAAGCAATTATAATGTGAAATGGTATGGCTCTCTTCATGGCGATCTCCATCTCCACAAAGCCTGTAATCCGACTCGTGCCAACTCTTGTCACTTGCCGTCTTACTCCATGTCGCCGACATGTACAACGCCTTGCATGTCTTCCGGGTTCTCCAAACAGCTACACTAGCTTAGTAAAGTAAATTACATAGAGAATCCGACACGCAGGTCGTTATACAATAAAATGACAGCACCTAGGCTCCAGCCGGCTGACAAAAACCGTGATTCGCAGATCACGTATGGATTACACACATACATCACATGCACATGAACCATACCATTCACAACTTCCTGCAAAAACAAGTTATGCATAGATGCAATATCTACCAGCGTTGTGAAACTCGCAACAATATCTATGGCGCTACGACATGGCGAAGCCGGCGGTCCCGCTAGCCGGATAGCGGGCGGGGATCGAAGGGGCAGCGCCCCTCGCGGGTGCGGGCAGCGCCCGACGATTTTTCCGAAAACGCAGATCTCATCTACGATCCGAACATGGATTCCGACCATCGTTCCGATTCGATCAAACTCTTTGATCTTCGATCACTGCTTCTGGATTTACGTGTCACAGTCTACCCTGATGGCGGAAGCCGACCGGTAGGGGTATGTCATTCCACAACCTCAGCAGTATGATCACGGAAATCAGATCTACCATTCCCCGAGTACAGTTGATCCAATCAACCTTGTACAAAACCGATCTATCTCATAGATCGACCACCAAAACAACACATAGATCTCATCTACAGCCAACCGCATATCACATATACGAGATCTCGAGCCTAAAACCAGAAGCTATTGCTCTGATACCACTGTAGGGCCACGCGGAGATAAAACAAAAAAATTCCTCTAACGTGGTGATCCCAAGATCCAGCTGAGGTAGAAGGCCACGAGTTTTACCACTAGACGCGCAGTTGCGGATTACTGATGTAGCGAGTCAGTTGATGCGATGCGATCCCACGATCCGATCATCACAGTGCTGATCGCGACACCTCTGCTGGTATCCACCGCATTACAAAGAGGCGCGTGGCGCTAGGTTCAAGTGGCGGCGAGGACTTCTGTGGATCTAGGGTTTCCAACACATGGAATGACCTAACCGAACAACGATTAACCTTTCTGGGTTACGGTGATCCACTATATATAGGGAGTGAACATGGGCTCTGCTCACGCGACCCATTCACTAAAGCTCATATAACACTAGTCACCATGAGTCCAACTCACTAACTTAGTCCTAATCCGGTTTAGGTCCAACCCAACCAGATTACAGGTTCAGATCCAATCCGAACTTGCTCCCGCTCTTAAGTGTGTGACCCCGCAGGCTCATGGCTACTTGGACACGATTGGAGTCCGACTCTCACTCGATCAGTCGATGTGACTCCCTAGCGAGCGTCGACTCCCAAGTACCAAAGAGTCATGACGACTTGCCTTTCCAATGCGACTTGCATCCGAGTCCCTTTTGCCTCACGATATACCTTGTCAGACTATAGGCGAATAATTGTCATCCCTTAAATAGCCCGACTCTCTTCTCGATCCGAGATAAGTGATTCACCTGACTAACTTTTAGTCGACCGCCTCGGTTAACACTTAACCGAGTTGTGCATGGCCATGCTTTCCGAATCATATCTCACGAGAGGGCCCAGAGAATATCTCTCCAAGTGGAGGGGCAAAATCCCATCTTGGTTATTCACATCACGCAGCTTGATTCTCAGTCGACCCGAACTCTGCGTTTATAACTGCCCAGTTACTGATCAGCGTTTAATAGAACCTAAGTCGGTGATCCCCAACTCGGATTATGCAACAACCTCAGGTCTAAGGATTACATTGATTGAGATATACAAATGACAACTTGTTCGTTGTACCTCAATATGGGTCAATTCGACTCGCTAAACTCTTTAGCCGAATCTGTGTAAGTTGGAATAGCATCTCCATGCCCATGACAAGTGGAACCAAGTCATCAAGCCAACTTTCACATTGGTCTAAGTTGTGTGTCCAGCACAACCTCAACGACCAAGGATATTTAGTACAAACAACACGAATGTATAGTTCCACAACCGAATCACATATTCAATGATACACATCAGATGTTTATACAAGGACAACTTAATATCTTTATGAATACAATGGGAAATCTCATCATACATGATTGCCTCTAGGGCATATTCCCAACAATCAAGGACCTGGCCCCACAGGTCACGAGGGTCCGGTCCAAAGCGGAACCCTGGCGAGCTACGATCTCGACCAAGGGGAGCAAGATGATCCTTATTAATTCATTACTATCCAGCCCCCATATATTAGACGGGGCTTTGCATGCTACCTGAGGCGCGCACTTCGCGAAAGAGTTGTCTCGGGATGGTCATCAGAAATACCACATGGTGAAATGTGCTAACATCTGTGCCCCCAAGATTCTAGAGGGCATAGGGATCCTCGACTCGCACCGCTTTAATGTAGCCTTGATGCTCAAATGCGTGTGGCATATCCTCTAGGACGATGGAGGATTGTGGCTTCAACTCATTAAGGCCAAATATCTCTGGGGTTGCCCCTTGCTGGAATGTGAGCATCGGGAGGGCTCCCAATTTTGGCGAGCCATCCAGGACATCAAGCATGACATCTAGTGGGGGAACTTTTTAGCGTGGGAAATGGACGAGAAGTCCTCTTTTGGATGGACCCTTGGCTAGCGGCCTCTCCCGAGTGCCAGGAGTTCCTGGCCTTATTCACCATTTGCATAGATCCCATGATGTTGGTGGCCGAGGCGGGTCAAGAAGGTAACTAGAACATCCCGTACTAGAGGACTTTCAACCTCGTTGAACATGCTGACTTCCTAAGACCGGGGCTCCCTGCCCACATCCCTCTCGGATGAGAGGGACGGGGTAACTTGGTGCCAGTCTCCCTCGAGAGCCTTTTCGGTTAGTTCGGCATACAAGACCGTCATCCAGGGTTCTAAACTAGAATGGATGACCCTCCTTTGGAAGGCACATCTTTCCCTTAGCTTGAGGATCTTTCTGTGGCAACTACTGCGGGATTTGCCTTTCTTTAGGGGTAGAGGTGTTGAAACATAATGGTCCTGGCAATAGACTGTGTCCATTATGTTGGATGTTAGAAACATGCGCCCACATTATGTTCACTTGTCCTGCCGCTCAGTTTCTATGGATCTTTATCTGGGAAGGTCTTGGGTCGACATGGCAGGCCCAAGATCTTGGTGAGTTCCTTGAGAGAGAGGCAACACGTACCGAAGAAGGCACCACCTCTTCTGGTTAGTGTTTGCTGCCCTAACATGAACGCTATGGAACATTCAGATAAGATGGTGATAGAGAGGATCTTTCCAAGATGTGCTTCTGACTCCATTTTTATTTTCTTGCTTATCTTCAGCAGTGGTACCTGCTATCTAAGCATCAAGACCGGGAGGGCTTGGACACCATCCTTCAGGTGCTGAGATCGTTGTCTCAGCGCTTCGCGGCTCCTGGTCGTCTCACCCCAAGGGGCATGTCTAGTGGTCGTGCTCACCCACTGTTTTGCTTTTAGTTTTGGGCGATGTTGTGTTGTAGCCCCAGCGGACATGTCTTTTATCTTTTTCTTTGGCATCTTGACATTAGTGGTGGTTGTGAATGTTGGAGATATGCCCAAGAGGCAATAATAAAGTGGTTATTATCATATCTTCACGCTTATGATAAATGTTTACATACCATGCTATAATTGTATTAACCGGAAACATTAATACTTGTGTGATTTGTAAACATAAAAGAGTCCCTAGTAAAGCCTCTTGTTAAACTAGCTTGTTGGTTATTATATGATCATGGTTTCCTGATCATCACTACAACAACAATCCCTGTACAGCAATGCATGCTTAGCAATGTCCTAAATAATCGTTGCAAAATTTTATACTAGATACTCATCTATGCGTTGGAAGCTACATATGTTGTCTGCTGTACAAATTGCAATGGTAAAAGGAAATTTATTAGCCCAGCCTGCTAAGAACGACCCATTACTTCTCCTTTAACTCCACCCCGTGCGACCCATCCACCAACCACGCCCGCACCTGGCGGTCACGCTCCTCGCCTCTACCCTAGCCGCCTCCCTCTGCTTCCCCATGGCACCGCTCGCCCGTTGCGACCGCTCCCTCGCCAGTGACCCGGCTCCACCTGAGACCTCCTATTCCTCGCTGCTAATTGCTGGTATTCGGAGAGTAATCCTCTAGAAGGGTTGATTCGACCATGGCTTGGTGTACCATGAGATCCCCTAAATCTAGGAACCGCTCCGAGTACAGACAAATTGATTTGGGTACTCCACGATGCGGTGGTTTCTGGAATAGCTGCAATTGTAGGCGCAACAAAGCAAGGGAACGACAAAGGTTCAGGTTTCAGGTGTAACTTCTCCTTTTCCCTTGCAGACTCCTCTATCCGTTTCCCTGGGCTTGACCTGTGTTCACTGCTTTTTCATGATTTAGTGCGTACAAGCCCATTCTTACCCTCCGACCGCTCATAGTCTTTCATTATATTTTTCCTGTTTGGACTGATCAGATGGCTCATGAGCATTGTACACACTCTAGACAAATTTTCATCTCGCATCTTATATTACCAATACAGGTTATGGGCACTTAGTAATTAATGGAAGTCCAATATCTTTTTTGTGCTTGATAGGATGCAGAAGGATTAGTAAGAAAACTTTGGCAACATTGGGCATTGGGAATGTACCATGGATATCAGGTAAAGTTGTCATGGTGATTGCCAAGCATTATTTCGCATGTCTTTGTTTCTCAAAATCTTCCTAGTGCACATATCAAACTACAAATACGATAATTCTATCGATTACTTAATAATGAATTTTGATCCGTCGTTAGATGAAACATCTAGTTAATTAAAATATTTTTATATTCTATTTCATGGATTCGGATCTTTCTTATCCATTATATTTTTTTATTTCCATCTGTGTGATAACCACTGTGACTTTTGTCTCATGAGTTATATCAAACGAACCGGATAGCAAAACTATCTTGCACGCTGACTTAGATTTGGCATGTAACCGAGGTGAGTATACCTACGAATGTTTAAGCAAGCACTTGGTAGAATTCAATATACCCTTCAGAACCATTTCACCATCGTGATACTAAAAACGAAATTTTTGTTTGCAGGTTACATACAGAACTAAGTCATCCTATTTGGATATTAGCTCCGTATATGTGAAGCCAAATAGTAGTATTAGAGAGAACAAATATAGACTAGGTAGAATATCATATTTTGATGCAGGATTGTAATTTCGTGTATGGAATGGTGTTCCAAAAATCATATATAGGACTAATAGAATATCATATTTTGATGCATGTTGTAAATTGTCTACTCGTAAGATGATTTTGGTGTGTGGAATGGTATATAGTAATAAATATTTAATTATACGTGATACAATGCGTTCATGTTCTACGATTTGTTATTTACGTGGCCTGTCCCATGACATATGTTCTCTCGCAGAGAAAAAAGATCCAACATCTTCTAAAGCGTTCAAACCATCCTACCATCTTCCAGAGCATTCAAACCATCCTATCTATGAAATAATATTATGAAAATAGAAATTTCAATAACTACATGATGCCTCTACCAACTCATATAATTGTTGCTTTGATTATGTAGCTATTTTGCAACGCTTATCCCATTGGTTACCAACGCCCAAATATGCGTTGCGTTGTACCTTTGCAACGCCCAAAAACGCAACGCATTTTTATTCGTTGGTAAAGTCCCTAGCAACACATATATGGACATTTAGATACGCATAAGTGTGTTGCTGTAGAGGGGGTCTTCTTGCATGAACATAGAGATGTTATTAACAACAGGGTCATATCATTAGGAGAATGATGTGATGGACATACTCCTATAGTTAAGCGTAGCATAAGATCAAGTCATTTCAATAGTTTGTTTGCTATAAGCTTTCTGATACATAGTAACCTAATTCCTTCGACCATGAGATCATGCTAATCACCATCACCGGAAGGATGCTTTGATGACTTCAAACACCACTCCGTAACTGGGTGGCTATAAAGGTGGCATTGAGTGTTCGGAAAGTATGGGTTGAGGCACATGGATCAAGAGTGGGAATTGTCCATCCATACGACGGATAGATATACTCTGGGCCCTCTTGGTGGAATGTCATCCAATTAGCTTGCAAGCATGTGACTGGCTCACAAGGGATCACATATCACGGGAACGAGAAAAGAGTACTTATCGGTAATGAGGTTGAACTAGGTATGTAGAGATACCGACGATCAAAACCTCGGATAAGTAAACTATCGTGAGACAAAGGGAAATTGGTATCGTATGAAAGTGGTTCATTCGATTGCAAAGTAATCGTAGAAATATGTGGGAGCCATATGAATTTCCAGATTCCTCTATTGGTTATTGATCGGAGAAGTGTCTCCGTCATGTCCGCATAATTCACGAACCGTAGGAAGACACACTTAAGGATTCGATGTTGTTTAGTAGATATGGAATGTTAGTAGGGATACTGAATGTTGTTCGGAGTCTCGGATGGGATCACGAGGAGATCCGGAATGGTCCGGAGAATAAGATTCATATAAGGAAAGTCCGATTCCGGAGTTCGGGAAAGATTCCGATGTTTTCATCGGAGAGGTTCTAGAAGGTTATAGAAGGTTCATCGATCCGGAAGGAGAATGGTCCATGAATGTGTCATGGGTAAGTGGAATGATTGGATCATATCCTAGGTCACTGTTGGAGATATGCCCAAGAGGCAATAATAAAGTGGTTATTATCATATCTTCATACTTATGATAAATGTTTACATACCATGCTATAATTGTATTAACAGGAAACATTAATACTTGTGTGATTTGTAAACATAAAAGAGTCCCTAGTAAAGCCTCTTGTTAAACTAGCTTGTTGGTTAATATATGATCATGGTTTCCTGATCATGAACATGGAGATGTTATTAACAACAGGTCATGTCATTAGGAGAATGATGTGATGGACATACTCCTATAGTTAAGCGTAGCATAAAGATCAAGTCATTTAATATAGTTCATTTGCTATAAGCTTTCTGATACATAGTAACCTAATTCCTTCGACCATGAGATCATGCTTATCACCATCACCGGAAGGATGCTTTGATGACATCAAACACCACACCGTAACTGGGTGGCTATAAAGATGGCATTGAGTGTTCGGAAAGTATGGGTTGAGACACATGGATCAAGAATGGGATTTGTCCATCCATTTGACGGATAGATATAGTCTGGGCCCTCTCGGTGGAATGTCATCCAATTAGCTTGCAAGCATGTGACTGGCTCACAAGGGATCACATACCACGGGAACGAGAAAAGAGTACTTATCGGTAACGAGGTTGAACTAGGTATGCAGAGATACCGACGATCAAAACCTCGGATAAGTAAACTATCGTGAGACAAAGGGAAATTGGTATCGTATGTAAGTGGTTCATTCGATCGCAAAGTAATCGTAGAAATATGTGGGAGCCATATGAATTTCCAGATTCCTCTATTGGTTATTGATCGGAGAAGTGTCTCGATCATGTCCGGATAATTCACGAACCGTAGGGAGACACACTTAAGGATTCGATGTTGTTGAGTAGTTATGGAATGATGAGTAAGAGACCGAATGTTGTTCGGAGTCTCGGATGGGATCCGGGATATCACGAGGAGATCCGGAATGGTCTGGAGAATAAGATTCATATAAGGAAAGTCCTGTTTCGGGGTTGGAGAATGGTTCCGGTGTTTTCATCAGGAATGTTCTAGAAGGTTCCGGAATGTCCGGCACTCCGGAGGGGAAGGGTACATGAATGTGTCATATCAAGTTTGAATGATTGCATCATGTACTAGGTGTCATCGCTGAACAAAATAAATGGTTTAATCAAATCCTAGTTTGAATAGTCAAACGCCAATTTGAAAAGTCAAACGGCTATTTTGTGAAGTGGAGGGGAAGGTGGAAACCGAGTTGGGGAGGAGTTCCTCCCCTCCACCGCCGGCCCACTTGGGATCCGAGTTGGGGAGGGACTCCCCTCCCCTTGGCCGGGCCCTCCCACCTATATAAGGAGGGGCAGGGCTACCCCTCCTAAATCTACACCTTGCCCCTCTAAACCTAACCCTAGCCGCCGCCGCCCTAGGGTTTGCCCAAGCCGCCAACTTGGGGCAATCCCCTTGCCCTAGCCGCCGGCCTAGCTCCCTCTATTTGGTGTGTCTAAACCCTAGATCACCAAGGTCTCTCTCATAGTCCACCATACTTGCTCCGGCTTAAGGCGAAGCCCTGCGAGATCTCCCCTCTACTTCCGGTACCATGTCGTCATGCTGCCGGAATCGCGAGGAGAGTGCTAAAATCTCCATTTTCTTTGGAACAAGGGAGAGGAAGGTCTTCATCGAGTACGAGCGTGTGACCGACTCTGGGAGGCGCTGCGGAGCAGCCGGGAAGGATCGTCTACACGATCTTGAGATCGGGAAGAGTACGACTACATCACCCACGAGAATCCGCTCTCGTTAACCGCTTTGGAATCTTCGAGGGTGAGTTCCTCTATCGACTCGTTGCTACAATCTAGTAGATAGATCTTGGCTTGTTTGTTTGCATGCGGTAGAATTTTTTTGTTTTCCATGCTACGAACCCCTACAGTCACTTGGTGTGGGCATTTGCAAGAGAGAATTAAAGCTCTAAATTGAAAGTCAAACAGGAAGTTTGAAAAGTCAAACTGGAATGATGGTTTCCTAGTGGGAGAAGAAACAAGTCCTTCTCTCAATCCAACTTGGATTTGGGTTTGGGTTTGGATTCAAACCCGCCCCTCCCAAGGCTGCTCCCCTCACATAAATAGAGAGGGAGGGCTGCCCCAACAAGAGCCAAGCCCTCCCCATACACCCACGCGCAGCCGCCGCGCCCAAGCCGCCACCGGTTCGTCGCCGCCGCCCTAGCCACCGCCGACACCTCCTCCTCCTCCCGGTCTTCTAAACCCTAGATCATCAGGAAACCCTAATTCCACCATAACTCGCACCGGCTTAGGCGAAACCCTGCGGGATCTTCCCTCTACTTCCGATACCACACCGTCGTGCTGCCGGAATCGCGAGGGGAGAACTATAACCTCCGCTGTCTGCTGGAACAAGGGAGAGGAAGGTCTTCATCGAGTATCGAACGTGTGACCAACCACGGAAGCGCTGCCGGAACATAGCGCCAGAAGGATCGTCTACGCGATCTTGAGATCGGCAAGTGTACGACTACATCACCCACGAGATTCTGCTCTTGTTAACCACTTTGGAATCTTCGAGGGTGAGTACTCCAATCGACTCGTTGCTACAATCTAGTAGATAGATTTTGGCTTGGTAGAATTTTTTTCCATGCTACGAACCCCTACAGTGGTATCAGAGCGGTGTCTATATGTAGATCTGTTGCACGAGTAGAACACAATGGTCACTGTAGGCGGTGGTGCTTTTATTATCAATTGCCTTTTGTGTACTTTGCATCTTGCGGTATGATGGGATGAAGCGGCCCGGGCTAACCTTACATGACATCGTTCATGAGACTTGCTCCACGCTCGATATGCAACTTATATTGCATAAGTGGCTTTGCGGGTGTCTGTCTCTCCCATCATAGTAAAGATTCAATTTACAACGGGCACTTGATAGTTCAAGCATCAACGTTGTGGTTCTTGTTCCTAAGTTAGAATGACACTTATTGAAAGCCCCAAACCACGTAAAACTTGCAAAGAAAATTAGAGGCGTCTAACTTTGTTTTGCAGGGGTGTGCTGTGATGTGATATGGCCATGATTGTGATTATATATGATGTATGCAATGTTCCTTATTGTAAGTTGGCAGCGGCGGGATATATGGTTGTCTTTTAAATTCCGTTAAGACCTGCGTGTCTATTCAAAGTAGTTGTAATAGTTGATGCTGGTGGACGACAACCATGAAGCAGCGCCATTGACCTTGACGCCATACCGGTGATGATGGAGATCATGTTCGTGCTTGAAGATGGAGATCAGAAGCACAAGAAGAAAGGCCATATCATATCACATATTATGAATTGCATGTGATCTTAATCCTTTTATGCATCTTGTATTGCTTAGTTCACGACGGTAGCATTATAAGATGATCCCTCAAGCACACAATTTCAAGTTTTAAAGTGTTCATCCTTAGTAAGCACCGTTGCTAAAGCTCGTTGTTTCGAAGCACCACGTGATGATCGGGTGTGTTAGATTCTGCGAGTGTATACAACGTGAGCAAGCTAGATTTGCTCATGCGGAAGCTAAGTTTTGATCTTGACGAGCCTAGCATGTACATACATGGTCTCGAAACACGGATTACCGAAAGGTAAAGCATGAGTCATATAGATGATATGATGAACATGATGATTGTTCGCCTTTGAAACTATATCATGTCACGTGATGATCGGACTTGGTGTAGTGAATTTGATTCGTGTGATCACTAAAACAATGTGAGGGATATTGTTTTGAGTGGGAGTTCAATGGTAATATGATTAAAAGTTGAACACTATTTATCATAAATTAAATCAAAGTGAATTTGCATAGTTGTTGTAGTCATTGGCATCCGGTTACCACCTTGCACTTAGTTATAATTGAGATAATAGAACTATAGAATTCTGGTTAGTTACTTTACGAACTGGTATCGTATTGTTTTGAAGTGTTAATCTAAAGTTTAAAAGTCCTATTGCAAACTTTCAGTAAGTTCTGGTTACTCCGTGAAGTATAATAATTTGTATTAAATCAAGAGTGACAATTCTAGTGTTAGTATATAAGTATCATGTTTGTCTCCATGATTCTTGATATTCAAAAGATTATTTTAATATCAAGGTTATCTAATATCTGAAAGAGTTGTTTCAGAAACCATGATGTATGGAAGAGATTGCGATATCTGAAATGATGTTTTGGTTGCAACATGAGAGAGTATAATATGGCAAAGTTTATGTTCTCATATTTGATGAGAATTTGAAAAGGTTGGTGACGCTTATCGTCCTAATCCGCCTAAAGGTTTTGGAGAGGAACATTATACTCATGATTCACCGTTATAAAGCTAAAAGTAGCTTGATCATGAATAGTTTCATGATAAGGGTGAATATTTGATAAAATGTTTACTACACTAAAAGATTACTAAAGAATGGAATTTGAAAGAACACCAAGTATTTGATGATGGTGATCTACTTCAAAGTGCAAGTCCAAAGACATTGGTATTTAACTATACATGCTTTGGACTATGTGTCATGTGTATGGCTCCACTATTGATGTTGATAGATTCTTTCGAACAGGAAAGGAAATACTGAAAGAGAATCTCAGAAATATATGGCAGAAAAGAAAAGATTAGAATTGTTCAGCTTAGGTATATAGAGGATATACATGTTATGGCTATATTCTTTGCTTATTAAACAATGTGGTTCTTAAGTATTGGATACTGAATTTCTTGGTATGAATCGTCATACGAAACAACACAATTTATGAACTACAATGGCCTAAGTAACTAGCAAAAGAATGTGTGATGATGTTCATCGAGAACAAATAAAGGGTTGTTGTGTTGCTCGTTAATATCAAAGCTTGCCTTAAAGATTTGTTTTATCAGGTATTATGAGAACAAAAGGGTTGTTAAAATAATTGCTGTAATCCATAAAAGATGGATGATTTACAAATCTCGTTGGATAAATCACATCCATAAAAATATTGCTAAAAATGTCGAAAGACAATTGATAATAAAGATCACTTAGGAAGTGACATCACCATTTAAATTATATTGGAAAGAAAACATGAAGAAACTCCATATGGATGGAATTTTGGAGTATTTTGATTTTTGAGCAAATGACACTTGTGAAATTTTCCTAGAGATAATTAAAACTCCGCTCATAGGCCAAAGGGAACGAATGACTAGCTTATTGGAACTTGTACATATTGTTGTATGAAGTCCATTATGTTTAGTCAAGAGCGATAGATTTCAACTTCATATGCTTTCTCCGAAAATTTGAATGAATATATGAATATTTACTTAATAAGGATGAAGTGTGAAACATTTGAAAAGTTTAAAGGCTTTCAAGATGAAGTGTAAAATCAATGTAACAAGAAAATAAAGAATTTATGATAGGATCATAAAGGACGTTATTTGAGTTATAAAGTTTAGCATAACACCTAAAGATTTTAGGAACCGTTCCATGGATTTGCGTTTCTCGAAACACCATATGAGTATGGAATAATCGAGATATGCAATGAAACCTTGTTTGACATGGTGAGATCAAAGGTGTAATTGATAAAACTGTCATTATATTTTAAAGATTAAAGCTTTAGAGACTACCATTTTTCCACTAAAAAGAGCTCCATCATAATCCGTTGAAATGACACCATATAAAGTTATGGTTTGGGATGAAACCCAAGTTGTCATTTCTTAAACATTGGTATGCTATGCATAAGAAAGATGTTTGCAACCAAAATCGGATGAACATATACTATATGTTATTTTGAATAATAGTTGAGTATTCCTCCATAACATCGAAGACAAAAGTGTTTGTCGCTTAGAACGTCAAGTTTCTTTGAAAAGGAATTTTCCATGAAAAGTTAAGTGGGAGGACAATACAACTTTGATAAGGTTAAAAGAACCTTAGCTATATGTGCAAAGTTGCACAACGCCGAAAAGTGTTCCAGAGGCAGCAGCAATGTTCATGTCTCACGTGCCTCAAAGGTTGTGGTCACGGAGGTCTAAGTTCCTATTAAACCAAGAAGGTCGGGTAAATAATCAAATACCAAGATTTGAGAGTTAAATCATTATTTGATAATAATGATCCGACTACATGCAAAGAAGCGATGATGGGCCCAGACTCCGTCAAATGGTTTGAAGCCATAAAATCCGTGATAGTTCCATATACAAGAGATCAAGCTTTGAACTTGAAAGACCCTCTGAAAAGGTGCAAGACCCTACAGTCGTATTTGGATCTATAAAGAAATAGACATGGATGTTTCACATCTATGAAATTATCGACATGTCGGGAAAGAGTTCACGACAATATTCGAATAGTTGACTATGACAAGATCCGATCTTTCATTAAGCGATATTTAGTCTAGACGTATTAATGTAGCAACCACTACATATAATTTTATGTGGTAGTTGAATAAACAAAACAAGTTCTTCTAATAGAATGGTTACCTAAGACGTGTGCATGACATGGTCCAAAGGGTTTTGTTAATTCAAAGGATGCTAAAAGCATATGCAAACTTCAATGGTTAAAGTAAGCATCGCGGAGTTGGAATCTTCACTATGATGAAACTGTTAAAAGAGTTTAATTTCATCGGAGACGATGAAGATGCTGGCATTTGCAAGAAATTAAGTGGGAGCGCTAAGACATGTTTCTAATACATTATGTGGAAGACATATTGTTGATTGGAAATGATGTATCTTTTTATTAACACGGGATAAGAATTTCATCTCGATAAAAGGCTTAGGCAGAACCCGAATATTTGGCATCAATGTCTATATGGATAAATTGTGACGCCAATATGGTTGTGCCAGAAGTACATAGATGAGATATTGAATGAGTTTAATATAGAAACTACAAGAAAGGTTCTTGTTGCACAGGAAGGATTGAATAAAGATTTAAGTATTTTTGATACTTGATAGATAAAATCATAGAGTATTTTATCAATCATGTTGTGATGTGTACAAATCCAGATATGTCCTATGCTCTAAATGTTATGAGCGTATACCAGAATGATTTATAAGATGATTATTGGACGATAGTAAAGATATTCTTATGATATTTTAGAAGAACTAAGAATATATTATTTTGTAGAAGTGACAAATAGATGGTTAGTTCATTGTAAAAGTATTACATTGATACTAGTTTTGTCACAAAGTACAAATTAAGTTTATCTCAATCTAAACTAAGGGTGGCACAATATGATGGAAAGTAAGTTCCATAATGAATTTGAATGAGTTCCAAAATTAAGACATTGTGACAGATACTACAACAAAAGGCTAAGTATATGACTGCTATTATAGCAGCAAAAGAGGGCATTTGTGTCAAGTAGTTTGTTATCAAACTAGGTGTAGTTCACAGAGGGATAGTACTATGAAGATATAGTGTACGACAATATTATCAACATGTTTTAACCCCAAGGAACTAAAGGTCTCACCAAAGGGCCAAATTTATACAAAGCCATCTCATTAGAGAATGAGTGATGCGTAGAGACGCAAAGACATGCAATTACACACGGACCTGAAAGTGTCGTATCCAGAGATCAGTTGACCACTAGCGATCATGTAAATACAACACCGGAAAGCCATAGGTGTTAAATGCACAAAGGTTTGAAACTAGATTATTGACTCTAGTGCAAGTGGGAGACTGTTGGAGATATGCCCAAGAGGCAATAATAAAGTGGTTATTATCATATCTTCATGCTTATGATAAATGTTTACATACCATGCTATAATTGTATTAACCGGAAACATTAATACTTGTGTGATTTGTAAACATAAAAGAGTCCCTAGTAAAGCCTCTTGTTAAACTAGCTTGTTGGTTAATATATGATCATGGTTTCCTGATCATGAACATAGAGATGTTATTAACAACAGGGTCATATCATTAGGAGAATGATGTGATGGACATACTCCTATAGTTAAGCGTAGCATAAGATCAAGTCATTTCAATAGTTCGTTCGCTATAAGCTTTCTAATACATAGTAACCTAATTCCTTCGACCATGAGATCATGCTAATCACCATCACCGGAAGGATGCTTTGATGACTTCAAACACCACTCCGTAACTGGGTGGCTATAAAGGTGGCATTGAGTATTCGGAAAGTATGGGTTGAGGCACAGGGATCAAGAGTGGGATTTGTCCATCCATATGACGGATAGATATACTCTGGGCCCTCTCGGTGGAATGTCATCCAATTAGCTTGCAAGCATGTGACTGGCTCACAAGGGATCACATATCACGGTAACGAGAAAAGAGTACTTATCGGTAACGAGATTGAACTAGGTATGCAGAGATACCGACGATCAAAACCTCGGATAAGTAAACTATCGTGAGACAAAGGGAAATTGGTATCGTATGTAAGTGGTTCATTCAATCACAAAGTAATCGTAGAAATATGTGGGAGCCATATGAATTTCCAGATTCCTCTATTGGTTATTGATCGGAGAAGTGTCTCGGTCATGTTCGCATAATTCACGAACCGTAGGGAGACACACTTAAGGATTCGATGTTGTTTAGTAGATATGGAATGTTAGTAGGGATACCGAATGTTGTTCGGAGTCTCGGATGGGATCCAGGATATCACGAGGATATCCGGAATGGTCCGGAGAATAAGATTCATATAAGGAAAGTCCGATTCCGGAGTTCGGGAAAGATTCCGATGTTTTCATCGGAGAGATTCTAGAAGGTTCTAGAAGGTTCACCGATCCGGAAGGAGAATGGTCCATGAATGTGTCATGGGTAAGTGGAATGATTGGATCATATCCTAGGTCACTTGGTGTGGATATTTGCAAGAGAGAATTAAAGCTCTAAATTGAAAGTCAAACGGGAAGTTTGAAAAGTCAAACTGGAACGATGGTTTCCTAGTGGGAGAAGAAACAGGTCCTTCTCTCAATCCAACTTGGGTTTGGGTTTGGATTCAAACCCACCCCTCCCAAGGCTTCCCCCCTCTCATAAATAGAGGGGGAGGGCTGCCCGAACAAGAGCCAAGCCCTCTCCACACACCTACGCGCCGCCGCCGGTTCGTCGCCGCCGCCCTAGCCGCCGCCGACACCTCCTCCTCCTCCCGGTCTTCTAAACCCTAGATCACCGGGAAACCCTAATTCCACCATAACTCACACCGGCTTAGGCGAAGCCCTGCGGGATCTTCCCTCTACTTTCGACACCACGCCGTCGTGTTGCCGGAATCGCGAGGGGAGAACTATAACCTCCGCTGCCTGCTGAAACAAGGGAGAGGAAGGTTTTCATCGAGTACCGAACGTGTGACCGACTGCGTAAGCGCTGCCGGAACGCAGCGCCGGAAGGATCGCCTACGCGATGTTGAGATCGGCAAGTGTACGACTACATTACCCACGAGAATCTGCTCTCGTTAACCGCTTTGGAATCTTCGAGGGTGAGTACTCCAATCGACTCGTTGCTACAATCTAGTAGATAGATTTTGGCTTGTTTGTGTGTATGCGGTAGAATTTTTTTGTTTTCCATGCTACGAACTCCTACAGTGAACTCTATACTCAGAAGTTGTTTTATTTATAAAGCGGGATGAAAGCCTGTTTGAGGTTTCCAAGAACCCGTTAGTGGTTTGAATTATTCCAGGCAGATAATAGACTCTATGGTATTGCTCAGTTTTAATTTTTCTGTCATGCTCTTGGTCTGGAGGAAAATGAGTGATTTCTCACCGTGCAGCTTGAACGTGGCAGTAGGGAGCTCGTGGTGGCGTGGAAAGGTCCAGCGCGTTGGCAGAGACCTGGCGCCGGAGGTGAACTCATGGCTCTTGGCTGTTACTCGATTTGGATGGGGCGATGCTGGGATGAGATACTGCATGTATTAATCTGCATTAATCTGGCTTGCCGTGTCACCAACAATCTCGGTGCAGCAGCGGCAAACTCCTAGTTGTTGCCTCGAGCTAGGTTTTGCCACGAGGAGAAATCAGTGGCGGGGAGATCGATTCAACGTCTTGAATCAGCTGACGGCTCTACGAGTTTTAGGGCAACAATGGTCAGCGCTCTGCCTCACATACGAGGCTCAAACTGTCAAACAAGATGCAGAGGAGAGGGACGAGCGAACTAGGGACGTATGACAGGAATCGGTACCCTTTTGGATCACTAGGTGGTATGGTAGCAGTCAGGGGCGGAGCCAAGATTGAAGCATGAGGGGGCGAAGAAAAAAACTTGGTCGCATAATAAAGAGAAAAGATCAAATTCCATTTATTGTTGATTTCTCCCCCTTCTTCGTGTGTCATATAACAAAATAATGTTAGAACGTGTCTATCGCACAATACTTTCTATATCAGTTGGTTTCATCCATATGACCTTATCTCTGCTCTCAAACAATAACTAGAGGCTAAAGTTACACTGAAATAACACTTAGTGCAAATTTTCTAGAATACAAGAAAAACTATAGGCAACTTAGTATTAGTAAAAGAAAAATAAAAAAGGAAGCATCTAATTAGTAAATTAATTTATTGATTTGTTATCAACTACACAAAACCAGTCCTAATAGAACTGTAATCTGTAATACTACATGAGATAAAAGAACTAGCGACCAGTGGTAGCTATGTATCCATATACTTTTGAATTTAGCGCGTCTGCTTAATCAATTATTAATCCGGCAATAAACTAGATGCCACAACTACTCACTACTCGTCAAGAGATAGATACCATGATTAGTACCGTAGCACAATGTCAGGCCTAGAGGCAGAAATATGACTAGATCGATCAAAGACAACAATGCAGCGCTAGGTCATGGGTAGATACAAGGAAAATCCAAACAGTTGAGGCTTCCACGTGGTTTTATTAGGCCTTATTTACTGAACTAATTACAATGATTAGTATGTGATCCAATATGACCATCAGTACATCATGCACTGATTTGTTAAGGGGGGCGAGTTATTAGGGGGGGGGGGGGGGGGGTCTAGCCCCTGCTAGCCCTCCTTGTCTCCGCCCCTGGTAGCAGTCATCATAAATTTTAACTATTCCACGTTATGTTGAAACAAGGATCCCGAAAGAGGTCGCTCCACAAAATTACGCTATAAGACGCTCCGCTCCATCACTTCGACTCTGTGGATTTGGAGTTAGGTGGCGCTCCGCGCGGTCCGGATGTGGAGTTGGGAGCTAGAGTGCTCCCGAACGGGCCCTAAGGTGACCAATGTTCCATAATCTGACGAGTATTGCATTAATTCAACTGAAAAAATACGAGGCCCCTAAAAACACTAGATAACACCACCTCCCTATGATCCCCCTAGCTGCTGCCGCCGCTAGTGGCAGGGCGACGCCTGTATCACCCAAGGCGGAGGGCTGAGGAGGCATGCGGCGGTCGTGCGTCGGGGCGGAGATTCATGGCGGCGAGCATGTGCAGTTGGTGGGACGTGGAGGAGATGGTGCTATGGTGGCGGCGATGGGGGATGGAAGATCGAGCGAGGTAAGTCCTCGGTGGTGCCATCCGAGGTGTTGCTTCCATGGAGTGCGATGGCGGTAGTAGGCCCGTACTGGGCTCGGTCTAGGCTGGAGGGTCATGGCGGCACTGCATGCATCAGCCAGACTGCGCCAGTTCAAGTGAGGTTAGCGGCCGTTCATTTCGTCGTCTCCTCTACAGCCGGCATGTGGCGTTGGGACTGATGCGTCGGCTTCAATAGAGGAGGCGATCCTAGGGTCCTTCTCGCATCAAGAGGATGTTCTGCTTGATGTCTGGCCTCATTGATCTGGTCGGTGAGGAGTTTTGGCTGGCTTCGCCGGAGATCTCCATTGGGCGATTGATGCATGTAGACTGGTGGATCGAATGGGATTGAGCCATGTGCACACCTATTTATTTATGTTTATGTGGCTTCAGAAGGGTGTGACGCGATGCTTTGTTGTCTGTTTGCATCGTGGGATCTGTTGGTGTTTTGATTTCTATGTTGAAGGTAGTGACGGAGAATGTCATGATGGCTGAGGTTTCATGTCTAGTTGGCAAAATGGCTCTTCGAGGCGATAATGAATTTTCTTAGTGCTTCTAATAATTCTTGCTAACATACAGGGTTCTATGTTGCGAATAAAACCGTTGCTACGTTGAGCACAATAATCTTGATATAGTTATTTAACATGCTTGGGGCGTGCTATCAAAGAGACTATAAATAGTCTCAAGGCCCACCCTAAAATTTGTCTATACGCTTGATGTCCATGTAGATTTCATAAAATCCACATAAGAAATCAAGTCACAAAATATGTTTATCAACTAAAGTGGGAAAACCTACACCTGGCTAGTTGTCATGTGTATCCAAAGTACATGTTCACAAACAGGTCTCGATCTGAAGATCGTAAAGTTGGCTCCAACCACTAAACCAATAATATCGCCGGAATCAAAATTGCAACGAGATGTAAACACACAAAATCATCAATGCAGAAAATCTCAATTCCCTATATTCTCGTACCTACAACCACTCATAGTATCACTTTGGTACCACATGCTATGTAAAACATACCTATGCGCATAGATCACCATGGAGTTGCAAGAAAGAAAGAAATTGATATAGAGAGAGTTGTCGATGACAAGGTTGACGTAGTCACGAGTCGATCCCCGCAAATAGACTTGTCTATTCGCGAGGAGATGAATTATCCCTCGAAACGATCCCACGGTCAAGCTACAAAGTATACGATTTTGTCAAGGTATCCCTTGCGTCGACTCCAAAGCTAGGTGTATCCCTCGCAGTCGCAAGAGGATTTTCGTTGTGTAGATCTGCACCATCTAGCGTCAAAGTAGGTGACGCCTCCAAGGTATCCATACGTACGTGTGTAACTTCACCACTTGGGCATGTGATCAAGCACATGAACAAAGCTTGGAATCAAGTCGGTGAACATTCGGCGCTCTGTGATTGCCTCTAGATTAGATCTAAATAGAATAGACGATCAAGTAGCACTCCCGCATGAGAGAGGGTAAAACCTAGGGCTGGTATAACCTAGGGTTTTGGTCGGAAAGATGACAACGAGATGTGGTCGACGATGATGGTGCACCAAGCGGCGGAGGGCGCATGGCACACGGCTGCGGCGGCGCATGGCATCGGTCGATATGGTTTGGAGGCCGCCAAAGGTGTTGCATGTAAGTGGCAAGGGGCTACGACTTGTGATGACTTTGGGGGTGCTCCTTGGCCTCTTTTTATAGGTGTCCAAACTCCCTTGGATGTCCATAAACCTGTCCCAAAATTTGGGCGAGTTTTGTTAGTTAGGTTGCAGCATGTAGGTGGCAAGGGGCTATGACATTGTGGTGCCCCTTGGTATGTTTTATAGGTGTACAAACCCCTCTGGATGTGCATAAACCTGTCCAAAGGGCAGGTTTCGTTAGTTAGGTTTCGTCAAACGACAATTCAACCTCCTTCGCCAAATCCGAATTGCCATACAGGACGCCTTGCCCCTCAAGGCCACGTGGTTGCACATGTTATGGAATCTTCCAAACTTCTAAGAGAACCCGGGATGTTCTGAACCCTTCCATAACCTTTTGGTGCCTCCGACACTTTCCATATATGTTCGGGGCCATTTTGGACACTCCCAAGACAATTCCGGACACAACCAAGACCATTCCGGACAATTTCGGTATCATCCTAGACCTCTTGAAAATATTCTAAGACCATCAGTGACCCTCTCAGAACCCTTCTCTCTTATATTCATACAGAACGTGCATTCCTAAATGTCGCTAGCCCGTTAAATGTGTGATCCTATGGGTTCTTGCATACATGTAGATGTCTGGAATACCTTCCGTGAAAATAATCAACATCGGATTGAAAGCCTTAATAATTCCCACATATCCACGAAGATATTTATCGTGTGAACCTCCTGTAGTATGTATATTCACATTTCAGTATTGCTTCGTGATATTTTACACGACCCAAGGTGAAACTATTATGTTCAGCGTGTACTATTTACTCGTTCTGTATTATTATGTCCCTATAAGTTCTACTTTAGTCACGGTGTTTGGACAAGCGATGACGGAAATCATAATAAGGAGAGGGCCCATAGTGTATATCTCCATCGCAGGGGTAACAATTCCCAATCTTGATATATCTAGAACATCGGCATAGTGTCTGATAAACACATGATCCATTTTTATAGTTATCTAGTCACATAATAACATTTGGCTTCATAGTGTAAACCATCTGGTATCCTAGTCTACGATATTGTCATGGTTGAAGGCACCAAGTAAACGATAATATTGTGTCATGAGAAAATAGCGACAACATATTGACGATATGTTTCGCTATATATCAGCGGGGTCTGTCCAACATCATTGTTTACCCCGAACAATGTTGTTCTCATGTATCATCGGCAACCTTGTAAAACTTTACTTATGCCCATAGTCAGGAAAACAAGATTGTCAATAATATAAGAACTAGTCTTAGGGACCAAACTAGGGGTCTTTGTTGGTGTTTATTATTCCACGCGTGTAATTAGGTTTTTCGCTGAATCACAATATTTAGAACCAATAGTGTTATAACATAGGATAGTAAACTTAATCGTAATTATGGAATTATAAATAATAACATATTTGTCACTAGGGAATATTTCCAACAACAATGACATGAAACGGGTGTAGTGGTGAATGCTCGACCAACCATCCAGCCATCAAAAATTCTAGATGCTACTCCAGTGCAAGACATCACATAATGGTCATGCACAAAGATTCATTAGAAGAATGTTCGAGATATTTACAGTGGTCGCAAAAAACATAGAGACACATATTTTCCTTAATAGGAAAAATCACATGATGTCTTATAACATATCAACTGGTTTTAACAAAAAAACACAAGTCACATGATCTCTCCTTACTCTTATAAAATCTGAGACCGATCAAGTTACAAGGAATTAGCATAAGTAAACTATTCTAGAAACTAAATATATTTTGGCTTATGTATATTTGAAGTTAATAAAGATCATTTTAATGAAGTCATGGATTAAGGTGACACGTGCATTTAGACAAATGATCATTTCCATAGATAAGAATGGGAATTAATCTTTTGAACCTTTAATGTCTAGACCTCTGAATAATATCATGTCCAATCAAATTATTAAGAATTAGAGTAAGTTTTATCCATTCTACGGAGGACATATAGTTATTTATTCTAATGTATGTTCTAATATATAATCTAATGTATATTCTAACACCGTCCGGTCATCCTTGTCATCTTTGTTTGGTTAGTAGACCAAGGAAATCCTCTTAAGGCCTAGCCTCACAGGATGCAGTGCACATGCAGTGTGCTCCACAGGTCGTGGTCACCGCTAGATCGGAGGACGCATAGGACGTCGACCTATGACGCTCTAATCTCCATGGCGTCACCTCGGGGCGTCAATGACAAGGCTAATCCTACCGTGGGCAGCTTGAAGCAGGGGCATAATGACAGCTTTGCCTTGGAGACGTGGGGGAGGGGCGAGCGAAACTCTAGTGTGTGAAAGAGAGGGTTGTTAAATTCGGTGGGATGAGTGGGTTGGAAGTTATGAAAGTGGAGGAGCAAAAACCGGTATGAAACAGCTGCTAAAAGAAATAATCTAAGTTTTTTGTCGATGCGGTTTCAGAACAGGACTGGAACCACCAACCATCTAATGCAAGTCTTGGCGTCTTTACACATGTCTGGGGAGACACATTGCTCCAATGTTCGTCTCAGCTTCCTCTGCTCCGTTTACTTTTGGTCTTCATGCTAAAGCATCAGCCTTATTGTTGGTGATTAGAATAGCCCAACTTCTACATGGTGGCAGGGCCACACCTGAGATGTGCAGTCAATTGACTACGTAGTTTTTTTTGGCAATACAAGCTAAAAGAACGCAAAAAGTAATTACAAATTCAGAAAAATACATGTATGTGACCAAACTACCTCAAACTGATTACGCGGAGTTGATATCCAGCGATGAGGTTTCCAGTGCTCTACTCACTACGGGAACAAACGCAGATGCTGAGCGGGAAATTTAACACTGAGGGGAAATGGTCAGGCCACTCGGCATAGCTCGCGCAGTGCCGTGGGCCGCAAAAATGTCGTCGGCATAGCAAAACCTTCGGCACAGATGAGCAATGCTGAGAGGGACCCTCAGCGTAGCTATACCCTTAGCGTAGATGTAGCAATGCCGAGGGGTACCATCGGTGCAAGCTGAGCACAGGTTTCCTTCCCGCGTCGCGGACGGACAGTTCACGGTATATGGCAGTGCCGAGAGGATTACCGTTGGCATAGCTCTATGTAGTGAAAATTAACGGCACAAAGCAAAGCCAAGAGGATTCCGCTCAGCATTGGGACACCTACACCGAGGGGAATCCCCTCGGCATTGCTATTAGCAAGCTAGCGGGATAGCACACCTGGCAGGACCTACGCCGAGGGGATCCCTCTCACCGTTGCTAGCAGCATAGCACACCTGGCAGGACCTACGCCGAGGGGATTCCTCTCACCGTTGCTAGCAGCATAGCACACTGGCGGGACCTCGCCGAGGGATTCCTCTCACCGTTGCTAGCAGCATAGCACACTGGCGGGACCTCGCCAGAGGATTCCTCTCAGCATCGCTAGCAGCATAGCACACCTGGCAGGACCTATGCCGAGGGGATTCCTCTCAGCGCTGCTAGCAGCATAGCGCACCTGGCAGGGTCTATGTCTAGGGGGAATCCTCTCAGCGTTGTTGGCGCCATAGAACACCTAGCTAGATGAATACTGACCGGAAAAGTGTTGGGCGTGTAGGAGGAAACTCCTGCCACGGATCAAACGGAGGGCTACCGGTGGAATCTTGGTCCCAACCTTTGTTGTACATGTAGATATTACTTATACAAACCTAAACCAACAAAAAATTACATCGGTGAACCCTCGTACGAAGAACGCTACGGGGGTAGACCTGCGGGTCCCACGGACTAGGGTTTCGGTGGAGAAAGACAGCCGGAGCACCGGAATCACGCGAAAACTTGCAAGTGGCCCTAGAATACGTGTACACGTGTGGTGGAAGGTCCATAGATGCAATTCCTAGCTCCCGGGTGCGTTCATGTTCACTTGCATGCGATAACACATAGAAAAGTGTTGGGCGTGTAGGAGGAAACTCTCGCCACGGATCAAACGGAGGGCTACCGGTGGAATATTGGTCCCAATCTTTGTTGTCCATGTAGAATATGACCTATACAGACCTAAACAACCAAAAAAGTACATCGGTGAACCCTCGTACGGAGAATACTACGGGGGTAGACCTGCGGGTCACACGGACTAGGGTTTCGATGGAGAAAGACCGCCGGAGCACCAGAATCACGCAAAAACTTGAAAGTGGACCTAGAATATGTGTACAAGTGTGGTGGAAGGTCCATAGATGCAATTCCTAGCTCCTGGGTGCGTTCATGTTCACTTGCATGCGATAAAACATAGAAAAGTGCTAGGCGTGTAGGAGGAAACTCCCGCCACGGATCAAACGGAGGGCTACCAGTGGAATCTTGGTCCCAACCTTTGTTGTCCATGTAGATATGACCTATACAAACCTAAACCAACAAAAAAGTACATCGGTGAACCCTCGTACGGAGAATGCTACGTGGGTAGACCACAGTCCCACGACTAGGGTTTGTGAGAAAGACCAGCAAGCACCGAATCACTGTGAAACTTGCAAGTGGCCCTTTAATATGTGTACAAGTGTGTTGGAAGGTTCATAGATGTAATTCATAGCTCCCGGGTGCGTTCATGTTCACTTGCATGCGATAACACATAGAAAAGTGTTGGGCGTGTAGGAGGAAACTCCCGCCACGGATCAAACGGAGGGATACCGGTGGAATCTTGGTCCCAACCTTTGTTGTCCATGTAGATATGACCTATACAAACCAAAACCAACAAAAAAGTACATCGGTGAACCCTCGTACGAAGAATGCTACAGGGCTAGACCCGCGGGTCCCACAGACTAGGGTTTCGGTGGAGAAAGACCGCTGGAGCACTGGAATCACGTGAAAACTTGCAAGTGACCCTAGAATACGTGTACAAGTGTCGTGGAAGGTACATAGATGCAATTCCTAGCTTCCGGGTGCGTCCATGTTCACTTGCATGCGATAACACATAGAAAAGTGCTCGGCGTGTAGGAGGAAACTCCCGCCACGGATCAAACGGAGGGCTACCGGTGGAATCTTGGTCCCAACCTTTGTTGTCCATGTAGATATGACCTATACAAACCTAAATCAACAAAAAAGTACATCGGTGAATCCTCGTACGGAGAATGCTACGGGGGTAGACCTGAGGGTCCCACGGACTAGGGTTTCGGTGGAGAAAGACCGCCGGAGCACCGGAATCACGTGAAAACTTGCAAGTGGCCCTAGAATACGTGTACAAGTGTGGTGGAAGGTCCATAGATGCAATTACTAGCTCCCGGGTGCGTCCATGTTCACTTTCATGCAATAACACATAGAAAAGTCCTGGGCGTGTAGGAGGAAACTCCCGCCACAGATCAAACGGAGGGAACCAGTGGAATCTTGGTCCCAACCTTTGTTGTCCATATAGATATGACCTATACAAACCTAAACCAACAAAAAAGTACATCGGTGAACCCTCATACGGAGAATGCTACGGGGGTAGACCTACGGGTCCCATGGACTAGGGTTTCGATGGAGAAAGACCGCCAGAGCACCGAAATCACACGAAAACTTGCAAGTGCCCCTAGAATACGTGTACAAGTGTCGTGGAAGGTCCATAGATGCAATTAGAATTTTTTTTGTTGCCTTTTGATCGGGCTGTTTTTCAGCTCGATTAGTCGACAAATTTGAGTCAACTAATATGGGTCGCAGGGAGTACAAATTTTGTGTGTTTTTTCTTATAAACAAACATACAATTGGACGTGGATGTATAATTGCATATATCCGTGCAATTCAATAGCCCATAAACAATTGAGGGGCCAAGGGGATACAATCCAAAAAAAATGTGCACGGTCGATAAAGTGCTACTCCCTCTGATCCATATTAATTGACTTTGATTTGTTAAAATATGGATGAACCTATATACTAAATAGTGTCTAAATTCATTTAAACCTAGACAAATTTTAATCAATTAATATGGGTAGGAGGGAGTAGCATATTTCTCCGTCGATTCTTTTAAAAAAATTGCCGCCGCACGCACCCGGTCACGTTGCATAACACAAACGCACGCCTATGTAAAAAAAACACAAACACACGCCCAGATTCCTTTTCCATAAAACAACGCTCGATCGACCAGAATACGTTTTTCATAAATAAACACAAACGCACGTTGCAACCGATCGAGCACGCACCGCTGCCCTCAGGTCCAACACGCGACGCCCCAGGGTCCAACACACGACGCCCAACCGCTCCCCGCACTCTGCCCTCAGGTCCCCCGCAGCTCGAGCACGCCGCGCGACAGCACGAAGGCAGAGGCGGCGGATTCGGCTCCGGCGAGTAATCCCCTCACTCCTCCTCTCTCTCCGCCCTCCTCCTGCAGTTTATTTCCCCTCCCCGCGCCGTCGGCGCCGGCCAGCGGTAGCCATGGCGTCCGCCCCCTCCACACCCCTGCCCCTAACCCTAGATCGACCGGAATACGGCGGCGGGAGGGGGAAAGGCGGCGGTGGACGACTGGCGGGCAAGGGGGACGGCGGCCACGCCCCTGGCCTGTCCCGAACAGCCTCTCCCACGCCCCTGGCCAGCGGCCAGTGGATGACCGGCGTTGGTGGAGTTGTTTGCTGGTTTGTTTTTCTTCTGAAATTGCAGAACCGTGGGAGAATCATCAGGTGATGAGGCTAGCACTGAAGGTTTGAAATTCATTTTCTCTACTCTATGATTTGTGAGATTCGAATTTGTGTAGTATACATATATTTTGTTCATGTCTATGTTTGCATGCTAGAAAATGGATAATGTTGTCTTGTGTTATGTGTGCGCTATATGTAAGACATAAACTAGGACCTGTCATTTATGAGAGACAATAATACTATTTGTGAGATATAGTAATACTGTGCTATTTGTGAGACACAATAATGTTGTAATAGATTTGCTAATCTTTGTTCATTTTGTATACTATGCCGTGTCATTACCACCTTGCTGTCCTGGAGTTCGGCATCCCGGAGGTCGCCGTTCGGGAGGTTGTTGTCCTTTCGCCGTCCCACGCCGCTACTCGAGATTCTTCGCCGATTTGAGCACGCTTCAAGGGTAAGGATCATTCCACTCTCTTGTCATGTGTCTAGGTTTATTTTGGTCTAGATTAACAAGTCACTCGCGTAACCTAGGAGTCTCCCGGGTTACTCAATTGCATATTTATAATCGTAACTCATTCTGACCGTGACTCGCGTCCACAATCTCCGACCCCGGTTAGTTTCAAGCATGAACTTTGACTTGGCAAATTTTTCATGCTCAACTTGCCATGCATGAACTTTGACTTAGACAATTTGTCATGCTAAACATGTGTTGTTTCATATAATTTTCCATGCTTAACTTTCCATGTGTGAACTTTGACTTAGACAATTTGCCATGCTAAATGTGCGTGTTGTATCATACAATTATCCATGCTCAACTTGCCCTGTATAAATTTTGACTTAGACAATTTGCCATGCTGAACGTGTGTGTTGTTTCATATAATTTTCCATGCTCAACTTGTCATGCATGAACTTTGACTTAGAAAATTTTCCATGCTAACATGCGTGTTCTTTCATACAATTTTCCATGCTAAACGAGAATGTTCTTTCATTTTATAGTGACGATGCTCTCGAAGACAAAATGTGTTGTGCCGGTGCTTGAAGTCCGTGGAAAACCGGTTGCCATGTGGCATTTATCGCATGACTATGTGTAATGAACTTGTAATGAACTTGTAGTGATGATGCTCTCGAACACTATGTGTAATGTGTTAGATGTATATATCTGTATATTGTATTTTCCCCATATGTTAGGGGGCTTTCTGTATATTTGCCCTGTACCTGTACTATATATTGTGGCCTTTGGCCCCCAGAGGAATATAACTTGTCTATTCCTAACATGGTATCAGAGCCTAAGGTCTCGAGTTCGAGTCCTGGCTTTCGCAATTTATTCTAAAATTGTTGTTGACCCCTCTGTGTCCACGTATAGGCCTCTTGAGTTATACGTGAGTTTCGCGCACCGTCGCTTTCTTCCGGTTGCACGTTCTGACTTCTTCCCGTCACACGTGAGAGGGGGTGTTGAAGTATATAAGTGGATTGCACTAGCGTATCAGAGCCGGTTTTAGGGTTCTGTCGTAATCCCTGTCAGAATCGCCGTCGTCGTCCCTGCCACCGTTCTTCGCCGTCGTGGTCCTTCTCCCAATATATCTACACACATACTCATCGTCAGTCCTGCCATCGATTGGCGGGCCTCCATCGCCAAGCGTCCATGAGCCCCTCTGCAAGCAGTGTCCTTTGTCATCCTTTGTCCTGCAACATCTACACACATACAACACTACTTCCTGCTGTTTTACACCCACAAATTCACCCACCCACCCACTGCCGATCAATGTCCTTCGTCGTCCTTTGTCCTGCAACATCTACACACATACAACACTACTTCCTGTTGTTTTACACCCACCAATTCACCCACCCACCCACTGCCGATCGGGACCCATCTTCTTTGATTGGGCATCTCCATTCTGGTGCACCTTGATCCGCTTCCTGCGTGCGGGCTCCATGCCTCCGCCTCACGCTGGCCTTGCGTCACGCCTAACGCCGCCTCACACTGGCTTGCCGGATCTTCCAGCTGGTTTTCGTCGGATCTGAGCCGTTTACATCTGAGAGCAAAAAAAGAGAGAGAGATATATGTCTTCTGCATCGGGCTATGTTGCGATTCCTCGCTGCCCGGTGATCTTCGATGGCGCGAGTTATCCTGATTTCGCTGCCTTCATGCGTGTTCACATGAGCGGTCTCCGTCTTTGGGGTGTGCTCTCCGGCGAGGTCTTCTGTCCGCCGTGTCCTCCTGCTCCTGTGGCTCCTCTTCCGTCGATGCCGATTGTTCTCGGTGCTGATGCTTCTCAGGAGGCCAAGGATGCTGCTCAGAGTGCCGATGATAGTGTTGTTGATGCTTATGACCTGAAGTTCAAAGCGATTTCTGCGATCTGAGACCTATCGCCATGCTCGACGGCTACACTCGATGGGTCGATGAGGATGCTCGTCTTCTTCCGTTCTCACCTCGATGTTCGCCCAAGATGTCGCCGAGTTCATGAGTCTCCCTACGTTGCGCTCGGTGGGCACATCTTCGTCGGCGATACCGATCGTCTGGGATGCTCTTTACTGTCCGTGGTTCGCCAGAGCATGCTCTTCGGCGGTGATTCCACTATTGATGAGTTCTATACTCAGTGCTGCTATCCGCTTCGATTTGATTCTCTTCGATCTTGTTTGTGGCACATGCTCGTCTTTGCCAGTTGCGCTCGGATTTGGAGTTTCACCGCATCTATGAGTTTCTGTCTCGGCTTCGCCAGGAGTTTGAGCCCCAGCGTGCTCAGCTGAATGCTTGTGGTCGTGTTCCGCTCTCTGAGGTGTTATTGTAGCGTTTCGTAGCATGGAAAACAAAAAATTTCTACCGCATGCAAACAAACAAGCCAAGATCTATCTACTAGATTGTAGAAACGAGTCGATAGAGGAACTCACCCTCGAAGATTCCAAAGCGGTTAACGAGAGCGGATTCTCGTGGGTGATGTAGTCGTACTCTTCCCGATCTCAAGATCGTGTAGACGATCCTTCCGGCGCCGGCGGCGCTCCTTGATCGGTCACCGTTCGATACTCGGCGAAGACCTTCCTCTCCTTGTTCCAGAAAATGGAGGTTGTAGCACTCTCCTCGCGATTCCCAAAGACTGGCGTGGTACCGGAAGTAGAGGGGAGATCTCGCAGGGCTTTGCCTTAAGCCGGAGCGAGTATGGTGGAGTATGAGAGAGACCCTCGACGATCTAGGGTTTAGACACGCCAAGGAGGGGGCTAGGCCGGCGGCTAGGGTTTGACCTAGGTGGCGGCGGCGAGTTCCCTAGGGCCGGTGGCGGCTATGGAGGGCGGCGGCGGCTTGGGGCTAGGGTTTAGAGGTAGGAAACTTGTGTACTAGGAGGGGCAGCCCTGCCCCTCCCTTTATAGGTGGGAGGCGCAGCCAAGGGGAGGGGAGTCCCTCCCCAACTCGGCTTCAAGGTGGGCCAGAGGTGGAGGGAGGAACTCCTCCCCCAACTCGGTTTCCACCTTCCTCTCCACTTCCCAAAATAGCCGTTTGACTTTCAAATTGGCGTTTGACTTTTTCAAACTAGGATTTGATTAAACCCTTTATTTTGTTCAGCGATGACACCTAGTACATGATGAAATCATACCAACTTGATATAACACATTCATGTACCCTTCCCCTCCGGAGTGCCGGACATTCTGGAACCTTCTAGAACATTCCCGATGAAAACACCGGAACCATTCTCCAACCCCGAAACAGGACTTTCCTTATATGAATCTTATTCTCCGGACCATTCCGGATCTCCTCGTGATATCCTGGATCCCATCCGAGACTCCGAACAACATTCGGTCTCTTACTCATCATTCCATAACTACTCAAACAACGTCGAATCCTTAAGTGTGTCTCCCTACGGTTCGTGAATTATGCGGACATGATCGAGACACTTCTCCGATCAATAACCAATAGAGGAATCTGGAAATTCATATGGCTCCCACATATTTCTACGATTACTTTGTGATCGAATGAGCCACTTACATACGATACCAATTTCCCTTTGTCTCATGATAGTTTACTTATCCGAGGTTATGATCATCGGTATCTCTGCATACCTAGTTCAACCTCGTTACTGATAAGTACTCTTTTCTCGTTCCCGTGATATGTGATCCCTTGTGAGCCAGTCACATGCTTGCAAGCTAATTGGCTGACCTTTCACCGAGAGGCCCAGTATATCTATCCGTCATATGGATGGACAAATCCCACTCTTGATCCATGTGTCTCAACCAATACTTTCTGAACACTCAATGCCACCTTTATAGCCACCCAGTTACGGTGTGGTGTTTGATGTCATCAAAGCATCCTCCCGGTGAAGGTGATATGCATGATCTCATGGTCGAAGTAATTAGGTTACTATGTATCAGAAAGCATATAGCAATTGAACTATTAAAATGACTTGATCTTTATGCTACGCTTATCTATAGGAGTATGTCCACCATATCATTCTCCTAATGATATGATCTTGTTGTTAATAACATCTCAATGTTCATGATAGGGAAACCACAATCATTTATTAACCAACAAGCTAGTATTATAAAGAGGCTTTACTAGGGACTCTTATTTTAGTTTACAATTCACACAAGTATTAATATTTCCTTGTTAATACTATTATAGGATGAATGTAAACATTTATCATAAACACAAAGATATAATAATAACTACATTTATTATTGCCTTTAGGGCATATATCCAACAGTCTCCCACTTGCACTAGAGTCATCTAATCTAGATTATATGGTAATATACCGAACACCCATGGCAGTTTGGTGTTGGTCATGTTTTGCCCTCGGGAGAGGTTTAGTCAACGGATCCGCCTGTAGGGTTTCGTAGCATGGAAAACAAAAAATTTCTACCGCATACAAACAAACAAGCCAAGATCTATCTACTAGATTGTAGCAACGAGTCGATGGAATAACTCACCCTCGAAGATTCCAAAGTGTTTAACGACAGCGGATTCTCGTGGGTGATGTAGTCGTACTCTTCCCGATCTCAAGATCGCGTAGACGATCCTTCCGGCGCTGCGTTCCGGCAGCGCTCCCGCAGTCGGTCACACGTTCGGTACTCGATGAAGACCTTCCTCTCCCTTGTTCCAGCAGGAAGCGGAGGTTGTAGCACTCTCCTCGCGATTCCGGCAGCACAACGGCGTGGTACCGGAAGTAGAGGGGAGATCTCGCAGGGCTTCGCCTTAAGCCGGAGCGAGTATGGTGGAGTATGAGAGAGTCCCTCGATGATCTAGGGTTTAGACACGCCGAGGAGGAATCTTGGCGGCTAGGGTTAGGCGGCGGCTTGACCTAGGTCGGTGGCGGCGGTGGAGGTGGCGGCGCCGGCTAGGGTTTGGAGGAGAGGATCTTACGTGTGTCTAGGAGGGAGCCCTGCCTCCTTATATAGGTGGAGGGCGGCCGCCAAGGGGAGGAGAGGATTCCCTCCCCAACTCGGCTTGGAGGTGCCGCCCGGTTGGAGGAGGAACTCCTCCCCATCTCGGTTTCCACTCCTCCTCTTTTCCTCTTTCCAAATTTAGCCGTTTGACTTTTCAAACTAGGCTTTGACTTTTCAAACTAGGATTTGAATTAATCCTTTATTTGGTTCAGCGATGACACTTAGTACATGATGCAATCATACCAACTTCATACAACACATTCATGTACCCTTCCCCTCCGGAGTGCCGGACATTCCAGAACATTCTAGAACATTCCCGATGAAAACACCGAACCATTCCCCAACTCCGAAGGGACTTTCCTTATATGAATCTTATTCTCCGACCATTCCGGATCTCCTCATGATATCCCGGATCCCATCCGGGACTCAACAACATTCGTCTCTCTTTCTCATCATTCCATAACTACTCAAACAACGTCAATCCTTAAGTGTGTCTCCCCACGGTTCGTGAATTATGCGGACATGATCGAGACACTTCTCGAACAATAACCAATAGAGGAATCTGGAAATTCATATGGCTCCACATATTTCTACGATTACTTTGTGATCGAATGAACCACTTACATACGATATCAATTTCCTTTGTCTCACGATAGTTTACTTATCCGAGGTTATGATCGTCAGATCTCGCATACCTAGTTCAACCTCGTTACCGATAAGTACTCTTTTCTCGCTCCTGATATGTGATCCCTTGTGAGCCACCACATGCTTGCAAGCTAATTGGATGACATTTCACCGAGAGGGCCCAGTATATCTATCCGTCATATGGATGGACAAATCCCACTCTTGATCCATGTGTTTCAACCAATACTTTCCGAACACTCAATGCCACCTTTATAGCCACCCGATTCGGTGTGGTGTTTGATGTCATCAAAGCATCCATCCGGTAAAGGTGATATGCATGATCTCATGGTCGAAGGAATTAGATTACTATGTATCAGAAAGCATATAGCAATTGAACTATTAAAATGACTTGATCTTTATGCTACGCTTATCTATAGGAGTATGTCCATCATATCATTCTCCTAACAATATGATCTTGTTGTTAATAACATCTCAATGTTCATGATAGGGAAACCACAATCATCTATTAACCAACAAGCTAGTATTATATAGAGGCTTTACTAGGGACTTCAAATCAAGTTTACAAATCACACAAGTATTAATGTTTCCTTGTTAATACTATTATAGCATGAATGTAAACATTTATCATAAAACAAAGATATAATAATAACTACATTTATTATTGCCTCTAGGGCATATCTCCAACAGTCTCCCACTTGCACTAGAGTCATCTAATCTAGATTACATTGTAATATACCGAACACCCATGGCAGTTTGGTGCTGGTCATGTTTTGCCCTCGGGAGAGGTTTAGTCAACGGATCCGCCACATTCAGATCTATGTGTACTTTGCAAATCTTTATATCCCCATCTTGGATATGTTCTCGAATAGCGTGAAAACGTAGCTTGATATGCTTAAGCTTCTTGTGTGACCTTGGTTCTTGCGCATTGGCTATGGCGCCCATGTTATCACAGTAGATAGACATTGGGTCCAGCGCACTAGGAACCACACCTAGCTCTGTAATGAACTCTTTCATCCATATCGCTTCTTGTGAAGCCTCCGGCAAGCGACCATGTATTCGATTCAGTTGAAGATCTCGCCACAACGCTTTGCTTTGCACTCCTCCAGCTAACTGCTGCACCATTCAAAATAAATACGTATCCAGATTGTGATTTAGAATCATCCGGATCGGTGTTCCAACTAGCATCGGTGTAACCATTAACAACGGGCTGTTCATCACCTCCATAAGAAAGAGCCATATCCTTAGTTCTTCTCAAGTACTTAAGGATGTTTTTAACCGCTGTCCAATGATCCACTCCTAGATCACTTTGATATCTGCTAGTTAAACTAACAGCATATGCAATGTCGGGTCTAGTACATAGCATAGCATACATTAGAGATCCTATGGCTGAGGCATAGGGAGTCTTACTCATCCTTTCTCTATCTTCTGCTGATGTCCGACTTTGAGTTTTACTCAAGGTCGTATACAACATGGGCAAGAACCCTTTCTTGCTATCTTCCATTCCAAACTTCTTTAGAACTTTGTCCAAATATGTACTATTTGACAATGATATTTGGCATTTCGATCTATCTCTATAAATCTTTATGCCTAATATGTAAGCTGCTTCGCCAAGATCCTTCATTGAAAAACTATTATTCAAATATTCTTTGACACTATTAAGAAGGTCTACATCATTCCCAATCAACAATATGTCATCTACATATAGTATTAAGAATGCTACAGAGCTCCCACTCACTTTCTTGTAAATACAAGCTTCTCCATAAGTTTGTATAAAACCAAAACTTTTGATCACCTTATCAAAACGTTGATTCCAACTTCGGGATGCTTGCTTCAATCCATAGATGGACCGTTGAAGTTTGCATACCTTGTTAGCATCTTTAGGATCCACAAAACCTTTGGGTTGCATCATATACAACTCTTCATCAATGTCTCCATTGAGGAATGCTGTTTTGACATCCATCTGCCATATCTCATAATCGTAATATGCAGCGATTGCTAACATAATCCTCGCAGACTTTAGCTTCGCTACTGGTGAGAAAGTCTCATCGTAGTCAACTCCTTGAATTTGTCGAAACCCTTTTGCGACAAGTCGAGCTTTATAGACAGTAACATTACCATCAGCATCTGTTTTCTTCTTGAAGATCCATTTGTTCTCGACAGCCTTCCGGCCATCCGGTAAGTCCACCAAAGTCCATACTTGGTTTTCGTACATGGATCCAATCTCGGATTTCATGGCTTCTTGCCATTTATTGGAATCTGGGCTCATCATCGCTTCCTCATATGTCTCAGGGTCATCGATGTTGTCCACCAACATGACACTCATAACAGGATCATACCAATCTGGAGTGGTACGAGTTCTCGTTGACCTGCGAGGCTCTGTAGCAACTTCAACCGAAGTTTCATGATCATCATCATTAGCTTCATCTCTTATTGGTGCAGGCACCACATGAACTTCTTCCGGTGTTGCGCTACTCGCAATTTCGAGAGAAGGTTCAACAACCTCGTCAAGTTCTACTTTCCTTCCAGTCACTTCTTTCGAGAGAAATTCCTTCTCTAGAAAGGATCCATTCTTGGCAACGAAGATTTATCCTTCGGATCTATGATACAAGGTATACCCAATAGTTTCCTTCGGGTATCCTATGAAGACGCATTTTTCCGCTTTGGGTTCAAGCTTGTCCAGCTGTAACTTCTTTACATAGGCTTCGCACCCCCAAACTTTAAGGAACGACAATCTAGGTTTCTTCCCAAACCATAATTCATACGGTGTCGTTTCAACGGATTTAGACGGTGCCCTATTTAAAGTGAATGCGGCTGTTTCTAATGCATAACCCCAAAATGATAGCGGTAAATCTGTAAGTGACATCATAGAACGAACCATATCTAAGAGAGTTCGATTACGACGTTCGGACACACCATTACGCTATGGTGTTCCCGGCGGTGTCAACTGCGAAAGTATTCCGCATTTCTTCAAATGCTCGCCAAACTCGTAACTTAGATATTCACCTCCACGATCAGAACGTAGAAATTTAATCTTCTTGTTACGCGGATTCTCTACCTCACTTTGAAATTCCTTAAACTTCTCGAAAGTTTCGGACTTATGTTTCATGAAATAGATATACCCATATTTACTCAAGTCATCCGTGAAGGTAAGAACATAACGATAACCACCACGCGATGCTACACTCATTGGACCACACACATCGGTATGTATGATTTCCAACAAGTCCGTAGGTCGCTCCATCATACCAGAAAATGGAGTCTTAGTCATTTTACCCATCAGACATGCTTCGCATCTTTCAAGTGATTCAAATCAAGTGATTCAAGAAGTCCATCGAATGGAGTTTCTTCATACGCTTCACTCCAATGTGACCAAGACGACGATTACATATAGGTCGAGTTATCGCTCGATTTCAAACGTTTAGCTTCAATGTTATTAATATGTGTATTTCCACTATCGAGATTCAATAAGAATAGACCATCTATCAAAGGTGCATGTGCATAAAACATATTACTCATATAAATCGAACAACCATTATTCTCGGACTTAAACAAGTAACCGTCTCGCAATAAACAAGATCCCGATATAATGTTCATGCTTAACGCAGGCACCAAATAACAATTATTTAAGTATAAAACTAATCCCGATGGTAGATGAAGAGGTAGCGTGCCGACCGCGATCACATCAACCTTTGATCCATTTCCCACGCGCATCGTCACCTCGTTCTTTGCTAGTTTCCGTTTATTCGCAAAGACCTGCTTCGAGTTACAAATATGAGCAACCGAACCGAGATCAAATACCGAGCACTACTACAGTACTAGTGAGATACACATCAATAACATGTATATCAGATATACCTTTCTTCTTGATGTTGCCGTTCTTCAAATCCGCCAAGTACTTTGGGCAATTCCGCTTCTAGTGACCTTCTCCCTGCAGAAAAGCACTCGAGATCGGGCTTAGGTCCAGCCTTGGTTTTCTTCGTCGTGTGGTAACTTTCTTACCACCCTTCTTGAAGTGTCCCTTCGCTTAGACTTGCCTTTCTTAAATTTGGTGGTCTTATTGACCAACAACACTTGGTGCTCTTTCTTGATCTCCACTTCGCAGATTTCAACATGGCAAAGAGTTCGCAACGTCTTGTTCATGTTTTGCATGTTGTAGTTCAACACAAAGTTCTTATAACTTGGTGGTAGTGATCGAGGACACGGTAAATCCCTCAAAGCATTGGGAATCACTATACCCAAGCTTTGAAGTTTGTTTATGCCTGCACATCTTAAGCACATGCTCACGACTAGCTACCCTCTTCCATCTTGCAGTTAAAGAACTTTTCAGAAGCCTCATAGCTTTCAATTGCCGCATGAGTCTCAAAGATCAATTTGAGATCCTCGACAATATCATATGGGTCTGAATTCTCAAACCTTTTCTGAAGATCCGATTCTAAACCATACAAGATAGCACACTGAACTGTGGAGTACTGAGTCTTCCGAGTGAGGTAAACATTCTTTACTTCATCGGCAGCATCACCGCAGTGGTTCACCAATGGTGCATCCAGACATAGGTCAAATTACCGTTGTGAGGACAATCCTCAAATTGGAACCAATCCGAAGTTGCTTCCATTGTTTTTCAACTTTTCTTTCTCTAGGAACGCATTAAAATTGATGGTAGGGGCTGCCATTGATCTACAACATATTTGCAATAGTTTAGACTAAGTTTATGACAAACTGAGTTCTAATTAATAGTTAAATTAATCTAGGTGAACTCCCACTCAAAACAATATCCCTCACATTGTTTTAGTGATCACACGAACCAAATCCACCACATCAACACCGATCATCACGAGAGTTGATATAGTTTCAATGGCGAACAATCGACATGTTCATCATATCTACTATATGATTCATGCTTTACCTTTCGGTGATCCGTGTTCCGAGACCATGTCTATACATGCTAGGCTCGTCAAGATCAAACCTTAGTTTCCGCATGAGCAAATCTGGCTTGCTCACATTGTATACACTTGCGGAATCTAACACACCCGATCATCACGTGGTTCTTCGAAACAATAAGCTTTAGCAACGGTGCTAACTAAGGGTGAACACTTTATGACTTGAAATTCATGTGCATGAGGGATCATCTTATAATGCTACCCGTTGTCTACTAAGCAATACAAGATGCATAAAGGATTAACATCACATGCAATTCATAATATGTGATATGATATGGCCTTTCTTCTTTGTGCTTCCGATCTCCATCTTCTAGCACGAACATGATCTCCATCATCATCGGCATTGCATCAAGGTCAATGACGCTTCTCCATGGTTGTCGTCCACCGGCTTCAACTATTACAACTACTTTGAATAGACACGCGGGTCTTAACATAAATTAAAGACAACCATATGGCTCCTGCCAGTTGCCAACTTACAATAAGGAACATTCCATACATCAAATATAATCACAATCATGGCCATATCACATCACAGCACACCCCTGCAAAACAAAGTTAGACGCCTCTACTTTCTTTGCATGTTTTACGTGGTTTGGGGCTTTCAATAAGTGTCGTTCTAACTTACGAACAAGAACCACAACATTGATACTAGTATTGTTAATCACCCGTTGTAAATTGGATCTTAACTATGCTAGGAGAAACAGGCACCCGCAAAGCCAATTATGCAATACAAGTTGCATGTCAAGCGTGGAGCAAGTCTCATGAACGATGTCATGTAAGGTTAGCCCGGGCCGCTTCATCCCAACATCCCGCAAGATGCAAAGTACACAAGAAGCAATCGACAATAAAAGCATCAACGCCCATAATGACCATTGTGTTCTACTCTGCAACAGCAGATCTACATATAGACACGGCTCGATACCACAGTAGGGTTTCAGTAGCATGGAAAACAAAAATTTTCTACCGATACAAACAAACAAGCCAAGATCTATCTACTAGATTGTAGCAACGAGTCGATGGAATAACTCACCTCAAAGATTCCAAAGTGTTTAACGAGAGCGGATTCGTGGGTGATGTAGTCGTACTCTTCCCGATCTCAAGATCGCAGAGACGATCCTTCCCGCCATGCTCGGCAGCGCCCTCATGGTCACACGTTCGATTTTCGAAGACCTTCCTCTCCTTGTTCCAGCAGTATGGAGGTTGTAGCACTCTCATGATTCCAAGACAACAAGTGGTACCGGAAGTAGAGGGGAGATCTCGCAGGGCTTCGCCTTAAGCCGGAGCGAGTATGGTGGAGTATGAGAGAGTCCCTCGATGATCTAGGGTTTAAACACGCTGAGGAGGAAGCTTGGTCGGCGGCTAGGGTTGCTAGGCGGTGGAGGTGGTGGCGCGGCTGGCTAGGGTTTGGAGGAGAGGATCTTACGTGTGTCTAGGAGGGAGCCCTGCCCCTCCTTATATAGGTGGAGGGGCCGGCTGGCCAAGGGGAGGGAGAGGAGGCCCTCCCCAACTCGGCTTGGAGGGTGCCGCCGGTTGGAGGAGGGAACTCCTCCCCAACTCGGTTTCCCACTCCTCCTCTTTTCCTCTTTCCAAATTTAGCCGTTTGACTTTTCAAACTAGCTGTTTGACTTTTCAAACTAGGATTTGAATTAATCCTTTATTTGGTTCAGCGATGACACTTAGTACATGATGCAATAATACCAACTTGATACAACACATTCATGTACCCTTCCCCTCCGGAGTGCCGGACATTCCGGAACATTCTAGAACATTCCCGATGAAAACACCGGAACCATTCCCCAACTCCGAAACGGGACTTTCCTTATATGAATCTTATTCTCCGGACCATTCGGGATCTCCTCGTGATATCCCGGATCCCATCCGGGACTCCGAACAACATTCGGTATCTCTCTCATCATTCCATAACTACTCAAACAACGTCGAATCCTTAAGTGTGTCTCCCTACGGTTCGTGAATTATGCGGACATGATCGAGACACTTCTCCGAACAATAACCAATAGAGGAATCTGGAAATTCATATGGCTCCCACATATTTCTACGATTACTTTGTGATCGAATGAACCACTTACATACGATATCAATTTCCCTTTGTCTCACGATAGTTTACTTATCCGAGGTTATGATCGTCGGTATCTCTGCATACCTAGTTCAACCTCGTTACTGATAAGTACTCTTTTCTCGTTCCCGTGATATGTGATCCCTTGTGAGCCAGTCACATGCTTACAAGCTAATTGGATGACATTTCACCGAGAGGGCCCAGAGTATATCTATCCGTCATATGGATGGACAAATCCCACTCTTGATCCATGTGTTTCAACCAATATTTTCCGAACACTCAATGCCACCTTTATAGCCACCCGATTCACGGTGTGGTGTTTGATGTCATCAAAGCATCCATCCGGTAAAGGTGATATGCATGATCTCATGGTCGAAGGAATTAGATTACTATGTATCAGAAAGCATATAGCAATTGAACTATTAAAATGACTTGATCTTTATGCTACGCTTATCTATAGGAGTATGTCCATCATATCATTCTCCTAACAATATGATCTTGTTGTTAATAACATCTCAATGTTCATGATAGGGAAACCACAATCATCTATTAACCAACAAGCTAGTATTATATAGAGGCTTTACTAGGGACTTCAAATCAAGTTTACAAATCACACAAGTATTAATGTTTCCTTGTTAATACTATTATAGCATGAATGTAAACATTTATCATAAAACAAAGATATAATAATAACTACATTTATTATTGCCTCTAGGGCATATCTCCAACAGTCTCCCACTTGCACTAGAGTCATCTAATCTAGATTACATTGTAATATACCGAACACCCATGGCAGTTTGGTGCTGGTCATGTTTTGCCCTCGGGAGAGGTTTAGTCAACGGATCCGCCACATTCAGATCTATGTGTACTTTGCAAATCTTTATATCCCCATCTTGGATATGTTCTCGAATAGCGTGAAAACGTAGCTTGATATGCTTAAGCTTCTTGTGTGACCTTGGTTCTTGCGCATTGGCTATGGCGCCCATGTTATCACAGTAGATAGACATTGGGTCCAGCGCACTAGGAACCACACCTAGCTCTGTAATGAACTCTTTCATCCATATCGCTTCTTGTGAAGCCTCCGAAGCAGCCATGTATTCCGATTCAGTTGAAGATCTCGCCACAACGCTTTGCTTTGCACTCCTCCAGCTAACTGCTGCACCATTCAAAATAAATACGTATCCAGATTGTGATTTAGAATCATCCGGATCGGTGTTCCAACTAGCATCGGTGTAACCATTAACAACGAGCTGTTCATCACCTCCATAAGAAAGAGCCATATCCTTAGTTCTTCTCAAGTACTTAAGGATGTTTTTAACCGCTGTCCAATGATCCACTCCTAGATCACTTTGATATCTGCTAGTTAAACTAACAGCATATGCAATGTCGGGTCTAGTACATAGCATAGCATACATTAGAGATCCTATGGCTGAGGCATAGGGAGTCTTACTCATCCTTTCTCTATCTTCTGCTGATGTCCGACTTTGAGTTTTACTCAAGGTCGTATTGGGCAACATGGGCAAGAACCCTTTCTTGCTATCTTCCATTCCAAACTTCTTTAGAACTTTGTCCAAATATGTACTATTTGACAATGATATTTGGCATTTCGATCTATCTCTATAAATCTTTATGCCTAATATGTAAGCTGCTTCGCCAAGATCCTTCATTGAAAAACTATTATTCAAATATTCTTTGACACTATTAAGAAGGTCTACATCATTCCCAATCAACAATATGTCATCTACATATAGTATTAAGAATGCTACAGAGCTCCCACTCACTTTCTTGTAAATACAAGCTTCTCCATAAGTTTGTATAAAACCAAAACTTTTGATCACCTTATCAAAACGTTGATTCCAACTTCGGGATGCTTGCTTCAATCCATAGATGGACCGTTGAAGTTTGCATACCTTGTTAGCATCTTTAGGATCCACAAAACCTTTGGGTTGCATCATATACAACTCTTCATCAATGTCTCCATTGAGGAATGCTGTTTTGACATCCATCTGCCATATCTCATAATCGTAATATGCAGCGATTGCTAACATAATCCTCGCAGACTTTAGCTTCGCTACTGGTGAGAAAGTCTCATCGTAGTCAACTCCTTGAATTTGTCGAAACCCTTTTGCGACAAGTCGAGCTTTATAGACAGTAACATTACCATCAGCATCTGTTTTCTTCTTGAAGATCCATTTGTTCTCGACAGACCTTCCCGCCATCCGTAAGTCCACCAAAGTCCATACTTGGTTTTCGTACATGGATCCAATCTCGGTTCATGGCTTCTTGCCATTTATTGGAATCTGGCTCATCATCGCTTCCTCATATGTCTCGTGGTCATCGATGTTGTCCACCAACATGACACTCATAACAGGATCATACCAATCTGGAGTGGTACGAGTTCTCGTTGACCTGCGAGGCTCTGTAGCAACTTCAACCGAAGTTTCATGATCATCATCATTAGCTTCATCTCTTATTGGTGCAGGCACCACATGAACTTCTTCCGGTGTTGCGCTACTCGCAATTTCGAGAGAAGGTTCAACAACCTCGTCAAGTTCTACTTTCCTTCCAGTCACTTCTTTAGAGAGAAATTCCTTCTCTAGAAAGGATCCATTCTTGGCAACGAAGATTTTGCCTTCGGATCTATGATACAAGGTATACCCAATAGTTTCCTTCGGGTATCCTATGAAGACGCATTTTTCCGCTTTGGGTTCAAGCTTGTCCAGCTGTAACTTCTTTACATAGGCTTCGCACCCCCAAACTTTAAGGAACGACAATCTAGGTTTCTTCCCAAACCATAATTCATACGGTGTCGTTTCAACGGATTTAGACGGTGCCCTATTTAAAGTGAATGCGGCTGTTTCTAATGCATAACCCCAAAATGATAGCGGTAAATCTGTAAGTGACATCATAGAACGAACCATATCTAAGAGAGTTCGATTACGACGTTCGGACACACCATTACGCTATGGTGTTCCCGGCGGTGTCAACTGCGAAAGTATTCCGCATTTCTTCAAATGCTCGCCAAACTCGTAACTTAGATATTCACCTCCACGATCAGAACGTAGAAATTTAATCTTCTTGTTACGCTGATTCTCTACCTCACTTTGAAATTCCTTAAACTTCTCGAAAGTTTCGGACTTATGTTTCATGAAATAGATATACCCATATTTACTCAAGTCATCCGTGAAGGTAAGAACATAACGATAACCACCACGCGATGCTACACTCATTGGACCACACACATCGGTATGTATGATTTCCAACAAGTCCGTAGGTCGCTCCATCATACCAGAAAATGGAGTCTTAGTCATTTTACCCATCAGACATGCTTCGCATCTTTCAAGTGATTCGAAATCAAGTGATTCAAGAAGTCCATCGGAATGGAGTTTCTTCATACGCTTCACTCCAATGTGACCAAGACGACAGTGCCACATATAGGTCGAGTTATCGCTCGATTTCAAACGTTTAGCTTCAATGTTATTAATATGTGTATTTCCACTATCGAGATTCAATAAGAATAGACCATCTATCAAAGGTGCATGTGCATAAAACATATTACTCATATAAATCGAACAACCATTATTCTCGGACTTAAACAAGTAACCGTCTCGCAATAAACAAGATCCCGATATAATGTTCATGCTTAACGCAGGCACCAAATAACAATTATTTAAGTATAAAACTAATCCCGATGGTAGATGAAGAGGTAGCGTGCCGACCGCGATCACATCAACCTTTGATCCATTTCCCACGCGCATCGTCACCTCGTTCTTTGCTAGTTTCCGTTTATTCTGCAGCACCTGTTTCGAGTTACAAATATGAGCAACCGAACCAGTATCAAATACCCAGGCACTACTACGAGTACTAGTGAGATACACATCAATAACATGTATATCAGATATACCTTTCTTCTTGATGTTGCCGTTCTTCAAATCCGCCAAGTACTTTGGGCAATTCCGCTTCCAGTGACCTTCTCCCTTGCAGTAAAAGCACTCAGTATCAGGCTTAGGTCCAGCCTTGGTTTTCTTCGTCGGTGTGGTAACTTTCTTACCACCCTTCTTGAAGTGTCCCTTCTGCTTAGACTTGCCTTTCTTAAATTTGGTGGTCTTATTGACCAACAACACTTGGTGCTCTTTCTTGATCTCCACTTCTGCAGATTTCAACATGGCAAAGAGTTCTGGCAACGTCTTGTTCATGTTTTGCATGTTGTAGTTCAACACAAAGTTCTTATAACTTGGTGGTAGTGATCGGAGGACACGGTAAATCCCCAAAGCATTGGGAATCACTATACCCAAGCTTTGAAGTTTGTTTGCGTGCCCAGACATCTTAAGCACATGCTCGCTGACGGAGCTACCCTCTTCCATCTTGCAGTTAAAGAACTTTTCAGAAGCCTCATAGCTTTCAATTGCCGCATGAGTCTCAAAGATCAATTTGAGATCCTCGACAATATCATATGGGTCTGAATTCTCAAACCTTTTCTGAAGATCCGATTCTAAACCATACAAGATAGCACACTTTGAGCGTACCGAGTCTTCCGAGTGAGGTAAACATTCTTTACTTCATCGGCAAGATCACCGCAGTGGTTCACCAATGTGCATCCAAAGACATAGGTCAAATTACCAGTTGTGAGGACAATCCTCAAATTGCGGAACCAATCCGCGAAGTTGCTTCCATTGTTTTTCAACTTTTCTTTCTCTAGGAACGCATTAAAATTGATGGTAGGGGCTGCCATTGATCTACAACATATTTGCAATAGTTTAGACTAAGTTTATGACAAACTGAGTTCTAATTAATAGTTAAATTAATCTAGGTGAACTCCCACTCAAAACAATATCCCTCACATTGTTTTAGTGATCACACGAACCAAATCCACCACATCAACACCGATCATCACGAGAGTTGATATAGTTTCAATGGCGAACAATCGACATGTTCATCATATCTACTATATGATTCATGCTTTACCTTTCGGTGATCCGTGTTCCGAGACCATGTCTATACATGCTAGGCTCGTCAAGATCAAACCTTAGTTTCCGCATGAGCAAATCTGGCTTGCTCACATTGTATACACTTGCGGAATCTAACACACCCGATCATCACGTGGTTCTTCGAAACAATAAGCTTTAGCAACGGTGCTAACTAAGGGTGAACACTTTATGACTTGAAATTCATGTGCATGAGGGATCATCTTATAATGCTACCGTTGTCTACTAAGCAATACAAGATGCATAAAGGATTAACATCACATGCAATTCATAATATGTGATATGATATGGCCTTTCTTCTTTGTGCTTCCGATCTCCATCTTCTAGCACGAACATGATCTCCATCATCATCGGCATTGCATCAAGGTCAATGACGCTTCTCCATGGTTGTCGTCCACCGGCTTCAACTATTACAACTACTTTGAATAGACACGCGGGTCTTAACATAAATTAAAGACAACCATATGGCTCCTGCCAGTTGCCAACTTACAATAAGGAACATTCCATACATCAAATATAATCACAATCATGGCCATATCACATCACAGCACACCCCTGCAAAACAAAGTTAGACGCCTCTACTTTCTTTGCATGTTTTACGTGGTTTGGGGCTTTCAATAAGTGTCGTTCTAACTTACGAACAAGAACCACAACATTGATACTAGTATTGTTAATCACCCATTGTAAATTGGATCTTAACTATGCTAGGAGAAACAGGCACCCGCAAAGCCAATTATGCAATACAAGTTGCATGTCAAGCGTGGAGCAAGTCTCATGAACGATGTCATGTAAGGTTAGCCCGGGCCGCTTCATCCCAACATCCCGCAAGATGCAAAGTACACAAGAAGCAATCGACAATAAAAGCATCAACGCCCATAATGACCATTGTGTTCTACTGCAACAGATCTACATATAGACACGGCTCACGATACCCTTTGTAGGGTTTCGTAGCATGGAAAACAAAAATTTTCTACCGCATACAAACAAACAAGCCAAGATCTATCTACTAGATTGTAGCAACGAGTCGATGGAATAACTCACCCTCAAAGATTCCAAAGTGTTTAACGAGAGCGGATTCTCGTGGGTGATGTAGTCGTACTCTTCCCGATCTCAAGATCGCGTAGACGATCCTTCCGGCGCTGCGTTCGGCGGCGCTCCTTGATCGGTCACGTTGACGAAGACCTTCCTCTCCCTTGTTCAAAGAAAATGGAGGTTGTAGCACTCTCCTCGTGATTCGGCACTGAGTGGTCTGAAGTAGAGGGAGATCTCATGAGCTTCGCCTTAAGCCGGAGCGAGTATGGTGGAGTATGAGAGAGTCCCTCGATGATCTAGGGTTTAAACACGCTGAGGAGGAAGCTTGGTCGGCGGCTAGGGTTGCTAGGCGGCGGCGGCAGTGGAGGTGGCGGCGCCGGCGGCTAGGGTTTGGAGGAGAGGATCTTCTGTGTGTCTAGGAGGGAGCCCTGCCCCTCCTTATATAGGTGGAGGGGCCGGCTGGCCAAGGGGAGGGAGAGGAGTCCCTCCCCAACTCGGCTTGGAGGGTGCCGCCGGTTGGAGGAGGGAACTCCTCCCCAACTCGGTTTCCCACTCCTCCTCTTTTCCTCTTTCCAAATTTAGCCGTTTGACTTTTCAAACTAGCTGTTTGACTTTTCAAACTAGGATTTGAATTAATCCTTTATTTGGTTCAGCGATGACACTTAGTACATGATGCAATAATACCAACTTGATACAACACATTCATGTACCCTTCCCCTCCGGAGTGCCGGACATTCCGGAACATTCTAGAACATTCCCGATGAAAACACCGGAACCATTCCCCAACTCCGAAACGGGACTTTCCTTATATGAATCTTAATCTCCGGACCATTCGGGATCTCCTCGTGATATCCCGGATCCCATCTGGGACTCCGAACAACATTCGGTATCTCTCTCATCATTCCATAACTACTCGAAACAACGTCGAATCCTTAAGTGTGTCTCCCTACGGTTCGTGAATTATGCAGACATGATCGAGACACTTCTCCGAACAATAACCAATAGAGGAATCTGGAAATTCATATGGCTCCCACATATTTCTACGATTACTTTGTGATCGAATGAACCACTTACATACGATATCAATTTCCCTTTGTCTCACGATAGTTTACTTATCCGAGGTTATGATCGTCGGTATCTCTGCATACCTAGTTCAACCTCGTTACCGATAAGTACTCTTTTCTCGTTCCCGTGATATGTGATCCCTTGTGAGCCAGTCACATGCTTGCAAGCTAATTGGATGACATTTCACCGAGAGGGCCCATAGTATATCTATCCGTCATATGGATGGACAAATCCCACTCTTGATCCATGTGTTTCAACCAATACTTTCCGAACACTCAATGCCACCTTTATAGCCACCCGATTCACGGTGTGGTGTTTGATGTCATCAAAGCATCCATCCGGTAAAGGTGATATGCATGATCTCATGGTCGAAGGAATTAGATTACTATGTATCAGAAAGCATATAGCAATTGAACTATTAAAATGACTTGATCTTTATGCTACGCTTATCTATAGGAGTATGTCCATCATATCATTCTCCTAACAATATGATCTTGTTGTTAATAACATCTCAATGTTCATGATAGGGAAACCACAATCATCTATTAACCAACAAGCTAGTATTATATAGAGGCTTTACTAGGGACTTCAAATCAAGTTTACAAATCACACAAGTATTAAAGTTTCCTTGTTAATACTATTATAGCATGAATGTAAACATTTATCATAAACACAAAGATATAATAATAACTACATTTATTATTGCCTCTAGGGCATATCTCCAACAGTCTCCCACTTGCACTAGAGTCATCTAATCTAGATTACATGGTAATATACCGAACACCCATGGCAGTTTGGTGCTGGTCATGTTTTGCCCTCGGGAGAGGTTTAGTCAACGGATCCGCCACATTCAGATCTGTGTGTACTTTGCAAATCTTTATATCCCCATCTTGGATATGTTCTCGAATAGCGTGAAAACGTAGCTTGATATGCTTCAGCTTCTTGTGTGACCTTGGTTCTTGCGCATTGGCTATGGCGCCCATGTTATCACAGTAGATAGACATTGGGTCCAGCGCACTAGGAACCACACCTAGCTCAGAATGAACTCTTTCATCCATATCGCTTCTTGTGAAGCCTCAAGCGGCACCATGTATTCCGATTCAGTTGAAGATCTCGCCACAACGCTTTGCTTTGCACTCCTCCAGCTAAGCTGCACCATTCAAAATAAATATTATCCAGGTGTGATTTAGAATCATCCGGATCGGTGTTCCAACTAGCATCGGTGTAACCATTAACAACAAGCTGTTCATCACCTCCATAAGAAAGAACCATATCCTTAGTTCTTCTCAAGTACTCAAGGATGTTTTGATCATGTCCAATGATCCTCTGGATCACTTTGATATCTGCTAGTTAAACTAACAACATATGCAATGTCGGGTCTAGTACATAGCATGGCATACATTAGAGATCCTATGGCTGAGGCATAGGGAGTCTTACTCATCCTTTCTCTATCTTCTGCTGTCGGACTTTGAGTTTTACTCAACGTCAGATTGAGCAACATGGGCAAGAACCCTTTCTTGCTATCTTCCATTCAAACCTCTTTAGAACTTTGTCCAAATATGTACTTTGTGACAATGATATTAGGCGTCTCGATCTATCTCTATAAATCTTTATGCCTAATATGTAAGCTGCTTCATAAGATCCTTCATTGAAAAACTATTATTCAAATATTCCTTGACACTATTCAGAAGGTCTACATCATTCCCAATCAACAATATGTCATCTACATATAGTATTAAGAATGCTACAGAGCTCCCACTCACTTTCTTGTAAATACAAGCTTCTCCATAAGTTTGTATAAAACCAAAACTTTTGATTACCTTATCAAAACGTTGATTCCAACTTCGGGATGCTTGCTTCAATCCATAGATGGACCATTGAAGTTTGCATACTTTGTTAGCATCTTTAGGATCGACAAAACCTTTGGGTTGCATCATATACAACTCTTCATCAATGTCTCCATTGAGGAACGCTATTTTGACATCCATCTGCCATATTTCATAATCGTAATATGCAGCGATTGCTAACATAATCCTGACAGACTTTAGCTTCGCTACCGGTGAGAAAGTCTCATCGTAGTCAACTCCTTGGATTTGTCGAAACCCTTTTGCGACAAGTCGAGCTTTATAGACAGTAACATTACAATCAGCATCTGTTTTCTTCTTGAAAATCCATTTGTTCTCGACGGCCTTCCGGCCATCCGGTAAGTCCACCAAAGTCCATACTTGGTTTTCGTACATGGATCCAATCTCGGATTTCATGGCTTCTTGCCATTTATTGGAATCTGGGCTCATCATCTCTTCCTCATATGTCTCAGGGTCATCGGTGTTATCCACCAACATGACATTCATAACGGGATCATACCAATCAGGAGTGGTACGAGTTCTCGTTGACCTGCGAGGCTCTGTAGCAACTACAACCGAAGTTTCATGATCATCATCATTAGCTTCCTCTCTTCTTGGTGCAAAGGCGTCACAGAACTACTTCGGTCTTTGCGCTACTCGCAAGTTCGAGAGAAGGTTCGACAACCTCGTCGAGTTCTACTTTTCTTCCAGTCACTTCTTCCGAGAGAAATTCCTTCTCTAGAAAGGATCCATTCTTGGCAACGAAGATTTTGCCTTCGGATCTATGTAGAAGGTATACCCAATAGTTTCCTTCGGGTATCCTATGAAGACGCATTTTTCCGCTTTGGGTTCAAGCTTGTTCGGCTGTAACTTCTTTACATAGGCTTCGCATTCCCAAACTTTAAGGAACGACAATTTAGATTTCTTCCCAAACCATAATTCATACGGTGTCGTTTCAACAGATTTAGATGGTGCCCTATTTAAAGTGAATGCGGCTGTTTCTAATGCATAACCCCAAAATGATAGCGGTAAATCTATAAGTGACATCATAGAACGAACCATATCTAAGAGAGTTCGATTACGACGTTCGGACACACCATTACGCTGTGGTGTTCTCGGCGGTGTCAATTGTGAAAGTATTCCGCATTTCTTCAAATGCTCGCCAAACTCGTAACTTAGATATTCACCTCCACGATCAGAACGTAGAAATTTAATCTTCTTGTTACGTTGATTCTCTACCTCAATTTGAAACTCCTTAAACTTCTCGAAAGTTTCGGATTTATGTTTCATGAAATAGATATACCCATATCTACTCAAGTCATCTGTGAAGGTAAGAACATAACGATAACCACCGCGCGATGCTACACTCATTGGACCACACACATCGGTATGTATGATTTCCAACAAGTCCGTAGCTCGCTCCATCATACCAGAAAATGGAGTCTTAGTCATTTTTCCCATCAGACATGCTTCGCATCTTTCAAGTGATTCAAGAAGTCCATCGGAATGGAGTTTCTTCATACGCTTCACTCCAACGTGACCAAGACGACAGTGCCACATATAGGTCGAGTTATCGCTCGATTTCAAACGTTTAGCCTCAATGTTATTAATATGTGTATTTCCACTATCGAGATTCAATAAAAATAGACCATCTATCAAAGGTGCATGTGCACAAAACATATTACTCATATAAATCGAAAACCATTATTCTCGGATTTAAACAAGTAACCGTCTCGCAATAAACAAGATCCCGATATAATGTTCATGCTTAACGCAGGCACCAAATAACAATTATTTAAGTATAAAACTAATCTCGATGGTAGATGAAAGGGTAGCGTGCCGACCGCGATCACATCAACCTTTGATTCATTTCCCACGCGCATCGTCACCTTGTTCTTCGCTAGCTTCCATTTATTCTGCAGCACCTGTTTCGAGTTACAAATATGAGCAACCGAACCAGTATCAAATACCCAGGCACGGTAGGGTTTCGTAGCATGGAAAACAAAATTTTCTATCGCATACAAACAAACAAGCCAAGATCTATCTACTAGATTGTAGCAGCGAGTCGATGGAATAACTCACCCTCGAAGATTCCAAAGTGTTTAACGAGAGCGGATTCTCGTGGGTGATGTAGTCGTACTCTTCCCGATCTCAAGATCGCGTAGACGATCCTTCCGGCGCTGCGTTCGCAGGCGCTCCGTAGTCGGTCACACGTTCGATTTTCGACGAAGACCTTCCTCTCCCTTGTTCCAAAGAGGCGGAGGTTGTAGCACTCTCTCTCGCGATTCCTAAAGACAACCGTGGTACCGGAAGTAGAGGGGAGATCTCGCAGGGCTTCGCCTTAAGCCGGAGCGAGTATGGTGGAGTATGAGAGAGTCCCTCGACGATCTAGGGTTTAGACACGCCGAGGAGGGGGCAAGGCCGGCAGCTAGGGTTTGACCTAGGCGGCGGTGGCGGTTTGCCCTAGGGCAGCGACGGCAGCAGCAGGTGGTGGCGCCAGCGGCTAGGGTTTAGAGGTGGAGGAGTTGTGTTTTGGGAGGGGCAGTCCTGCCCCTCCCTTTATAGGTGGGAGGCGCGGCTAAGGGGAGGGGAGTCCCTACCCAACTCGGCTTGGAGGTGGGCCGGCGGTGGAAGGAGGAACTCCTCCCCCAAGTCGGTTTCCAACTCCCTCTCCACTTCCCAAAATAGTCGTTTGACTTTCAAATTGGCGTTTGACTTTTTCAAACTAGGATTTGAATAAACCCTCTATTTTTTTCAGCGATGACACCTAGTACATGATGCAATCATACCAACTTGATATAACACATTCATGTACCCTTCCCCTCCGGAGTGCCGGACATTCCGGAACCTTCTAGAACATTCTTGATGAAAACACCGGAACCATTCTCCAACCCCGAAACAGGACTTTCCTTATATGAATCTTATTCTCCGGACCATTCCGGATCTCCTCGTGATATCCCGGATCCCATCCAAGACTCCGAACAACATTCGGTCTCTTACTCATCATTCCATAACTACTCAAACAGCGTCGAATCCTTAAGTGTGTCTCCCTACGGTTCGTGAATTATGCGGACATGATCGAGACACTTCTCCGAACAATAACCAATAGAGGAATCTGGAAATTCATATGGCTCTCACATATTTCTACGATTACTTTGCGATCGAATGAACCACTTACATACGATACCAATTTCCCTTTGTCTCACGATAGTTTACTTATCCGAGGTTATGATCGTCGGTATCTCTGCATACCTAGTTCAACCTCGTTACCGATCAGTACTCTTTTCTCGTTCCCGTGATATGTGATCCCTTGTGAGCCAGTCACATGCTTGCAAGCTAATTGGATGACATTTCACCGAGAGGGCCCAGAGTATATCTATCCGTCATATGGATGGACAAATCCCACTCTTGATCCATGTGTCTCAACCAATACTTTCCGAACACTCAATGCCACCTTTATAGCCACCCGCCATTCGGTGTGGTGTTTGATGTCATCAAAGCATCCTTCCGGCGAAGGTGATATGCATGATCTCATGGTCGAAGGAATTAGGTTACTATGTATCAGAAAGCATATAGCAATTGAACTATTAAAATGACTTGATCTTTATGCTACGCTTATCTATAGGAGTATGTCCACCATATCATTCTCCTAATGATATGATCTTGTTGTTAATAACATCTCAATGTTCATGATAGGGAAACCACAATCATTTATTAGCCAACAAGCTAGTATTATAAAGAGGCTTTACTAGGGACTCTATTTTAGTTTACAATTCACACAAGTATCAATGCTTCCTAGTTAATACTATTATAGCATGAATGTAAACATTTATCATAAACACAAAGATATAATAATAACTACATTTATTATTGCCTCTAGGGCATATCTCCAACAGTCTCCCACTTGCACTAGAGTCATCTAATCTAGATTACATGGTAATATACCGAACACCCATGGCAGTTTGGTGTTGGTCATGTTTTGCCCTCGGGAGAGGTTTAGTCAACGGATCCGCCACATTCAGATCTGTGTGTACTTTGCAAATCTTTATGTCCCCATCTTGGACATGTTCTCGAATAGCGTGAAAACGTAGCTTGATATGCTTCAGCTTCTTGTGTGACCTTGGTTCTTGCGCATTGGCTATGGCGCCCATGTTATCACAGTAGATAGACATTGGGTCCAGCGCACTAGGAACCACACCCAGCTCTGTAATGAACTCTTTCATCCATATCGCTTCTTGTGAAGCCTCCGGCGACCATGTATTCGATTCGTTGAAGATCTACACAACGCTTTGCTTTGCACTCCTCCACTAATCTGCACCATTCAAAGTAAATCATTATCCAGATTGTGATTTAGAATCATCCGGATCGGTGTTCCAACTAGCATCGGTGTAACCATTAACAACGAGTTGTTCATCACCTCCATAAGAAAGAACCATATCCTTAGTTCTTCTCAAGTACTTAAGGATGTTTTTGACCGCTGTCCAATGATCCACTCCTGGATCACTTTGATATCTGCTAGTTAAACTAACAGCATATGCAATGTCGGGTCTAGTACATAGCATGGCATACATTAGAGATCCTATGGCTGAGGCATAGGGAGTCTTACTCATCCTTTCTCTATCTTCTGCCGATGTCGGACTTTCAGTTTTACTCAATGTCGTATTGGGCAACATGGGCAAGAACCCTTTCTTGCTATCTTCCATTCCAAACATCTTTAGAACTTTGTCCAAATATGTACTCTATGACAATGATATTAGGCGTCTCGATCTATCTCTATAAATCTTTATGCCTAATATGTAAGCTGCTTCGCCAAGATCCTTCATTGAAAAACTATTATTCAAATATTCCTTGACACTATTCAGAAGGTCTACATCATTCCCAATCAACAATATGTCATCTACATACAGTATTAAGAATGCTACAGAGCTCCCACTCACTTTCTTGTAAATACAAGCTTCTCCATAAGTTTGTATAAAACCAAAACTTTTGATTACCTTATCAAAACGTTGATTCCAACTTCGGGATGCTTGCTTCAATCCATAGATGGACCGTTGAAGTTTGCATACCTTGTTAGCATCTTTAGGATCGACAAAACCTTTGGGTTGCATCATATACAACTCTTCATCAATGTCTCCATTGAGGAATGCTGTTTTGACATCCATCTGCCATATCTCATAATCGTAATATGCAGCGATTGCTAACATAATCCTCACAGACTTTAGCTTCGCTACTGGTGAGAAAGTCTCATCGTAGTCAACTCCTTGAATTTGTCGAAACCCTTTTGCAACAAGTCGAGCTTTATAGACAGTAACATTACCATCAGCATCTGTTTTCTTCTTTAAAATCCATTTGTTCTCGATAGCCTTCCGGCCATCCGGTAAGTCCACCAAAGTCCATACTTGGTTTTCGTACATGGATCCAATCTCGGATTTCATGGCTTCTTGCCATTTATTGGAATCTGGGCTCATCATCGCTTCCTCAAATGTCTCAGGGTCATCGGTGTTATCCACCAACATGACATTCATAACGGGATCATACCAATCAGGAGTGGTACGAGTTCTCGTTGACCTGCGAGGCTCTGTAGCAACTACAACCGAAGTTTCATTATCATCATCATTAGCTTCCTCTCTTACTGGTGCAGGCGTCACAGGAACTACTTTCGGTGTTGCGCTACTCGCAAGTTTGAAAGAAGGTTCAACAACCTCGTCGAGTTCTACTTTCCTTCTAGTCACTTCTTTCGAGAGAAATTCCTTCTCTAGAAAGGACCCATTCTTGGCAACGAAGATTTTGCCTTCGGATCTATGATAGAAGGTATACCCAATAGTTTCCTTCGAGTATCCTATGAAGACGCATTTTTCCGCTTTGGGTTCAAGCTTGTCCGGCTGTAACTTCTTTACATAGGCTTCGCATCCCCAAACTGTAAGGAACGACAATTTAGGTTTCTTCCCAAACCATAATTCATACGATGTCGTTTCCACGGATTTAGATGGTGCCCTATTTAAAGTGAATGCGGCTGTTTCTAATGCATAACCCCAAAATGATAGCGGTAAATCTGTAAGTGACATCATAGAACGAACCATATCTAAGAGAGTTCGATTACGACGTTCGGACACACCATTACGCTGTGGTGTTCCCGACGGTGTCTATTGTGAAAGTATCCCGCATTTCTTCAAATGCTCGCCAAACTCGTAACTTAGATATTCACCTCCACGATCAGAACATAGAAATTTAATCTTCTTGTTACGTTGATTCTCAACCTCACTTTGAAATTCCTTAAACTTCTCAAAAGTCTCGGACTTATGTTTCATGAAATAGATATACCCATATCTACTCAAGTCATCCGTGAAGGTAAGAACATAACGACAACCACCGCGCGACGCTACACTCATTGGACCACACACATCGGTATGTATGATTTCCAATAAGTCTGTAGCTCGCTCTATCATACCAGAAAATGGAGTCTTAGTCATTTTACCCATCAGACATGCTTCGCATCTTTCAAGTGATTCAAAATCAAGTGATTCAAGAAGTCCATCGGAATGGAGTTTCTTCATACGCTTCACTCCAATGTGACCAAGACGACAGTGCCACATATAGGTCGAGTTATCGCTCGATTTCAAACGTTTAGCCTCAATGTTATTAATATGTGTATTTCCACTATCGAGATTCAACAAGAATAGACCATCTATCAAAGGTGCATGTGCATAAAACATATTACTCATATAAATCGAACAACCATTATTCTCGGATTTAAACAAGTAACCGTCTCGCAATAAACAAGATCCCGATATAATGTTCATGCTTAACGCAGGCACCAAATAACAATTATTTAAGTATAAAACTAATCCCGATGGTAGATGAAGGGGTAGCGTGCCGACCGCGATCACATCAACCTTTGATCCGTTCCCAACGTGCATCGTCACCTCGTTCTTCGCTAGCTTCCGTTTATTCTCAAAGACTTTCGAGTTACAAATATGAGCAACCGAACCAGTATCAAATACCCAGGCACTACTACGAGTACTAGCGAGATACACATCAATAACATGTATATCGGATATACCTTTCTTCTTGATGTTGCCGTTCTTCTAATCCGCCAAGTACTTTGGGCAATTCCGCTTCCAGTGACCTTCTCCCTTGCAGTAAAAGCACTCAGTATCAGGCTTAGGTCCAGCCTTGGTCTTCTTCGTCGGTGCGGTAACTTTCTTACCACCCTTCTTGAAGTTTCCCTTTTGCTTAGACTTGCCTTTCTTGAATTTGGTGGTCTTATTCACCAACAACACTTGGTGCTCTTTCTTGATCTCCACTTCTGCAGATTTTAACATGGCAAAGAGTTCTGGCAACGTCTTGTTCATGTTCTGCATGTTGTAGTTCATCACAAAGTTCTTGTAACTTGGTGGTAGTGATTGGAGGACACGGTAAATCCCCAAAGCATTAGGAATCACTATACCCAAGCTTTGAAGTTTGTTTGCGTGCCCAAACATCTTAAGCACATGCTCACTGACGGAGCTGCCCTCTTCCATCTTGGAGTTAAAGAACTTTTCAGAATCCTCATAGCTCTCAATTGCCGCATGAGTCTCAAAGATCAATTTGAGATCACGAACAATATCATGTGGGTCTGAATTCTCAAACATTTTCTGAAGCTCCGATTCTAAACCATACAAGATAGCACCTTTGGACTGGAGTATCGAGTCTTCCGAGTGAGGTAAACATTCTTTACTTCATCGGTAGCAGTAGTGCAGTGGGTCACCTAGCGGTGCATCCAGACATAGGTCAAATTACCGGTGAGGACAATCCTCAAATTGCGGAACCAATCCGCGAAGTTGCTTCCATTGTTTTTCAACTTTTCTTTCTCTAGGAACGCATTAAAATTGATGGTAGAGGCTGCCATTGATCTACAACATATTTGCAATAGTTTAGACTAAGTTTATGACAAATTGAGTTCTAATTAATAGTAAAATTAATCTAGGTGAACTCCCACTCAAAACAACATCCCTCACATTGTTTTAGTGATCACATGAACCAAATCCACCACATCAACACCGATCATCACGAGAGTTGATATAGTTTCAATGGCAAACAATCGACATGTTCATCGTATTACTATATGATTCATGCTTTACCTTTCGGTGATCCGTGTTCCGAGACCATGTCTGTACATGCTAGGCTCGTCAAGATCAAACCTTAGTTTCCGCATGAGCAAATCTGGCTTGCTCACGTTGTATGCACTTGCAGAATCTAACACACCCGATCATCATGTGGTGCTTCGAAACAACAAGATTTAGCAACGGTGCTAACTAAGGGTGAACACTTTTGACTTGATATTCATGTGCATGAGGGATCATCTTATAATGCTACCGTCGTCTACTAAGCAATACAAGATGCATAAAGGATTTACATCACATGCAATTCATAATATGTGATATGATATGGCCTTTCTTCTTTGTGCTTCCGATCTCCATCTTCAAGCATCAACATGATCTCCATCATCACCGGCATTGCATCAAGGTCAATGACGCTTCTCCATGGTTGTCGTCCACCGGCTTCAACTATTACAACTACTTTGAATAGATACGCGGATCTTAACAAAAATTAAATACAACCATATGGCTCCTGCCGGTTGCCAACTTACAATAAGGAACATTGCATACATCAAATATAATCACAATCATGGCCATATCACATCACTGCACACCCCTGCAAAACAAAGTTAGACGCCTCTACTTTCTTTGCATGTTTTACGTGGTTTGGGGCTTTCAATAAGTGTCGTTCTAACTTACGAACATGAACCACAACATTGATACTAGTATTGTTAATCACCCGTTGTAAATTGGATCTTAACTATGCTCGGAGAAACAGCACCCATAAAGCCACTTATGCAATACAAGTTGCATGTCAAGCGTGGAGCAAGTCTCATGAACGATGTCATGTAAGGTTAGCCCGGGCCGCTTCATCCCAACATCCCGCAAGATGCAAAGTACACAAGAAGCAATCGACAATAAAAGCATCAACGCCCACAATGACCATTGTGTTCTACTCGTGCAACAGATCTACAAATAGACACGGCTCTGATACCACTGTAGGGTTTCGTAGCATGGAAAACAAAAAAATTCTATCGCATACAAACAAACAAGCCAAGATCTATCCACTAGATTGTAGCAACAAGTCGATGGAATAACTCACCCTCGAAGATTCCAAAGTGTTTAACGAGAGCGGATTCTCGTGGGTGATGTAGTCGTACTCTTCCCGATCTCAAGATCGCGTAGACGATCCTTCCGGTGCTGCGTTCCGGCAGCGCTCACATCGTCTAAGATTGACGAAGACCTTCCTCTCCCTTGTTCCAGCAGCAGCGGAGGTTGTAGCACTCTCCTCGCGATTCCTAAGACAACAACAATGGTACCTGGAAGTAGAGGGAGATCTCATGAGGCTTCGCCTTAAGCCGGAGCGAGTATGGTGGAGTATGAGAGAGACACTCGACGATCTAGGGTTTAGACACGCCGAGGAGGGGGCTAGGCCGGCGGCTAGGGTTTGACCTAGGCGGCGGCGAGTGCCCTAGGGCCGGCGGCGGCTATGGAGGGCGGCGGCAGCTTGGTGCTAGGGTTTAGAGGTAGGAAACTTGTGTACTAGGAGGGGCAGCCTTGCCCCTCCCTTTATAGGTGGGCGCGGCCAAGGGGAGGGGAGTCCCTCCCCAACTCGGCTTCAAGGTGGGACGGCGGTGGAGGGAGGAACTCCTCCCCCAATTCGGTTTCCACCTCCCTCTCCACTTCCCAAAATAGCCGTTTGACTTTCAAATTGGCGTTTGACTTTTTCAAACTAGGATTTGATTAAACCCTTAATTTTGTTCAGCGATGACACCTAGTACATGATGCAATCATACCAACTTGATATAACACATTCATGTACCCTTCCCCTCCGGAGTGCCGGACATTCCGGAACCTTCTAGAACATTCCCGATGAAAACACCGGAACCATTCTCCAACCCCGAAACAGGACTTTCCTTATATGAATCTTATTCTCCGGGCCATTCCGGATATCCTCGTGATATCCCGGATCCCATCCGAGACTCCGAACAACATTCGGTCTCTTACTCATCATTCCATAACTACTCAAACAACGTCGAATCCTTAAGTGTGTCTCCCTACGGTTCATGAATTATGCGGACATGATCGAGACACTTCTCCGATCAATAACCGATAGAGGAATCTGGAAATTCATATGGCTCCCACATATTTCTACGATTACTTTGTGATCGAATGAACCACTTACATACGATACCAATTTCCCTTTGTCTCACGATAGTTTACTTATCCGAGGTTATGATCGTCGGTATCTCTGCATACCTAGTTCAACCTCGTTCGATAAGTACTCTTTCTCGCTCGTGATATGTGATCCCTTGTGAGCCAATCACATGCTTGCAAGCTAATTGGATGACATTTCACTGAGAGGGCCCAGAGTATATCTATCTGTCATATGGATGGACAAATCCCACTCTTGATCCATGTGTCTCAACCAATACTTTCCAAACACTCAATGCCACCTTTATAGCCACCCAGTTATGGTGTGGTGTTTGATGTCATCAAAGCATCCTTCCGGTGAAGGTGATATGCATGACCTCATGGTCGAAGGAATTAGGTTACTATGTATCAGAAAGCATATAGCAATTGAACTATTAAAATGACTTGATCTTTATGCTACGCTTATCTATAGGAGTATGTCCACCATATCATTCTCCTAACGATATGATCTTGTTGTTAATAACATCTCAATGTTCATGATAGGGAAACCACAATCATTTATTAACCAACAAACTAGTATTATAAAGAGGCTTTACTAGGGACTCTTATTTTAGTTTACAATTCACACAAGTATTAATGTTTCCTTGTTAATACTATTATAGCATGAATGTAAACATTTATCATAAACACAAAGATATAATAATAACTACATTTATTATTGCCTCTAGGGCATATCTCCAACAGTTATCTGAGCTTCGGGCTGAGGAGACCCGTCTCCGTAGTGCTGGTCTTCTTGCGGTTCCGTCTGTGCTTGCTACTCGTGGTGCTCCTCTCGCTCGCTCCTCGACTCATGGTCCCTCATGCCACCACGATTCTACCCAATCCTCCGTGTGGTCGTGGTGAGTCGGTCAAAGACCAGCTCGTGGTCGTCGTCACATCGCTTCTAATCGCTGTAGGATGGCCACACTTGGGCCACCTATTATACACGGGACCCCAGTTTACGTCAGCAGCACCAGGCTCGTGGGCAGTCGGCTCCTTCCGGGTCTTCAGCAGTTGCTCTCTCTGATTAGGACATTATTAGGAGTCTTCGCGGTCTGCTTGCTGCTACAGGCTCTTCTTCGACGGGCACTGCTGGTTCTGTGACTGACTCTTCAGGCACTGTGCGACCACCACCTTCTACACAGTCAGGTACGTCTCCGTGGTATCTGGATTCTGGAGCTTCTTTTCATATGACCTCTGAGTCTTCTTTTCTGTCCGCTCTTTGTTCTCTCCCTTCTCCTGTCCGTGTTTTTACGGCTGATGGTACCTCTCTTCCTGTTTCTAGTCGGGGCACCCTTTCTACTTCTTCTTTTTTTGTTCCTGATATTTCTCATGTCCCTCTTCTTAAGATGAATTTGTTCTCTGCTAGCCAGCTTACTGACTCTGGTTGTCGCGTCATTCTTGATGCTGATTCTTGTGTTATCCAGGACCGTCGCACACAGGCCCTAGTTGGAGCTGTCCCTCGCAGTCGTGACTCTTCAGGACTTTGGGAGTTAGACTGGCTTCGTGTTCCTTCCGCTGCCACTTCATCTGCCAGTTCTTCTCCGGTTGTCGCCTCTACTACCAGCTCCTTTCAGCAGTGGCATCATCGTCTTGGTCACCTCTGTGACTCTCGCCTGTCGTCATTAGTTCATCGTGGTCTTTTGGGGTCTGTCTTAGGAGATGGGTCTTTGCATTGTCAGGGCTATAGGTTGGGTAAACAGATTCAGCTTCCCTATCCTACTAGCGCGTCTGTATCTCAGCGACCTTTTGATTTAGTTCATTCTGATGTTTGGGGTTTGGCTCCTTTCGCTTCGAAAGGGGGCCATCGCTACTATATTTTATTCATTAATGATTTTTCTCGGTACACTTGGTTGTATTTTATGCGCTCTCGCAGTGAAGTGCTTTCCATATATCAGCGTTTTGTGGCCATGGTCCGTACTCAATATTCTACCCCCATCCGTGTTTTTCGTGCTGATTCTGCTGGTGAATCTCCCAGATGTTGAGAGGTGTTCTTGCTGAGCAGGGCACCCTTGCTCAGTTCTCTTGTCCTGGGGCACATGCCCAGAATGGCGTTGCTGAGCGTAAGCATCGCCATCTTCTTGAGACCACTCGTGCTATGATGATTGCTTCTTCTCTCCCACCGCATTTCTGGGCTGAGGCTGTCGCTACGTTGGCTTACCTCATCAATATTCAGCCTTCACGCCTTGCGGTGGTATCCTCTTGAGCGCCTTATCCGACAGTCTCCAGACTACTCCATGCTTCGCTTGTTTGGTTGTGTTTGCTATGTTCTCCTTGCTCCTCGCGAATGCACCAAACTGACCGCTCAGTCTGTTGAGTGTGTCTTCCTTGGATACAGTGATGAGCATAAGGGCTATCACTGTTGGGACCCTGTAGATCATCGGATGCGTATCTCTCGTGATGTTACTTTTGATGAGACGTGTCCTTTCTATCCTCGTCCCACCGCTGGTACTTACCAGGTGGAAGATATCTCTTTTCTTCTCTTTCCTGACACACCTCCGTCTACACCTATTGTGTCTTCTTCAGGATTTCCTCCCCCTGATGTCTCTTCTTCGACACCGTCCTCTGCTCCGTCTAGTTCTCCTAGTTCTCCTTGTTCTTCGGAATCCTCCTCTCCTATTCCCTCTTCTCCTGCATCGTCTTCCTCTGATGATCTTCCCTCTACTCGTCCTGTTCGTCAGCGTCGTGCCCCCAACCGTTACTCTCCTAGCCAGTATGGTCTTTCTGTTGCCTCCGAGCCGACTTCTTATCGGGATGCTGAGCATCATCCTGAATGGCAGCTGGCCATGGCTGAGGAGATTGCTGCGCTTGAGCGCACTGGCACCTGGGATCTTGTTTCTCCCCCTCGCGATGTTCGTCCTATCACGTGTAAGTGGGTCTATAAGATTAAGACTCGCTCTGATGGATCTCTTGAGCGCTATAAAGCGCGTCTTGTGGCTCGTGGTTTTCAGCAGGAGCATGGTCGTGACTATGATGAGACCTTTGCTCCTGTGGCTCATATATGACCACCGTGCATTTTCTTGTCATGCCTGCTCACATGGTATGTGTCCCAGCTTGATGTTCAGAACGCCTTTCTCAATGGTGAGTTAAGTGAGGAGGTCTATATGCAGCCTCCTCCTGGGTATTCTGTTCCTGAGGGGATGGTTTGTCGTCTTCGGCGTTCTCTTTATGGCCTCAAACAGGCCCCTCGTGCCTGGTTTGAGCGCTTTGCTTCTGTCGTGACTGCTGCTGGTTTCTCTCCTAGTGCTCATGACCCAGCGTTGTTTGTTCACACTTCTCGTGGGACTCTTCTTCTTCTCTATGTTGATGATATGATCATTACCGGTGATGATCCTGAGTATATCGCCTTTGTTAAGGCTCGTCTTCGTGATCAGTTTCTTATGACTGATCTTGGTCCTCTTTGATACTTTCTTGGGATTAAGGTTTTCTCCACTTCTGATGGCTTTTACATCTCTCAGGAAAAGTATATTCAGGATCTTCTTGCTCGTGCTGCTCTTGGGGATGAGCGCACTGTTGAGACCCCTATGGAGCTTAATGTTAAGCTTCAACTTACTGATGGTGATCCTCTTTCTGATCCGACGCGTTATCGTCATCTTGTTGGGTGTCTTGTTTATCTTGCTGTCACTCGTCCTGACATCTCTTATCCTATTCATATTCTGAGTCAGTTTGTTTCTACTCCTACCACTATTCACTATAGTCATCTTCTCCGTGTTCTTCGTTATCTTCGTGGTACGATCACTCGTCGCCTTTTCTTTCCTCGTTCCAGCTCCCTCCAGCTCCAGTGCTATTCGGACGCTACGTGGGCGAGTGATCCTTCAGATCGCCGTTCACTTTCCGCTTACTGTGTGTTTCTTGGTGGTTCACTCATTGCTTGGAAGACGAAGAAATCGACAGCGGTTTCCCGTTCGAGTGTTGAGGCTGAGTTGCGTGCTATGGCCTTGTTGACTGCTGAGGTGACCTGGTTACGGTGGTTACTTGCGGATTTTGGGGTCTCTATTACCACACTCAGTCTGGTTTTGTCTGACAGTACAGGTGCTATTAGTGTTGCACGTGATCTGGTCAAGCATGAGCTTACCAAGCATATTGGTGTTGATGCTTTCTATATGTTGGAATTATACCCTAGAGGCAATAATAAAGATGTTATTATTATAATTCTTGTTCATGATAATGTTTATATTCCATGCTAGAATTGTATTAAGCGGAAACTTTAATACTTGTGTGGTTTGTGAACAACACCGTGTCCCTAGTACGCCTCTATGGACTAGCTCATTGATCAATGATGGTTAAGGTTTCCTAACCATAGACATGAGTTGTCAATTGATAATGAGATCATATCATTGGGAGAATGATATGGTGATGCACCAAACTAAGCGAAGCAATTAGATCGTGTCATCATGTTCATCTTTGCGAAGCTTTTCCTATGTCAAATATTGTATTCCTTAGACCATGAGATAATACAACTCCCTGGTATCGGAAGAAAGCTTTGAGGTCATCAAACGTCATCCTATGAGAGGGTGATCATAAAGGTGTCTCTCAGGTGATCGGAAAGTGCCTGTTGGGTTGTATGTATCGAGATGGGATTTGTCCCTCCCAAGTCGGAGAGATATACTTCGGGCCCACTCGTAATCGATATCAACACCGCTTGCAAGCATGTGGTTAAGGAGTTAATCACAAAGTGATATTGGATTACGGAACGAGTAAAGTACTTGCTGTGAACGAGATTGAACTAGGTATAACGGTACCGACGATCGAATCTCGGGCAAGTAAAATATCGCGAGACGAAGGGAATATATATATATGGGATTGATTGAATCCTGTCATCGTGGTTCATCCGATATGATCATCGATGAATGTGTGGGAGTCAATATGGGTTTCCAGACCCCGCTGTTGATTATTGATAGAAGATCATGTCTGCATATTCTCGAACCCACAGGGTCACACACTTAACGTGTCTCGACGCTAGGATAGATTGGATAATTGGTTTATGATTTTTTGTTCGGAGTCTCGGATGGGATCCGGGACATCACGAGAGGTTACGGAGTGGTCCGGAGAATAAGATTCATATAAGGCAGTGCAGTTTTTGGAGTTCGGAATTGTTCCGGGTTAATCGGTATTGTACCGGAAGCTTCTAGAACCTTCCGGAGGGGGACCAATGTGGCCCCACCTTCCGGGAGGGGGCATGGGCCTATGAGTTCCCTGGCCACATTGGGCCAGGGGCACAAAGCCCCATAGGGCCCAGCCGGCCAAAGAGGGTTTAAACCCTAGATAGACCTTCTAGAAGGGGGGTTTCCTTGCCCCCCACTCTTTCTCCTTGGGGCCGCCGGTTTGGGCTTGGGGGAGGGCTAGCTGCGCGCCTCTATATAAAGAGGGTGGGCGCACCACCCCACACCTTCCCTCCAACCCTAGCCGCCTCTGCCCCTCCCTCTCTCCTCCCGATCGCCAGGCGAAGCCCTGCCGCAGAAATTCTCCACCAATTGCACCGCGTCGCGTTGTAGATCCAACCCATCTCTCCACCATACTTCTGGACCAAGGAAGGAGGAGACGCCGAGGTGCCGCGTGTGCATCTCACGGAGGCATCGCCACTTGTGGTGCTAGATCGGATCGGATCGCGAGGAGGAGAAGCAAATCGACTACATCACCCACGTTCACGGAACGTTACATGCGAATCTTCAAGGGTATGAAGATCTAATCCAATCTCTCTCGTTGTTTGCATCTCCTTGATTAGATCTTTGCTTCCCTCTGTTCGCATCCGTAGAAAATTTTGATTTACTATGCCGCGAAACCCTTCAGTGGTATCAGAGCTAGATCTATGCGTAGATGTGTTTCATGAGTAGAACGCAACATGGTTGTTGCGGGCGTTGATGTTTTCTGTTGCAAGCCTCTTGTTTGTGTTCTTATTATGACGCGGGATAGTGAGATTGAAGCGGTCCAGGCCAACCTTACGCGACGTCGTTCGCGAGACCGGCTCCGCACTTGACGTGTGGCTTGTTCCACACATGCGGCTGGTGGATGTCAGTTTCTCTCACTATTGTTGTCATGGGATTAACACCGGAGTTTGGCAACCATAATATCACCGTTGTGGCTTTCCGTAGGTAAGAATAGTTCTTAGCATCTACTCCCATAAGCCACATAAAACATGCAACAACAAAGTAGAGGCGTCTAACTTGTTTTTGCAGGGAGTGTTTTCTGTGATATGGTATGGCCCAAGATGTGATGTGTATATTGTATGCGATGATCATGTTTTGTAATGTTTCATGACTTACATGTCGATGAGTACACAACCGGCAGGAGCCATATGGTTGTCTTTATAATTGTGTATGACCTGCGAGTCAACTTCTTATACGCCATGTAATAGCTTTACTTTATCGCTAAGTAGTTAGCAATAGTTGTAGTTGCTATTCGTGGTGGAGGCAATCATGGTGGAGTGATGGAGATCATGCCGGAACGCACAAGATGGAGATCATTGCTAAGATTGGCTATACCATGTCACATAAAGTTATATGCATGTGATGTTTATCCTTTTATGTATCTTATTATGCTTAGATCGCGGTAGCATTATAAGATGATTCCTCACTTAAAGATCAAGATAAAACTGTTCTCCCCAAGTATGCACCGCTATGAAGTTCGTCGTGTCCAAGCATCACGTGATGATCGGGTGCTATAGACTCTCACGCCACATACAACGGGTGCAAGCCGTTTACTGCAGCGGAAATACTTGGGTCTAACTTGACGAGCCTAGCATGTACAGACATGGCCTCGGAACACAAGAACCGAAAGGTTAAGCATGAGTCATATGAATGATATGATCGACACTTCGTTGTCCACCATTGAAACCACATCTCTTCTCGTGATGATCGGATTAGGTGTGGTGAATTTGGGATGTTCACTAAACAACTTGAGGGATGTTGAATTTAGTGGGAGTTCATCTAGTAATTTGATTAAGTTGAACTATTTATCATGAACATAGTCTAAATTGTAGTTGCAAATCAGTAGATCACATGGCCAAGTCCAACTTCAACTTCAACGCGTTTTTCTGAGATAGAAAAGCTTAGAAACAATGGGCTAACTTCACCAAATGGTTCCGCATTCGGAGAATCATTCTCGCGGGCGGACAAAAGTACGATGTCCGTGAGACAGCGCTTAGGTGACGCCTGCTATAGATGCGCCGGTGATGAAAAGCTGTTTATCACCGCAAGGATGATTATGATTTGATTAAGATCGCCATGTTGTATGCTATGGAATCGGATCTTCAAAATCGCTTTTGAGGAGTTCGCCGGCCCTTTGAGATTCTCGAGGAGCTGAAAACATGTTTCGACTCAAGCCCGCTCGAGAGATATGAGATCTCTAAGAAATTCTTTAACTACAAGATGGAGGAAGGGAGTTCTGTTAGTGAGCACGCCATTGAGATGACGGGCTACACTCAACGCCTTGAGCAACGGGACTGCAAGATTCCAGAGGAGCTCAAGATTGACACTCCTAGCTACAAAAGTTTTGTAGTTGATCACAATCAGATTGGTTCCACCGATATGATCACCGAGCTCTTTGCTAAGATGAAAGTAGCGGAGGTGAACATCAAAAAGAATAATCATGTGTTGATGGTCAACAAGCCCCCCAACTTCAAGAAAGGTAAGGGTGCAAGGAAGCCCTTCAAGAAAGGCGGCGGCAAGCGCGTTGCCCTGCTGAGAAGAAGCTCAAGTCTGGTCCTAAACCGGACACTGAGTGCTTCTATTGCAAGGACAAGGGTCATGGAAGAATCGTCCAAGTACTTAGCGGACAAGAAGGCTGTCACCATCAAAGGTATATTTGATATACATGTTATTGATGTTTTCCTTACTAGCCCTCGTTGTAGTGCACGGGTATTTGATACCGTTCGGTTGCTAATATTTGTAACTCAAACAGAGCTACGGAATAGACGGCGGCTTGCGAGGGATGAGGTGACGATGCGCGTTGCTGGCAACGGATCAAGAGTTGATGTGATGGTCGCTTCGACGCTCTCCTTAGTTTTACCTTCGGATTAGTTTTAAACCTTAATAAGTGTTATTATGTACTGCATTGAGCATGAACATTATTTCTGGATCTTGTTTATTGCAAGACGGTTATTCATTTAAATCGGAGAATAATGGTTGTTCTATTTATATGAGTAACATCTTTTATGGTCATGCACCTATTGTGAATGGTTTATTTCTTCTAAATCTCGAAAGGGATGAAACACACATCCATAACATTGAGGCTAAGAGATGCAAAGTAGATAGTGATAATACTACTTATTTGTGGCACTGTCGTCTAGGTCATATTGGTGTAAAGCGCATGAAGAAACTCCATTCTGATGGACTTTTGGAGTCTCTTGATTTTGAATCATTTGACACATGCGAACCATGCCTCATGGGCAAGATGATCAAAACCCGTTCTCAGATGATGGAGCGAAAACGGACTTGTTGGAAATCATACATACCGATGTATGCGGACCGATGAGTGTTTCGACGTGCGGTGGATATCGCTATTTTCTCACTTTTACCGATGACTTAAGTAGATATGGGTATATCTATTTAATGAAACATAAATCTGAAACGTTTGAAAAGTTCAAAGAATTTCAGAATGAAGTGGAGAACCATCGTAACAGAAAGATTAAGTTTCTACGATCCGATCGTGGAGGTGAATATTTCAGTTATGATTTTCTCACGCATCTTAAAGCAAGTGGAATCGTTTCACAACTCACGCCACCCGGAACACCACAGCGCAATGGTGTGTCTGAACGCCGGAATCGAACTTTATTAGATATGGTCCGATCGATGATGTCTCTTACTGATTTGCCGTTATCATTTTGGGGTTATGCATTAGAAACCGCTGCATTCACTTTAAATAGGGCACCATCTAAATCCGTTGAGACGACACCGTATGAACTGTGGTTTGGTGCTAAACCTAAGTTGTCGTTTCTTAAAGTTTGGGGATGTGAAGCTTACGTCAAGAAGTTGATGCCAGACAAGCTCGAACCCAAAGCGGAGAAATGTGTCTTCATAGGATACCCTAAGGAAACTATTGGGTATACCTTCTATCATAGAACCGAAGGCAAAGTGTTTGTCGCAAAGAACGGTTCCTTTCTTGAGAAGGAGTTTCTCTCGAAAGAAGTGAGTGGGAGGAAAGTAGAGCTAGCCGAGGTTGTTGAACCTTCTCTTGAATTGGAGAGTAGCGCACCTGAAATTGTTCCAAAGCACCGCACCAACAATAGAGGAAGCTAATGACAAGGATCATGAAGCTTGGACGATGTCTCTTGAACGTCGCAGTCGACAAGGTCGCGTGCCCTCTCCGAGTGGTACGCAACCCTGTCTTAACTGCCTTGTTAGTAGATGATGATGAGCCTGTGAACTATGAGGAAGCGATGATGAGCCCAGACTCTGAGAAATGGCTAGAAGCCATGAAATCCGAATTGGGATCCATGAGCGAAAACCAAGTATGGACTTTGGTGGACCCTCGTAGCGACCGAAAGGCCGTTGAGTGCAAATGGATTTTCAAAAGGAAAACGGACGCGGATGGTAATGTTACCGTCTATAAAGCACGGCTTGTCGCGAAAGGTTTTCGACAAGTTCAAGGTGTTGACTACGATGAGAATTTCTCTCCCGTAGCGATGTTTAAGTCCATTCGGATTTTATTAGCAATTGCTGCGTTTCATGATTATGAAATATGGCAGATGGATGTCAAGACTGCGTTCCTCAATGGCAACATTGATGAAGAGTTGTATATGATGCAACCCGAAGGTTTTGTCGATCCTAAGGATGCTGATAAAGTATGCAGGCTTGAGCGTTCCATTTATGGACTAAAGCAAGCATCTCGGAGTTGGAACCTTCGTTTTTATCAAGTGATCAAGAGCTTTGGATTTGTTCCAAATTGCTACGAAGCTTGTATCTACAAGAAAGTGAGTGGGAGCTCGGTGAAATTTCTGGTACTATATGTGGATGACATATTGATTATTGGAAATGACATTAACATGCTTAACGATGTGAAGAGTTATTTGAACAAGTGTTTTTCAATGAAATACCTAGGTGAAGCTGCTTATATATTGGGCATCAAAATCTATAGAGATAGACAAAGACGCCTGATAGCTTTAAGCCAGAGTACATACCTAGACAAAGTTTTAAAAAGGTTCAGAATGGATAAGGCAAAGAAATGTTCAGTGCCTATGTTGTCAGGTAAGATATTGAGCAAGGCTCAGTGTCCAGCTACGGTAAATGATAGGGAAGCTATGAGCAAAGTGCCTTATGCCTCGCCATAGGTTCTATCATGTATGCCATGCTATGTACTAGACGGATGTGTCAAATGCTCTTAGTTTGACGAAGGTATCAAAGTGATCCGAGTGGAACATCGACAGCCGTGAAGAACATCCTAAAGTACCTAAATAGGACTAAAGAAATGTTCTTAGTCTATGGGTGATGAACAGCTCGTTGTAAAAGGTTACGCCGACGCTAGTTTTGACACCGACAAGGATGATTCCAAATCTCGATGTGATACGTTTATATTTTGAATGGAGGAGTCAGAGTGGAGAAGCTGCAAGCAAAGCATGATCGCGGGATCTACAGAAGCGGAATACATGGCTGCCGCAGGCGTCAAGTGAAGGAGTTTGGATCGAAACTTCATCATCGAGCTTGGCGTGGTTCAAGTACATTGGACCCACTGGAGATATTGTGTGACAACACTGCGCCATAGCACTCGCTAAGGAACCAAGATATCATCCAAAGACCAAGCATATCAACTAAGTTTCATATAATCCGAGATTATATAGCGTATGGAGATCTGAAGATTAGCAAAGTACATACAGATCTGAATGTCGCAGATCCGCTGACTAAACCTCTTCCGCTGCAAAATATGATCAGCACCTCGCCATGGGTGTGAGATTGTTGCCAAATGTAAACTAGATTATTGACTCTAGTGCAAGTGGGAGACTGTTGGAATTATACCCTAGAGGCAATAATAAAGATGTTATTATTATAATTCTTGTTCATGATAATGTTTATATTCCATGCTAGAATTGTATTAAGCGGAAACTTTAATACTTGTGTGGTTTGTGAACAACACCGTGTCCCTAGTACGCCTCTATGGACTAGCTCATTGATCAATGATGGTTAAGGTTTCCTAACCATAGATATGAGTTGTCAATTGATAATGAGATCATATCAGTGGGAGAATGATATGGTGGACAGACCCAAACTAAGCGAAGCAATTAGATCGTGTCATCGTGTTCATCTTTGCGAAGCTTTTCCTATGTCAAATATTGTATTCCTTAGACCATGAGATAATACAACTCCCTGGTATCGGAAGAAAGCTTTGAGGTCATCAAACGTCATCCTATGAGAGGGTGATCATAAAGGTGTCTCTCAGGTGATCGGAAAGTGCATGTTGGGTTGTATGTATCGAGATGGGATTTGTCCCTCCCAAGTCGGAGAGATATACTTCAGGCCCACTCGGTAATCGATATCAACACCGCTTGCAAGCATGTGGTTAAGGAGTTAATCACAAAGTGATATCGGATTATGGAACGAGTAAAGTACTTGCTGTGAACGAGATTGAACTAGGTATAACGGTACCGACGATCGAATCTCTGCAAGTAAAATATCGCGAGAAGGGAATATATATATGGGATTGATTGAATCCTGGCATCGTGGTTCATCCGATATGATCATCGATGAATGTGTGGGAGTCAATATGGGTTTCGCACCCACTGTTGATTATTGATAGAAGATCATGTCGCATATTCTCGAACTCAGGGTCACACACTTAACGTGTCTCGATGCTAGGATAGATTGGATAATTGGTTTATGAGTTTTGTTCGGAGTCTCGGATGGGATCCGGGACATCACGAGAGGTTCCGGAGTGGTCCGGAGAATAAGATTCATATAAGGCAGTGCAGTTTTGGAGTTCGAATTGTTCCAAGTTAATCGGTATTGTACCGGAAGCTTCTAGAACCTTTCGGAGGGGGACCAACGTGGCCCCACCTTCCGGGAGGGGGCATGGGCCTATGAGGGAGTGCCCTGGCCGCATTGGGCCAGGGGCACAAAGCCCCATAGAGCCCAGCCGGCCAAAGAGGGTTTAAACCCTAGATAGACCTTCTAGAAGGGGGGTTTCCTTGCCCCCCACTCTTCCTCCTTGGGGCCGCCGGTTTGGGCTTGGGGAGGGGGCTGCGCCTCTATATAAATAGGGGGCGCACCACCCCACACACCTTCCCTCCAACCCTAGCCGCCCTGCCCTCCTCTCTCTCCTCCCGATCGCTTGTAGGCGAAGCCTGCAGAAATTCTCCACCAATTGCACCTGCGCCGTGGTTGTAGATCCAACCCATCTCTCCACCATACTTGCTGGACCAAGGAAGGAGGAGACGTCGAGGTGCCGCACGTGTGCATCTCACGGAGGCATCGCCACTTGTGGTGCTAGATCGGATGCGAGGAGAAGCAAGTACGACTACATCACCCACGTTCCGACGAACGTTCCGATGTGCGAATCTTCAAGGGTATGAAGATCTAATCCAATCTCTCTCGTTGTTTGCATCTCCTAGATTAGATCTTGGCTTCCCTCTGTTCGCATCCATAGAAAATTTTGATTTACTATGCCGCGAAACCCTTCACTATACACGTGATCTGGTCAAGCATGAGCTTACCAAGCATATTGGTGTTGATGCTTTCTATACACGTGCTCAGGTGCAGGCTCAGGTTGTTGCGCTGCAGTATGTGCCTTCAGATTTACAGTTGGCGGATTTCTTCACGAAGGCATAGACCAGAGCGCAGCATAATTTCTTACTCTCCAAACTCAGTGTTGTGGATCCACCATGAGTTTGCGAGGGGGGGGGGGGGTTAGATGTATATATCTGTATATTGTATTTCCCCCATATGTTAGGGGGCTTCCTGCATATTTGTCCTATACCTGTACTATATATTGTGGCCTTTGGCCCCTAGAGGAATATAACTTGTCTATTCCTAACATAATGAACTTGTAGTGATGATGCTATCAAAGACAATGTGCAACGAACTTGTAGTGATGTGTATTTGTGAGTACATGTATCTATATATGGAGATTTGATGCTAGACATGTGATATGTTTATGGATGTCATCTATGCTGAAATGTTTTTGCATTGTTATAGCCAATTCTTATATGTATGTGTATCTGCTGTCAATCCCAAAATTGCTGAAAAAAAGGCTTGGTGGACATCAACGCCGAGGGTAATCCCCTCGGCATTGGTCCTCAGAGTGGGTTGGTGGACAACAACGCTGAGAGGGAGCACAGCTAGCAACGCCGAGAGGGATCCCCTCAGCGCACAACAAGCAACGCCGAGCGGGATCCCCTCAGCGCATAGCAAGCAAAGCCGAGAGGGCACCCCTCGGCGCAGATCACACAAAGCCGAGTGGGCTCCCCTCGGCATAGGTCTATCACAGCATCCTCCCTACCGCTCCACGTGGCAAGTAATGCCGAGCGTATCCCCCTCGGCATTGCTCCTGGGCGCCATCTTCTTCGCGCCGTTAACTCCGTGTGCCGACGGCTGGGCTGTGCCGAGGGGCGTCATTAAACGCTCGGCATATCCATCTACGCCGAGGGCCAAAGCAACGCCGAAGGTAAACTGCTGTGCCGAGGACCACCTACGCCGAGGGCTTAATGCCGAGAGTTCCCCTCGGCGTTGAGCAGGTCCGAGGAGGAACCGGCCTACGCCGAGCGTTTTCCCGCTCAGCAGTGATGTTCCTTCCTGTAGTGACTGAATCATTTGCTCACTGATAATATCACACTTGCAGCTGTGACATTATGGAATATCTCTTTGTCATCGGGAGATCAGGCCACTCTTAGTATCGATCACCAGCAATGAGGTTAATTTCCAATGCTCGGAAGATATTTCACACTGTCAGGGACTCAACTTTCGAGCGCATCACCAGGACAAGTTAGCTAGCAGGCTTTAGAAAATCAGAACACTCGAGTGACTTGGTTTTTCTCAGGATTCTAGGCAGTGCCCAATGTGTCGAGCCTTTCCGGCTGATGCTGTAGGCTCTCTTTGCTCTCTCGCCGTCGCGCGCTGCAGTGTTCATCGTCACGAACGCTGGTGTCGAGTCTGTGATGTTACTCGCGTCTTTCTCGGCGCGCCACGAGCACCGGCAATGCCGGACGGGGCTGCTGCGCACCTGCGGCATGTCAAGAGTGTCGGTGTCGCCGACGTCCTACGGTTCCTCACCAGCAGCACTGCTGCCGTGGGCTTCTGTGCCTTGTGTTCACCCATCTGGCCACGCTCCACACGGCTGCCATGCCATGACCCCGGTCGAGCTCAAGGTTCAACTTCGTCCGCGGCAAGCGCGTCCGTGTACCACCAGCTCTGACACGGGTGGCACTAGAGGCGCAGTGGGTCCTCCGCGTTGAGGACCTTAGCTGGGTACCGTAGGCAGAGCGAGCGAGCGTACTCCAGGAGTACGCGGCATCATGAAACAGACCGAGTTGAATCGTGCCACGGCGAGACATCAGACGTGCACATCGAGTCCAGGCACGCCGTGTCGTTGTGAGACCTCGGTCTGTTCCGGCGCTGATCCCTCGCCACCTGTGTCGCTCTATCGTGGAACTTCGGTGACTTCGGCGGCTGCGCGTCCTGGATGGCGTACGCGAGGGCGGGGCACGTGACGGTGGCACCGGCTGTTTGTCGTCCACCTGTCACCTGTGCGGCCTAGTGAAGGGTCGATCGCCGGCCTGCATGGTGGCCTCGCCAAGATCGAGATCTCGAGGCTCAGTGAGCTCACACGCCGCCATCACCTACTATTGGATTTTCTCTGGAGTTAACTGAGAAATAGCAAAATCGGTTTACTCTACTAACCAAACTAACAAGTTGAACCGACTAGCCTTGACCACTTCTAATTCTGATTCACAATATTTTGCTCGACAGCTCATGCGACCTTAACAGTAATTCAGTATCACTCGGCCATACTCCAGTCCGTGTTGGCACTCACCTGCAATCGACACGTCCGCAGTTCACCATGCAACACCCCAAGCCAAAACCACACTGTGACACTGTCATGCCCTACTGATACGTACCTCTCGTGTATACGCGAGCATTCAACACACCACATGCAAATACTCAAGTAAAGTCTATTTTAAACCTTGACCTTGTAGTGGTGGTATGAGTTGAGCACCTGAGCTAAACTTCTAATCTTTAAAGTCCGTGCCATGAACTTAGCAATGCCGGTGTCAAAAACCTTATTTGGGGTTCGGAATTGCTCACGTGCCATAATGGATTCGGGGTTGCTGATTTGGCATGGAGCAAGATCTCTTTCTTTCTTGGACAATGCTATAGTGCAGCGCCGCATATTTCTGGCTACGTACGGCGGCTACTACATCCACTTCCCAGCGCACGCAACCAATGCGCTCACCAAACACCAATCACGTTTTCTTCTTCCAAAGTGACATGCAGAGACATAATATAGTCATAGGACTTTTCCTATTGCCAAATAAAATACGTATGTAAAATAGAGCAGTAGGACTAATTGCCATATTGATTTATCCTAATTGTTAGAGTAATTGCCAGATTAATTTAGCCTAATTGACAGGTTCAAATCATCTAATTATCAGAGTAATTGTCAGATTAATTCAGCCTAATTGCCAGGCTCAAACCATCTATTACTACCAGGTTGAGAGTAACTAATAGCAAGATTAAGATAAGCCTAACTGCCAGATTAATTAAATCTAGTTGCCTGGTTCAGACCACCTAATTGCCCGATTGATGGAAAATCTATACCAGAGGCATTCCCAGCTACCTCTCTCATACCAGATGTTTCTCACCTCTCCTCTCCCCTATCTCCTGTGAACAAGACAATCGAAGGAGCCGTAGTTCCGGTCGATCCGAAGCCTCCGTGATGCCGTCTCCGGAGGTGGTGGAGGAGAGGCTCCGGTGTAGTTTAGGTTTAGGTTGTAGGGTGTTTGCGGCGGTTTCGTCGCTTGTTTGGGCGCTTCTGCCCGGAGTTGTTTCCAGATTGCTGGCCAGATCTGGAGCGGGCCGGGGTGGATCTTTCTCCTTCCAGAGCTCCGATAATCGGAGTCTATTGAGGTGAGTGGATCCTTCGTCGGCGACTCTAAATAAGGCCTAGGACCTGGCATCGGATTTGGGAGTTGAGGCTGCGGCCCTTTCTTGGCCTGCCGTGGTGGCGGGGGAGGAAGTTGCGGTGGTGATGATTGACGCGGTTGCTTCTTCTTCCCGGCCGGCCGTGGAGGCGAGGGGGATCTGCAACGCTGCGTCGTCGTCTTCTTCTTCTTTGTTTGGATGCTGGGGCGGTACTTGTCGCGGCGGTGTTTCCCCTCCTTCCTATTCAATCCGCCATGGTGGTGGCTGTGTTGGTGGAAGGTTTGGGTGCCTGCGGCTCGCTTTTTGAGCTCTCCGGGCGTCTTCTCACGGCGGTTGTTCACAAGACGCTTGACCCAGTGGTAGTAGGGCTGCCGCTCCTCTGCTGCTCATCACCGTGCGTTGTCCCCGGTGGATTGCTGGATCTCGCCGGATTTCGCCGTCGATCTGGAGGTGGAAGAGGATGAGGGACTTGATTGCCTTTTCAAGTTTTCTCCAAGGTCCTCGGTGCTTATTTCTGGTCCTCAATGTAATTTTTATTTTATTGGGCCTTTTTGTTCTCCAGTGTATCAAAGCAGCAATATATTCGGGTGCTTTCGCACCCGTTCACCGTTAAAAAAAAAATACCAGATGTTTCTCCTAACAATGGACAACACGCATCAGTCGACGTCCCCGCGTCGCCGTGAAGCTCCTTCGCCATCATCCCGCCGAGCCTCGTCATCGCCAATCCTTCTCCGCCATCTCGCCCACTCCTGCCGCTAAGCCCTTCTCCGTTGGACCCCTAAACAACCGCATGGTCCAGGACTCCTCGTGGCCATGGCTCAATGTGCTCGCCGGCGCCATACTCCACACTCTGTGCTCGGTGGCGGCGAGCTTGCCTTCAGCTACGTGCTCGCGCAACGGCGGCCACCCCCGCTGCTGCCTACTCGTGCGGCGGCGACCTCCCCCGCTGTTGGCTGATGGGTGGTGGCAGCCTCCTCATCTCTTCCCTCTCTTATGCGGGCTAGTTTCCATGGTGGTTTCAAAGAGACAGAGGAATTGTGTGGTGGAGAACAGTCGTGAGGAGATAAGGGCAAGCGAGACTGATGGGATAAGAAGGATTAGCCATGCGAGCGGTTGTCACGACAGCGACCAGGGACACGTTTTTTCGAATAGCAATCCGTCGCACGTGATCCCGAGCGATGCTGCGCCTATCGATAGATTTTCCCTTCTTTCTTTTGTACAGACAGAACAAAGAAATCAGAGAAGGCGAGTGAGAAAAAAAAGCATGTTGTGCTCACTACAAGAACAAATCAAGAGGTCGACGGCAAAACTCTACGCCAACGCTATATGTCGAAACCGTCGGCGTATGCCTCGAGGCGGGCAGCCGAATAAACCGGCCGTCGGCCCAGTTTGGCCATTGGCGTAGAGTGGGATAGGCCGACGGCAGCCATCGGCATAATGGATAGCCCGTGACGGCGATGCGACAGTGTCAAGGCTACACCAACGGCAAAGTCATCGGCCTAGGTTTCACACCTACGCCGATGGCAAAGCCGTCGGCTAGCTATTTTTTCCTTTTTGCCACATTAATACTAGAAAAATCATAACTAAATTATTCTAATTTAGAAAAATAAATATAATGTATAACAATTTGCAAAAAATAAGATCTATCTAACTAAACTCAAATATTACATATTTTTGTTGAATAAAATATAAAAACATTACATATATTTTCGTATAACATATTTTCTATTTTTTGACCGTCAAAAATGGGGCTTTTTATGAAGCAACCACCAAAGGCATAATTTAAAATGCTACCACCCCATTTAAAAAAATACTAGACCACCTTACATGGACAATTTCCCTACCGAGATATCTCAAACCTTTTCGTCCACCGATGGTGAAAAATAAAAATGTCTACCGAATCGGTAGGAAGTGAGTTTGGTTTGAACTACAGCTACATGATCTAATGCTCATAATTTTTTACAAAAATTAGACTCACAATATGTTATTTTTTCAGAGATCCAATGCAAGTTTATATAGACTCATCCCCTAGGTAAGAATCTTCATGCCCGTGGTTTTGACAATTTTTAGACTCACAATATGATTTTTGAAGATTTGAACACTATTAAATAAATTTTATTTAGAAATACATGATGAATGATTAAAAATATGATAGGGATGTCATGTTTGGTTTCTTCTCATTTTTCTGATCGATTTATACATATTATTTGTCGGATTCCGATTTAAATATATGAATTATTCCATATTAAATAAAAAAGTCAAAAAATATTTATTTTATTGTCATTTGAATTCAAGATTATTATTACTTATTCATTTTTGTTTACTTAAATAATTGTTTGAAAATTAAAAAATAAAGGAGTGTGACACCATGATCCAAGGGTTAATGGCATTGATATGGTAGTATTATCAACAAGGTTTAGTTTCTTTATCGAAAGCTCATTCGGAAGGAACATAGAAGTTAAACGTCCTGCGGCAGGAGTAGTGTTAAGATGTGTGACCTATCTCATTTATCTCCTTCATGTTCGGTTGCCAATGTATTGGTAATCGGTTGTATGGGATAGATGATAAATACAAGACTTTGTTTAGGGTGGGAGCGCTTGCCATTATTTGGTCGCTATGTCTATATAGAAATAACAAGATTTTAATTATATTATGTCTTCTAACCTGCAGGGTCTCATGGACTACTAACGTACGGAGTTTCGCGACTTGTTTGCAAAGGGGTGTACGCGATTGGAGGACACAACGAGGTATATTTTCTCCCGACATGGATGACCGCGTGATTTGCGGATTGATCCCCCATAGCCCGAGGCCATTTATTTTGATAGTGCTTTATGTAATGTTGGTCTACTTACTTTGTTGTCTAGTCGTGTGGATTGTTCGGTTGTGTGCGTCCTAACTATGCAGAGGCCAAGTGTAAATATTACTTTAAAATAATAAAGACGCCCATTTCTAAAAAAAATCATCGACAACCTCATAAAACTTTGCTTATGCTCATAGTTATAAAAACAAGACTATCAATAATATAAGAACTAGTTTTAGAGGCCAGACTAGGGGTCTTTAATTGGTATTTATTATTCTACATGTGTAATTAGGTTTTCCGCCGAATCACAATATTTAGAACCAATAATTTTATAGCATAGGATAGTAGACTTAATCGCAATTGTGGAAATATAAATAATAAGATATTCGTCACTAGGGAATATTTCCAACAACAATGACATGAAATGGGTGTAGTGGTGAATGCTTGACCAACCATCCAGCCATCAAAAATTCTAGATGCTACTCTAGTCCAAGACATCACACAATGGTCATGCACATAGATTCATTAGAAGAATGGTCGATATATTTAGAGTGGTCGCAGAAAACATAGACACATATTTCCCTCGATAGGAAAAATCATATGATGTCTTATAACATATCAACTGGTTTTAACAAAAAACACAACTTCTGTGGGCTGCTGCCTGTTCGTTTCAACTTCAGTCCGTTTGTTTTATCTTCAGCGCAGCCTGTCTGCCTACCCCTCTATGTTTATATAAGAGAGAGGTCGCGCCTCCTCTTATATACACTGCCACAAACCCTTTGAGCCTCCAGTTCCAGAGCACTGCGCTACTTTGATCTTCCCCATCCCGTCTTGTGGCGTGCACCGCAAGGCGGGAGGCCTCAAAACCCGCGCCCGAGTCCCAGACGGGAGAAGGGCGATAAGGTTTTTGGGGAGCGCTATCGGCGCGACTACTGGCTTCATCACGGACTCCCTCTCGGATATCGATTGCGTCGACGTCTTCCCCGACATCAGCACCCTCTTCCTCGACGACATGGCTAACGACGGTGCCAACACGAACACCGGCGGTTCCTCTTCTGCTGCCGCTGCCGTCGTTTATTATGGGTAATTCGCTTGGTAAATTGCTCTATTATTCAACAATCCAAAAACCTTATTTCAGGCAATTTGCCCCAAGTGGCTTTGTTGCTTCTATGAAGCCACCTGTGTTCGAAGGTGTGAATTACAAACGATGGCGTTCGAGAGCAAGGTTCGGTTTCAGACCATGAGCTGCTATAACGCCATCTATGGCGCACCTGAGGGAGAACTTAATCCCGCTCAGGAAGAGGCATTCCAAAAACTTGATACCACTTTCAAGGCTGCCTTGATCAGCATTCTTGGCGACAATATTGTCGATTCATATTTGTCATTTAGCAATGGCAAGGATATGTGGGATGCGCTCGAGAGAAAATTTGGAGTCTCCGATGCTGGCAGTGAACTGTATGTCATAGAACAATTCTATGACTATAAGATGGTTAAGGACCGCCCCATTATGGAGCAGGCTCATGAGATACAATCACTTGCCAGGGAGCTTGAGCACTTCACTTGTGTGTTACCGGACAAGTTTGTTGTCGGAGGCATCATTGCCAAACTTCCCCAGTCATGGAGGAATTTTGCTACTTCTCTGAAGCACAAGAGACAAGAGTTCTCCGTGACGGATCTCATTGGGACTCTTGATGTGGGAGAGAAGTCGAGAGCAAAAGACACACGTGCTCGAGGTATCGAGGGAGGTTCTAATGCCAACCTGGTAAAGAAAAGGAACTTCCAGCCTCACAAGTTCAAGAACAAAGGCAAGTTTGATGACAAAGGAAAGTTCGATGGAAAGAACAAGGCCTCACAGTCCACCAGCTTCAAGAAGAAGACTGATAAGAGGAAAGGTGCTTGTCATGTGTGCGGTGATCCTAATCATTGCGCTCCTGCTTGTCCCAACCGCTTTGACAAGCGCCAGCATGGGAAGGGCAGCAAGACTGCTAATATTGTCATGGGCGACGTTGAGATGAAAGATGTTGGGTATGGTATATTACCTATTGTTTTTTCATTATGTCATTCTCCTGATTGGTGGATTGACACGGGCGCTAATGTACATGTCTGTTCTGATATTTCCTTGTTTTTTTCATATCAGGTCAGAGGGACTCAAACCGTGCTGATGGGGAACGGCTCGCATGCTTCTGTTTATAGTGTTGGTACGATCGATCTGAAGTTCACTTCGGGAAAGACCGTGCGTCTGAAGAACGTGCATCATGTTCCCTCAATAAATAAAAATCTTGTTAGCGGATCTCTTCTGTGTCGAGATGGTTACAAGATTGTATTCGAGTCCAATAAATTTGTAATTTCGAGGTATGGAAACTTTGTTGGTAAAGGCTATGAGTGCGGAGGCTTGTTCGGCTTATCTCTGTCAGACATTTGTAATAAAGTTGTTAATCATATTTACACGAATTTTGAATCAAATGTCTGGCACTCTCGTCTTTGTCATATTAATTTTGGTTGTATGACGCGGCTAGCCAAAATGAATTTAATCCCTGATTTCTCAACAGTTAAGGGATCTAAGTACCAAGTCTGTGTGCAAGCTAAACAACCTCGCAAGTCACATACGACTGCAGAAATGAGAAATTTAACACCACTAGAGCTCATACATTCTGATCTTTGTGAGATGAATGGTGTGTTGACAAAAGGTGGAAAGAAATATTTCATGACTTTTATCGATGACTCTACGTGATATTGTCATGTGTATATTCTGAAATTAAAAGATGAGGCTCTGAGTTTCTTCAAAATCTATAAAGCAGAGGCAGAAAATCAACTTGATCGAAAGATTAAGAGGCTTAGGTCTGATCGTGGTGGAGAGTATTTTTCCAACGAGTTTGATTCCTTTTGTGCGGAACATGGCATAATTCATGAGAGGACGCCTCCCTACTCACCCCAGTCAAATGGAGTAGCCGAAAGAAAGAACCGTACTCTAACAGATTTGGTTAATGCCATGTTAGACACATCGGGTCTTTCTAAGGAATGGTGGGGGGAGGCACTATTGACCGCGTGTCATGTCCTAAACCGAGTTCCCACAAAGAACAAAGAAATTACTCCATTCGAAGAATAGGAGAAAAAAAGATTAAAACTCTCTTACTTACGTACTTGGGGTTGTTTGGCAAAGGTTAATATACCAATCCCCAAGAAGCGCAAGCTTGGACCAAAAACCATTGATTGTGTTTTTCTGGGCTATGCTTTTCATAGCATTGGTTATAAATTCTTGAAAGTAAAATCTGAAGTGCCTGACATTCATGTCGGTACAATTATGGAGTCGTCTGATGCGATTTTCTTTGAGGATATCTTTCCAATGAAGGATAAACCTAACTCATCAAATCCGGACATACCTAGTTCATCTAATCAGGAATTTTCTATATTCTCTGAACCTACCATTCCAATTGAACACTCTGAAATTCCTAAGGAGGATGATAATGAAATTCCTAAAAGGAGCAAGAGACAAAGGACTGCAAAGTCTTTTGGTGATGATTTCATTGTGTACCTTGTCGATGGCACTCCCACTTCCATTTTAGAAGCTTATGCATCTCCTGATGCTAACTACTGGAAGGAAGTTGTTCATAGTGAGATGAATTCCATCTTAGCTAATGAAACATGGGAGATCACTGATCGTCCTTATGGGTACAAACCTGTAGGATGTAAATGGGTGTTCAAGAAGAAACTAAGGCATGATGGTACTATTGAGAAGTACAAGGCAAGGCTTGTGGCCAAGGGTTATACCCAAAAGGAAGGTGGAGACTTCTTTGCCACTTACTCACCTATAGAAAGGTTGACCACCATTCGAGTACTACTTTCTCTGGCTGCCTCACACGGTCTTCTCGTTCATTAAATGGACGTTAAGACGGCTTTCCTAAATAGAGAGTTGGATGAGGAAATTTATATGGATCAACCAGATGGTTTTGTAGTAAATGGTCAAGAAAGAAAAGTGTGCAAGCTACTGAAGTCTTTATATGGTCTTAAACAAGCACCTAAGCAAAGGGCAAAATTTTGATAAAACCTTAACCGCTGCAGGCTTTGTTGTAAACGAAGCTGACAAGTGTGTATACTATCGCCATGGTGGGGGTGAGGGAGACATCCTTTGTTTGTATGTTCATGACATACTGATTTTCGGAACCAACCTTAATGCAATTAAGGAGGTCAAAGATTTCTTATCTCGTTCCTTTGAGATGAAGGTTCTGGAGTAGCTGATGTCATCCCCAACATTAAGCTATTGAGAGATGATGATGGTGGGATTACATCGCTTCAGCCCCACTATGTGGAAAAGATCTTGAGTCGCTTTCGGTATAGCGACGTCAATTTTTCTCCTACATCGTATGATCCTAGTGTGTTGCTTGGAAAGAATCGAGGAAATGCTAGAGACCAACTAAGATACTCTCAAATCATTGGCTCGCTTATGTATTTAGCTAGTGCCACGAGGCCTGACATCGCTTTTGTCAGAAGCAAACTCAACGATTTGTTTCAAATCCAGAGATGATCACTGGCATGCTCTTGGGAGAGTTATGCGATATCTAAAAGGCATCATGAGCTATGGCATACACTATACCGGTATCCGAGGGTACTAGAGGGTTATAGTGATTCAAATTGGATATCCGATGTCGACGAGATAAAGGCCACGAGTGGATATGTTTTCACACTTGGTGGTGGCGCTGCTTGAAGTCTTGCAAGGCACCATCTTAACGAGGTCAACTATGGAAGCAGAACTCACAACACTAGACACGGCCACTGTTGAAGCAGAGTGGCTTCGTGAACTCTTGATGGACTTACCTGTGGTTGAAAAACCTATACCCGCAATTCCAATGAACTGTGATAATCAAACTGTGATTATTAAGGTGAACAGTTCTAAGGATAATATGAAGTCCTCAAGACATGTGAAGAGGAGACTAAAATCTGTTAGGAAAATGAGAAACTCCAGAGTTATTGCATTGGATTATATCCAAACATCTAAGAACCTGAAAGATCCCTTCACAAAGGGACTATCACGCAATGTGATAGAAAATGCATCGATGGAGATGGGTATGAGACCCACACTATGAATTTTCCACAGTGGCAAACCAATCTATGTGATCGGAGATCCCGTGAATTAGAATTGGGAGACAAGCTATTGGTAGACTGAGAGGAAAGTATTCCCACTTTAATGAACATCACTCCGTGAAGATGCAATACTTTCCTATTCTGCACGGCAGGTTAATTTTATCTTAATGTGTTCTAAATGGCTTAATCTTAAGCAGAGATGTTGTCCTGCAGAACATCTATTGAAGAACACACCTATATGAGTCTGACTGTCAAACGTCGCAGTCTATGAGAGTTGGGTGCTCCCTAATAAACTCATGAAAGGCCATGGAGTATGACGCATAAGCTCCACCCGCGGGGAAGTCCCATGGTAGCCCACTATCGGTCAAGGCTTCGTGTGAAGCTAGGTTGCAGCAAACTTGCAGTTCAAGGCATAGTCCATTGTACAAGTCGCAACCTAGTGTAGCATAGAATTCTAGGTAGAAGTTCAACTTAATAGTCTCCACTACAGTACCGGTATATAAACAGTATTTTGGAACCAAAGGCAAATTACATGTGCCTCTGGGATCTGGTGGGGGATTGTTGGAATTTTGTCCCAAATAGTCTAGCCCATTTTCCATTTCAATAATTCCTGAAAATCCTAGAGGCCCATGTGGCCCATTCATGCAAGGCAAGAGCTGGAACAAATGTTTAGTCCCACATTGCTAGTTGAGTGGAAGTTGGACCAGCTTATAAGGTGAGCTCTCCTACCACTTGGTAAAAGGATGAGAAGGAAAAGGAGAGGGTTCCACACGCGCGCTCCTCCACCTCCTCGATCGCCTCGCCACGCCACGCCTCGCCTCGTCACGACGCGCGCGCGCCGCGGGTTGCGGGAATCTCGCCGAGCCGAGCTTTATTTTGCCACGCATGAATGGTATATGAAAAGTCGTACAGAAGTTGAAACATTTTGGACTTTTAATACGAGCGCCCGGTGGGCTGCTGCCTGTTCGTTTCAACTTCTGTCCGTTCGTTTCATCTTCAGCGCAGCCTATCTGCCTACCCCTCTATGTCTATATAAGAGAGAGGTCGCGCCTCCTCTTAGATACACTACCACAAACCCTTAGCGCCTCCAGTTCCAGAGCACTGCGCTACTTTGATCTTCCCCATCCCGTCTTGTGGCGTGCACCGCGAGCCGACAAGAGGGCCTCAAACCCCACGCTTGAGTCTGACGGAGAAGGGCGATAAGGTTTTTGGGGAGCGCTATCGGCGCGACTACTGGCTTCATCACGGACTCCCTCTCGGATATCGATTGCGTCGACGTCTTCCCCAATGAGGACTTCTTCCCTGACATCAGCACCCTCTTCCTCGACGACATGGCTAACGACGGTGCCAACACGAACACCGGCGGTTCCTCTTCTGCTGCCGCTGCCGTCGTTTATTATGGGTAATTCGCTTGGTAAATTGCTCTATTATTCAACATTGTCATGCCCCTGTCCACCGCCACTGCCATTGCCTCGTCGGTTCCTGGTCGCGACCTCTCTCCCATCGTGCGACCGTCGGTTCCTGGTTGCGATCTCTGGCCTCGTCATGCCCGTCCTGGTCGCGATCTCCGGATCTAGGCATCATTTTTTGGATTTTTTTCATTCAGTTCGTGATGTATCCTTTCGAATCAGATTTTTTTGTTAATACCGATGTGATACTGATGTGTTTTGGTTAATAGTCTAGTATTATCTGCCTCGTCTAGTACCGATATGAATTATATATGATTTTTGATAGAAACATGTATAAGAATTGAATGAATATTGTTGAAAAAACTTGTATATCGGGATTCTTGTATGTATCTTATATGAATCTTGAAATGAATCAAGATCTTAAACCTTGTATGGATATTGTTGAATATTCAGTGAAAAACAAAAAAAAATTAATATGTATAAACTTGTATGAAGTTAGTTGTTACATGTATGAAATGATGTACGAAATTAATATTTATTTGATACATGTATGAACTGGTAATGTAATTTGTTATACATGTATGAAAATAAATCGATCCTGGTATCTCTATAAATCCTTGCGATGCCTCAACAAAGCTGCTATGAAACTAAAATTTACTACTCTATTCATTGAATATTCTATAGTTTTGTATCTAGATCTCTACTATAAAACTTACTATTTCTTCTTTGAGATAAATACACTTTTCATCCCACAACTTGCTTCAGGGGTGCAAAATAGTCCCTTTTCTTGCAAAGTGGATATTTCATGGGGCCCTATATAAAGGCCCCTTCTTCTACCTTGGACAGTTGCTCGTCCACAACCTCAAGAACCCAAGAAGCTGAGCCACTAAATCTTCAAGATCTCCTCCCTCAACCATCCAAAGCTCTTGATCTTTGTAGAATCGAAGGAGAAGACACCAATCCACATCTTCACCAAAGCGATTTACATTTCCCCTCATTTACTTGAGGGCCCCCTTGTTCTAGTGTTTCTTAGGAAACCCTAGATAGTGTTTTTAGTTCTAACTTGCTTGTTGTCATTGTAGCAGCTAGCCTTGTACTTGGAAGCCTCCGTTCTATTGTGGAAGTTGCTCCAAGCTTGTTGTAAAGACGTCGGTTCCCGCCTCGAAGGGTACCAATAGTGGAAAAGTGGACTAGGCCATTGTGGCGGAAGTTCACCGAAGAATAGGGTGGGGCCTTTGTGGCGTGGTGGTTTTAGAACCGCCCACCCCTCCAACGCAGACGTACTTCCCCTAAAAAGGAAGGAACTATGGTGAACCAAATCCCGTGTCCCCGTGTGCTTCACTCTCGGTTACCTCTGTCCTTTACCGTTCCTTTACTTGTGTGGTTCTACTCTAGGTTGTCATATAAGTAAATTCACCTTAGTTGCATATATAAATAATTAACCTTTATGTCAAGCCTAAATTGGAAAGGAAGTAAAATTTAGAGTAGCACCTATTCACCCCCCCCCCCTATAAGTGCCCATACGATCCATTTCAGTCGTGGCCCGTTCTTGCCTCCAGGAGCTACTCTGGCCGCCTCTGCTCCGTCCACCTCTACTCAGGACCTTGATCTATCGTCACCGGCCGTTGATCTTCCGCATCCGGTCGCTGCTCGCCCTTTAAAAGCAGTCGGCAAATCTGTTGCAGTCGTGCGAGTGAAGAATGAATTGATAGACGAGTAGAGGAAGGCGGAGTCAAGGAAGAGGGTTGACCATAGAGAGAAGGCCCGTAAGCGCATTCCCGATGCCCAAGCCGCCTGAGATAGGGCCGCCACCCTTGAGCATGCCGCGGCCGTCCTAGCAACTCATCGAGGCCATCGTTGTGCATGTTGCCACCTTGCTCTTGATAAAGGAGTAGCAGCTAGCTGCCTTCGCAGGCACAGCGAGCTCGGCCGCCTCCGCGAAGAAACCAGTTGTTGTCGAAGCGGCGGCCATCATGGGAGGGCGGAGATCATCGGCGACTCGTCGCTAGTGACGCTTGACCTTGACCTGGACATGGCACCTGTCGGCGGCGGCTCTTAGTGCAGCAACAAGACCGGGAGGAGCATCCCCGCAGGCAGGATGCCCGCTCCATGCAGGCTGTTTGATGAAACGCTGGCCCTAGCTCCGGCCCCAATTCTGACCTAGGTAACTTGTCCCTTGTTCTGCCCTCCTCGGTGTACATGATCAAACGATACGCCCTTGTAGGATCCTGTCCTTGGCACCCAAGAAGATGATATCTCTATCGACCACGAGCCTTTGTTTGGGTACGAACTAGTCCGGCAAAAGCAAACACAAGGCGGTAGCCAAAGGAGCGGATCGTACTCATCACTCGAGGACGATATGCTTTGCGAGGCATGGATGGAAATTAACCAAGATCCAATAACCGGTGCGGAACAAAAGGGTGGGGCATTTTGGAACAGAGTGTGGAAATACTTTCATGAGCAAAAACATTTTGGTGAGCAACCGTTTGCAAGCGATAGCAATGAGAACTCACTTACGAAGGGGTGCGCATTCATCTCCGAAAAATGCACAAAGTTTTGTGCCTCTTATGACCATGTTAAGTCAAGGCCCGTGAGCGGCATTGGAGTTGGAGACATGGTATGTTCCTACACATATCTATATGTTATCATTCGTACGAGTTTTGCATTCTAACATGAACTTAAACTTGTTGGTTTAGGTGTGGCAAGCATTGGAGCACTTCAAGACTTGCCACGAGAAGAAACCTTTCACATTGGACCATTGTTGGAAAAATCTCAAAGATTGCAAGAAGCGGAAAGAGCTCTATGTGGGAAGTGCAAAGGGAGGAGGCACTGGAATCATCATCGACGAGGAAGGGCCGACAACCAAAAGTCCGAGAGGGAGGAACAACTCCAAGCTAGAGGTCAAGCGTGAAGCTTCGTCAGTTGCCATCCAGGAGACGTTGAAAGGGCTGATCGCCGAGAAAGAGGTGTCCATCGACACGAGGGAAGAGAGGAAACGTAAGGAGAGAGAAGATGCGGCGAAGAACTACTACGAAATATAGTCAAAGCGTATTGATATAGAAGAGATCGACGCTCGTGCAAGAAAGGAGAATCTATAGCTCCAGCGACTTGCCGAAGAAAACCGGATCATGACTGTGAATCTCACTGACATGTACTCAGTTCAACGGAGTTGGTTCGAGAAGAAGAGGAAGATGATCTATGAGCGAGATGCATAGATTCCTCTACGTGCATGTATGAACAATGTGTCCTGATTTCGTACTCCGTTGGTCCTTTAAATTTGATTTCAATTTGGTACTCCGCTGGTCCTTTAAATTTGCTTCAATTTGATACTCCGCTGGTCCTCTTTTAATTTGTTTCAATTGGTCCTGGGAAGAAAAGGCCGGACAGATGGGAGCATTGTTGGGTGCACCGGCCATGCCAGGCCGGACTCCCTCACGGGACATGTCCATCCCACCCTGCAAACGGACCAAAACGGTCAAAAGGCCTGTCTGAAATGCGGGGGACCCTCGGAGTTGGCCTTAGAGCACATAAATAGCGGGAAACACTATCATTGGAGTAGCATGTTCTCATGAATCCTACTACAAGGTTATGAATAAAAAATAGTACTCCCTCTATCCCAGTACAAAGAATATCGCATTATTCCTCTAAAGAGTACAAAACAATCATTGGGATAAATTCCTAAGGACTCCGTTCCTCTTGCTCGCCAACTAACTCATTACTGCTTAATTACGTGTAGCATAGAAATAAAAAAAATGGTGTAAAGGAAAGAGGAACAGATCTCAAGGAATAAAACTCAACTGAAGATAATCTCACGAGAATTTTGTTCTTCTGGCCGGAAAAGGTTGTTTTTGCCTGCAAGATTGTAAACTGTAGAAACTTTTCTACCTCGACAAATTTGCACAATTCCGTTGAACTTTTTTGTCTGATATCTTCATGTTTTTTATAATAACTTATGTGTTAACTATACCGAACCCAATAGTAGCACATAATCCTCAAGCAAGTTTATGTGTTTATCCTGCCGTGTAGTAGTGTGGTGCATGCAATGCAAACATTTTGTGTGTGTTGAATTTTGCATTCAGTAACGGCAAATGTTTTGCTATTCAAAAACAATTTGGGCCAGTTTCTGCAAGTAGTCCGTCACTTGGTTGAAATATCTTTCAATTAAGTTTTGATTGGTCCAGGTCAGCGATCCACGGGCGGCATCTCGTGCCGAACCCACTTTGACTTTGCCATTGCTCCGCTCCTGGGCTCCTCGCTGCCGACTGCCGAGTCAATCTTGGAAGCTCCCATAAAAACTCATCTCATCTCCTACCAACTAACCGTACGCATCCCCTCTCCTCTTTAAACTCCACGGTACACGGACGAGCATAGACCAACGGGCAGCAGCGCCAGTGGGTGGCTCCTTGCAGTTGCAGCAGAGCCGAGTCGCTGGCTGCAGAGTCGGAGATCAAGAAACCAAGATGGGACGGATCGCCGGCGGCGCCGCGCTGGTGCTGCTCCTCGCCGTCGCCACCTCCAGAGTAGCCGTCGCCGACTTCTTCTCCCCTCTCAGCCCGCTCCTCGCCCCCGTCATGGGTAACTAAAGCCTCTCCTCGCCCACTCCTCTGAACTTCTTTTCCCCCAACCCCGTCACGATCTCGACTTTTTTTTTCGCGAGCAGGGTCGCTCTGCAAGGCGGTGGCTTGCGGGAAAGGGAACTGCACGGTGACTTCCGGGCTGCCGGGGTACAGGTGCGACTGCAACCCCGGGTGGAAGCAGATGCACGTCGGCGACGAGCTCAGGTTCCTGCCATGCGTCATCCCCAACTGTAAGTGTGCATCATGCTCCACCTGCCTACGTCCTTCTCTTCCTTCATCAATGGGTAGGCAGGCCAGGCCGGCACGGACAGGTACAGGTAGCCATCGTTTGCTGTACTAGTGCCGGTGCATAAATGCATGGTATTCATATGCCAACTTTTTCTGTAGTCGTGTGCATACTTGCAGTTTTGGTGTACTAGGTCATGCACTGCTCCTGCATAAAGAAATTGACCAACTGTTAGGTTCAGAATACATGTCAGTTTTTAGTTGTAAGATCCAATATTCAGAACGTACATGCCGTGGAATTGCAGAGTTATCTACCAGTATAGTCCCCTTTTGTACTCCACAAGGATGTCCAGTTTTTAGTCTGAAGAAAGTCAATTCTGAAGCAATGGAAGTCCAAATGTACATAAATTTCATTGGTCCAACTGAGATGCGTGATAAATTCGCTGTCTCGATTCTGTTTTCTGTCTCTTTTACCAAAATGACCAGGCTACGCGTGATTTTGACATCAGTCTCCATCAGACAGATAGGAGGACAAGTTAGACTGCCCAAAGTCTCCGTGTCATCTTTAGAATTTATTATGTTGAATCAGCATGTAGTGTCATATTCAGAGCTCCTGTGTGTCATTGTGTTTGCTCCTACTCGAGAAGAAATACATGTCTTTGTTACCAAAACAACCAGGTTTCGTAATTTCAACATGTGTCTCTATCAGACTAAAAAAGAGATAGGTTTCTTTAAAATGCTTGTGCCTCCTTGTCATCTTTAGATTTTTCTTTCTGAATCAGCTGGGTCATCTTCAGAGTTAGTACTTTGTGGCACTTAAGCTAACTAATCTGATGTACAGAGACCAGAATAATGTTATATCATCCGATACAATAATCAAGCAAGCGTGCCTCTGCAGGTACCATTGATCGCTCATGTTCTAATGACACTTTGGCACCATCACCGGCGCCTTCGCCCAGAAATTTCTCCCTCTCGGCAGACCGTAACTACTGCACCTTACTACTTGTTTTCATTTGTTCACATTTTGTGTCCATTTAATCTGTAATCGTGTTGATTGATCTCCATTCGTGAAATCCTATACACAGCTTGTGAATTAGCCTACTGTGGGTCCGGTGGCACATGCAAGAACGGCACAGGGCTCACCTACCACTGCGAGTGCAAGGAGGGCTTCAGCAATGTTATCAACATGACCACAATGCCTTGCTTACAAGACTGTAAGACAACAACCACACAAGCAACATCCATTCTCTACAGAAAAAACACGCATCTCACTTCCAACTCCCGGCATCATTTCAGGTTCTTACGGAGCGGATTGCGCGGTCCTCGGGATCCTCCCATCCTCAAACTCCACTTCCGCAGCACCACCAGCTGGCTCCGCAAGCGCTTCTAACAACTGCAATGCACCTGCTCCAGGTATAAAAAGCTTCTTTCAGACAACAGAGTAGATCCTTGTGATATAATATTTGCAATGCAATGCGCTTCTAACAACTGCAATGCATCTGTATCTCTTCTACATACCCAATAACTTACTGCTATTTCTTGTGATATAACATTTGCAGGTTCGGTTTCGCGGCAAATTCTCCTTCCTCTGCTGATACTGGCCTCACTGGCGATGGGCCAGGCGACATGAACAGACGATGGTTCCTATCACGGTAGTACTAGAGAGTGTTTTTGTCCACGGACAACAGAGTAGATCCTTTAGCCTGTTAGAGATGTGCTTTGTTAGGGTATTGTGCTGCTTGCAGTATTATTGCACGTGATGATTCTTCTACTATGCGAGAGATTTTATGATGTGACTTTTAAACCGAATGAACTGTCTCTGTGAATAATGTACTATTAGTATTAAATAAACCGTTTTGTATTTCATGGTTGTTTCGCTGAAACTTTTCAAGTAATTATTTCTGCAGTGTCAGTTTGATCCTACAAACCCCTAAAAGAAAAAAACATTTGATTTTGGTTTGAGAAAAAAAAGGAGATCTCTTGAACTGGGAAGAAATGTGTAAATTGGCCATAAAGTACACTGTACCTTTGTTTTCCTTCCCGTGGGCCTCCATAGTTCTCTAGAAATTTGGCTCTTGGACTGAGATGATGGGTCGGTGTATACTTGCCCGCCGCACACTGCCTTTTGGGTCAGGCCCATATTACAGTTCCGGTTTTCAGCCTATCTGTTTTCCAGGCCTTTTTTCCCGTGGTTTTCTGTCTGATTTTTTATTTTCGAAAAATGTGCAAACATATTTCGAAATTTGGAACTTTTAAATCTAAACAATCATCAAAACTTTTTTATGAGTTTCAAATTTTAGTATGAATATTTTTAAATTTGAATTTTTTTGAATTTAAACTTCTTCGAATATAAATTTTTTTCAAAACGATTTTTTAAACCCAAACAGAAATGGAAAATAAAATAAAAGAAAGAAACAATAAATTAAAAATAATAATAGAGAAGATAAAAAAAAATAGAAAGAAGAAGCAGCTTACCGAACTTGTCAATTATAAAACAAGGCCTTCAAGAAGTTTTCAATATGACGAGTAAGGTATTCCAAAACAATTATAAAACAACACCTTCAAGAAGTTTTTTAATATGACGAGTGATGGATGCGGTTCATCTGGGAAAATGAAGAATGACCTCTCAACAGTACTTTTTTTACGCGACAGGAAAAGGTGACTACAAATTCTTTTTTTGTTTGTGAATCTCTGTTTGTATCCTTTGAGCGCACATCCATAAGAATTAAATTGTTGTCCTAGCAAATTATTCCAGAAGTCTGAGCTGATAGAAAGACAATACACAATATATTTATATTCTCAACACTCCCCCTCACGTCTAGAATGGTGCCTTTTTTTTCTTCACATGCCTAGGACGTGTATCCGCATTTTTTTTTTTAATACTGCGTGAGCAAGGTCTTAAACTCAAGACCTCTTAACTTTGATACCAAATTGAATCGTTGCCCAAGCCAATTATTCCAAAAGTCTAAACTAATGGAAAGACAATAGGCACATATTTATATTCTCAACAGGGACTATGAAAGCACCAAACGAAAATGCTCAAAAAGTATCAAGGTGCACATAGCCATCAGCCATGTGATGTTTCGGAGACATGCCTGGCCGACTTACCTCGTTGCTCCCTCCTTATGTAACAAGTGTACTTTTAGCTTTGTCTTCATTTGGATCTTTTAAAAATTGACCTATTATTTAAGTAATGCAGCCATATTTATAATACCAAAATAGTATCACTAGGTCCGTTTTAAAGTGAAGTTTCATAAGGCTAGTCATAGTGGAGGATTATGTTATTAGTCTAAGTTAGTACCGTCTCTATAGTGGCAAATAACATAAATATAGGTAAAAAAATGTTATGCAAGACCTTATTTATTAGCTGATAGACTCATTTTGTTTTGGTTTTGTGTGATGTTACGGTAATATAATATGTTACTATCTCACTCGTTTTATTTTAATTAATGACTTGGCATGTCACCTAAATGCTTATGTGGCATTGCGTGTGGTTGTATGTTACCACTCATGTTACTATCTCACTACTACTCAGTACTCACGTCCCTAACATATCAATTTGAAGTCATATATATATTGCTACTGTATACAATAAAATTGCTCAAATTTTAAAGGGAGTGTCTCGATCTCATGCGTCTGAGAATTAGATATGTCTAAGCGCTGATGTCATCCTAATATTTGTGCTAATTCTCAGTTGCAACCTAGTTGTAACTCATAAGATTTGTACTAGTTCTCAGTTACAACCTAGTTGCAACTCATTAAATTCTCGGTTATACCCGGGTTGCAATTTATGTGTAGCACGAATCACGAGGTAAATCAAACGGTGAAAGAGGCTTCTAAGACTTAAGAAGTTTTCGGACGCCTGAGAACTAGCAAATTCAAATTTTAAAATCTTTAACATGAGACAATCATAAAAGTACGTTTTATTTGCGGACGAAGAGAGTATGGAAAGCGCAACCGAAGTGACGTACGGCAAAAAAATCCAAGCAAAACATCATATCTCAGGTTGTTACTTACTCCTATCGTGCATGAAATCCGCTACAGATACTACTCCTGTTCACCACTCCGCCGTCTACAAAATACAGATAATTTACGGACCACGTCTGACACAGCCACCATGCATGATCTGCACTGCACGAATCCGCATCCTCAGATCCTCGCCGAGACGGCCCGCCTCCGGCAGCCGCCAACAGTCTTGAGCTGTTCGCTTGCGTCGCACGCACTGACATCGCCCCTCGCGCCCCTGGCGAATCTCGGCGTCTGCAGGCGAAACATTTTTGCTCGACTCTGTTCCGCTCGATCTCTTTCGGTCACACAGTCACACTGCCTCGTTCTTGTTCATCTGCTCCGCGTGGATGCGAGCGAAACCACTAGCGTCGCTGCGATCGCAAGCGACCGCGCTCCCGATGAATGACACTGTTGGGAAACAAGCACAGTCTCGAAGCCGAGCTTTCGCAGGGGAGCAGGCGACGACAGGCAGCTTGCGAAGACATGGACACGGCGCTCTTTGTGTGCTTTGTTAGGAGCAAGAAACTGCACACGGAAAGGAGCCCTTCAGAAATAAAAATTAGAGGATCTATTCTGTGAAGAAGCACAAAGATCATACTACTGTACAAGTGATTCCTGATTGATCTCAACAGCATTTCTCTGTACTGGTAGTATTTTCCACAGGTAAGAAACAGCCGAGTTGAGTTCATTAGCAGCGCTCTCATCGATCGAGAGATGTAACAGGAAGATCTTGGGCGCCGTGAGCTGGGGCTCCTTTTAGGACTCATGTACTTTTTATCTGGGCTGGCCGGTTTCGTAGGCTTTGAAAATTGTTCAGCGGCATGGCTCGGTCTCCGTCACTGACAGGAGTTTGTACTACTCCCCGAAAAGAAATTTTACATCAGGGCTCGGGCTCGGGCTCGGGCTCGATGAAACCACACATCTCCAGCTCAGGGAGGGATTAATAATGGAGAAACTGAAGGAAAGAACGAGGTTGGACGGAATGACCAGAAAGTTTGAGGGATAGGAATAGGAAAGCCACCATTTCTGTTCCTGCAGAGGGCTCTGTCTGTCCGTCCGTCTGCCTGTCGGTCGATCACCTCGCCTCATCGTGCGTGCCTGAACGGCACAGAACCGCTGCCTGCCATGTTTTTATAATTCAGAGATGATTGAGCCATATATATATATAGGCCTGCGCAGGAGCCGAGCCTAGCTAATGCGTGCGAACAAGATCATCTGATAAACAAAGCATATACTCCATGCAGTAGTAGCAAATAGGACATGGAGTGGCATGGCGATGGCGTCCAAAATACTGAGGCCTCCTTCTCCTCTCTAGGGAACTTATGTTGATTTGACGCGAGCAAAGCAGCAGCAGGCAGCCTGTTTAAAAAAAAAGAGCAGCAGGCAGCAGCAGTAACATAAATTAGTGCCACTCTCACTGCCAGAGGAGCTAGCCTACCGCCATAGGCCACTGTTGCTGTGGCATTTCTATACTACGCGCGCAGGCTTTTTGGTTTGTTTCTTGCTTGCTCCTGTGAGAAAAAGAGAGGGGGGAGAGCTGTGATGCAGATGCTGCGCGACCCTGTGCCTGTAGCTCTACACTCCTACTCGGTGCAATCTCCCCTCCTGGGGGATTATCTCCGGTACTGTTCCCGTCTGATCTTTTGGGGGTTTGCTCGAGTTCCTTTCTATGGCGTCCTGCGCGCTCACGTACGTACTATGTGGAGCTGGCTGAGCTCTGCCAGGCACATGCTCTCTGCCATGGAGTGCGCTTGCTTGTGCTGGGAAGGAGCGAGAAATTGTTCTGAACATTTTGATGGGGGGAATTGTTTCTTTCAGCGCGGCGTATGCACGGATGCAGCGGTCACGGGATCAAGGGTATCAACAAGAACAATTATAGGTATCAACAAGAACAATTGTAGTAGGCGCCAGACTAGTATCACACCTGAAGAATGTATAGTTAGTTGGTCATTCCCCTGCACTGCAAGATGATGCAATAAATAGCAGAATCGAAGAGGATGAACACGTGAGAGAGATTCATGAAAATTAGCTGGAAAATCACTCAGCAAAACTGCAAGGTGGAGAAGAACCAAACAGGAGAGAAAGAGAAAGAGAAAGAGAGCATCAACATCTAGATCCATCTATTCTCTCTCTCTCGCTCGCTTTGGGTAGTACACAAGACATGAGCGGCTAAGTAATTACAGCATTACACTAGCTAAGAAGAACCTCCAAGAACTCAACAATGTTATTACTACATAAGTACATCAAAGAAGCCTTCATGATCTGTCTTGTCTCCATTGATCTACCCGTGCTCTGCTCCCCCTCGCTTCCTCTCTAGCTAGCTTCCGTCCTTGATCGCTGTCATCGTGCGTGCGCCCAGCCGTGGCCTTGAAGAGCTTATTAGCTCATCTGTTTGGGCGAAGTGGAGCAGTAATGGCGGCAGGCCGGGAGCAGCATCATGAGCATACATATATGTGCAGTGCAGACGAAGTCGTCGTTCGTTGTGGATGGCGGCCAGGGCAGGCTCAGGGCATGTAGAGCCTGTCGCCGCACTTGCAGCGCCAGGCCTCCGGGTAGTACTCGAGCGGGAAGCTGACGCCGGGCTGGATGGCCACGTGCACCGCGCGGCAGGGGTGGCAGCCCCCGCAGCGGCTCCGGCACGTCGGCGGCGACGACCCCGGGCCCACCAGCTCCCTCCGCCTTGCCGCCGCAGGGTCCCAGGAGTACTGCTCCAGTAGCGCTCTGCCGCTCCTCCGGCTCGTCGCCGCGCACGCACCTGCAGGAAGGCCGCAGACATGCGCGTAAGTACTACTACCATACATTGCCGGCGCTGAAAGAAACATTGAGAGTCGAAGACAGCGTGCGGAGCGTTACTATACCGAGGGCGGCGGCGAGGAAGAGGAGGAGGAGGAGCGCCGCGGTGATGCCGCGGCGGCTCGCCCTGCCCATGGACGCGCGCGCGCGAGGTAGATCTCGTGTCACCGGCCGGCGGGTGGCGTCACGCCTGGCTCGCTGGACGCTGCTCGCTCCGGGAGGTGAGGGGAGGGAGAGGAGGAGAAAGCGAAGCAAGCAAGCGAGCGCAGGACGAGCAGCTAGGTAGGCGGTGAAAGCCGCTGCAGGTGCACGAGGGGGAGTGACTGACTGACGGACGCGGGTGGCAGGGGGAGGGGGAGTGGCGTGTGTGCGCGAGTCAATCCGCACGCACGCACGGATTCATGGACCGTGCGGGCGGGCAGGGCAGGCAGGCATAAAGGGAGAGAGAAACTGCGAGTTGGGGACTTGGGGGGAGAAATAATAAAGGGGATGGGGTCGGTTGGTGTTGGTGGGTGTGCGTGCGTGCGTGACGCACCTGGGTGAGGGTGAGTGCCGGCGCGGTCGCCATTGCCATTGCTATTTGGAGCGTGACCGGGGCGGGCGTGGCTCGCGGCGGCAGCAGCAATCCGGCTCGCAGTCTGTGCGCCCAGCGCGGTGGGGTCCCGCATGCAGGGCTCGGTACAGCCGGGTCCAGGGCCTGGCACGGGCCTCGCCGGCCACCCCTGACCGCGACCCATGGGCGTCACCGGGCCCAAGCTGGAATAATAACCTTCGTAACTAGTACTCCTGGTTCCAGCTATGCCTAATCCAACTGACCCATGCCCATCATCATCATCAGAACGCCGTGCTCTCAACGAATAATCCTGCCGTGCCGTGTCACCCTCTCACATGATGATTCCTTATCACCGTCCAAGACAAGAACCATCAGTCGCTCTGGATTCCCCTCCAGCCTGCCATCGTCACGTCTCGAGTTAGGCACATCGACACATAGCTACTCGTGTTCGTGACTTCGTGTTGGGTCTGCCTCTCACTAGCTACGAAGTACAAAGACGGATGCATGCATGCATGCATGGATGGACCTTCGTCAGACAGTACGTACCACCAGCACTTCTCTCGTGTGGGTACGTACGTATACCTCGGTGAACAAACAACCCATGAACTCCAACGCGTCCATCCGCAACTGCTGCTACGTACGGCCGGACCGACCCGACTGGATCAATCATCTCTTTTCTGTCTCTTTCTTTTCTTTGAAAGCCTTGTTTCTCGTTTCGAAATGGCACCCTAATTGCGACACTTTTATCGCTATACGTACCTAGATTCCGCCTGGTAATTTCATCTAGCGGCATCAACCATCCCATCTGTCCTTGCCCCTCCTGCGCCTCTCGCCTTTGTAGTAGCACTTTGTGTTGTGGCTTTATGGATCTTGGATTAATGAAATCTCGGTTGATTAGAGAGACAAGTGCACCTGGGTGGCACATGTCTCTGCTCAGGGCACTACTGCTTGCTCTTCATTAAACCCCAAACCTCTGCATGTCAAATCCGGGGCACTTAGGGCTTGTTTGATTCATAAGATAGGGAAAGTATAGGAATATAAAAAACATAGAATTGAAATGTCGTGCCAACCTAAATCTTATGAAAAGAGAAATTTTGTTTGATGTAGCAAAATAATTTTGATATATGGTCTGGTCTAATGTTTCTTTCCTTATAGGAAATGCACTATAAGATTCCTATAGGACGTGTTCCTATGAATCAAGCAATAAAATAGACAAAAATCCCATAAAATTTAAATCCTACATAATTCCTATGCAATTCCTATGAATCAAACAAGCCATTACGAATTACGATGGACTACCGATTGGTTTTTTGGATGAACGGACTGCCATTGGTGTGTTCGAAATGCACTTCACACCATCTCTTGGATCGTCATCCAACGACGACGACGACCAAACTACGAAAATTGTCCCCTATGTAACCAAGCTACCGAGACAGTGGCACACCTTCTTTTCAAATTCCTCTACAACATTAAGATATGGAATACAATTAAATTGGTGTGTCCGAAATGCAATTCACACCATCTCTTGGATCGTCATCCACGATGCCGATAGCCAAACTATGGAAATTGTCCCCTCTGTAACAAAGCTACCGAGACTGCGGCACACTTTCTTTTCAAATTCCTCTACAACAACAAGATATGGAACACAATTAAATTGTGGCTTGGGCTACATTCTTTTAACCCCCCCCCCCCCCCCCCCCCTCTTGGGTTGGATTGACTTCGACAATGTTCCTTGTAGATGCATTTCATCCTTGTGTACCCCAGGAGAAGGAAAGTGATGACCGTGCTTCCCATGCTAGTCTTGGATATTTAGATAGAGCGAAATACAAGAATTTTAAGGAATACATGTTCTCTGCCCACTGCTGTCTTTGAGTGCAATGAAAAAAGAAGCGTCCACTTTGGATCTTCGTGGACTCAAAATTTTGGGTCACCTTAATACCGGGAAAGTAGCCTTTCGTTTTCTTGTAAGCCTTCAAGCGAGACCTATGTTTGACGCCACTTATTTTTTTTACATGTGACCAATTTGGAAAGTAGCCTTTAGTTCATATGCACCTACGACCAAAACACTAGTTCTGGCTATAGCGGGCTATGTCTGTTTTCGCATATTGTTGCCAATAGCCTTAACGGCAATTTATAACATCGTTTATATACCTTATAAACTTGTAGCACTTTTCGTCCATATGGATTGCAACCTTCTTGGAGATGTTTCGTGAAAAAATATTCCTACAATTTTTCAAAAGTCTTAAATACATCTAAAAGGGTGTTGGAACAGATGTATATATATACACATAAGAATAGGACTATTGCGCTCGGTTTTTATTGTTGTGACAATGGGAATTCGTTCACTTAAATGGATCATCTGACCGTGGGGGAATGGTAAACACTGGCCAATGGCATAGGCGATGTCATAGAGTACTGCTTCTTCAACTCGACGGTCCCCTCGGAAAAATGAGTAGCTGCGACGACCATCCAGTTGTAAAGTTGTATAGGCACGAGCAATGCCAGCGTACGGATCGTTATATGCGTACGTAGGCGAGGCGAACATGCCCTGTGTATCGCACTTCCAGTACGTGGATCTTCACTCTCTGCAGGTAACAGGCCATGCATGAACATGGGCACGTACTTTACGCCATTGACACCGCTAGATTTTGTCGGCGGTGGAGATGATGTTCCGCGGTAGGAGAGAGGGGCGGGCTGCTGCATGCGAGATGAGATGAGATAAGAGAGAGAATCAATATGGGCTCGAAACGAAAGATCTTGGCCAAATGTAGCAGTTTAGAAAGCTTCTTGGCCATGCACTCAGCTCCTCATGAAGAATCTCGCATCTCTCTCCAAGCGTCTCTCTAAATAAAGTTCGCTCCAAGCTTTTTTTTGTTATGGAAAGAGCTCTAGCTTTGCACTGACCTTTTGTTTCAATAATGTGAGGTGCTATCTCCATGTCTCTTTCTTTCTCTAATTCTCATTAGTTTTTTCAAAGTAGAATATGAAAGTTGCCATACCATCTCATTACCAGTATATGGGTATTTGAAACTGATGAATTATTTTGTAGTTTTTGCACTGTCGCCGCCTCCTAGCGACCATGAGGTAACAACCATGGAGATCCAAAGGGCATCAGGTAGAATGGTTGTTCGTGGCGCGAAGAGTAGCTACGACATCTCATTAGCGGTATATGGATATTGAAACTAATGAATTATTTTTAGTTTTTGCACTGTCGCCGTCTCCGAGCGACCAGAGGTGACAACCATGGCGATCTAAAGGACATCAGGTAGGGTGGCTGTTGGTGGCGAGAAGAGTAACTATGCAAAGTACGAGCTCGGTCTCACGGGTATATGGGTATTGAAACTAATGAATTATTTTTAGTTTTTGCACTGTCGCCGTCTCTGAGCGACCAGAGGTTACAACCATGGCTATCTAAAGGACATCAGGTAGGGTGGCTGTTGGTGGCGAGAAGACTAACTATACAAAGTACGAGCTCGGTATCACGTGACAGACCTCACACACGGTTTTAGATCCGTAGCAGACGACTATCAACCTGGTGCAAATTTGCTCCAAAAACAAGATATATACACATATTTTTCTCCCGGTACAACGCATGGGCACTTTTGCTAGTTGTTACTAATAGGCTTAACGGCAATTTATAACATCGTTTATATACCTTATAAACTTGTAGCACTTTTCGTCCATATGGATTGCAGCCTTCTTGGAGATGCTTCGTCAAAAAATATTCCTATAATTTTTCAAAAGTCTTAAATACATCTAAAAAGGTGTTGGAACAGATGTATATATATACACATAAGAATAGGACTATTGTGCTCGTTTTTTATTGTTGTGACAATGGGAATTCGTTCACTTAAATGGATCATCTGACCGTGGGGGAATGGTAAACACTGCTTCTTCAACTCGACGGTCCCCTCGGAAAAATGAATCGCTGCGACGACCATCCAGTTGTAAAGGTGTGTAGGCACGAACATTGCCAGCGTACAAGGCGAACATGCCCTGTATCGCACTCCCAGTACATAGATCCTGGGCGATCTTCTCTTTGTAGGCAGCAGGTAACAGACCATGCATGAACATGTGCACGTACGTTACACCATTGACACCGCTAGCTAGATGATCGTGGATCGACGACACAGAGGTCCGGCCGGCCTCCAAGGAGGGAGCCGTCAAATCGGCGGCCGTACGTGACATGTCCTAACAAGCCGATTAATTACCACCGGCACGTACTGTCGTACCACCAGTAGTACAACTGTAGACCAAATGCTGAGCTTAGGTGTGCCAATGAATGAATGCACGAGCCTTGAAAAGGCAGGCCACCACGCACGAGAACGAAAGGCGAGAGTCGTGCTATGTACGCGTCAGATATATATAGTCCTGTTTACATTTTTTCCTAGTCTCACTCTCATCCCGGTAGCAAATAAGCATGCAAAACTAGATTGGGCGATCGCATGGGCCTCATAATCAAGTTCGACAAGTCCCATCTCCCAAAAGGTGAGCAATAAGTTCAGTCTCATATGCTTTGTGCTGCCGGGTTTTGTTTGCGAAAGAGGGGGTCGCCGGTCAGAGGAAGGTGAGTGGTGATGATCATGGATTCATGTGCATGAACATGTAAGCTTTGGATCGAGCGATGCTGGTCGTAAAGCAAATGATAAAGGTGAGTAGCTTAGCCACTCCTAGCCATCACGTCAATCGGAAGCAAAAAAGGCATTGTCGACGTGTCCGACTAGTGCACCTCGAGAGAGCGTTGCGACGGCCACATCATGCACCTATATAGCTCGAAGTCGATTGGAGCGGCCGGTGATTCCGGCCGATAACAAGGTGTGCGTATACGTACTTTGTAGATGTTGGCTGTCCCGGCGCAATTCCTTGGGGTTTTAACACATAGTAAATCTGAACGTGATAAAGAAATGATACTCTCTCTGTTCTATATTAGTATTCTTAACTTTGTTTAAATACTTATCTAGACACGTATAAATCTAGGAAAAATTGAGAAAATTAATATGGATTAGAGGAAGTTTACAATCTTCGATAGAACCTAGAGATGCTGGTGAGAACACCTCATCCCGGCCTGCCGGCCGGCCAAGTGCGCGCGCGGTCACATCGGAATGATCAGAAGCGACCCGACCCGAGCCGCAACTGGTGGGATCAAACAGCTCATGTGTTGGGAGATTGCTATAGGGCCCCCGGCCTTGGGAGCGGCCATGATAAGCGCCATGCATGGCGACCACCGCGCCACGCATGCGGCGGCATCCACGCACGCTCACCCCTGTAGGTACAGCCACCACATCAGCATTGCTAGCGCTCACTCTCCTCCCCTCCCGTTGCCGGCCGGCCGGCGCGCGCACGAGGCAGAGCGGCTCCATCCGGAACGGGGTTCCCGTCTCCTTTCGCCGCTGCTGGCCAGGCCAGCTGAAAGCCTAGGAAATGGATTGATTGGGAACAGTGCTCCTACGACGTCGGACCTGGCTGGACCCCCTCGCCCTGTACCACCCACCGTGCGTGCGTGCGTGCGTTGCGTGCATGCATGCATCCACACGCACCGGCCGCACCGGCGTGCGTGCGTGGACCCCACCATCCGAGCTTGTAATAGCTCCCAGTGGGCGAGAGAGATGGATCGACCGATCGACGAGACGCGCCGCGTGACAAGTGTCCGATCGGATCGGATCGGATCGGCCGTGAGCTGATCGACCTGAACCTGATTCCGGTCGCTCGTATGGCCTTTTCCTCCGACCCAGCTCGATCGACTGGTCGTAGAGGGACCGGAAGCTGGACGCGAAAGATCGGGTTCGGCTCTGTCGTCGGCAGGTGGGTATAGATCGTATTTATGGCCCCGTGCGGTGCGAGGCACCGGTCAGTTTCGCGGGGTAGATGATGATGCGCTCGTTCCTCGCTCGATCATACAGGCATGTCTGTCGGTTGCTACCACGCCCTTTCCCTTTCGCCAGTTAAGAGCATCATCCTATGTACAGATGTGTACGCCACGCCCGTACTGCTAGTATGATGAACTCATTAACCGCAGGATCTTGGTCTGCAGTATCCCTTCAACACCATACTGCACTGGCACAATTTCATCCCTTTGTTGGAAAAAAAAAACACCGGTACAATTTCACCCCTTCTATAAATAATCTATAAATAAATAAAATAACATACAGTAGCAATCAATTCTGTCTTGCTCCAAACGTTCAAAAGAAAAAAAAAGTGTTGCTATGAAACCATACTCACAATTGAAAATGTTTACTAGCAGTTGTTAGTTTTGCTAGGACCTCTAGCGGTAGATCTAGGAGTATGCGAGATAGATAGCCTTACCATCGGTCTTCGGGGTTGACGATGAGGTCGCCATCGAGCTCGTCGGAGTGGTGGCGGCGGTCAGGGGTGATTCCCGCCGCTACACCGCAAAGCCGATCGGTGGCTAGGGTTTGGGGTTTTCGGTGGGGTGAGTGGGCACGACGAACTTTGGCGTTCGTGCCCCCGGCCCCCACCTCTATTTATTATTGCGACGGGGCCCACCAACGACAGGCGCCCCCGATCAGGGCGCGAGACTAAGGGTTTGTTCGGGCCATTGGGCCCGAACGGGAGATCAACCTAACATTCTCCCCCTTGATCTCATCTTTCACTTAACTTATACTTTAAACTTATACTTTGGTACCTATTTCATCACAGATCAACATATAGAGCATGTCTTGTCATAATGGTCAGTTACGTACCATCGATTCAACAACCACTATACACCTCTCTATTTTGAAACAGATTCTTGTTCTAGGCCCTTAATATCCAGGTATCATAGGCTTTCCCTTAAACCCATGCCGGCTAAGTGTTCTCTGAACACACTGGGTGGTAAGCCTTTTGTGAGCGGATCCGCGAGCATTTCTTTTGTACTTATATGCTCTAAACTTATGGTAATGATCCTGGATTCTTTCTTTCACAACATAAAACTTAATGTTAATGTGTTTGGCGGCAACACTTGACTTATTGTTGTGAGCATAGAATAATGCTGGCTCATTGTCGCAGTACATCTTGAGTGGTCTTTGAATGCTGTCTACCACTCTCAACCCGGGTATAAACTTTTTTAACCAGTTTGCCTACCCCGTGGCCTCATAACATGCTACATAGTTGATGGGTTTCGCAGCATAGTAAATCAAAATTTTCTACGGAAGCGAACAGAAGGAAAGCCAAGATCTAATCTAGGAGATGCTAACAACGAGAGAGATTGGATTAGATCTTCATACCCTTGAAGATTCGCACAGCGGAACAATCGTCGGAACGTGGGTGATGTAGTCGTACTCGCTTCTCCTCCTCGCGATCCGATCCGATCTAGCACCACAAGTGGCGGTGCCTCCGTGAGATGCACACGCAAAGACTCGACGTCTCCTCCTTCCTCGGACCAGCAAGTAGGGTGGAGAGATAGATTGGATCTACAACACGACGGCGTGGTGTATATGGTCGAGAATTTCTGCCGCAGGGCTTCGCCTACAAACAGTCGGGAGGGAGAGAGGAGGGCAGCAGGGCAACTAGGGTTTGGAGGAAGGTGTGTAGGTTGGGGGGAGGGGGCGCACCATCCCTCTATATATAGAGGGGGGGGTGCGGCCAGCCCTTGCCCATCCTCCAAGCCTATCTCTAGTTTAAACGATTTAAACTCTCCCTTATCTAGAAATTCTATCTAGTTTAAACGAGTTTAAACTTATCTAGAATCGGCTGGGCCCTATGGGGCCTTGTGCCCCTGGCCCAATGCGGCCAGGACACTCCCTCATAGGCCCATGCCCCCTCCCGGAAGGTGGGGCCACGTTGGTCCCCTTCCGGAAGGTTCTAGAAGCTTCGACAATACCGATTAATCCTAACAATTCAACTCCAAAACTGCCTTTATATGAATCTTATTCTGACCATTCCGAACCTCTCGTGATGTCCCGGATCCCATCCGAGACTCAACAAAAATTCATAAACCAATTATCCAATCTATCCTAGCCGAGACACGTTATGTGTGACCGCTGGTTCGAGAATATGCATATGATCTTCTATCAATAATCAACAGCGGGGTCTGGGCACCCATATTGACTCGCACACATTCATCGATGATCATATCGGATGAACCACGATGCCAGGATTCAATCAATCCCATATATATATTCCCTTCGTCTCGCGATATTTTACTTGCCCGAGATTCGATCGTCGGTATCGTCATACCTAGTTCAATCTCGCTCACAAAGAAGTACTTTACTCGCTCCGTAATCCGATATCACTTTGTAATTAACTCCTTAACCACATGCTTGCAAGCGGTGTTGATATCGACACGAGTGGGCCCAAGTATATCTCTCCGACTTGGGAGGACAAATCCCATCTCGATACATATAACCCAATGATACTTTCCGATTACCCGAGAGACACCTTTATAATCACCTCTCATAGGATGACGCTTGATGACCTCAAAGCTTTCTTCCGATACCGTGGAGTTGTATTATCTCATGGTCTAAGGAATACAATATTTGACATAAGAAAAACTTCGCAAAGACGAACACGATGACACGATCTAATTGCTTCGCTTAGTTTGGGTCTATCCACCATATCATTCTCCAATGATATGATCTCATTATCAATTGACAACTCATGTCTATGGTTAGGAAACCTTAACCATCATTGATCAATGAGCTAGTCCATAGAGGCGCATTTAGGGACACGGTGTTGTTCACAAACCACACAAGTATTAAAGTTTCCGCTTAATACAATTCTAGCATGGAATATAAACTTTATCATGAACAAGAATTATAATAATAACATCTTTATTATTGCCTCTAGGGCATAATTCCAACAGTCTCCCACTTGCACTAGAGTCAATAATCTAGTTTACATCTGGCAACAATCTCACACCCATGGCACTGAGGTGCTGATCATGTTTTACACGTGGAAGAGGTTTAGTCAATGGATCTGCGACATTCAGATCTGTATGTACTTTGCTAATCTTCAGATCTCCATCTGCTATATAATCTCGGATTATATGAAACTTGCAGTTGATATGCTTGGTCTTTGGATGATATCTTGGTTCCTTAGCGAAAGTTATGGCGCCAGTGTTGTCACACAATATCTCCAGTGGATCCAATGCACTTGAACTATCGCCAAGCTCGTGATGAAGTTTCGATCCAAACTCCTTCACTTGACGCTTCGCAGCAGCCATGTATTCCGCTTTCATGTAGATCCCGCGATCACGCTTTGCTTGCGCCTTCTCCACTCACGCCTCCTCCATTCAAAATATACACGTATCCGTCTCGAGATTTACAATCATCCTTGTCGGTGTAAACTAGCATCGACGTAACCTTTACGACGAAATGTTCATCACCCCCATAGACTAAAAACATTTCTTTAGTCCTATTTAGGTACCTTAGGATGTTCTTCACGGTTGTCCATGTTCCACTCGGATCACTTTGATATCTCGTCAAACTAAGAGCATTGGACACATCCGGTCTAGTACACAAGATGGCATACATGATGGAACCTATGGCCGAGGCATAAGGCACTTTGCTCATAGCTTCCCTATCATTTATCAGAATGGACACCGAGCCTTGCTCAATATCTTACCGACAACATAGGCACTAAACCTTTCAATGCCTTATCCATTCGAACCTTTTCGTAACTTTGTCTAGGTATGTACTTTGGCTTAAAGCTATCAAAGGCCTTTGTCTATCTCTATAGATTTTGATGCCCAATATATAAGCAGCTTCACCTAGGTCTTTCATTGAAAACACTTGTTCAAATAACTCTTCACATCGTTAAGCATGTTGATGTCATTTCCAATAATCAATATGTCATCCACATATAGTACCAGAAATGTCACCGAGCTCCCACTCACTTTCTTGTAGATGCAAGCCTCGTAGCAATTTGGAACAAATCCAAAGCTCTTGATCACTTGATCAAAACGAAGGTTCCAACTCCGAGATGCTTGCTTCAGTCCATAAATGGAACGCTGAAGTTTGCATACTTTATCAAGATCCTTAGGATCGACAAAACCTTCGGTTGCATCATATACAACTCTTCATCAATGTTGCCATTGAGGAAAGCGCCTTGACATCCATTTGCCATATTTCATAATCATGAAACGCAGCAATTGCTAATGAAATCCGAATGGACTTAAACATCGCTACGGGAGAGGAAGTCTCATCGTAGTCAACACCTTGAACTTGTCGAAAACCTTTCGCAACAAGCCGTGCTTTATAGACGGTAACATTACCATCTGCGTCCGCTTTCTTCTTGAAGATCCATTTGCACTCAACGGCCTTTCGGCCGCTAGGAGGGTCCACCAAAGTCCATACTTGGTTTTCGCCATGGATCCCAATTCAGATTTCATGGCTTCTAGCCATTTCTCGTAGTCCGGCTCATCATCGCTTCCTCATAGTTCAGAGGTTCATTGTCTTCTACTAACAAGACAAGGCAGACATTCACCTGTGAGGGGCACGCGACCTAGTCGACCGCGACGCTCAAGAGCAAGATCGTCCAAGCTTCATGATCCTTGTCATTAGCTTCCTCTATTGTTGGTGCAGCGACCTTGGAACAATTTCAGGTGCGCGCTACTCTCCAATTCAAGAGAAGGTTCAATAACCTCGTCTAGCTCTACTTTCCTCCCACTCACTTCTTTCGAGAGAAACTCCTTCTCAAGAAAGGAACCGTTCTTTGCGATAAACACTTTGCCTTCGGTTCTGTGATAGAAGGTATACCCAATAGTTTCCTTAGGGTATCCTATGAAGACGCATCTCCGCTTTGGGTTTGAGCTTGTCCGCATCAACTTCTTGGACGTAAGCTTCAGATCCCCAAACTTTAAGAAACGACAACTTAGGTTTAGCACCAAACCACAGTTCATACGGTGTCGCCTCAACGGATTTAGATGGAGCCCTATTTAAAGTGAATGCAGCGTTTCTAATGCATAACCCCAAAATGATAACGGCAAATCAAGAAGAGACATCATCGATCGGACCATATCTAACGTGGTTCGATTCCGGCTCGAGACACACCATTGCGCTGTGGTGTTCCGTATGGAGTTGCTAAACGATTCCACTTGCTTTGAGATGCGTGAGAAAATCATAACTCAAATATTCGCCCCCACGATCGGATCGTAGAAACTTAATCTTTCTGTTATGATGGTTCTCCACTTCATTCTGAAATTCTTTGAACTTTTCAAACGTTTCAGATTTATGTTTCATTAAATAGATATACCCATATCTACTTAAGTCATCGGTAAAAGTGAGAAAATAGCGATATCCACCAAGGTCAAAACACTCATCGGTCCGCATACATCGGTATGTATGATTTCCAACAAATCCGCTGCTCGCTCCATCATACCGAGAACGGGTTTTGATCATCTTGCCCATGAGGCATGGTTCGCATGTGTCAAATGATTCAAAATCAAGAGACTCCAAAAGTCCATCAGAATGGAGTTTCTTCATGCGCTTTACACCAATATGACCTAGACGACAATGCCACAAATAAGTAGTATTATCACTATCTACTTTGCATCTCTTAGCCTCAATGTTATGGATGTGTGTTTCATCCCTTTCGAGATTTAGAAGAAATAAACCATTCACAAGAGGTGCATGACCATAAAAGATGCTACTCATATAAATAGAACAACCATTATTCTCCGATTTAAATGAATAACCGTCTTGCAATAAACACGATCCAGAAATAATGTTCATGCTCAACGCAGGCACATAATAACATTTATTAAGGTTTAAAACTAATCCCGAAGGTAAAACTAAGGAGAGCGTGCCGACGGCCATCACATCAACTCTTGATCCGTTGCCAACGCACATCGTCACCTCATCCCTCGCAAGCCGTCGTCTATTCCGTAGCTCCTGTTTCGAGTTACAAATATTAGCAACTGAACCAAGATCAAATACCCGTGCACTACAACGAGGGCTAGTAAGGAAAACATCAATAACATGTATATCAAATATACCTTTGATGGTGCCAGCCTTCTTGTCCGCTAAGTACTTGGACTATGCGCTTCCAAAGGACCCTTGTCCTTGCAATAGAAGCACTCAGTGTCCGGCTTAGGACCAGACTTGAGCTTCTTCTCAGAAGGGGCAACGCGCTTGCCGCTGCTTTTCTTGAAGGGCTTCTTTGCACCTTTACCTTTCTTAAAGGAGGGCTTGTTGACCATCAACACATGATTATCCTTTTTGATGTCCACCTCCACAGCCTTCAGCTTTGCGAAGAGCTCGGTGATCGTATCAGTGGAACCAATCTGATTGTGAGTCACTACAAAACTTTTGTAGCTGGGAGGGAGTGATTGCAGAACCACAATCTTGAGCTCCTCCGAATCGTGCAGTCCAGTTGCTCAAGGCGTTGAGTATAGCCCGACATCTTAATGGCGTGCTCACTAACGGAACTCCCTTCCTCCATCTTGCAGTTAAAGAACTTCTCGGAGATCTCATATCTCTCAGAACGGGCCTGAGTCTGAAACATGGTTTTCAGCTCTTCGAGAATCTCAAAGGGCCCGGGATAGTTTTCAAAACGATTTTGAAGTTCCGGTTCCATAGCAAACAACATGGTGCTCTTAATCACACCATAATCATCTTTGCGCCGATCGATAGACAGCTTTCTCATCAGCCTTGATTGCGTGAGGGTCACCTAACGCTTTCCCAAGGACATAGTCCTTTTGTCCGACAGAATGATTCTTAGATTGCGGAACCAGTTGATGAAGTTAGACCCATTGTTTCTAAGCTTTTCTTTCTCAAAGAAAACGTTGAAGTTGAAGTTGGACTTGGCCATGTGATCTAAGATTTGCAAGTACAATTTAGACTATGTTCATGATAAATAGTTCAACTTAATCAAATTACTAGATGAACTCCCACTAAATTCAACATCCCTCAAGTTGTTTAGTGAACACGATCCAAATTCACCACACCTAATCCGATCTTCACGAGAAGAGATGTGGCTTCAATGGTGGACAACGAAGTGTCGATCATATCATTCATATGACTCATGCTTAACCTTTCGGTTCATGTGTTCCGAGGCCATGTCTGTACATGCTAGGCTCGTCAAGTAAAACTCAAGTATTTCCGCGTGTGCAAAACTGGCTTGCACCCGTTGTATGTGAGCGAGAGTCTATAGCACCCGATCATCACGTGATGCTTGGACACGATTTAACTTTCGCAACGGTGCATACTTGGGGAGAACAGTTTTATCTTGATCTTTATGAGGAATCATCTTATAATGCTACCGTCATGATCTAAGCATAATAAGATACATAAAAGGATAAACATCACATGCATATAACTTTATGTGACATGGTATAGCCAATCTTCAAGAATGATCTCCATCTTGTGCTCCGCATGATCTCCATCACTCCACCATGATTTCCTCCACCACGAATAGCAACTACAACTATTGCTAACTACTTAGCGATAAAGTAAAGCTATTACATGGCGTATAAGAAGTTGACTCGCAGGTCATACACAAATATATAGTCTACCATTTGGCTCCTGCGGGTTGTGTACTCTTCGAGTTGCAATTCGTGAAACATTACAAAACATGATCATCGCATACATTATACACATCACATCTTGGGCCATACCATATCAGAAAACACTCGCAAAAACAAGTTAGACGCCTACTTTGTTGTTGCATGTTTTACGTGGCTTATGGGAGTAGATGCTAAGAACGATTCTTACCTACGAAAGACACAACGGTGATATTATGGTTGCCAAACTCCGTGTTAATCCCATGACAACTATAGTGAGAGAAACTGACATCCACCACCGCATGTATGGTACAAGCCACACGTCAAGTGCGGGCCGGTCTCATGAACGACGTCGCCGTAAGGTTGGCCTGGACCGCTTCAATCTCACTATCCCTGCCATAAGAAGAAAACAAACAAGAGGCTTGCAACAGAAAACATCAACGCCCGCAACAACCATGTTGCGTTCTACTCGTGAAACACATCTACGCATAGATCTAGCTCTGATACCACTGATGGGTTTCGCAGCATAGTAAATCAAAATTTTCTCTGGCGAATGTAAGGAAAGCCAAGATCTAATCTAGGAGATGCAAACAACGAGAGATTGGATTAGATCTTCATACCCTTGAAGATTCAGACAGCGGAACGTTAAATCAAACGTGGGTGATGTAGTCATACTCGCTTCTCCTCCTCGCGATCCGATCCGATCTAGCACCACAAGTGGCGGTGCCTCCCTGAGATGCACACGTGCAGCACCTCGACGTCTCCTCCTTCCTCGGACCAGCAAGTAGGGTGGAGAGATAGATTGGATCTATAACACGACGGCGTGGTGTATATGGTGGAGAATTTCTGCCGCAGGCTTCGCCACAAACAATGGGAGGGAGAGAGAGGGCAACAGGGCAACTAGGGTTTGGAGGAAGGTGTGCAGGTTGGGGGAGGCGCACCAGCCCTCTATATATAGAGGGGTGCGCCAGCCTGCCCATCCTCCAAGCCTATCTCTAGTTTAAACGATTTAAACTCTCCTTATCTAGAAATTCTATCTCTAGTTTAATCGAGTTTAAACTTATCTAGAATCATTTGGGCCCTATGGGGCCTTGTGCCCTGGCCCAATGCGGCCAGGACACTCCCTCATAGGCCCATGCCCCTCCCGGAAGGTGGGGCCACGTTGGTCCCTTCCGAAGGTTCTAGAAGCTTCCGCAGACAATACCGATTAATCCGGAACAATTCAACTCCAAAAACTGCACCGCCTTATATGAATCCTATTCTCCGGACCATTCCGAACCTCTCGTGATGTCCCGGATCCCATCCGAGACCAACAAAAATTCATAAACCAATTATCCAATCTATCCTAGCGCCGAGACACGTTATGTGTGACCTCGAGTTCGAGAATATGCGCATATGATCTTCTATCAATAATCAACAAATGGGTCCAGGCACCCATATTGACTCGCACACATTCATCGATGATCATATCGGATGAACCACGATGCCAGATTCAATCAATCCCATATATATATTCCTTCTCGCGATATTTTACTTGCCCGAGATTCGATCGTCGGTATCGTCATACCTAGTTCAATCTGCTCACAAGAAGTACTTTACTCGTTCGTAATCCGATATCACTTTGTAATTAACTCCTTAACCACATGCTTGCAAGCGGTGTTGATATCGACACGAGTGGGCCAAGTATATCTCTCCGACTTGAGGGACAAATCCCATCTCGATACATACAACCCAATGATACTTTCCGATTACCTGAGAGACACCTTTATGATCACCCTCTCATAGGATGACGTTTGATGACCTCAAAGCTTTCTTCCGATACCAGGGAGTTGTATTATCTCATGGTCTAAGGAATACAATATTTGACATAAGAAAAACTTCGCAAAGACGAACACGATGACACGATCTAATTGCTTCGCTTAGTTTGGGTCTATCCACCATATCATTCTCCAATGATATGATCTCATTATCAATTGACAACTCATGTCTATGGTTAGGAAACCTTAACCATCATTGATCAATGAGCTAGTCCATAGAGGCGTACTAGGGACACGGTGTTGTTCACAAACCACACAAGTATTAAAGTTTCTGCTTAATACAATTCTAGCATGGAATATAAACTTTATCATGAACAAGAATTATAATAATAATATCTTTATTATTGCCTCTAGGGCATAATTCCAACAATACTCAGCTACCATCGTGGAAGATGTCGTGATGGTTTGCTTGGAGCTTTTCCACGATATAGCTCCACCAGCGAGAGTAAATACATATCCTGGCGTGGATTTTCTTTCATCTACATCTCCCGTGATAGTCTCGTGATCAATACCCTTCTATCTCAAGAGAATCAGTTCTTCTATATGTTAGCATGAGGCCTTTTGTGCCTTTTGCATAACGCAATGTCTTCTTCACCATTTTCCAGTGATCTATCCCTGGATTACTTTGGAATCTGCCAAGTACCCCGGTAACAAAGGCTAGTCAGGGCGTGTACACACTGGAGCATACATCAAGCTTCCGACAGCAGAAGCATATGGAACCGCTTTCATTTGATCGATCTCATATTGGTTCCTGGGACACTTAAAGTTCCCAAATCTATCGCCCTTGACTATAGGAGCAGGCGTAGGATTACTCGCATGCATACTATACTTCTTCAGAATCTTCTCTAAGTATGCCTTCTGCGATAACCCTAAAACCCCCTTTTGTCTATCTCGGTGAATTTCAATTCCTAGAACGAATGAAGCTTCACCAAGATCTTTCATATCAAAGTTTGAGGACAAGAACTTCTTCGTCTCCAGTAGTAGACTAACATCACTACTAGCGAGTAGAATGTCATCCACATACAGGATAAGGAAAATGAATTTCCCATTCTTGAACTTTGCATATACGCAGTTGTCCTCCTCATTCTCATCGAACCCAAACTTCCTTATTGTTTTATGGAACTTTAAGTACCATTGCCTGGAGGCCTGTTTTAATCCATAAATGGACTTTCTCAGACGACATCCCATACGCTCTTTTCCTTTCACAACAAAACCCTTGGGCTGTGCCATGTAAACATTTTCTTCCAAGTCTCCATTTAGGAATGTCGTCTTTACATCCATCTGATGCAATTCTAAATTGTAGTGTGCCACTAAAGCCATTATGATTCTAAAAAGAATCCTTACTTGAGACTAGAGAAAATGTCTCATTGTAATCTATTCCTTCTCTTTGGGTGAAGCCCTTAGCAACAAGTCGTGCCTTATATCTTTCAATATTTCCTCTAGAGTCACATTTGGTTTTGTTGACCCATTTACAGCCTACCGTTTTGGCTCCTTTAGGAATTTCTTCTAAATCCCAGACTTTGTTGCTACTCATGGATCTCATCTCATCTTCCATGGCTTCAAGCCACTTCGATGAGTGAGGACTTTTAATGGCTTCTTCAAATGTGGTGGGATCACCTTCCATTTGAATTTCTTCACTGACATAGATCTCAAAATCATTAGGAATAGCTGGCTTTCTAGTTATTTGAGACCTTCTAAGGGTCTCGCCTTCTGGCACATTCTCGGTGTGGGGCTGTTGCAGCTCCCCCTCATCTGTGGTAACGGGGTCTTCATTTTCATTCATTGTTACCACAGGAGAACCAACAACAGGTGTCACATCGACATTGTCCTGTGTCGGTACAGCAACAGGTATTGAGAAAAATGGTTCCTGAATCATCGGAGTGGGTGCATGCACCCGCTTCTCCTCAAGGTTGATTTCTCGTGATACCGTGCTCCCCCTGATCATCTGATCCTCCAGAAACACAGTGTGTCTCGTTTCTACAAACTTAGTAATTCTATCTGTACAATAGAAACGATAACCTTTTGACTTGTCTGGATAGCCAATGAAATGATAACTTACTGTCTTGGGATCTAACTTCCCAAGGCTTGGGTTAAAGAGCTTTGCCTCAGTTGGACAACCCCACACTAGCAAATAATTGAGTGAAGGTTCGCGACTAGTCCATAACTCATATGGTGTTTTAGACACCGTTTTACTTGGAACTCGATTAAGTGTGTGAATAGCGGTTTTTAACGCCTCCATCCACAAACCAATCGTTAAGGTGGAGTAACTTAACATGCTTCTCACCATATCCATCAAGGTACGGTTTCTTCTTTCAGCTACTCCATTCCGCTGAGGCTCGCCCGGTGTTGAATACTGGGCGACTATACCATGTTCCTGTAGAAACCTTGCAAAGGGTCCCGGAACTTGGCCATATGGGGTATGTCGGCCGTAGTATTCGCCTCCACGGTCGGACCTTACTACTTTAATCTTTAAACTATGCTGATTTTCCACTTCAGCCTTAAATATCTTGAATTTATCCAGTGCTTCTGAACGTTCTTTAATAGGATAAATGTAACCATAACGCGAATAGTCATCCGTGAATGTTATGAAAGAGTCATGGCCATCCACAGATGTCACAGGAAACGGACCGTCCGTATGAATTATTTCTAGTACTCCTGTGCTTCTTTTGGCGCCTTTCTTAATGTTTTTTACAAACTTTCCTTTAATGCAATCGATGCATTGCTCTAAATTTGAAAATTCTATAGGTGGAAGAATTGATTCTTTTACCAAGTGTTCTATTCTCCCCCTCGAAATATGGCCTAAACGACAGTGCCATAATTTCGATGAGACTTCATCAATTCTTTTCCTCTTGCTCTTTCCGTTCAGGGATGAGGAGGCATTCTCATTCTCAACGCTTATTTCATTCACATTCTCATAGAGTGATAATAAATAAAGCTTGTCTTGTCTAAAGGCAAGACCAACAATCTGATTATTCAACTTGATTTTACATTGACCATCGCCAAAATGGCAAGCAAAACCACAGTCGTCTAAGCGCGACACACTTATCAAGTTTCGATGCAAAGAGGGTACATAAAGAACATCTACTAATAAAAGTACAAAGCCATTGGACAACTCTAAAGGAAGATCTCCAATGGCTTCGACTTCAGCTTGAACGCCGTTTGCTACTTTAATTCTTCTTTCTCCTCTTTGCAGGGTCCTTCTCATACGGAATCCCTGTAATGAATTGGCAACATGAACAGTCGCACCTGAGTCAATCCACCAAGTAGATTTTGCATAACTTAAAAATAAGGATTCATCAACAAAAGTAATTAAATCCTCACCATTCTTGCACAGATACTTCAGGAAAGCCACACAGTCACTCATGTAACGGCCCTTCTGCTTGCACCACTTGCAGGTGTCCTTGTCCACTTCCCTGCTCGTGTTCAGGAGCCTTTCCATGTGGCCTAGAAGAAGAGGGATGCCCCTGAGGTTTCCCTTGGGGCTTGGAACCCTGAAAGTTCCTCTTCTTGGTTGGGCTCAGGTAGTTCACGGAATCACCGGACTGACCCTTCAGCCTCTCTTCTTCCTGGACGCACATGGCCATCATCTTCTCGATGCCCCACTTTTCTGGCTGTGCATTGTAGTTCACAGCAAAAGCTTCAAACTGGTTTGGCAGCGAGGCAAAGATAAGATGAATGATGAACTCATCTGGAAGCTCCATGCCCATAGGCTTGAGCTTGGAAGACATGTTCCTCATTCGCAAGATGTGGTCCCTAACACCACCACCAATGTATCTTGTGGTGACAAGTTTCTTGATGAGTGAGCTTGTATAGGCCTTGGAGGACCCAGTAAACTGACTCTCTACCTTTTTCAGGTACTCACTGGCTATGGTGTACTCTGGGATTGCTCCCCTTATAGCTTCCATGATGGAGCTTTTAATGACCATTAGGCACTTACTATTGGAAGAGTCCCACTTTGCACGCTCAAGGTCGTACTTCATTCTTATCGGAGCATGGTCACAAACCCTTTTCTTAAAGTCCTCTTCACTTTCTTTTTTGCCCCTGACGGGGTCGACAGGTTCTTTAGGACAGGCTTGAATCAGTGCCAAGTCGAGGTCAAGCAGAACAAGCTCCATCTCTACCTTCTCTCGCCATGAGCCATAGTTCCCTCCGTTGAGGGGCTCAATGGCCGAGATAAAGCTCATAGGATTGCCTGAAAGCAAAATATCATTAACACAAGTTAATTCAACGTTGGTCAAATTAAAACTTGAAACTTCTCCATATTAATACTACATCACCGTTGGGCAGAAATATAACTAATATGGATAAAACTTACTATTCAAAGTGAAAATTTTACTAACAACGTTGGTTGTCAAATAAAATAAGCACTATCAAAAATTAAAATCTTACTCTATTGCATTTAAGCAATTAATTCTTGCAGCGGAATAACATGAATGAAGTTTTCTTTACTTAGTTTTTACTGTTACTTTACTATTTTTCTACACAAAATTTCGCTGGACAATTTTGCTATAGAAAAATGGGTGAAAAATTACCAAAAAACAGTAAAAAAAAACTTTTGACAAAGAAAAACAGACAAAAACTGTGCTTAAAAACGCCCTTTTGGGCCTATACTGAGCGCGGCCCATGTTCTGAGCCACGTGCGGGCGGTAGAAAGGAGCCCAGCAGCGGCTAGCATGGTCCTACCCTTTTCTTGCATGTTGACTGCTTGTCAACCGCGCGCTGGCGACGCTCTGCATGGCCTCCTTCAGCCCGCAGGCCGGCCCACGGCCTGCGGCGCGTACGCCTGCGGCCCGCCAGTGCCCTCGCCCCTTGCATCGCCAGATCGTGGCCGTTCACAACTCTTACGCTTGATCGGACGGCTACGCGTGAGTCTCGCCAGATCAAAAACGGCATGCGCTAGCGACCCCGAAGCCCTAATCGTCACTTGCCCCTCTCCCCACTCTCTGCGCCCGCGGGCACCGTGCTCCCTGGCGGCGCTCTCGAGGCCTTGGCCGTGAGGCGTAGGCTCCATGGCCGACGTGACGGCCCCTCTCTGCAACCGACGCCCCCCTTTCCTGCCTTCTTCTCTCTGCCCATCCAACACCCCCCACACCTTGTGGCAGAGGCAATGAGACGACGACGGCGGCGTCCCGCCCTTCTTGGCGTGCGCATCCACCGTGATAGGTGCGTCGCCAAACGACCAGCGGTGACTCCTGTGTTTACCTGGTCGGCGACCCCTTTTCTCTCTGTTCTTTTTTTTCTTGCTTCGGGAAAGGGAAGATCAGGGTTTTCTTTGTGGGATTTGGGGCTAGGGTAAACTGGATCTGGGGATTTCTTTGATTCTTACTTCCCGAAATGATTTCGGTTGGATCTTGAGGTTGGGGTTTCAGATCTGATTGGGGGGTTCTTCTTCCCGACCTCGGCTTGCCGATGCGTCGGGATCGAGAGGAACAGCGCGGCCTCGCGGCGACGCTTCTAGAAACCCTAGCCTCTAACCTTTTTTCTTTTCTTTTGCTTTTCTACTACCTCGACTAGATCCACCAAAACTAGCAGGCTCTGATACCATTGTTAGTTTTGCTAGGACCTCTAGCGGTAGATCTAGGAGTATGCGAGATAGATAGCCTTACCATCGGCCTTCGGGGTCGACGATGAGGTCGCCATTGAGCTCGTCGGAGTGGTGGCGGCGGTCAGGGGTGATTCCCGCCGCTACAGCGCAAGCCGATCGGTAGCTAGGGTTTGGGGTGCACGACGAACCTTGGCGTTCGTGCCCCCGGCCCCCAGCTCTATTTATTGCGCTGCGCGATGGGGGCCCACCAACGATTGTGACGTTGGGCGCCCCCGATCAGGGGGCGATACTAAGGGTTTGTTCGGGCCGTTGTGCCCAAACGGGAGATCAACCTAACAGCAGTAGCATTTTTTTTTTGCTTCTGTGTGCCCTCCTCCGAAGTTTGGCAAACTGAAACTCGTGGATGGCCAGGATCACACGATATGTCTTCATTTTCAAAGCTCATACGAACCCACGAAGTCCATGCGACCGACTTAGATGTATACGCACCGTACATATACACATGTGCCGAGGTAATCACCGTGGATTAGGTATACAAACCCTAGCGTCGGAGAGATCGGATTAGGTATACAAACCCTAGCGACGAAGAGATCGACCAAGTGACCTAATTATCGCAGAACGAGTGAGTAGCGGCATGGACAGAATCGATCAGAGCCGATTTATCCCTTGGCTAGGACCACAACTCAAAGAACACTGGGCGGCGAGGAGGCATAATAATTTATGAAAATCTAAAAACGTAATGTATGAACACGGACGGCGAGCCGATTTTTTCTGAAAATCTAGAAACATAATTTATGAAGAAAAAATTGGACCTCGGGTTGAAGTCTCCGTGCAACGATGCTTTTTTTCCAGGGGACATCGATCTGCTGTGTTTTCTTCCACGCGTGGACGACGCGGTAGCACTGAAAACCAAAAAAATGTCACTTCTGCTGTTCTGCGGTCGTATGCGTGTTCGCTTCCGATCTTCTCCTATCCTCTCTCACTGACTCCAACGCCGACGAGTAATTAATCCATATTCCCGCCATATTTTGTACGCTACCGATCGGAATCTATTCACCGGCATGACGTACTCGTGCGCGCGCATGACTGTATCGGGCATTGTTATCCAGACACACCACATGGGTGTTCTTCCTCCGCGTATGGGTTGGACCGTACGTGCCGAGCCGGTATGTTTCGTGCGGATCTTCAAGAAAAATCGTCGACCCGTCTCCGCACAAGCAGTCAGCAGTGGCAGTGTGCGTGCGTAGCTGCAGCCTGCAGGCAGTGCGGTCGTACCACCGAACCAAAAGAGCAATCGATATCTGAGCCGCGAGAGAAAAGGTAGAGACGGGTTCGATATACGTACGTCTCGTGAATGAAGAAAAAAAAAAGGTGGCCGGGCCTGCCGCCTCAGTGGCCGCACTGCCGCACGTGCAAACCCACACGGGACCTCTGTCTCCGGCCTGGCATCTGCTGGACCGTACCACGCACGCATAGATTGCTTGCTGAAGACCACCGCCCAGCTGCTACTGCAACTATAGCACCGTCACAGAGCATCTCAAAAGGTCTTTAGTTGTCATAATAAGCCCACGCCGTAACCTTGTCAGACGTGCTACTAGTAATTTGTCTGCCTCGTTTAAGCACGTACTCCGTACTACGTCCTTGGAGGTCACAAATGACAGTCTTATCTAAGCTAAACGTTGGTCTTGATCCATTTGCAACTCGTGGAGTAGACGTTTCCGACGTTTATTACTATTTGGATTGTCATGTGAGTGAGACGAGCATGGAAGCAAGCAGAGCTCGAGCGCGCCACTGTTTGGAGCGAATCATCCGCCCATCACCCCAGCTGGGGAAGGAAGAAAAAGGGTGCACCGGCACGAGCTCGACTGCAGGAGCCACGAGCCAGCCGTGGACCGGTCAAGTATGAATGGCGTGGGAGTGGGCGCCCACCGGCCATCGTCTCTTTTCTCGTGGTAGGCTCCTCGACGACCGGAACTCATCCTCCTTTGCTGATGGTTGACGAAGTCCACTCGTCACAGGGTCGGGCTTGGTGCATGTGCTCGAGCGGGGTTTCGGCCCCAAGGGGCAGCCCGCCCGCCGTGACCAGGCCGAGCGTGCGGTCGCAGGGGCCTACCACGCGTCCTCTGCGCGGAGGAGGCCACCTCCACTCCCCGACACGTGGGCCCGCGATGCGCACTTCGGCATGGGGCGCACGGGGGGGAGGAAAGGTCTCTGCCTGCCCTGCCCTGCCCGCGCCCGCGCCCAATGAACGAACCCACACGAACCGACAGAACACGACGAGCCTCTGCGGTCTGCGACGCGTACACCCTCCACCCCTGCACACTGCACCCCAGCACGCGCACGTACGCGCGCCCCCTCTCGCGTGGGCCCCCCCTCTCAGACACGCCGCAGAAGGAGCGTTTGCTTAACCTTGGAGTCAAGCATAGCACGGCACGATACGAACACGTATCGCAGGCTAGCTCTCCCCCTCTCTCTCTCTTTCTTTGCAAAGACGTGCTTCTCCTAGTCATCCAAGCTTTGCGTACGGACACTCCTGCAATAATGATGTATGAAAAAACAACGACCAGATATGTATGGCAGCAGTGTACGTACGCGCGTGTGTCGTGTCGTCGCGCGGATGCATTATCAGCTCAGGCACAGTGCGGAGAGAAGGACCTAAAGCCTAGGTTGTGTTGTGTCACACTGTGACTGTGCCAAACCTATTTCGAGGCCACGGAACGGGCGGTTGGCGAAGCATCAACTCCGTGCCGCGCCGATCCGGCATTCGTAACACGAAGCACGAACAACAGTGTACGTACGTGCACGGTTCGACACGACATGACACCACGTTTTGCCCGTCCGTCCGGCCAGCCAGCCCGCACCACCGACGATCGACCGATCAGTACGTGTGGCCCTGTACACGGCCCGGACCTGTTCAGTCACAAGCAGTGCAGATGCGTGCACAGAAATAACCTAGACACGCCACTTACTGCGTCCGGCGAACTCTCTCCATCGGCCGGTCGACCGATCGGTCTATCCCAGGCCAGGACGGTCGTCGACCCATCTTCGTCGAACAGTGCTAGCTGCTGGTGCCGGGGGAGTTCGGATGGGCATATGCATATGTAGGTGGCGTAGTACGTGCGCAGGGGGAGCAGATGGCTATATATAGTTGCGTGTGCACATTACGTACTGTAGCATTCGCCATTGGCAAGCGTGCTACAGCTGCTTGATCTGCCACTACATTGCTTTGCTGGTGCATGTCTGCCTAGTTTTGCCGCCGACGATCGACCGGTCCAATCTGTTATTAATGCATCCCCCTTGCCTAATTAATCCCTGCTGAATGCAACACGAGATAGAGTAGCTTCTTCCTAGTCCTATTGATCTTCTCCCTCTCTGCTTGTTTACTGGACCAACTACCCGCAAGCAATCCACGAAAAGATGATCCGTGAGATGCACGAACGAGCAGTACGTACATTGTACGTGTACTCTACTGACCCGAGGCAGGGCAGGCCGGGCGCTCGTGAAGAACAGACGCATCAGAGAATTCTCCCACGCTTCCTGTGTCTATCAACAAATACATTTTTTTTCTTCCGAAAAGGGGAGTAAAACCCCAGCCTCTGCATCAGCCTTTTATTACGAATTTAACATCCATGTCGACAAGTACATGGACACGGGTTAAGTACAACCAGCAAGGACTGTGCATGCTTCCCATTAACACGCATGCCGGTTAAGGCTTCGATCTACTATTTGTGTCTGAATCGGTGTGTGCGTGTGTTTGCACTTGTTGTGTGTCTTCATGACAGATCACTTGTGTCGCATGCATGGTTTTGTTTGAGCCAAGTATTTATGACATCGTACCTAGCTAGGAACGTCGACCGGCGGATCTAAAATGCGCGACCGACCGTCGTGACAGATAGAACATGCGTGTATAGCTCGGTCCTCCGCGAAACCCCACCCTGTCTCCCATCCGGTCGTCGTTTCTGTCGCCGCAGCTGCGTACGGTAGTAGGTAGCTGAAACAGGAACGCATACAAGAGGAACGAGACGAATCGGCCTAGTTTTGTAGCCCTCCGCCCATTCGCCTACGCCATTAGTGGTGGTGGTCTATCTATACACCAGGAATCCTATCCTCCTATCGGAAGGAATACCGCCAGTTTCACGTGAAGAACTCCGGCCAAGCATGCATGCATGCATGCGCTAGCTGGCTACCATTGCTAGCAGTTTCACGTACTGCTAGCTGTTTGGACAGGAAGATGAAAGCATGGGGAAGTCGCAGTGCGTGGGGGGTCGACGACTCGCGCGTGATAGGGCGGGCCGGGACTGTGCCGCCGGCGAGCCACCGATAGGCAGACAGACATACTCCGTCGCTGGTCCTGCGCGTTCGCTCGCTCGCTTGCCGTCCTCGTGCAAGGCGAGACATTGATTTTCACTGGAAAGTATAGTTTTCTGAATGTGGAAAAGATTGGCGGTGCGCTGCGGCCCGGCCAGCGCTCCTCTGTCTCACTACTATTCGCGATCAATGTTCTGTGCTCCACCCTGCCTCGCCACATCTCGGGTTTCCGGTTAACTGCCCTGTTTCTCGGACCCTGTTGTATAATAACTTCAGTAATGTGAGAAATTGCTCGTCGCTAAGCATAGTTTCACCTCACTGTTTTTTTCCCACCTTCAACTCCGCAACGTTGCCGATTCTCTACCGGCCCAGCTATCCGGCCCAAGGTTGTACAGAGCACGAAGAGAGTGAAAATGCAGCCCGTTAGACAAATACGTTTAGTTCGGGCTGCTCCCAGTTTCAGTGTTCTATTTACTTTTTTTTAAAAATACTCCGAGAAAAAGCAAGATATAGCTAATGATGCATCCTACAAACATGGAAATAAAATCCGAAATTCTTTGTATTTTAGGCTACATAAAAATAATTTTTTGATAAAATTTACAGATTTAATGTATGCATACTCATATATATATATATATATATATATATATATATACACACACACACACTTGTTATTTTTGTACACGTTTGTGGGAGGCTATATCCGGACTTCTCACATTTTTAAAAAAATCATAAATATTATTTTCGATTTTTCTAAAAATAAAAACACTATTTTTTAAATAATACATTCTTTTAATCAATTTTATAAATAATACACGAAATGGATATTTTTAAATCTATCGCGTCGTCTTTATTTCAAAAACCGACCAGACCTCGTCTTTAATTGAAAAGCCGACCAACGATGGTCTTTAATTCAAAAGACAGCCAGTGATGATCTTTAATTCAAAAGCCGACCATCTCTGGTCTTTAATTCAAAAACCGACCAGTGTCGATCGTTATTCGAATAGCCGACTTTCGGTTAGCACATCTAAAATCAGATTTCGGTTGCCGCCAATGTTTCGCGCCGATTTCTCCCGCCACCCCTTCGCGTCGTTTTCTCTCGCCGCTATTTTTTCATGATTTTATTCGCCAAACACTTCAACATAGCTTGCAACATAGTTCAATAAAACTTGCGCTACATAAATAAGAGTGCTCTCTATCCCTAGCACGATGCCTTTCCCTTTCCCTTTGACGATGCCTCGCCCTGTCCCTTCGACATGCCTCGCCTTTGCTCTTCTTTTCTTTGCTTTTCTTGGCATGTGCTTTCTTCTTCTCCTGCCTCTTGTCCCACTCATCTCTCACCTTGGTTCCAAGGGCTGGCGGCATGAAGATATCATCCTCATCTTCGCTTTGTTCTATCCACCAAAAAGGTTCCTGAGCCTTCTGCAGCATGTCAGCTTCACTCTTGAATTCTAGCGTGTCCCACTTTGTCTGGATCCTGATAAGCTCCTCTTGACGAGGGTTCGACTCATCAATGCTCATTGTTATGGACTTGGGTTTTCACCCTCTCCGATGAACTGTCCTACCAAGCTAAGCGAGAGCAAAATCACAAGCGTGGAGGTCCTCCCATGTGGCTGGTTTATTGAATATCGTAGCAATTTTGGCTAAATGAAAAAGGTCAATGGACATCTGTGGCCAGGGAAACGCGTCCGCCATAGTGGAAAGCTTGCTAGCCCTATACTTTGGGTCCAAATAGGACACACTCATGATGGAGAGGAGATGGAAATGAGAGAGTACGAGGAGGAACAGATGAACTGGGTGAAGAGATAACATCTCGTTGCCCGAATTTATAGAGGTACCGGAAGAATAAGCAGGAAAAAATGACAAGAAACGGTGGCGGGAAAAAACTGCAGGAAGCAGTGGCGGGAGAAAACGGCGGGAAGAGGCGGCGGAGAAAACGGCGCAAAACATTGGCGGCAACCGAAATCTGATTTTAGATGTGCTAACCATCGTAACATGCATGATCGATGCAAACGTCGACAGGGATCTCCGAAAGTCGGCTGTTCGAATAACGACCGACACCGGTCGGTTTTTGAATTAAAGACCATCGCTGGTTGGTTTTTAATTAAAGACGAGGTCTGGTCGGGTTTTGAAATAAAGACGACGCGCTAGATTTGAAAAATATTCATTTCGCGTATTATTTATAAAATTGATTAAAAAATTATATATTTTTTAAAAAAAGCAAGAAAAACATATCACTGAACCTCGGGACACAGAAATCTCTACCCCTATAGTCCCGTTAAATTTCTATATCAGATTATCTTTCCCAATTTTATTTCTGTGCTCGGGAGTACTTTTCTTGATCCTAAAAAAAAATCCTCGATACGGTCCAAATGATAAATTTCCAGGACACACTTCCTCTGTTCCAAATCAATTAATTGATCAACTTTATATACTATATAAATAAATATGTATCTAAATGTATTTTAGAGTAAGTACAATAGTGAGCTATAAGTCTGCCGACTAAGCATTTTTATCTATGTGAAGGGGAGAGATAAACAAAAATACAAGTTGTTGGCTTTCATGCAGGAGAGTTCTACACTTGCTCCTAGGCAAAAACATTCAACGAAAGGAAAGAGAAAGAGAGAAGATAGCAACTAATACTAATCTAATAGCCAACCTTATAGTCAACACCACTATTATATAAGTTACTCCCTCCGTTTCGGTTTAAAAGACACAATTTGCAATTCTCCGGACATGTATTGCCAACTAAACATTTAGATGACATGACATGCAATTAAATGATGAGAAAGAGACTTGTGGTAATAGCTATGTTACTATAACATCACACATTTCAAGACAAAATCGGTTTATGTTATAATAAATAAGGCTTTGCACGATAACACACATATATTATTTTGTACTATGGAGAGAGTAACTTAGATTAGTAACATATACATGTGTATATATTACTAGTCTAAGTTACTCTCCACTATGACCAGCCTAAATATTTTAGGATTGCATGATTTACAAATTATGTTCTTCAAACCGAGACGGAAAGAGTAGCTCTTAATATCATGACAACTTTATATAGGCAACTTGCTAGCTATAATATTATTCTTGTTCTACCGACCGAGTAGGTTGGAAATAACGACGAATGGGAAGGAACAAAGAAATAATGCACGCATGCAGCACGGCGTTCAGGCATGCAGCCCGCGACCTGCTCGGTTCACGCCTCCTGCATTGTCTGACCCGTAGATCTGGCCACGTGCCCTCGACAATTTTGTTCAGCACTGTCGTCGTGGTACCGTCTACGGCTCTACGCCATCATGTTTCATGCAGCACGTCTCTTCACCCAGAGGGGCATATATGTTACACCTGAATAATATTCAGGGTCTTATCCGCATAACCATCGGTTGGCGTTAAACCGAAGCAGTTCGTAAGGGAAAACCCCCACCTCTCCTTGTTCCCGTGTTCCCGTCCAGCTTCATCAGGCTTCCGCGAGGGCTCGTTCCGGAGCCAGGAGGAAGACAGCGAGCAGCAGCGCGCGAGAACCGCGGACATGGAGAACAAGTTCCAGGTACGGGGATCTCTCTGTCTCCTTCCCCCAATCCATATTCCCTGCTCCTCCTTCCGCCCTGAGATTTAGAGGGATCGCTGCGTCAGGAAAGATTCCTTCGTCATAATTTTTGTTGATCTGTATCGCTCCGGCTCCGTTTCGAATCGAGCGCGCTAAGCAAAGAGGGGATTGGGATTTCATTTGTCCAAGGAACCGAGATCGTAACCATGAATGTTCGGAGTGGATTAGATGTACTATGTCCTTTTACATCAATCTGTTTACCGGTTCAGATTCAGGGCCGCGCGCCAAGGCTAGGTGATTCGGATGCGTAGCATGAAGGTCGCTCTTCAGTCTGTTTTCCTCGTGTTGAATTATGATAACCCGAAGATGGACATACTGAGACCAGAAATCCCTTTTGTAATCTGAATGAGAAATTTCTGGCGAGACAGTTGCAGATAGCGATACTTCTCATGGCCTGGAATGAGCATCGGGTTTTTGTACTACTGGTTTATTTATTGTTACAGAAAGGTTTGCACTATGACCGTCCCGAACATATCTTCACAGCCTTCGTCTGTTGATAATACAAGTAGGAGTTCAAAACTGTACTACAACTTTTTGTTTTATTAATGAAATTGGGGGAAATCCTTTTCTCTGAAATAAATAGAAGTTGGAGGCCCCTTCTTCTGAACTTGTTGGCATTTGGCTTGCTTGATGTGGTCTAGTATATAATAATCTCTGTGAAGGCTGGCTTAGCCATTTCCTTATGTCCACTTGCTATAGAGTAATTTTTGTTTCGGTTCCAGCCTTCCAGGGGGTAGGATACAGGTTCCCAACCTGTCTAGTTCTCAGTAAACTGCAATGATTTGCAACTAGTCCATCCACTATTACGAGAAATTCCATGTATGGCTGTGGCGGCTGCTAGTCATATTCAGAAGAGAAGTCAATCCCATGGCTTGTAAGAGTGCAGCCCTATACCACATGCCAAGTCTTCTCTATCTCTATATATTAATATTTTTTCCTCCAAAGCGCAAAATTGTATTTACGTTAGTACAAATTTGTGGAGGTAGTCTTTTAACAACTCGGATTAGTTGAAGGAGGGTCCATGTAAATTATTGTAGATGTTTACATCTCATTGATGTTAGCATTTTTCTGTACAGATTTAAATTTATTCCTGCATAATTATGAAACGTTACCTTTTGTGTGGCCATTACTAACTTAGGATGGCAAGGAGGAGGTCATCCAAGCATGGTACATGGATGACAGTGAAGAAGACCAGAGGCTTCCTCATCACCGTGAGCCCAAAGAATTCATTTCTCTGAACAAACTTTCAGGTGTGTCCATATGCTGCTCAAATCATTCACTGCAGTCTGTGTATGAACTGTGGTAAAAGTAGTTGTAAACCTGCTGGATGCTAAAATTTATGCATTTCAAAATACACAGAATTGGGTGTAGTAAGCTGGCGCCTGAATGCTGATGACTGGGAGAAAGATGAGAATCTCAAGAAAATCCGTGAGGCCAGGGGATACTCTTATGTGGTTAGTCATTTTTCCCTCTTCTCTGCTTCCGTATTGATGGCAAACTTAAAATTTGTGCCTGTACTAGAAGCACACAAGTGTGACAGACATGTTCTGTTTTTAACTTTTGCAGGACATATGCGATGTGTGTCCTGAGAAGTTGCCAAACTATGAGGTCAAGATAAAGAATTTCTTTGAAGAGCACCTGCATACTGACGAAGAGATACGCTATTGCCTTGAGGGCAGTGGTAGGTTCCCTTTAATCCCCTTTATTTTTGCATTTAAGATCGCAAAGCTTTATACACAGTTTTATTTCCAGTAATAATCATGGTGGCATTCTTTCGACTTGCTTTACCTATTTGTTCTTCTTATGTTGCCAAGGATACTTTGATTTGAGGGATGAAAACGAACAGTGGATCCGTGTAGCAGTGAAGAAGGGGGGCATGATTGTTTTGCCTGCAGGAATGTATCACCGCTTTACTTTGGATAGTGACAACTACATCAAGGTATCTTTTACTTTATTCCTTTGGTCCCACCATGATTTCTGGTCTCCTTAAACTTGTATTCTAAATGAATTAAAATGGCTGAACTGTGTTCTTTTGTCAAGTATTTGAGTTGTTGGTAGCTCAAATAATTGAATTTGACAACATTGCTACTTATTTTAGCATTTGTGGCACCATAATTCTGAATAACCAGTTGTCTGTGGCAACATTTGCTGCCTTGTCTTGCACCATCTTCAACATTATTCTAGTATATACTGAATGAATTAAGATGACTGAACTGTGTTCTTTTGTTAAGTCGCCTGTAGTTTACTTGTGTTTGTGTAAATGAATTGGTGATAGCTCAAATATTTGAATTTGATAGCAGTTCTACTTATTTGAGCATTTGCGGCAAATAATTTTTAATAACCAGTTGTCTGCGGCAACATTTGCTGCCGTGTCTTGCACCATCTATGTAAAGTTCAACATTATTCTACTATGGAGCTTTTAAACTTCTGTTTTTTACTATGTTCCGCAGGCAATGCGGCTCTTTGTGGGTGAGCCTGTCTGGACACCGTACAACCGTCCCCATGACCATCTCCCAGCTAGGTACTTTCCAGAGTCTTCAGATCTACTCGTTACCTTCCTGTCTCTGTTTCCTGTATACCTCCAACTGATATCTTGTTCTGGCTGATCGAACCACGGCATTGATTTCAGGAAGGAGTACGTAGACAGAGTCATCAACCGAGGTGGGAATCAAACTGTCAAAGCTCGTTGATGCCGTTCAGTGTTAGACCGAGTGAGTCTTCTGTATGTAACTATGTATTACACCCCGCAGTTACTGAATAAGATGTGTGCGTACTGCTGTCGCGGTGTATGCTCCTACCAACTGTATCAGTGAGCAGTAGTTTGCACAAAACCTGTAATACTCCGTTTAATAATGGCACCCTCACATACCGGTGTCAGCAGTGTTGTAATGTCGATCAATTTTGCTTGTTGTGTCCAATGATATGATGGTTCAAAACTCCGTTTTGATATCTGAAAAAAGTTTCTGCTTAGTGATTATGAAAACGATGGTTGTAATGTCGATCAATTTTCCTCATCTGATTGTGTTCCGTGGTTCACCTGATGACCTTGTGTTGTTAGTGATGTAGTGTGCCCCCGTCTTATTCAGAGCATCTTACCGCACGGACTAAATCTTTGCAATAATTCTGCTGATACTGCCTGAAACCTAAACGAAAAGTTGTTCACGTGGATGAACACTACTAGCACTGTGGGCTGTACGGACCAGGAAATTGCTAGAAAATCGTATGCTAATAAGTTAAGGCACGTTGCTGTCATTCTACAGCCATATTTGTGCCATTGGTTTCCTGTCCCTTCAGTCATGACCAGCTGCCAAACACTCTCCCATAAAACATCATCGTTGGAGTATCATTATGACAGTATCTGTTTATTTCTATTTTCTTATTGTCCGTGCACCATATGTCCATATCCATTACTATCAAGTTGAAAGTCCACTTTTTAGTTTCCAAATTAAAAGGGGAAGGCCTAGATATTTTAAGGGGAAAGAAGCCCTTGCCGCCGGTATGCCCTCAAGAAAATCGTCCATTGCGTCCCAAGCTATCTACTACTCCCTCTGTTTCAAAATATAAGATGTTTTAGATTTGTGAAGAAAATGAATCTAGACTTTTTTTTAGTGTGTAGATTCACCCCAAAGTTGAGTGAACCTATATACTAAAACAAGTCTAGATACATTTACTTTATAAAACTAAAACATCTTATATTTTAAAACGGAGGGAGTACTTGACTCCTCTCGTTATCCCTCCGGAGACTATCAAGTTCATCAACAAAGTGGAATGGGCAAGGGTACTACCATCAGTGGCAAGTGCAAGGTAAATTGGTAGACGTTTGCTGCACTAAAAGCTTGGAGGTCTAGGGGTGCTCCATATGGATAAGTTCGGAAGAGCCCTTGGCCTTAGATGGCCATGGCTTGAACGAAAATACCCAAACAGCAATCCTTGCAGCAATGAGGATATGGAGATTTTCTATGCTGCCACCACTATTACTCTTGGAAACGGTCATAAGACCCCCTTTTGGCATGCACCATGGTTGGAGGGAAGGAAGCCAAAGGAGATAGCTCCACTAATCTTTGCCTCTTCCAAAAGGAAAAATGGGAAGGCCGAACAAGCTTTGCATCATTGCGCATGGATAGAGAAAGTGAAGTTGGAGCAAAACTTCTCCATGGACCACCTTACTCAATTTGTGGAGCTTTGGGTCCTTTTAAACAATGTAGAGCTTTCTGATATTGAGGATACCATTAGTTGAAAACTCACGGAGAATGGGGAGTACTCGGCGTCATCGGCATACAAAGTCCAAATTTTGGGATCTATCTCCTCCAACATGAACAAAATGGTTTGGAAGGCTTGAGCCCCTCCCAAAACGAAATTCTTTGCTTGTCTTGCAACGCAAGATAGGCTTTGGAGAAGAGGGGGTGGCCAAATTGTGGCCTTTGCCCTCTATACAAGCAAACAACGAAACCGATCAACCATTGGTCAACCATTTATTTGTCAATTGTCGATTCTCCGTCTGACTTTGGGGCTTCATAAAATATTCTATGGGTCTCCACGGAATACAACTGCACCAATGGACGAGACTCTCCATCAAAAGTTGATGGTCAATGATGACAAAAGTCCCAATCCCAAATCGCAAGGCCATCGCCTCCCTCACTTTGCTGGCTTGTTGGGAGGTTTGGAATGAGCGCAATGCCCAAGTTTTTCACAATAAACACACGCCGCCGACACTGATCCTTAATTAATAGATTGGGACAAAGCTTTTTCCCGTTTTAAAAAACAAATCCATTATGAAGTGATCATCTAAAAAATTAGGGTTGCAAAAAGGACATCCACTTGTATGGATATAGATATATTAAAAGTCAAATATATACTTATATTGAATAAAAGTTGTACTAGGTTAACTTATAGAACACCTATATATAGGTTTATGCTGGCTTGAATATAGATATATCAAAGTTAAACATATACAAATATTGAATAAAAGTTGTAGTACTAGGTTTACGTTTATGTAGGTTTATGCCGGTTTCCACTTGCAAACCTATAACCTACCAAGAATGCAGAAGAGACAAAATTGCTGGGATTTATATTCCATAGTACCAACAATTGACGACATGAGCACTCGAGAGGCCATCTATTTACTTTTCCAGAGAACCCACGAAAAAGGCCTGGAAAAAAAAGAAGGAACTCACCTTTCGTGTACCAGGACGCCAGAGCATCAGTATCGGCGGCTCGCTGTCACTTGCAGCCAATCACGAGCTCGGGAAGAAATTTGGATGGAAGAAAAATGGCAGAAAAGTTGTCGCCGTCGTACCCTCCCCTGCTTGCCTGTCGACCGCCGATTCGCCTTCTCACCCCACTTGCGCCGGTCGCGCGAACCTCAGCCACACTCACACCAACCCCAAACCCCTGCGCTAGCTGCACCCGGCTCCGGCATCCAGAAGCTTCTGACCCGGGGCCGCCCGGCCGGCCGGCCACGAACGCGCCGCGCGGCCTAGAACCTTCGGCCCCTACTCCCGACCAGTCGTGCTCGCGCCCTGCCCGCCTGTTGTCCGTAGAGAGTATTTATTGGCGAGCACCGGCCACTTTCCCGCGGAAAGAAAGGAGCCAAGACACTTGCTTTGGGTGCAGTTTTTTGTCGGGTTCTTCTAGTGATCGCCGCGCTAGATTCCTCCGTTTCCAAGAACGATTCAGGGACCGGAGCAACAACTCTTCTTCTTCTGGGGATTGCAGTTTGGTAGCGGTTCCCGGCGACAAGATCCCACCTCAACCTTTGGGCTGTTTGGCGGGTGATTGCCCTCCGCTCAGGATGGACCGGGTGCTGCCGGGGAGGGTGAAGGAGGAGTGGCCGCCATGGTCGGAGGAGGAGGAGCATGGGCTGGCGCCGCGGCCGATGGAGGGGCTACACGAGACGGGCCCGCCGCCGTTCCTGACCAAGACGTTCGACCTGGTGGCCGACCCGTCCACCGACGGCGTCGTCTCCTGGGGCCGCGCCGGCAACAGCTTCGTCGTCTGGGACCCCCACGCCTTCGCCGCCGTCCTGCTCCCGCGATTCTTCAAGCACAACAACTTCGCCAGCTTTGTCCGCCAGCTCAACACCTACGTGAGTATCTCTGCTCCTGGCCTGGCTTGTGTTGCTCACATCACTTGCTTGTTCAGTTCATCTTGCACTTTTTCTTGAGATGCCTCTGAAACAACGACACCTACTTGTAGCAATTCAGGCTTGTTTTTTTGGTTTAGCTGAATTGCTTGAGCAAGAGGTTACATGCCCAGTTGTCAAATTGTCAATACAATTTCGGTTTCAGAATATGACCGACAAGTGATGTGAATGGGATCATATCAAGGCAACTTCTATACTTCTTATTTTTGTGATGACTATCGTGGATCATGGTCACCGTCATTATCGATATGCATCTGATTCTGGAAGTAAATATCACACAAAATTAGGACATGTAAAATTTGGTAATTTGGGTAAAAAAATGTGAAAGAAGAGTAACTAGTCTTCACATTAGCAGTAAGCGGTTCTTTATGGCGTCAGACTATGATACTGTCATTCTCTTCACTTTGTGTGAAACATGTATATGCATAATTAATTAGCAAAAAAGTTACAAACTCGAATTCTTTGTTCTTGGCCTCGTTTAGAGGATGAAGATAGCCAGAAACCCTTTAACAGACTGCAATATGATATAGTACCAGGGTAGGTAGAACTCTTCAATAGTAATATATATACTACCTGTTCCTTCTACATCAGAGGAGTCATGGGGAATACTTGGTCTCAAAGGAAGAAAAAAAAGAGGTTGTGGCCAATCCTTTGCCAGAGGCATGTGCATAAACCTTATTTCCAGAAATGTTATGTAATAATTCAGAATCAGGAGATGCTGGGAGACTGATTAGCCTGCATCTCCTCGACAAACAATTACTTTCTGACATGCCATTTCTTCAACTTCTTATTGTGTAGCTAGATGGATCAAGACATTGGATGAAGCTACAAGAACCTGCCAATTTGTTCTAGAAGGCTCCTTTGATCACCATCGAGCAATATAGTATACACTACCTATTCTCCCACTGCCTATAAATTCTGACACAAAACTATGTGAAACCTGGCGTTTCAAGTATGCCATGTTAGTTGAGCTTGACTGTCTGTGGCTTCTGAACTTTAGCCAGCTGCAGTTGTTTTTCTACTCTCTGTGCTTTTGGTAATTATGTGGTTATGTTACTTACATTGCAATTTGCAGGGCTTTAGAAAGATTGACCCAGACAGATGGGAATTCGCAAATGAGGGTTTCCTGAGGGGCCAGAGACATCTTCTAAGGATGATAAAGAGAAGGAGACCCTTGCCTTATCTCCCTCCATCACAGCAGCAGCAGGCCCTCGGCTCCTGCCTTGAGGTTGGCCAGTTCGGGCTGGACGAAGAGATCGAAATGCTAAAGCGTGACAAGAACGTCTTACTGGCAGAGGTGGTAAAACTGAGGCAGGAGCAGCAGAGCAAGAGAGCCGACATGCGAGCCATGGAAGAGCGGCTACACCTCGTTGAGCAGAAGCAGCTCCAGGTGATGGGTTTCCTGGCAAGAGCAATTCAGAACCCGGACTTCTTTCTCCAGTTGATCCAGCAAAAGGATAAACTGAAGGACCTCGAGGACGCCTTCCAGAACAAGAGGAAGAGGTCCATCGACGTAGTCCCGTTCCTTGGCCCCAGGCAGCCGTGTCAGAGTGAGCAACTGGAGTCGACGTTCATGTTTGAGGATAGAGAGTTTTCAGAGCTGAATCGGCATGGATGCTCTGAGCTGGAGAATTTAGCAATGAACATTCAGGGGATGAGGAAGGGCATGAAGGAGGGTGATGACAGAGGTGGTGGGGATCAGATCAGCGGTGAGACCGAGCTGACTGACGACTTCTGGGAGGAGCTGCTGAGTGAAGGAATGAGGGATGAAGCTGCGATGCCACAGGTTGAGAGGAGGAGACCTAGCTATGTCGACACATAGTGCAGAAGCTGGGTCTTCTATTAAATTCTCCTAGTATCAGAATTCATAGCCATTGAATCTATATAACTAATGTAGTCATAGCTTTATGGATTGTATATTGTAGCGCTAGTTTATAGTGATAGAGTGATTGTATTGCGGTTCTAGACCGATTGTGTCCTATATAGTATATGCGGTTATGTAAAATCTGAACCTTCATTCTTATTGACAATTTTGCGATCTTTTGTTCATGCTCTAGCACCTGCATGCCCGAATGAATGATTTGTTCTGGTTTGGATTGCGTTACCAAAGCTTCTTGCAGAGTGTGCACTGCATTCGATATGTGCTCAACGAAAGACAGTCCAGCTGCTAATCATAACTTTGCTGCAGTACATAGTAATGTGCTCTATGAATCCGCTCCCATTCTTTGTACGATCGGGGATGTGCGGGCCTATTCAGTATTGTCTGTAAACCTGTTTCTCCCCTTCTTTTCAGCTGCTGTGCAGGGGACACATCAGGCGTATTCTAGATTTCTGCAGAAGTCCTGAACCAAAGTAGTCGGCGTTGTAACTAGCACCTTCTATTCCAACCGGCCGGTCGTATCCATGATAATGGATAGTCCAGACTCCAGCTTTGCTGTACTTTTTTCTTTGAGATCTACGTAGCTTTGTTGTGCTTGAACGTTCAAGGGAACACAAAATTGGTTCATCACAGCAAAACAAGAAGCTTGGATCGAGTAAACAGAGCTCCTCCTCAGAGATTGATTGCTCAATCATCACTTCATCACGCATGGTCATTTTAGGCCACGTTGATCCAGTTTTATTACAATGCAATGCACATGATTTTTACTCTGATTTTCACTTACATTACGCCTAAAAGTTTGTCGAACAGACATACAGGATGTTTAGTCGGCCTAAAGATATCTTCACCCAGTCCGGCTGACGGCTTTTTAGTCGACTAAAGGATGTTTAGTGGTCTATCTCTTATTTTTCGCTGGTTAGTTCATGTATCAACTCTATGCCATCCATGATTTGTATTACTTTTGAACGTTGAACTATTAATAAAAGGTTGAGTGCATCAATCGATGTAGAGGCCGGGGTTTTATTCCCCTTTTCGAAAAAATACTATTACATAGCAAAATATTTTGCAAAAAAAATTATATTATTTCTTATTTTCCTATTTTAGAGTACAACACAAGATTTTTTGCTTACACTACCCCTAAGAATTATAAAAGAGACATGCCATAATAATATTTTGCAAGAAAAATACAATGATATTGTTTTTACATGCATAATCCATAAACTTCTGCACATTAATGGTCAAAGCCATAAAATGTTGACCGCACGTCTAGTTACATGCCTTACATGTTTGGTCAGAGAAAAGGAATAATTAGAAGTTGCGACAAAAATGCTCTTTATCAACCTTTTGTTTTTCCGAAAATTTCACCGTTCTATTAATAATCATCAACAAAAGTATAAAGAGTACTAAAAGTAATAAAAGTTACAAATACATCCATAAAGAACATAGCGGACTACAAACACTAACGCAAGGTGAAGACGAGCCACTGTCCTCGCCACACCATCACCGGAGCCGGGCAAAACTTATCGTAGTAGAGCTTGTTGTAATAGAAAAATAAGAAATCGTCGTGCTAAGATCCTAAATAATCAGCGTACTAGAGCATCAACCATAGCCAATGATGACATTCGTAGATCTAGAGAGACTGACCTAAAAACACAACAATGAACACGAAAAACCGACAAGATCCTGGGAGATCAATCGGACACACGACTCAGTGCGCCCACCGCTAGCGCTAGACGCACCATCGGAGCGAGAATAGGGCGGGGAGGATCGCATTTTGACTTCAGAATGTGGTCGTCGCCTCACCACCCCGAAGTAGACACGAGAAAATAGTATAATAAAAGAACGGAAACCGGTCGCTGGCGAAGGGCCGTGGTCTGCCACACCTTCAAGGCCCCAAGGACAGGCGGAGCGGACCAGAAGCATCACCGGCGAGGGGGAATGGAATCCTAGATGGATTTTTCAGCCGCCGCCTCCATCGCCTCCTGACTCAAAGTCATGTACCAATTAGGGTCGTGCATGTATTTTACTTAAACTAAACCTATATGAAGGGTTTCATTTTTGGTGTTGAATAAGAAACTGCTCCTTTTCAATTTACATAAACATGTCTAGGATCTACTTGAAACAACATTGAGAGAGAGAGTCTACATTAGTTTTTATGATAAATGGAATATATTAATATCGCAAAGATACCAACTACATTCTGTCTTTACACCAGCGAGAATTCCAAAGACATCAAGTATGCACAAAACCAAGAAAAAGTAAAAAACGATATAGAAAACAAAGTCCCTGCTAAAACACTCGCAACAACACTCTAACCACCACCGAAGACAACACTCAGACTGCGGAATAGATTCTCTAAAAATGACGCTTCTAAGAAGGAAATAATGCACAAGCGTTGTAGTTGCCCAATCGAAGATCTTGAGTTTTCACCATGGAGAAAGTCTAAGTTCACAAAACAACTTATTTAGCAAGGCCATTGCCAGACACAACCAATGAAGGCCAGACCTTGGACTTTTACCCTAAAAATCATGACTTAGTACTCAAGGAGCACCGCCAAAAAATTAATCTACCTGTGTTGCTGCCCTTCTTGCCAAGGACGCTGCTGTAAGTCACCAACTAAAAGAACATGTGTGCCCCCATGTGTGTTTTGGTAATTAATGACAATGTTTTATGGACTTATGTTTGTATTGAGTTTTACTTGTAGGATTTGTCCATAGACAATGCTTGAACCATATGTTGGCTTCACGGTTGAAAGAATAAGAAAGTGAAGAAGATCAAGTGATGATCAAGGTTTTAAGGAGTGATCCAAAGATTGGTCATAAGAGAGTTAAGCCTATGGCAAGTGTGTCTTGAAGAATAAGATAATCTCAAGTGTACCTACAAGACACCAACACAATAAATAACAAAGAAATGAAGTGCAAGTTCAAGAAGTGCCATCTCAAAGAGATCATATGCTTGAAGATTTACATCCTTATGTTGATCATGGATATGTGAAGTTATGAATAAAATAGAGGCCCTTCCATAGTGGAGTATGGGGATAAAGTTACAAGTCTTCATCAAGCTAGCGCAATCAAGAAAGGTGTTCCATCTTGAGGTGTAGAAGATCGTCATCATCAACATCAAGTGGAATATACACAAGGAAACAGTTTGATCTTGATAGTTTTTTTACTTACCGGTACCATGGTATTAGTTGGGGAGACCGGTTCATATGATAGATAACCGTACTATCAAGAGGGGTTCCTAACTGAGTAACTTGATCATATCCCTTGGTGAGAGCTCAAACCTTTGCATACTTGGCATCATATTTCTTGGTTCTTATTTGGGTATTACTCATGTGAGGATTTAGAGATTGTGTTAATCTCCATGAAAAGCTCAAGTTTATCGAAAATGAATTTCATATGCATTCTCTATTGCGTTTTCAATGTTGGAGGTTTTACTGATATGTTGAAAATGTATCTATAGTTTTTGATGTTCCATGCTTGTTTAGTATCTACTTTGATTTGCTTTGTCTACACTTTGAGGTGTTTTTATATGTTTTACTGGACTAACCTATTAACAAGATGTCACACTGCCAATTGCCTGTTTTCTTCTGTTTTTGGTTCTAGAAAAGGCAGAAAATCAATATTCTCGGAATTGGACAGGACAAAAGCCAAAGTCAATATTTTACCGTGGGGAACACGGAGCTAGAATACGAGACAGAGGGGAGCCACCAGGGGGCCACACCCCGGCCGTGGCTAACCATAGCTGCAAGGGCGGTGCCTGGCTGCCCGCCTACTTATAAAGACCCCTCGATACCAAAACCCTAAGGACCCGATCAATCTTCCACGAATAGTCTGGAGCCGCCGCCACCATCATCCCTAGATCGGGAGGGGGATCTGAAGCTCTTCCCGGCACCCTGCCGGAGGGGAGATCATCCCGGAGGCCTTCTTCATCATCATGCCAGCCTCCGGTATGAAGCGTGAGTAGTACCACCTTGGACTACAGGTCCATGTAGTAGCTAGATGGTTGTATCTCCTCCTTTGTGCTACCATGTTTAGATCTTGTGAGATCCCTTCATCATCAATATCATCTATTTGTATTCATGCATGTTGTGTTTGCGGGGACCCGATGGATATTGAGATAACTATGTCATATTGATTAATGGTTTTGTCTTATTGATTCTATCATGTCTATGTTGTTTGTGATCTTGCATGCTCTTCGTTTCTAGTAGCTATCTTGGCCAAGTAGATGCTAGTGACTCCAAGAGGGGATATTTATGCTCGATAGTGGGTTCATGCCTCTATTTAATCTAAGAGAAGTGACAGAAATCTCTAAAGTTATAGATGTGATGTTGCTACTAGGGGGAAAACAACGGTCTCTTGTTCATGGAACAAGTGGATTGTTTACCTTACACACTTTGCTTAAAGTAGTTATCCGTTGCTTGCAACTTAATACTGGAGGGGGTTCAGATGATAACCTGAAGGTGGATTACTAGTCATATATGCAGTTGGATGGCGGTCTATGTATCTTGTTGTATTGCCCAATCAAATCTCATAGGATCATGAATTTCTAGTATTGCATTGTTATTCCTTGCTCAGTCCTGTCAATTGCCCTGCTGTAATTTGTTTACCCAGCATGCCATGTTTGTTTATCTTAAGGAGAACACCTCTAGTGAACTATGGACCCCGGTCCAATCTTTACCATTGATACATCTTCCACTGTTACTGTTGACGGCGTTGCGTCAACGTGGTGCTCTTCGTTGGGAAACCCCAAGAAGAAGGTGTGATGCAGCACAACAGCAAGTTTTCCCTCAGTAAGAAACCGAGGTTATCGAACCAGTAGGAGGAAGGAAACATCCCAAAGGTGTTGCAAGCAACATGGAAACCTGCACAACACAAACTCAAGACTTTTTCCCAACTAATAGTGAGGTTGTCAATCTCACCAGTTGCTGTAACAAAGGATTAGCTGTATGGTGTGGAAGGTGAATGTGGTTTGCAGCAAGTAAACAGTAATAGTGGAAGATGTATCAACGGTAAAGATTGGACCGGTGTCCATAGTTCACTAGAGGCGTTCTCCTTAGATAAACAAACATGGCATGCTGGGTAAACAAATTACTGAAGGGTTTCGCAGCATAGTAAATCAAAAAAATTCTACGGATGCGAACGGGAAAGCCAAGATCTAATATAGGAGATGCAAACAACGAGAGAGATTATATGAGATCTTCATACCCTTGAAGATTCGCAGAGCGGAACGTTCGTCGGAACGTGGGTGATGTAGTCGTACTCGCTTCTCCTCCTCGCGACCCGCTCCGATCTAGCACCGCAAGTGGCGATGCCTCCGAGAGATGCACACGTGCAGCACCTCAACATCTCCTCCTTCCTCGGTCCAGCAAGTATGGTGGAGATACGGATTGGATCTACAACACGACGGCGCGGTGCAAGTGGTGGAGAGTTTCTGCAGCAGGGCTTCGCCTACACGCAGTCGGGAGGGAGAGAGAGAGGAGGGCAGAGGCTAGGCTTGAGGGAAGGTGTGGGGTGGTGGTGCCCAGCCCTATATAGAGGTGGGCGCCAGCCCCAGCCCCTCCCCAAGCCCAGGCCGCGGCCAAAGGAGAGGAGTGGGGGCAAGTCTTCCCCCTCCTTCTAGAAGCCCTAGGGTTTCCCTTGTTTGGCCGGCTGGGCCCTATGGGGCCTTGTGCCCCTGGCCCAATGCGGCCAGGGCACTCCCTCATAGGCCCATGCCCCCTCCCGGCAGGTGGGGCCACATTGGTCCCCCTCCGGAAGGTTCTAGAAGCTTCCGGTACAATACCGATTAACCCGAAACAATTCCGAACTCCAAAAACTGCATTGCCTTATATGAATCTTATTCGCCGGACCATTCCAAAACCTCTCGTGATGTCCCGAATACCATCCGAGACTCCGAACAAAAACTCATAAACCAATTATTCAATCTATCCTAGCGTCGAGACAAGTTAAGTGTGTGACCCTTCGGGTTCGAGAACATGCAGACATGATCTTCTATCAATAATCAACAGCGGGTCTCGAAACCCATATTGACTCACACATTCATCGATGATCATATCGGATGAACCACGATGCTAGGATTCAATCAATCCCATATATATATTCCCTTCGTCTCGCGATATTTTACTTGCCCGAGATTCGATCGTCGTTGCATCATACCTAGTTCAATCTCGCTCACGTTAAGTACTTTACTCGTTCCGTAATCCGATATCACTTTGTGATTAACTCCTTAACCACATGCTTGCAAGCGGTGTTGATATCGATTACCGAATGGGCCCGAAGTATATCTTTCCGACTTGGGAGGGACAAATCCCATCTCGATACATACAACCCAACAGGTACTTTCCGATCACCTGAGAGACACCTTTGTGATCACCCTCTCATAGGATGACGTTTGATGACCTCAAAGCTTTCTTTCGATACCAGGGAGTTGTATTATCTCATGGTCTAAGGAATACAATATTTGACATAAGAAAAGCTTCGCAAAGATGAACACGATGACACGATCTAATTGCTCTGCTTAGTTTGTCTCATCCATCATATCATTCTCCCAATGATATGATCTCATTATTAATTGACAACTCATGTCTATGGTTAGGAAACCTTAACCATCATTAATCAATGAGCTAGTCCATAGAGGCATACTAGGGACACGGTGTTGTTCACAAACCACACAAGTATTAAAGTTTCCGCTTAATACAATTCTAGCATGGAATATAAACTTTATCATGAACAAGAATTATAATAATAACATCTTTATTATTGCCTCTAGGGCATAATTCCAACAGTCTCCCACTTGCACTAGAGTCAATAATCTAGTTTACATTTGGCAACAATCTCACACCCATGGCACTAAGGTGCTGATCATGTTTTACACATGGAAGAGGTTTAGTCAATGGATCTGCGACATTCAGATCTGTATGTACTTTGCTAATATTCAGATCTCCATCTGCTATATAATCTCGGATTATATGAAACTTGCGGTTGATATGCTTGGTCTTTGGATGATATCTTGGTTCCTTAGCGAGTGCTATGGCGCCAGTGTTGTCACACAATATCTCAAGTGGGTCCAATGCACTTGGAACCACGCCAAGCTCAGTGATGAAGTTTCTGATCCAAACTCCTTCACTTAACGCTTCTGCAGCAGCCATGTATTCCGCTTTCATCAGAGATCCCGCGATCACGCTTTGCTTGCAGCTTCTCTAGCTCACAGCTCCTCCATTCAAAATATAAACGTATCCTGTCTGAGATTTAGAATCATCCTTGTCGGTGTCGAAACTAGCATCGACGTAACCTTTTACGACGAGCTGTTCATCACCCCCATAGACTAAGAACATTTCTTTAGTCCTATTTAGGTACTTTAGGATGTTCTTCACGGCTATCCAGTGTTCCACTCCTGGATAACTTTGATATCTGCTCGTCAAACTAAGAGTATTGGACACATCCAGTCTAGTACACAGCATGGCATACATGATAGAACCTATGGCCGAGGCATAAGGCACTTTGCTCATAGCTTCCCTATCATTTACCATAGCTGGACACTGAGCCTTGCTCAATATCTTACCTGACAACATAGGCACTGAACCTTTCTTTGCCTTATCCATTCTGAACCTTTTTAGAACTTTGTATAGGTATGTACTCTGGCTTAAAGCTATCAGGCGTCTTTGTCTATCTCTATAGATTTTGATGCCCAATATATAAGCAGCTTCACCTAGGTCTTTTATTGAAAAACACTTGTTCAAATAACTCTTCACATCATTAAGCATGTTAATGTCATTTCCAATAATCAATATGTCATCCACATATAGAACCAGAAATGTCACCGAGCTCCCACTCACTTTCTTGTAGATACAAGCTTCGTAGCAATTTGGAACAAATCCAAAGCTCTTGATCACTTGATCAAAACGAAGGTTCCAACTCCGAGATGGTTGCTTCAGTCCATAAATGGAACGCTGAAGTTTGCATACTTTATCAGCATCCTTAGGATCGACAAAACCTTCGGGTTGCATCATATACAACTCTTCATCAATGTTTCCATTGAGGAACGCAGTCTTGACATCCATCTGCCATATTTCATAATCATGAAACGCAGCAATTGCTAATAAAATCCGAATGGACTTAAACATCGCTACGGGAGAGAAAGTCTCATCGTAGTCAACACCTTGAACTTGCCAAAAACCTTTCGTGAAAAGCCGTGCTTTATAGACGGTAACATTACCATCCGCATCCGTTTTCTTCTTGAAGATCCATTTGCACTCAACGGCCTTTCGGTCGCTAGGAGGGTCCACCAAAGTCCATACTTTGTTTTCGCTCATGGATCCCAATTCAGATTTCATGGCTTCCAGCCATTTCTCAGAGTCTGGGCTCATCATCGCTTCCTCATAGTTCATAGGTTCACTGTCTTCTACCAACAAGACAGTCAAGACAGGGTTGCCTTACCACTCAGGTGGGGCACGCGACCTTGTCGACCTTCGACGTTTAGTAGCAGCATCGTCCGAAGCTTCATGATCCTTGTCATTAGCTTCCTCTATTGTTGGTGCAGGCGGCACTGGAACAATTTCAGGTGTTGCGCTACTCTCCAATTCAAGAGAAGGTTCAACAACCTCGTCTAGCTCTACTTTCCTCCCACTCACTTCTTTCGAGAGAAACTCCTTCTCAAGAAAGGAACCGTTCTTTGCGACAAACACTTTGCCTTCGGTTCTGTGATAGAAGGTATACCCAATAGTTTCCTTAGGGTATCCTATGAAGACGCATTTCTCCGCTTTGGGTTCGAGCTTGTCCGGCATCAACTTCTTGACGTAGGCTTCACATCCCCAAACTTTAAGAAACGACAACTTAGGTTTAGCACCAAACCACAGTTCATACGGTGTCGTCTCAACGGATTTAGATGGTGCCCTATTTAAAGTGAATGCAGCGGTTTCTAATGCATAACCCCAAAATGATAACGGCAAATCAGTAAGAGACATCATTGATCGGACCATATCTAATAGAGTTCGATTCCGGTGTTCAGACACACCATTGCACTATGGTGTTCCGGGTGGAGTGAGTTGCGAAACGATTCCGCTTGCTTTAAGATGCGTGAGAAAATCATAACTCAAATATTCACCTCCACGATCGGATCGTAGAAACTTAATCTTTCTGTTACGATGGTTCTCCACTTCATTCTGAAATTCCTTGAACTTTTCAAATGTTTCAGATTTATGTTTCATTAAATAGATATACCCATATCTACTTAAGTCATCGGTAAATGTGAGAAAATAGCGACATTCACCGCGCGTCGAAACACTCATCGGTCCGCATACATCGGTATGTATGATTTCCAACAAGTCCGTTGCTCGCTCCATCATACCGGAGAACGGGGTTTTGATCATCTTGCCCATGAGGCATGGTTCACATGTGTCAAATGATTCAAAATCAAGAGACTCCAAAAGTCCATCAGAATGGAGTTTCTTCATGCGCTTTACACCAATATGACCTAGACAAAGGCCACAAATAAGTAGTATTATCACTATCTACTTTGCATCTCTTAGCCTCAATGTTATGGATGTGTGTTTCATCCCTTTCGAGATTTAGAAGAAATAAACCATTCACAACAGGTGCATGACCATAAAAGATGTTACTCATGTAAATAGAACAACCATTATTCTCTGATTTAAATGAATAACCGTCTTGCAATAAACACGATCCAGAAATAATGTTCATGCTCAACGCAGACACATAATAACACTTATTAAGGTTTAAAACTAATCCCGAAGGTAAAACTAAGGAGAGCGTGCCGACGGCCATCACATCAACTCTTGATCCGTTGCCAACGCACATCGTCACCTCATCCCTCGCAAGTCGCCGTCTATTCTGTAGCTCCTTTGATGGTGCCAGCCTTCTTGTCTGCTAAGTACTTCAGACAGTTGCGCTTCCAGTGACCCTTGTCCTTGCAATAGAAGCACTCAGTGTCCGGCTTGGGTCCAGACTTGAGCTTCTTCTCAGCAGGGGCAACGCGCTTGCCGCCGCCTTTCTTGAAGGGCTTCTTTGCACCCTTACCTTTCTTGAAGGTGGGGGGCTTGTTGACCATCAACACATGATTATCCTTTTTGATGTCCACCTCCCCAGCCTTCAGCTTTGCGAAGAGCTCGGTGATCGTATCAGTGGAACCAATCTGATTGTGAGTCACTACAAAAATTTTGTAGCTGGGAGGGAGTGATTGCAGAACCCTGTCAATCTTGAGCTCCTCCGAATCTTGCGATCAGCTTGCTCAAGGAGTTGAGTGTAGCCCGACATCTTAATGGCGTGCTCACTAACAGAACTCCCTTCCTCCATCTTGCAGTTAAAGAACTTCTCAGAGATCTCATATCTCTCAGAACGGGCCTGAGTCTGAAACATAGTTTTCAGCTCCTCAAGAATCTCAAAGGGCCCGGGATAGTCTTCAAAACGATTTTGAAGGTCCGATTCCATAGCAAACAACATGGTGCTATTAATCACACCATAATCATCTTTGCTCGACTGATAGACAACTTTCTCATCAGCCGGCGCATCTACAGCAGGGGCGTCACCTAACGCATTCTCAAGGACATAGTCCTTTTGACCGCCAGAGAGAATGATTCTACAATTGCGGAACCAATTGGTGAAGTTAGACCCATTGTTTCTAAGCTTTTCCTTCTCAGCAAAAACGTTGAAGTTGAAGTTGGACTTAGTCATTTGATCTACAATATTTGCAAGTACAAATTAGACTATGTTCATGAAAACTAGTTCAACTTTTAATCAAATTACTAGATGAACTCCCACTAAATTCAACATCCCTCAAGTTGTTTAGTGAACATGATCCAAATTCACCACACCTAATCCAATCTTCACGAGAAGAGATGTGGTTTCAATGGTGGACAACGAAGTGTCGATCATATCATTCATATGACTCATGCTTAACCTTTCGGTTCATGTGTTCCGAGGCCATGTCTGTACATGCTAGGCTCGTCAAGTTAAACCCAAGTATTTCCGCGTGTGCAAAACTGGCTTGCACCCGTTGTATGTGAACGTAGAGTCTATAGCACCCGATCATCACGTGATGCTTGGACACGACGAACTTTCGCAATGGTGCATACATGGGGAGAACACAGTTTTATCTTGATCTTTAAGGGAGGAATCATCTTATAATGCTACCGTCGTGATCTAAGCATAATAAGATACATAAAAGGATAAACATCACATGCATAACTTCATGTGACATGGTATAGCCAATCTTCGCGCAATGATCTCCATCTTGTGCGTGCCGGCATGATCTCCATCACTCCACCATGATTGCCTCCACCACGAATAGCAACTACAACTATTGCTAACTACTTAGCGATAAAGTGAAACTATTACATGGCGTATAAGAAGTTGACACAGGTCATACACAATTATAAAGACAACCATATATTCTGCCGGTTGTGTACTCATCGACATGCAAGTCGTGAAACATTACAAAACATGATCATCGCATACAATATACACATCACATCTTGGGCCATACCATATCACAGAAAACACTCCCTGCAAAAACAAGTTAGACGCATCTACTTTGTTGTTGCATGTTTTACGTGGCTTATGGGAGTAGCAAGATAAGAACGATTCTTACCTACGAAAAGCCACAACGGTGATATTATGGTTGCCAAACTCCGGTGTAAATCCCATGACAACTATAGTGAGAGAAACTGGCATCCACCAACCGCATGTGTGGAACAAGCCACACGTCAAGTGCGGAGCCGGTCTCGCGAACGACGCCGCGTAAGGTTGGCCTGGACCGCTTCAATCTCACTCTCCCGGCCATAAGAAGAACACAAACAAGAGGCTTGCAACAGAAAACATCAACGCCAAGAACAACCATGTTATGCTCTACTCGTGAAACACATCTACGCATAGATCTAGCTCGATACCACCAAGGGTTTCGCAGATAGTAAATCAAAAATTTCTACGGATGCGAACGGGAAAGCCAAGATCTAATCTAGGAGATGCAAACAACGAGAGATTAGATGAGATCTTCATACCCTTGAAGATTCGCGACAGCGAACGCTCGCCGAACGTGGGTGATGTAGTCGTACTCGCTTCTCCTCCTCGCGATCCGCTCCGATCTAGCACCGCAAGTGGCGATGCCTCCGAGAGATGCACACGTGCAGCACCTCGACGTCTCCTCCTTCCTCGGTCCAGCAAGTATGGTGGAGAGATGGATTGGATCTACAACGCGACGGCAAGTGGTGGAGAGTTTCAGCAGGCTTCGCCACACGCAATGGGAGGAGAGAGAGAGGAGGGCAGGCGGCTAGGCTTGAGGGAAGGTGTGTGGTGGGGTGGTGCGCCCCAGCCCTCTATATATAGAGGGGTGGGCGCCATACCTAGCCCCTCCCCCAAGCCTAGGCCGGCGGCCAAAGGAGGGAGGAGTGGGGGGCAAGTCTTCCCCCCTCCTTCTAGAAGCCCCCTTTAGGGTTTCCTCTTGTTTGGCCGGCTGGGCCCTATGGGGCCTTGTGCCCCTGGCCCAATGCGGCCAGGGCACTCCCTCATAGGCCCATGCCCCCTCCCGGCAGGTGGGGCCACGTTGGTCCCCTCCGAAGGTTCTAGAAGCTTCGGTACAATACCGATTAACCGAAACAATTCCGAACTCCAAAAACTGCATTGCCTTATATGAATCTTATTCTCGGACCATTCCGGAACCTCGTGATGTCCCGGATCCCATCCGAGACTCAACAAAAACTCATAAACCAATTATCCAATCTATCCTAGCGTCGAGACACGTTAAGTGTGTGACCCTTGAGTTCGAGAACATGCATATGATCTTCTATCAATAATCAACAAAGGGTCCGAAACCCATATTGACTCCCACACATTCATCGATGATCATATCGGATGAACCACGATGCCCGGATTCAATCAATCCCATATATATATTCCCTTCGTCTCGCGATATTTTACTTGCCCGAGATTCGATCGTCGGTACCGTCGTACCTAGTTCAATCTCGTTCACAGCAAATATTTTACTCGTTCCGTAATCCGATATCACTTTGTGATTAACTCCTTAACCACATGCTTGCAAGAGGTGTTGATATCGATTACCGAGTGGGCCCGAAGTATATCTCTCCGACTTGGGAGGGACAAATCCCATCTCGATACATACAACCCAACAGGTACTTTCCGATCACCTGAGAGACACCTTTATGATCACCCTCTCATAGGATGACGTTTGATGACCTCAAAGCTTTCTTCCGATACCAGGGAGTTGTATTATCTCATGGTCTAAGGAATACAATATTTGACATAAGAAAAGCTTCGCAAAGATGAACACGATGACACGATCTAATTGCTCTGCTTAGTTTGGGTCTGTCCATCATATCATTCTCCCAATGATATGATCTCATTATTAATTGACAACTCATGTCTATGGTTAGGAAACCTTAACCATCATTAATTAGTGAGTTAGTCCATAGAGGCATACTAGGGACACGGTGTTGTTCACAAACCACACAAGTATTAAAGTTTCCGCTTAATACAATTCTAGCATGGAATATAAACTTTATCATGAACAAGAATTATAATAATAACATCTTTATTATTGCCTCTAGGGCATAATTCCAACAATTACAGCAGGGCAATTGACAGGACTGATCAAGGCATAACAATGCAATACTAGACATAAAGATCCTATGAGATTCGATTGGGCAATACAACAATATACATAGACCACCATCCAACTACATCTATGACTAGAGGTCCACCTTCAGGTTATCATCCGAACCCCCTCCAGTATTAAGTTGCAAGCAACAGACAACTACTTTAAGCAAAGTGTGTAAGGTAAACAGTCCACTTGTTCTATGAACAAGAGACCGTTGTATTCTCCCTAGTGGCAACATCACATCTACAAACGTAGAGATTTTTGTCACTTCCCTTGATTAAGTAGAGGCATGAACCCACTATCGAGCATAAATACCCCCTCTTAGAGTCACTAGCAACTACTTGGCCAAGATAGCTACTAACAATGGAGAGCATGCAAGATCACAAACAGCACAGACATGATAGAATCAAATAGACCAAACCATTAACCAATCTGACATAGTAATCTCAATATCCATCAGATCCCCGCAAACACAACATGCATGATTACAAATAGATGAGATCTTGATCATGAACGGAGCTCACAAGATCTAGACATGAAAGCACAAGGAGGAGATACAACCATCTAGCTACTACATGGACCCGTAGTCCAAGGTGGAACTACTCACGCTTCATACCGGAGGCTGGCATGATGAAGAAGAAGGCCTCCGGAATGATCTCCCCTTCGACAGGGTGCCGGGAAGAGCTTCAGATCCCCCCGATCTAGGGATGATGGTGGCGGTGGCTATAAACGGTTTCGTGGAATATTGATCGGGTACTTAGGGTTTAGGCATCAGGGGCTTCTTATAGGCGAAGAGGCGAGGCTAGAAGGCGGCCAGGGGGGCCCACACCCTGCCCAGGCGTGGGCCCACCCTAGGCCACGCTTGGGGGGGGTGAAGCCGCCCTGTGGTGCCCCTCCGTCTGTCCTCTGGACTCTGTGTTCTCCTCGGTGAAATATTGACTCTGGCTTTTGTCCCGTCCAATTCCGATAATATTTCCTTACTAGCTTTTCTGGAACCAAAAACAGCAGAAAACAAGCAAATGGCACTGTGGCAACTTATTAATAGGTTAGTACCAGAAAACATATGAAAAGCACCTCAAAGTGTGGACAAAGCAAAGCAAAGTAGATACTAAACAAGCATGGAACATTAAAAATTATAGATACGTTTCCGACGTATCAAGCATCCCCAAGCTTAACTCCTGCTTGTCCTCGAGTAGGTAAGTGATAAAAAGAATAATTTTTAAGGTGACATGCACCATCAAAACCAAGATCAAACCATTTGCAAGCATTGAAAGCTGGGATCAAAGAACTCTAAACATGTGCATGAAAGATGGAGTTCTAACAATAATACAAAGTAACTATGCATGCAACATGAAAGGCTACAAACAAAGATCATGAATAACATGCATTGAAAAATATTTGTTTGTTTCACATACAGAAAACATGGCATAGTGGCATTCAGCTTGTCCCGCATGGAGTAGCAAATAGATGCATAGGACACCTTAAAAGTTCATAAGAGTGACTAGATACAAAAAGCACAAGAATAAGCAATATCACAATATGGATCAATCAATAAGTTTTGGGACACTGCACATAGAACTAAGAATGACAACTATGCTCTCTTAAGTGGTGCCTGAAGATAGAAGGTGGAGACTCAATATAATAGTGGAAGAAAGTCCCTTCATAAAGGGAAGCAGGGATTTCAAGTTTCAAAGAGAGCTTCCAAAAATTATGGTACTTGTTAGCTTTCAGCCCTCATTGCCCCTATCATAAGAATCTTGAAGTGATTAAGGTTAAAGTGAACAAACTATGGAGTATATGCTTGACAAAGTATAAGTTGGCAATCTCATGTCCCTTGAATACGAGGGCCGCTCCTCATGCTACTCAAGTTTAGTTACTTGCAAGTTCTTGTCATAGTAAGTACATGTGTATCATAGAGAACTGCCAACGGGGTACCCCTTTCACATGGTACATGAGCTTTCCCATAACCAAAACGACAAGGCAAGCAGACAATGAGCATCTCAACATTCTTTTTATTTACCATGGGATATGGTGCTTTTTCTCTCTTTCCTCTTTTCTCAATATGTCTCTTTTTTTCAATCTCTTTTTTTATAAGAAGAATGCTTCATAGATGTCACTATGGTGATGCTGCAAGTTTCCACCATGATTAGGCATGGCTTAGGCTAGCGGCCCAGACGTTTCTCTAACACAAAATACATAACTCCATGAACTTACAAGCTCCCCTTTCATTTCACACCGACGACATCCATAGACAAAAGAGCATGATATCAACTATGTACAAAGTACAAGTGCAATGTTGAAAGCGTTCCCCATGAAAACATGGTTCTGCTAATTCCAATGTATAAGTGCAAGCATATACAACATAGATGACACAATGGTTCAAGTTTATTAGGGGCAAGGAATATAAAGTGTTCCATCAAGTTCGTGAGAGCTTTAATCATTAAGTTTTCACATAAAAAAATACTTTTTAATTGGAAGATAGCTGAAAACAAGAATATACTTGGAATAGTGTAACACACAATGCATAGGAATTTATAGTGGACACTTTGGAATAACTTGGTTTCTTGGGAGTTGGAAGCATGAGTAGAACTTACTCATACAAGTGGAGGCTAGCAAAAGACTGGGAGCAACCAACTAAGTGAGCAATAATGGCCATAATCATGCAGAGCGACAAAACATTACTAATCAAAGCATAGAGTGGTACTACAAGTAAAGGACTAAATGATCATAGAGGCTATGGTGACTTGTTCATAGTCATAACATGGTGTGAGCATATGCCAAGTCAACCGAAACAAACCATCAAAGGAGAATACCACAATACTATGCTTTTGTATGCTGAAACAACGCATGATTCCTTCAAGGCACACTAAGCAATCCTAATTGTTTGGAACAAGTCATGCTACATAAATAATCACTAAGCATAAGGTCAAAACAACACCTAGCATGACATGCTAAAGTCTAAGTCATAGTCAAAGCAAGCTCCTCTTGCACTTTCAAGCAAGAACTTTCTACTCCTTTCCAACACCAATCAACTTATTTGAAACAACACAGCGAGAACGGGGGTCCAAACTACTTTATTCAAGCAAAGTAAACGAAAACTAAGACGCTCCAAGAACAACACAACAGTGCATGAAACAATAAAAACGAAGTATCTAGAAAGACCTAAGCTTTTTATTGATGAAGAAGGGGATGCCTTGGGCATCCCCAAGCTTTGACGCTTATACCTCTTGGATATTTCTTGGGGTGACACCGGGGTGGCATCCCCAAGCTTGAGCTTTTGTCCATTCTTCATCTCATTACATCATTCTCTCTCTCTACACCTGAATTTTTCCTTCATACAAAACTTCACACAATCTTCATTAGCAACATTAGTGTATTCAAAAGATAATAGACCTTTGGGTTTAGCTTTAGAACAACAAAACTTTTCACTAAAAACACAAGCTACTGTAGCAACTCCTTCAAAAAGCTCAATTTTCCAAAAAGAACCCAAAAAGGAATCAATAAGAAGCAAATGCAAATAATGGCAGAAATCTGTCAAAACAGAACAACATGTAGAAACTGATTTTTTCGAAGACCTTCTGTTGCTCAAATACAAAAGTATTAAATTAATGAAAGTTATCTAACATACTGGGGGATTTATTAGTAAATTTTCAGCTCAATCCGACTTACAGAGACTCCTAACAAATTTTTATGATGGAGGACAAAAATCTGTTTCGGGACAGCAACTCCCCAAATCTTACTTCCCTCTCGTTAGAGGTCATTCTTGGCACAAAAAGCAAACAAAAAGGATAAGGAGAGGTCATTTCTAAAGTAATAACTTCCAAGACTCAAGGAAACTCTTGGGTTATCTCCCAACAAGTACTTTTTTAACGCCTTTAAGTTAGGCACAAGAAGCCAGAAATCAAGTATTTTCAAATGAAGAATTAAGATCAATACTTGCAAAGTCTTCAACTATGAAATGTATCTCATCCAAATGAGTTATGGAGGATCCCTTCTCATATCTCTTTGGTTCACTACTTTCATCAAAAGGATTTTCAGGAACAATCCAATCAAAATTATTTTCAAAGGCTCCATGTATCCCAACAAGCTTAAAAGGTATGGGTATCTTAAATTCCTCTCTAGGTTTGGTTTTATTTGCAGTACCCACAATGTCTACACAAAAGCCTAGCATATTAAAATGCTGAAAGACCTTTTTGGCTTCCTTAGCAACATCATGTAACTCTTTTAGTAAAGTTTCAAGGATAAATTCTCTCTTTTCAGCGTTCTTTTCTTCTTTTAGTTTTAGGAACAAAATTTGCATCATGTGGTTAAGGCTAACAAACCTAGCCTCCAACATATGAACTAAAGAAGCTGCAGCAATTTCATAATTAGGAGCAAGTTCTGCTATAGATCTATCCTCAATATCCTCATATTTTCTAACATGATTAAAGAACTCTTCAATATTATCTTTCCCAATTATGGAGCCACTACCTATTGAAAGGTCCTTCAGGGTGAACTTGGGGAACAACATGGTGAGCTAGAGCAAGGTGGCAACTAGAGTAGGATCTAATTTTTTGTGTTTTGATAAGCGAAAGCAAACCAAATTAAACTATTTTTTTGGAGTTTTTGATAAAAAGAGGCAAACAAAACCAAGCAAAAGAAACTAAGCAAACTAAAAACAAAGTAAAGAGAATGGTTGAGAAGGACTCCCCATGTGAAGACGTCCTTAGAGTCCCCGGCAACGGCGCCAGAAAATCTTGATGGTGCTGCGTCAACATGGAGCGCTTCGTTGGGAAACTCCAAGAGGAAGGTGTGATCTAGCACAACAGCAAGTTTTCCCTCAGTAAGAAACCGAGGTTATCGAACCAGTAGGAGGAAGGAAACATCCCAAAGGTGTTGCAAGCAACATGCAAACCTACACAACACAAACTCAAGACTTTGCCCCAACTAACAGTGAGGTTGTCAATCTCACCGGTTGCTGTAACAAAGGATTAACTGTATGGTGTGGAAGGTGAAAGTGGTTTGCAGCAAGTAAACAGTAACAGTGGAAGATGTATCAATGGTAAAGATCGGACCGGGGTCCATAGTTCACTAGAGGCGTTCTCCTTAGATAAACAAACATGCCATGCTGGGTAAACAAATTACAGCAGGGCAATTGACAGGACTGAGCAAGGCATAACAATGCAATACTAGACATAAAGATCCTATGAGATTCGATTGGGCAATACAACAATATACATAGACCGTCATCCAACTGCATCTATGACGAGAAGTCCACCTTCAGGTTATCATCCGATACCCCTGCAGTATTAAGTTGCAAGCAACAGACAACTTCTTTAAGCAAAGTGTTTAAGGTAAACAATCCACTTGTTCCATGAACAAGAGACCATTGTTTTCTCCCTAGTGGCAACAACACATCTACAACCGTAGAGATTTTTGTCACTTCCCTTGATTAAGTAGAGGCATGAACCCACTATCGAGCATAAATACCCCCTCTTGGAGTCACTAGCAACTACTTGGCCAAGATAGCTACTAACAACAGAGAGCATTAGAGATCACAAACAACACATACATGATAGAATCAAATAGACCAAACCATTAATCAATCTGACATAGTAATCTCAATATCCATCGGATCCCAGCAAACACAACATGCATGATTACAAATAGATGAAATCCTGATCATGAACAGAGCTCACAAGATCTAGACATGAAAGCACAAGGAAGAGATACAACCATCTAGCTACTACATGGACCCGTAGTCCAAGGTGGAACTACTCACGCTTCATACCGAAGGCTGGCATGATGAAGAAGAAAGCCTCTAGGATGATCTCCCCTCCGGCAGGGTGCCGGGAAGAGCTTCAGATCCCCCTCCGGATCTAGGGACGATGGTGGCGACGGCTAGAGACGGTTTCGTGGAATATTGATTGGGTACTTAGGGTTTAGGCATTAGGGGCTTCTTATAGGCGAAGAGGCAAGGCTAGGAGGTGGGCAGGGGCCCACACCCTGCCCAGGCGCGGGCAGGGGCCCACACCCTGTGGCGCCCCTCCATCTCTCCTCTGGACTTCGTGTTATCCTCGGTGAAATATTGACTTTGAATTTTGTCCTGTCCAATTCCGAGAATATTTCCTTACTAGCTTTTCTGGAACCAAAAACAGCAGAAAACAGGCAACTGGCACTGTGTCAACTTGTTAATAGGTTAGTACCAGAAAACATATGAAAAGCACCTCAAAGTGTGGATAAAGCAAAGCAAATTAGATACTAAACAAGCATGGAACATCAAAAATTATAGATACATTTCCGACGTATCAACTATTTACTTTCTGCAAACCACCATTACCTTCCACACCATATAGTTAATCCTTTGTTTTCAGCAAACCGGTGAGGTTAACAACCTTACTGTTTGTTGGGGCAAAGTCTTGAGTTTGTGTTGTGCAGGTTTCCAAGTTGCTAGCAACACCTTTGATTCGTTTCCTTCCTCCTACTGGTTCGATAACCTTGGTTTCTTACTGAGGGAAGACTTGCAGCTGTGCTCATCACACCTTCCTCTTGGGGACTCCCAACGAATCTCTACACTGATCTGAGCCACCATCAAGATTTCCTGGCACCGTTGCCGGGGAGGCTAAGGACGTCTTCACAAGGGGAGTCCTTCACAACCTTTCTCTTTACTTTGTTTTTCTTAGTTTCTTTTGCTTGGTTTTATTTGCGATTTTTATCAAAAACACACAAAAAATTAGTTCCTGCTCTAGTCAGTACGGATCTCCAGGTCCCGCTTCTGATTATTGATCGGAGAGGAGTCTCGATCATGTCCGCATTATTCACGAACCGTAGGGTCACACACTTAAGAGACACCGACATCCATTTGGAGCAAAACTTTCATGCCGGAAAGAATAACAAGCGCAGGAATTTATTTCACTAGATACCGAAATAGGTTTTCGGGTGAAATTGCAGAAAGTGTTTTTGCATGTGAAATGAAATACTAGAAAGGGGATATATGTGAATGTTTGTCATTAAAGTAATTGACAAAATTCTGAATAAATAAAATGAGTTTTATTTAATGAGAGTTTGCATTAAATTTGGTGGAAATTTAATGGGAATTTGAGTGGGTTTTTTAGTGGAGGGAATTGAAAGGGATTTTTGTGAGTGGAGTGTCCACCCACATGAATGAGGGGAGGGAAAGGGGGTAGCCCCATGCGCCTACCACCCCCTTGGGGTCCCCCCCTCTCCTATAAAAGGAGCCCCCTATCCTCTCTCTCACTCACACCTCCTCGTGAAGGATCTCTCTCCCCCTCTAGTATTTATCCCCATGGTCTCGGACTAGCGAGATACATGTTCCCGGTGTCTATTTGGCAACAAAGAGTTGTGCTTCCGCTGCATAGCTGGAGCAAGGAGGCGGAGGTTGCTCGGTGCCTCGGACGTGTGTGCGAGCACAAATGCACCACTAAGTTGCGGTGCTAAGGACTTCCTCTCGATCTTGAGATCGGCAAGAGATCGTCTACATCAATCACGAGTTTGAACTTGTTAAGCTTTGTCAATATTCAAGGATATGTTCTCTATGGATATACATCCGCCCATTGTTTGTATCTAGTAGATAGATCTTGGTACATAGTTGTTCCCATCGTAGGAATTTTTTTGTTTTCTATGCTGCAAACCCTAAAGTGGTATCAGAACCAGATCTATGCGTAGATGCTTTGCACGGGTAGTATACATATGAGTATGTGGGTGATGATGATCATGTTATTGCTTCTTAGTTGTATTTTGGATATTGGTGGCATAGTGGGATGAAGCGGCCCGGACAAACCTTACATGTCCTCGCACATGAGACCTGTTCCACGCTTGACATGCAACTAGTTTTGCATAAGTGGCCAGCGGGTGTCTGTCTCTCATACTATAGTCAATGTCTAATTTTCAATGAGTTGTAAACAATTTGGTTATCCTCGTTGTGATTCATGTTTGTAGGTAAGAACGATTCTATATTCGAAAGCCTTAAGCCACGTAAAACTTGCAATGGATAAATTAGAGGCGTCTAGTTTAGATTGTTGCTGGGCTAGTGTCATGATATGGTGATGTTGTAAGTAGAAGTATAAGTTGATACTCTTACAACACGCATAACGTGTAAGTTCCATAGACCTTGGCCTTACACATAGAGGTATGATAGTGATCATACCACAATGCACATGATGGAGATCCAGTGCAAGAGCCATATCATTTCACAAATAAACATGTGATGTTTGATTGCATCTTATATTGCTTGTTTGGCATTTTATTAGCATAATAAGATGATCCCTCATTTAAATATCAAGATAAGAATGTGTTCTTCCTTAAGTATGCACCGATTATGTTTCGTCGCTCCAAGACATCACGTGATGATCGGGTGTTCTTGGATCCATGACCATATTTCGGGTGTAAGACAGTTACACACGCGAATATTAAGGTTCTTACTTGGCGAGTCTAGCATGTACAGACATGGCCTCGGAACACAGACCGAAAGGTTAAGCATGAGTCATATGGTAGATATGATGCCCATTTGATGCTCGCCTTTGAAGCTGCACCGACTCACGTGATGATCGGACTTGGTGTAGTGCATTTGGTTCATGTAATCACCAAAAAGGCACGAGGGATGTCGTTTTTGAGTGGGAGTTCATTCTTAATGTGGATTAGTTGAACTCAATCTATCATAAACTTAGTCTAAACTTTACAAATTCTATTGTAGATGGCACCACCTGCTTTTAATTTCAATGTGTTCATGGAGAAAGAGAAACTTGCAATGAACGGTAACAACTTTACCGAATGGGCCATGAATTTGAGGATTCTCCTCTCTGCTACACAAAAGAAATATATGCTAGAAGCGCCGCTAAGCCCCCCACCATTCGATGATGCCCCTGACGAGGAGACGAATGTCTATCAGACTTATCAGAAGGACCACAACTTAGTTCATTGCGGCATATTGTATGAGCTAGAGCCAGAACTTCAAAAGCATTTCGAAAACGGCAATGCATTTGATACAATGGGTGAGTTGAAAATGATTTTCGACACACATGCTGCTGTAGAGAGCTAGAACGCTTCAGAAAAGTTTTTTAGCTGCATGATGGAAGAGAACAGCTCCGTAAGTGAGCATGTACTCAAGATGTCGAGTTACGCCGATAAGCTTGTGTCCTTCGGAATAACGATTCCCATTGACTTAGGCATCCATCATGATCTGCATTCTCTCCCACCTAGCTATAAGAGCTTCGTGATGAACTATAATATGCAAGGCATGAAGAAGTCTCTTCCCGAGCTTCTGTCAATGCTTAAAACTACAGAAGTGGAGATCAAGAAAGAACATCAAGTGTTGATGATCAATAAGAACACTGGTTTCAAGAAAGACAAGAAGGGAAAACGGAAAGGAAGTAAGGGCGGCAAGCCGGTTGCCGTGCCTGAAAAGAAACCCCGAGTTGGCCCTAAGTCTGATACCGAGTGCTATTATTGTAAGGGGATCGCCATCGAAGCGCATAATCCCCAAGTATTTGGCAGACAAGAAGGCTGGCAAGGCAAACAAACGTATATATGATATACATGTTATTGATGTCTACTTGACTAGTACTCGCAGTAGCACCGGGGTATTTGATACCGGTTCAATTGCTAATATTTGTAACTCGAATCAGGGGCTGCGGAACAAGCGACCGCTAGCAAGGGGTGAGATCAAGATGCGTCGGCAATGGATCAAGTATTGATGTGATCTCCGTCAGAATGTTACCTCTCCACTTACCATCGGGATTAGTAATAAACTTGAATAATTGTTATCTGGTGCCAGCACTGAGCATGAACATTGTATCTAGATCATGTTTGATGTGAAGTGGTTATTCATTTAAATCCGAGAACAATGGTTGTTCTATTTATATGAATGAAATCTTTTATGGTCATGCACCGATGATGAATGGTTTATTTCCGTTGGATCTCGATAATAGTGTTACACATATTCATAATGTTGATGCTAAAAGGATTAAACTTAATGATGATATATCCGCATATATGTGGCACTGCCGTCTAGGTCATATTGGCATTAACTACATGAAGAAGCTCCATTCGGATGGACTTTTGGAATCACTTGATTTTGAATCATTTGATACATGTGAGCCATGCCTTATGGGCAAGATGACTAGAACACCGTTTTTCAGTTCAATGGACGGGCGACAGATTTATTGGAAATCATACATTCTGATGTATGTGGTACAATGAGTGTGTCGACGCGAGGTGGGTATCGTTATTTTGTTACTTTCACGGATGATTTGAGTAGATACAGTTATATCTACTTGATGAAACACAAGTCTGAAACCTCTGAAAAGTTCAAGGAATTTCAGAGTAAAGTGTAAAATCATCGTAATAGAAAGATCAAATTTCTACGGTCCGACCGTGGAGGAGAGTATCTAAGTTACGAGTTTAGCACTCATATGAAAGAGTGTGGAATTGTTTCACAACTCACACCTGCCGGAACACCACAGCAAAATGGTGTGTCGGAACATCGTAATCGTACTTTATTGGATATAGTTCGATCTATGATGTCTCTAATGGACTTGCCGTTCTTATTTTGGGGTTATGCACTAGAAACTGCCGCATTCACTTTAAATAGGGCACCATCTAAATCCGGTGAAAAGACATCGTATGAATTGTGGTTTGGAAACAAACCTAAGCTGTCATTTCTTAAAGTTTGGGGATGCGATGTTTATGTGAAGAAACTTCAACCGGATAAACTCGAACCCAAAGCAAAAAAATGCGTCTTCATAGGATACCCTAAGTAAACTATTGGGTATTCCTTCTATCACAGATCCAAGGGCAAGGTTTATGTTGCCAAGAATGAATCCTTTCTAGAGAAAGAGTTTCTCGCGAAAGGTGTGAGTAGTCGGAAGGTAGAACTCGAAGAGGTTGTAGAACCTTCTCTTTATAGTATGGTGAGTAGCGCAGCGCCGGAAGTCGTTTCGGAGTTGGCTTCACCAATTGAAGAGGGAACTAATGATAATGATCATTAAACTCCAAAAGAGAGTACTACCAAACCTCGTAGGTCTAGCAGGACGCGTGCAGCTCCCTGAAATGCAGAAACCTCTATGAATTTCATGGTTTATGAAATTGATGACCCTGCGACGTATGAAGAAGCGATGATGAGCCTGGATTCCAACAAATGGTTAGAAGCCATGAAATCCGAGACGGAATCCATGTATGAAAATCAAGTTTGGAACTTGGTGGACTTACCTCACGACCGAAAGGGCGTGGGGAATAAATGGATTTTCAAAAGGAAAACTGATGCTGATGGTAATGTGACCGTCTATAAAGCTCGACTTGCGCAAAGGGGTTTCGACAAATTCAAGGAGTTGACTACGATGAGACATTCTCTCCCTTAGCGATGCATATTTCGACTATGATATATGGAACATGGATGTAAAAAATGCGTTCCTCAATGGAAATATTGAAGAAGAGTTGTATATGATACAACCAAAGGGTTTTGTCGATCCTAAGGATGCTAACAAGGTATGCAATCTTCAGCGATCCATCTATGGACTTAAGCAAGCATCCCAGAGTTGGAATCTCCGCTTTGATGAGGTGATCAAAGAGTTTGGATTTGTCCAAACTTATGGAGAGGCTTGTATTTACAAGAAAGTGAGTGGGAGCAATGTGACATTTCTGATATTATATGTGGATGACATATTATTGATCGGAAATGATATAGATCTTTTAAACAGTGTTAAAAGTTATCTAAACAGCAAATTTTCAATGAAGGACCTAGGTGAAGCATCATACATATTAGGCATAAAGATCTATAGAGATAGATCTAGGCGCCTAATAGGGCTATCGCAAAGTACATACCTTGATAAGATTTTAAAGAAGTTTAAAATGGACGGAAGTAAGAAGGGGTTCTTACCTATGTTGCAAGGCAAGACATTGAGTAAGACTCAAAGTCCGACTATGGCGGAAGAAAGAGAGATAATGGACAAAGTCCCCTATGCTTCAGCCATAGCCCATAGGCTCTATAATGTACGCCATGCTATGTACAAGACCGTATGTGGCACATGCTATTAGTTTGACTAGTAGGTACCAATCGGATCCAGGTTTGGAACATTAGATAGCGGTCAAGAATATCCTTAAGTACTTGCGAAGAACTAAGGATATGTTTCTTGTGTACGGAGGTGAAGAAGAGCTCGTCGCTAAGTGTTATGTCGACGCTAGCTTTGACACCGATCCAGATGACTCTAAGTCTCAGTCCGGACACGTATTTCTCATGAATGGTGGAGCGGTTAGTTGGAGGAGTTCCACCCGTGGTGGCGGGATCAACAACGGAGGCCGAATATGTTGCTGCTTCGGAAGCGGCTCAAGAAGCGGTTTGTATGAAGGAGTTCATATCCGAACTAGGTGTGGTTGCGAGCGCATTGGACCCAATGGCGATCTATTGTGACAACAATGGTGCCATTGCAAATTCCAAAGAACCAAGGTCTCACAAGAATTCCAAGCATATTAAGTGCCGGTTTCACTCCATCCGCGAGCATGTAAAGGATGGAGATATAAAAATATGTAAAGTACACATAGATCTCAATGTAGCAGATCCGTTGACTAAAACTCTCCCTAGAGCAAAACATGATCAACACCAGAACTCCATGGGTGTTAGATTCATCACTATGTAACTAGATTATTGTCTCTAGTGCAAGTGGGAGACTGAAGGGAATATGTCCTGAGAGGCAATAATAAAATGGTTATTATGTATATTCCAAGTATATGATAGATGTTTATTTTACATGCTATAATTGTATTAATACAGAAACGTTAATACATGTGTGTTTAATAAACAAACAGAAAGTTCCTAGCTATGCCTCTCTCATAAACTAGCTTGTTGATTAACAAGATGATCAAGGTTTCCTGATCATAGACATTGGATGTTGTTAATAACGAGGTCACAACATTAGTGTAATAGTGTGATGAACATTCATACGAAGTATAACATTACGATCAAAGTCAGTGATTTTATATTTCTATAACATCATATGAAGTGATCCTAATCCTTAGACCATGAGATCATATCACTAACTAACACCGGAAGAGTATCTTTATAACATCAAACGTCACATTGTAATAGGGTGATTATAAAGATGGGTTCAGTACTACTAAAGTGCTATGTTGAGGCCCATGGATCAAAAGTGGAATTTGTTCATCTCGATGACGGATAGATATACTCTGGGCCCTCTCGATGATATCACATTGATTAGCTTGCAAGCAAGTGATTTGATCACTAGAATGTTATATCACGAGAACAAGAAAAGAGTACATGTCAGTAACAAGATCAAACTAGGTATGGAGATACCAATGATCGAATCTCAGACATGTAATTTATCGCGAAACAAAATGATTAAGATACTAGCGTAAAAGGTTCTGAAGATCACAAGAAAGTCATCGTTGAATGTGTGGGAGTCAGTGCGGATCTCCAGGTCCTGCTTCTGATTATTGATCCGAGAGAAGTCTCGATCATGTCCGCACTATTCGTGAACCGTAGGATGACACACTTAAGAGACACCAACATCCATTTGGAGCAAAAGTTTCATGCCGCAAAGAATAACAAGGGTAGAATTTATTTCACTAGATACCAAAACATGTTTTTGGGTGAAATTGCAGAAAGTGTTTTTGCATGTGAAATGAAATACTAGCAAGGGGTTATATGTGAATGTTTGTCATTAAAGTAATTGACAAAATTCTGAATAAATAAAAGGAGTTTTATTTAATGAGAGTTTGCATTAAATTTGGTGGAAATTTAATGGGAATTTGAGTGGGTTTTTGAGTGGAGGGAATTGAAAGGGATTTTTGTGAGTGGAGTGTCCACCCACATGAATGAGGGGAGGGCAAGGGGGCAGCCCCATGCGCCGGCCACCCCCTTGGGGTTCCCCCCTCTCCTATAAAAGGAGCCCCCTCTCCTCTCTCTCTCACTCACACCTCCTCGTGAAGGATACCCCCCCTCTAGTATTTATCCCCCATGGTCTCGGACTAGCGAGATACATGTTCCCGGTGGCTATTTGGAAAGAAAGAGTTGTGCTTCCGCTGCATCGCTGGAGCGAGGAGGCGGAGGTTGCTCGGTGCCTCAGACGTGTGGATGCGCAGCAGATGCTAAGTTAAGTGCTAAGGACTTCCTCTCGATCTTGAGATCGGCAAGAGATCGTATACATCAACCACGAGTTTAAACTCGTTAAGCTTTGTCGGTCTTCAAGGGTATGTTCTCTACGGATATATATCCGCCCATTGTTTGTATCTAGTAGATAGATCTTGGTACATAGTTGTTCCCATCGTAGGAATTTTTTTGTTTTCTATGCTGCAAACCCTACAGAAACCTCCTATTTGAGTGATAAGATTGATGTTATCATGGCTATGCTTGTTAATAGAAAAGTTCATATTGATCCAAATAATGTTCCCTTAGCCTCTTTGGTTGCTCAACAAGAGCAAGTTGATGTGAACTTCATTAGGAATAATAATTTTGGCAACAATGCTTATGGTAATAACTATAGGCCTTATCCTCCTAAGAATGGCAATACTTATCATGGTAGATCTGGAATGCCTAGTGAAGATAGGATTCTATAAGTTGAAAGATCCACTAAAAACTTTATGAAAATTCAATATGAGCAAAACAAGATATTCACTAAAACTATGGAAGAACAATCTGCTATCTTGAAAAATATTAGTCATCAGCTTGAGAATTTGAATAGAGAAATTCCTAGTTTACAGTCAAAAATTTTGAGTGCTGAGAAAAATATTTCCTCTTTGTCTGAAGCATAGTCCTCTTTGATTAACAAAATGGTTGCTAAACCTGAAACTTTGGAAAGTACCTTTGCTGCTATTCATGCTATGCAAGTTACTATTGATGAAATGTTAGACTGTTAGCCTAACTACATGCTAAATGGGAAAGAGAAGCTAAAATTGCTAGAAACAATAGTGTGTGCACTATTACCACCACCAATATGGATGCCACTAAACCACAAGAAGTCCCTATTACTCCTACCACAATGCCTAAACCCAATGAGTCTACTACTAGTGCTGCTAAGTTTGTTTTTGATCTTGATAGTTGCAATATTTTTGAAGTGATTATGTTCCTACAACAGCTTGCTAGAAGTCCTGATGCTAGTGATATGAATGTAGCTTTCACCAAACACATTACTGATGCTCTTATTAAAATTAAGGAAGAAAATTTGAAACATAAAGCCTCTATTCCTAGGAAAGTAGAAGATAGTTGGGAACCCGTTATTAATATGCAAGTGAATGACTTTGATCTCAAAGCTTCATGTGACCTTGGTTCTAGTATCTCTATTATGCCTAGAAAGATTTATAAAATGCTTGATTTGCCACCTTTGGAAGATTGTTATTTGGATGTCCCACTTAATGATAATGCTAAAGAGAAACTCATGGGGAGTGTTAATGATGTTCTTATTATGGTTAAAAATGCTTATTTCCATGTTGATTTCTATGTTTTGGATGTTGAATATAATGCTTCTTGTCCTATTACTTTGGGAAGACCTTTTCTTAGAACTGTTGGTGTCATCATTGATATTAAAAAAAGGCACAATTAAATATCAATTTCCATTTAAGAAAGGTATTGAACACTTCCCTATGAGGATAGAGAAGTTTCTTTTTGCTCCTCCTTTGAAAGCAAGGTTTGATGTTAATGCTTCTTTATTTGAAAATACTTGATTCTTGCTTCTTGTGCCTAACTTAAAGACGTTAAAGAAAAGTACTTATTGGGAGATAACCTAAAAGTTTTCTTGAGTCTTGGAAGTTATTACCTCAGTAATGACCTCTCCTTATCCTTTTTTATTTGCTTTTTGTGCCAAGAATAACCTCTAATGAGAGGGAAGTAAGATTTGGGGAGTTGCTATCCCGAAACAGATTTTTGTGCTCCACTATAAATATTCATGTAAAATCTCTGTAAGTCGGATTGAGCTGTAATTTTATAAATAAATCCCTCAGTATGTTATCTAACTTTCGTTAGTTCAACACTTTTTGACTTGAGCAACAGAAGGTCTTCGAAAAAATCGGTTTCTACCTGCAGGTCTGTTTTGATAGATTTCTGCCATTATTTGCATTGGCTTCTTATTGATTTCTTTTTGGGTTCTTTTTGGGAAATTGAGCTTTTTGAGGGAATTGCTACAGTAACTTATGTTTTTAGTGAAAGTTTTGTGGTTTTAAAACTAAACCTCAAGGGTCTATTATCTTTTGAATACACTAATGTTGCTAATGAAGATTGTGTAAAGTTTTGTACGAAGGAAAATTTCAGGTGTAGAGAAAGAATGATGTAATGATATGAAGAATGGAAAAAAGCTCAAGCTTGGGGATGCCACCCCGTGTCACCCCAAGTTTTATTGATGAAGAAAGGCATCCCCAAGCTTTGATGCTTGTACCTCTTGGATATTTCTTGGGATGATACCATGATGTCATCCCCAAGCTTGAGCTTTTGTCCATTCTTCATCTCATTGCATCATTCTCTCTCTACACCTAAAATTTTTCCTTGACACAAAACTTCACACAATCATCATTAGCAACATTAGTGTATTCAAAAGATATTAGACCACTGGCAAAGCTTTGGAACAGCAATGCTTTTCACTAAAAACACAAGCTACTATAGTAACTCCTTCAAAAAGCTCAGTTTACCTGAAGAGAATTCAAAAAGGAATCAATAAGAAGCAAATGTAAATAATGGCAGAAATCTGTCAAAACAGACCAGCAGGTAGACACCGATTTTTTCGAACATCTTTTGTTGCTCAAATAAAAAAGTGTTGAACTAACGAAAGTTAGCTAACATACTGGAAAATTTATTCGTAATTTTTTAGCTTAATCCTAGTTACAGAGCCTCCTCACGAATTTGTTTGGTGGAGGACAGAAATCTGTTTCGGGACAGCAACTCCCCAAATCTTACTTCCCTCTCATTAGAGGTCATTCTTAGCACAAAAAGCAAACAAAAAGGATAAAGAGAGGTTATTACAGAAGTAATAACTTCCAAGACTCAAGGTAACTCTTGGGTTATCTCCCAACAAGTACTTTTCTTTAACGCCTTTAAGTTAGGCATAAGAAGCAAGAAGAATCAAGTATTTTCAAATGAAGCATTGCCCCTCTTGTTCCTTCTTTTCTTACCTTTCTTTTTCTCCTTAGGGAAGATATGATTGCTTACCAGGGGAGCAAAGTGCATGATGCCTTTTCCCACATCTATTACTGCCCCAAGGTGTTTCAGTAGAGATCTTCCAAGTGTGATTTGTCCTTTGCCTACACATTCAATAACAAGATAATCAGTAGACAACATTTTTCCTGAGATTTTTGTAAACACACCTTTAGCTATTCCAATGGGTAATATAGTGGCATTGTTGGTAAGAGATATTTCCTCTCCTCATTCAATAAGCCCCCAAAGACTCAAGGAATCAAAAATATCTTTAGGCATGAGACAAAACTCGGACATGATATCACAACGAGCATCAAAAAGTGTAGTGTTTATTGAGACTTTGATTGTGGGAAACCATTTTGAAGGCTCAGAATTTATGGGAACATAATCATGGTAAGCCCTAAGAGTGTGATATCAACTATTCATGGCAGCAATACTGGTCTCAAGATGGTTCAACCTAGCAAAAATACTTGTGAAAGAGGAATCAGACTTGCCAGGTGTACCATAGATCATGATTAATTTTCTTATGGCATCATAAGATTCATCCTCAGTACAAAGCAAAAAAATCTTTCTCAGCCATAGCATCCAAAGCATATCTATAACAAAGAGCAATACCGTGGTAGAAACTATCAATAACCAAGCTGAGGCTTACCTCAGGCTCAGTTTCCCTCTGGAAAGCAGAGATTCTAGACCAAGCTTCCTTAAAACTTTCTTCACTTTTTTGCTTAAAAGTGGAGATTTCTACCATAGGGGAAATAAAGGCAGACCCCGACATGGCAGCAACTAGAGCAAGAACTAATTTTTTTGTTTTTGAATAAAGCAAGCAAACCAAACTAGACTAATTTTTTGGTTTTTTTGAAAAGAGGCAAACAAAACCAAGCAAAAGAAACAAAGCAAACTAAAAACAAAGTAAAGAGAAAGGAAGTGAAGGACCCCCCTAGTGAAGACGTCCTTAGCCTCCCCGGCAACGGCGCCAGAAAAGCTTGATGCAGCACTGAGTTGATATAGGAGCGCTTCGTTGGGAACCCCAAGAGCAAGGTGTGAAGCAGAACAGCAGCAAGTTTTCTCTCAGTAAAAAACCGAGGTTACCGAACGAGTAGGAGGAAGGAAACGTCACACAGGTGTTGCAAGCGACGCGGAGACCTACACAACACAAACTCAAGACCTTGCCCCAACGAATCAGTGAGGTTGTCAAGCTCACCGGTTTGCTGTAACAAAGGATTAAACGTATGGTGTGGAAGGTAATGGTGGTTTGCAACAAGTAAATAAGTAACAATAGAAGATGTATCAATGGTAAAGATTGGACCGGGGTCCATAGTTCACTAGAGGTGCTCTCCTTAAATAAACAACATGGCACGAAGGGTAAACAAAATACAGCGGGGCAATTGACAGGAACTGAGCAAGGCATAACAATGCAATTACTAGTCAGAAAGATCCTATGAGGTTGATTGGGCAATACAACAATATACATAGACCTCCATCCAACTACATCTATGACTAGAAGTCCACCTTCAGGTTATCATCCGAACCCCCTCCAGTATTAAGTTGCAAGCAATGCATAAGCAAAGTGTGTAAGGTAAATAGTCCACATGTTCCATGAACAAGAGACCGTCGTTTTCTTCCTAGTAGCAAAAACACATCTACAACCAAAGAGATTATTGTCACTTCCCTTGGAAACTAGAGGCATGAACCCACTATCGAGCATAAATACCCCCTCTTGGAGTCACTAGCAACTACTTGGCCAAGATAACCACTAGCAACGGAGAGCATGCAAGATCACAAACAACACAGACATGATAGAATCATAAAGACAAAACCATTAATCAAACCAACATAATAATCTCAATATCCATCGAATCCCCGCACACACAACATGCATGATTACAAATAGATTAGATCTTGATCATGAACAGAGCTCACAAGATCTATACATAAAAGCACAAAGGAGGAGATACAACCATCTAGCTACTACATGGACCCATAGTCCAAGGTGGAACTACTCACGCATCATACCAGAGAGAAGGCCTCTGGGATGATCTCCCCTCCGGCAAGGTGCCGGGAAGAACTTTAGATTCCCCTGATCTAGGGACGATGGTGGCGGCGGTTACAGACGGTTTCATGGATTTCTGATCGGGTACTTAGGGTTTCTGCATCGGGGGATTCTTATAGACGAATGGGGAGACCGAGGCGGCCGCCAGGGCGACCAAACCCTAGCCAGGCGTGGGGTGGGGCCCACCCGCGCCTGGGATGGGTCTGGCCCCTCTGGCCGGCCCCTCGGGCTCTCCTCTGGACTTCTTGTTCCCCACGGAAAGTAATTGAATTTTTCCTTTGTCCCGTCCAATTCCGAGAATATTTCTTTACTAACTTTTTTGAAACAAAAAACAGCAGAAAACAGTCATCTGGCACTGTTGCAACTTGCTAATAGGTTAGTATCAGAAAACATGTAAAAAAACACCTCAAAGTGTGGACAAGTAAAGCAAAGTAGATACTAAACAAGTATGGAGCATCAAAAATTATAGATACGTTTCCAACGTATCAAGACACACCAATATCAGAAAAGAATTTGTTCAGTTTATGATACTCACCTTCCCAGTCGGTTTGCATATGCACTCTTATTTAGTAGACGTTCTACATGTTGCTGGAATTGCAGAAATATTTGATACACATCAGATTTGTGCTTAAGAAGATAAAGTCATGTAAAACGACTATAGGCATCCACAAAACTGACATAATATTCATTAAGTGGTGATGTAGTAACTCCACTAGATTTGAGTTTATGGGCGGGACCCCATACATCAGAATAGATAATCTCAAGTGGTGATGTAGTAACTCTACTAGATAGAGAAAATGGAAACAAGTGACTTTTGCTTTGTTGGCAAGCATCACAAATTACAACTTTATTAACTGACTCTGAGGGAATCTCAAAACGATGCAAAATATGTTGGACGACTTGTGTAGCTGGATGACCTAGATGGGAGTGCTACTGCTCACGCGACACCTTGACGCTGCTGAAAATTTGCTTGAGACGCGACTCATTAAGATCATAGAGACCTCCACGACATCCCCCTCTAAGTAGAACCACCCGTGTATCCCGGTCCTTGACAAGAAAATAACAAGGGTGAAATTCAAAGAACACATTATTATCATGGGAAAATCTTTTGACAGATAGAAGGTTGCTTGAAATTGCTAGGACATGGAGGATGTTTTTAAGGTGTAGGGGATGAGATAAAGTGGGAATAATGGAATGATCAATATGTGTAATGCGCATACCTTGGCCATTGGCAGCCTAAACATGGTCCTTGCCGTTGTAGGGCTCCTGCACGGTGAGTTTGTTGAGGTCGTTGATGAAGTGGTCCGTTGCCCCCGTGTCAGGATACTAGTTGGGGTCGATGGGGTAGGATGGAGTGCCGCTATCGTGATGAGTCACGGAAAGAGCGGCCAGCTGATGATCCATGTACCACCGTCATTGCCAGCGCCGAGGAAGTCGCGCTGGAAGCGCTTGAAGCAGCACGACGTGACGTGGCCGACCTTGCTGCAGATTTGACAGGTTGGTCGAGCACCACCAGAGCCCGAGCCACGACCCTGATCCTGGCTGCGGCGATTGGCAGAAGGCTGTGCAGGTGGTGGAGACGGGGCGGCCTTCTTCTGGCCGAAGGCCGGCCTCGATAGATTGGCCGGCGAGAGGGCGTGCTGGAAGGCGGGGTAGCCCCGCGCAGTGTAGTGCGCCATCATCTGCACATTAGAGGTAATTTCAGCGCGACGAGCCTCAACGCATTGTTCAGTAGCAAGCATCATGGAATAGATGTCCTTGATGGGCATCAGATCGGTGAGCGCGCTAGCCGACACGAGCTGAACCAACGAGTCGTAGTCATTGTCCAGCCCCTGACAAAGGTAGCCAGAGAACTCTTCGGGGCGCAGAGGGAGGCCGATCAACGCAAGCATGTCGGCGTGGGCCTTGATCTTGTGGAAGAAGGCCGAGGCGGAGGAGTCCATCTTGCGGAGGTCATTCAGCTTGCTGTGGATGTGCATCGCCCGAGCAGTAGACTCGGAGGCGAAGCTGCCGCAAAGCATCCCCCATGCGTCACGCGACATGGAAACCATCGTCATCATCCCGAGCACACTCTCGGAGAGGGAGCAGATGAAGGCGGAGAGGATGGCTTGATCTTGCTGATGCCACGCGGTGAAGAGCGGATTCGGGATCTCCTTGGGTTCACCCGTAGTAGTGTTAGGGTTGGGGATGAACTCGGCGGGGCATGGAAGAGATCCATCCACAAAGCCGAAGAGGCGATTTCTGCGGAGGATCGGCACCATCTGTGTGCGCCAGTAGATTAAGTTCTGGGCGCTCAGCTTGATCGTGATCTGATTCGTCATGTTGATCGGCGATGATGGGATGCGGAGGGGGAGGCCTGCGAGGAGAGTGATGAGGACGACATCGCGATGGAGTAGGCGAAAGCGAGAGAGAAGACCGGCGGCGGTGGCCGGATCGGGGTAGATCGATCTAAGGTTTAGGCCGGCGGCTGTTCTGATACCATGAAAGAATATTTGGGTCGGGTATTACACACCTCTTACATTGGGATGGCTTTCATTTATATATAGAGGTACAATACAAATATAATTACATGTGGGATATAATATAACACATCTATATTACAGTTTATCAACGTGTGGATGATATATTGATGTCGCTTCTTTTCTAGATGTGCTCGACCATGATCTTAACTTGTAGCTTGATGTAGTCATACATATTGACGTCGATGTTCGGCTCGACGTAGTTTAGCTTGATGATGTCTTGCTCCTCGCGGTGAAGCAGCCACGGCGGAAGGGGCGGCGCAGTTCGCGCACGCAAAGTCTTCTCCCTTTTGTTGACTAAGCGTTGCACTAGCGTACAACAGGAGAGCTAGGCCTGCATGCGTTGGACAAAAGAAAATCTGAAGATTGTGCGAGGTGCTTGCCCTGGTCGTGCCATGCAAGCATGGATGTGCATGTAGCCCGCGTGCCACTTCGATCGGCCGGGCGTCCCGGACCACCTCGTGCACGCGTCCTTCGCCATGCATCTCCGCACAGATGCACCGACCACCTCGTGCATGCGTCCTTCGCCATGCATCTCCGCACAGATGCACCGCAACTGCATGCCTCCTCTGCACTCCGCCTTCGATGAAAAGGCCGTCGCCGCCACCACCGCCGGTTCCGACGCACTAAGAGAAAACGGGTTTTTGTTCGGACCATTAATTCTGTCTATGGCTGGGACCGGGACTAATGGTCTAAACCGTATGACCTAAACCTACCGAAACTGTTAGTTCCGGGTTGATAAAAAGAAATAAATAAAAAGAATATAAAATAAATTCTCTGCCGTGGTAGAGAAAGCGTTCAAAATGCTGCAGCGACAGAGAACTATTTGTTGAGGCCCGTAACATTAACCGGGACAAATGGGGATGCACCCCGCGCGCGTCGCAGTGGCCACGTAGAGGACCATTAATTTGTCCCGACTAGTAAATGGGCCGAGACTAATGCTCGGACCCCTAGTCCCGCATGTCTAGTCCCGGTTTTAAAATCGGAACTAGAGGCCCTTACGAACCGGGACTAGAGGAGCCTTCTCCACTAGTGACAGCATCAGCATCCAGGTGAAACGGGTTGAGGGTGGCCTAGCTAGGATAGGGTTCAAGGGAACCTCCGGAGTCGCTCGAGCGGAAGCGACGTGGGAGGGAGAGCGAGACCTCCGGAGTTCTTCTAGATATTATCTGTTAGAAAACAACACCTAATTTAATTACAATGCGCATTCACTACTCGACCAGTGGCACAGGCTTTTGTCTTCCCCATGCTCTTAGAAATGCACTGATACATCTTACTAATTCCTAAATTTTTAGACAAAGCTTGAATTTAACCAAAATTTGAACACACCGCGGGACTTTAAAACAAAGATTGCAAGGAAATTGTCGGTCACACTGTAGTGTTTGACATAATTTGTCCCCTCACTATTGTTGAAGCGTATAAGTAGATTGCACTAGCCCTTTCCACCAGTTCGGACTTTTGGTTGCGTTGGCTAGTGCATGGAGCTTGACATGGTATCAGAGCCTAAGGTCTCGAGTTCGAATCCTGGCTTTCGCAATTTATCCTAAAATTGCTGTTGACCCCTCTATGTCCACGTATAGGCCTATTGAGTCATACGTGAGGTTCGCGCGCCGTCGCTCTCTTTCGGTTGCACGTGCTGACTTCACCCCGTCACACGTGAGAGGGGGTGTTGAAGCGTATAAGTGGATTGCACTAGCCCTTTCCATCAGTTCGGCTTTTGGTTGCGTTGGCTAGTGCATGGAGCTTGACAACTATTACTACTGGAATCGTCCTGTATGGCAGCGCCATATATATATGCCGAGTGCAATTTATGGGGGTGCTAAACATATGAGCCAGAAAGGCTAAAGCATATAAAAGTCTCTTGGCAAACACACGCCCTCAACATATGAGCTGTTTACCGAGCACTTACTGAATGCGAAGATCGGCGGACAATGCAATCCCCCCTAGGAGGGCCTCCTGGCACCATGTGTGCCTTTCATATATTGGAGATTCGTGCTAACATTTTTACGGAACACCTCTTTCACATTACTTTTTAAGTCCATCACAGTTTTGCTTTTTGGCCCCTACTGTTTTCATGTTTTATACATATTTCATGCTATATAAAACTGTACACATGTTACAGTGAGAACATGTTTCTTCAAACAATCTGCATTTTTACCTCATTTTTTCTCGTAAAATTTCAGAAATATTCAACAATTTTTTATGTACATTTTTAATTCTAAAAATGAAACATGCATAATTTGTTTTTTCAACAATTTCGTTTGATAATTTTTATTTTTGTACTTTTTACTTAACAATATTTAGACACTCTTACTTTATTTCATCCTAGATTTAGAAGTTTCATACAAGATTCACATGTTTTACAACTTGTTTCTGCCAAGAGATATTCATATATTTTTTTCACAGAATACATGCATAATGTCTGTTTCTTTTTTAGCTCATTTTTTCTCGCAAAATTTCAGGAATAATCAATATTTTTTTATGTACATTTTTTATTTTGAATATGAAACATGCCAATATGTAGGTTGAATATTCTTTTATTATTTCTACGAAAGTATGGATATTTCCCAAATATTTGAAACCTTCCAACACAAATTCATTCAATATTCATAGGCAATAATATTCATATATGATACATACTAGAATCCCAACATACAATATTTTTTCAATAATTGAATTTTTGTAATATGCATTGAATAAGATTAATACCAAGAACACACAAGATTCACGAGATTACTCACAATATCTAATCTCAGTCATATATTTTCTTTCAAGAATATGTTTCTTCAAAGAATATGTTGTACTATTTTTTTTTAAGAATATGTTTCAACAATAATTTTTATACACGATGTTTCACAGGATATTAAAAAATTCACACAAGTTATGCACATGTTTCTTCAAAGAATCCGAGAAACATACATAATTCATACAAACAAGATTCATTACAGATTCTTGACACATACAAGTTTCATTACAGATTCTTAGCATTTTCATACAAGATTCATGACACATACAAGATTCTGCACATGTTTCCTGGAAGAGGTATCTAAGTTACTCCCTGTGTATTCTACGAGCCATCAAGGTTTACATAAAATCATACATGCTTTATTCAAGGTTGACATCAAATCCATAGAACAAATAAATCTTCCGATGAACACGCCTAGGCAGTAGCTGTCATGACACACGAAAAAGAGGATCAGATCTGGCCTTATGATGAAGATTAATAAATATGCATACACGTATCAAAGTTAGAACAAAGTTTCATACACGTGAAAATACAAAGTTTTAGATAGGTATTAATAGGAAAAAACCGAATCAGCAAGATACATCACGAACTGAATGAAAAAATCCCCAAAAAAGATTGCCTAGATCGGGTTTCTCTAGGACTAATTCATTGGAGATTCATGAATATATGACTAAATCACTCTCAGATTCATACCCAAACTCACAGAAATTCTAAAGAAATATCAAGAAAAAGAACATCCAACATTTTCGGATCTAGGAAAGGAAAGTTGCAAAAAACATGAAATAAATATGAAAGAAACTTAGAGGATTTATAACGGTATCATACAAGAAACATAAAGAAAAAAATGATACACGTTCATACACCTGTCAAGATCCAAGCATGAAGAAAAAATAAAGAAAAATGAGGGCCTCTGGATCCGTCCACTCTTAGCAAGAATCAACCAGTTAAAAAAGAGATCCGGCCAAAAAATTCAACCATGAACTGGATCCAAGCATGAAGAAAAAAACAAAGAAAAAGGAGGAGGCGGGGATCGCATCGGGGCTGGGGATCACGTCGGGGAGGAGAAGGCGGGGCTTGAGGAGGAGGATGTGGAGGGGAGGAGGAGGTGGAGTTGGCCGCCGGCGACGTGGGAAGGAGCTGCATCGATCTGGAGGCGTCGGCGGTTGGAGAGAGAGATGGGTGTGGGGGAGATGCGGGAGCAGGTGGAGTGGGGGCCCACGTACACGGCGATGTTAGGAGCTTGGGAGTGGTGGGTTGCAGAGATTAATCAACTTTCCACATGGACTAAAATGGAAAAAAGTTGGATCCTTTGACTAGTAGACTGTTGCACGAATCTCCAAAAAATTAACGCGTCAATGATGGTGCAGGGGCCCCTTCTACGCTGGGAAATCCCTTCTCGAAGATCGGCATACAAAGATTATATGCTGAGCGCCCGCTCTCGCCTTACAAATGTCTCTCGGCATATCCTCTTGCCATTCCTCCTTGACGGAGATTTGATGACGTGGGAGCGCATGCGAGCGCCACATTATATGTTGAACATACAACACATTGCCAGTGTATGCCGAGTGTGGCACTCAATATATAATTTCTTATTTTATTTTTATAATATTAAAAACTATTTTTTTGAAAAGAAGCATATATTAATATCAGAAGATATCAATTACACCCAGCCTCTGCACAACACATTGACTTAGTGGTCATACGGATGCACACAGCAAAAAAAAGAATTACAAAAAAGAAAAGTCCCGCTACAACGATCCATTCATTGAAACGGTATTACTACTACCACCAAGACAGCACCAGAAGTCTAGCTTCTCCAAAAACGACGCTTCCAAGAAGGGAACAGTGCACAAGCATCGTTGTCGCCCGATCAAAGATCTTAGATTTTCACCCTGAAAAAAGTCCACACTCTTAAAATAATGCCTTTAACAAGGCCATTGCTAAGGCCAGACCCTGGGATTTCACCCTAAAAGGTAGGACCGTGAACCTCTCCTGTGCAGTCGCCCCACTTGCATGCCACTGCTCCAAGTCACGAATCACCAAGCCAACTCCTCATCACCACCCACACTCGAACCACCATTATCAGTCTACGGATCTTGGTCTCCATGATATTCTTCATCAGCATCATGGAACGAGAACATGCCCCATGATATTAACAGCCAACAAAGCTTAGCGCACCCTCTGAAACCAAACGGTCAGAGTAAAACATGGATGCGCACGACCGAATTCCATCCAATCCAGCAATCTCTCGGCACGATCGCACTTATAGAGTTTGCCAGCGGAGCCTTCCGAAACACGACGCACGAACCAGATCAATATAGACAAACATCAGGCATATCTTCGTCTTGGCTTGGGAGGGATCAAGGACCGCCATCTTTATTGAAACCGAGTCAGCAGCCCCCACGCCACCCACCGGCAACTAGCAGGATCCGCCACACGACAGCGAGATCACCGACCCGGCCGACCACTCCGACGGAGAAGGAGGTCACCACCATCATGCCGGGAACAAATGCCCCAAGCAACTTCATGTCGCGAACATGGCTCGGGGAACCAGGGAGTCAGCGTAGGTCGACGAGCGGACAACAGATCTGGGCCGAGATCGAAACCCGACTCCCCCGCCGCCGCTTGCAACCATCTACCATCGGTTCTCCGGCCGCCGCCGACCGGCCAGGAGCGGACGCCGCCGCCACGCCACCAGGGCTTTGCCCGGCGACGATCCGGGTGGCGGGGTTCGCGGGAGAGGGGCGGGGCAGGGAGGGGAGGGGGCCGCCCGGCGCGGGAGGAGGGTTGGGTCTCGGTATCGGTGCGGGAAGGGTGCGGGACTGGAAACTCCGGTCTCTTAAATGAAGGGAGGATTTCACTTTCCTGGCCTCTGCATGGCCTCTGCACCAACTAGGGATGCACACAACCATTAAGCATGAGTATCAGGATTTTTAAACTTGGTTAAGCACCAAGCATGGTCGTATGAGTATCAGGAGAGCCTGGTCCTCAAGTATAAATAGGAACCTTAATTCGCTTCCGTGAGGATTCAAACTCAAGTGTCGGGTTTGTATATCCACTCCCCCAACCAGTTGAGCTAGGCTCACTCCCTAAACTTATTGTTAGTTTAGTATACTTATATTCTATAGGCCTAAACTTTACTTGCTTTTTTTATCATTATTCTTTTCCACTTTATTATCTCCTCTATTTCCTGCCGGTTCGAAAACCCCACTTCAGATTCACCGGAGCGAATTTTTTGAAAACTTAGGCACACGCCATAGTTCTATTCGGCATACAAAGAACGATTTGGGCTACATGTAATTCCTCGCCACTGCTGATATTGGAGTCTTGGAGAAGTTCTATAAAGTCGTCGTAGCTAGCATTAGCAACCCATAGCCAAAAGGGCGACACGCGTACACGGATTTTTTGTTCTAAAAGGGTGTTAACGGGAATCAGCTCCAAATTTAGGCGTGCTGGTGTGCTACCTTTCGGAAAGCTCCTAGCATATGTTAATCCTTGCGTGCGGCCTGATGATATGGCGGGTGAGCATGCCGTGTTATCCTTTCCTTAATTACTCTCCTTCCTTGGGACCACTCTATCCCATTTGAATTATTCTCGCGCATCAGCTCTGCAGAGTCATTAGCAAGGAAATTCGGTCTATATGAATCTCTAATCACCCGCCGCACACCAGCAACGCACTCCCAATAATCTCCCATGCCCCTAATTAACACATCTCTCTCTATCCCTCTCTCAAGACGAGGTTCGTTTGTGCACCGCAAGTAGATGAAGCTGCCAGCATGATCTGAAAGCGTATACATGTTGATCTCTGACCGATGGTCATCTTGAGATTGATTACATGGGAAACAGCCAATCTCAGATCATCTGGCAGCTTCATTTTCTGGTGGCAGCACACCAGCTCGCGATGAAACCTCACAAGATCTTCGTGCAAGGGAAACAAGGCAAAGTAAGTTCGATTTCATGATTCATCTGTCCATGTAAGCATGGAAAACGTAGGGTTTTTCATTAGAGATAGAGAGAAGAAGAAGCCATGCGTACATACAGATGATGATCTAGATGCAAGTTTTTACTCGGCTGTATGTATTCTTGGTTGATTTTACACACTGTTTTGACAGCGTAAGTATATCTCGTCTAGGACTATAAATTGATGCCTTTTTCACCTTTAATCTTCAGGCGCTATTTCATATACTCCCTCCGATCCATATTATTTGACTTTGATTTGTCAACAACTATACTAGTAGAAGTGTTGGCTCGGTCTCTCACTTCAAAGCCGGACAAACCGAGAGACATGGGCAACAAGGCCAAAATAAGTAAATTTGATTTCATCTTAATTTCCACGTAAGTTAACCAAGTTCTCTCTTCTTTCCGTCAGCATAGAAAACACATGGTTTTCATGAGGGAGAGAGTAGAAGCCATTCATACAATTATGGTAATCTAGATGCATGTTATTTACTTGGGTAATATTTCTGGTTGATTTTATACTGTTTCAAGGGTGCAAGAACTTCTTCCTCGCACGGCTTCGCTATCACTCATAACTAGTAGTCAACCTTGAACTGACTAGCCGCTTCCTGAATGCCTCTTTCTGGTATTAATTGATGTATCTGGTCTAGTCTTTTCAGTGACTCCTACCTTGCCACCTACGTATGCTAGATGGATAGTGAGGAAACTACCCTTGTTTCATTCCATTCGTTAAATGATACTACTAATTGAACTGGTAAAGAAACTTACATTTCGGAATGGAGGGAGTAGCTTCCACGCCTTTCCTACTTGCGTCAATTGATGTGAATCATTTTTTACATCAATTTAAGCATGATTAGATATATATGGCACTGAAGCAAGTAAGTTCAATTACACATGATTTATCTGTCCATGTAAGTTCATGAAGTTCTCTCTTCTTTTCTTAAGCATAGACAATGTAAGATTTTCAGGGGGGAGAGAAGAAGCCATTCATATGTACAGATGATGATTTAGATACATGTTTACTCAGCTCATATATATTCTGGCAGATTTTAGACTGCTTTTATATATGTCCACTAAGACTACAAATTGATGCCTTTCTTGACCAAATCTTTACTTCTCATGTGCTATAGAGAAAATTAAAGTATGTTTTTTTTTGATAAAGGACGCTTTTATGAAATCAAATGTTCACATTAGGCCGATACGAGCAAGAAGAGTTTACATCCGACCTCTATATAGTTAGGATGAACATAGCAGCAAAACAAGAAAATAAATAAAAGCAAATTCAAAATACATAACTTGTCTAAACAATTCTAGCTCTATATGCCAATTATCCAACCTAAAGTACCGATCAAATGTATTTTTTTGTATGACTAAACCTATAAATTTTTAGGCATTATTTGTCTAGCGGTCTATGGTTAACTTATTATATGTCACGAGTCTATAATTTTGTGCCACATAGTTACAACCTTTTTTACCTAATAATATAAGATACTCGATACTCGTATTAATTGGTAGCATGGCATCATGCCAAAATTATTTATTGCCTTCATTCTTGCCAGCTCCGGCAAGCCGCCACAGGCCACCCCATGCCGCTAGAGCACATCAAACCTCCACCGTTTGCAGCCTGCCTCGAGCACCCGTCGCTGCCACGAGCTCCCCAAACACGAGTGCAGCCACAGCCGGAACGAAGAAGAAGACTAGCCTAGTTGTCGCGGGCTTGAGAGTTGGTTTGCTCGATGGAGGCAACGACGAGGGGGAGGGGTGGAGGAGGGGGTGGAGCCTGGGGCTAGGGTTGGGAAAAAATACCAAACTGTGCAAAACCGTTGAAATCGGCTGGTGGAGCTAGTTCATTTTCTTTCACATTTTCAATCCTCGCTCTCGAACTAGCGAATATTAAATTACCCACCAATGCCACTGGTAAAAAATAATGGTTTGAAAGAGAAAGAAAGACGTGTGATGATGCAGAGGAGACCGATGGAAGTCCTTGGAGTCGTCTAGGAGCCCCGCCTTGAGGAGGACGGTCGGACCTTAGCGAGCACGGAGCTTGGATGCGTGCAGTGCAGCGTGCTGACGCTGACGTCTATGGCAACCGGGACGGAGCGCACAGGTAGTGGCCAGAGGGGCGAGCTGGTCGGCGAACGGAGCAGGGCGACACTCGACGCGAACGTCGATGGCAGTCGAGGCGGAGCACAAGGCCGGAGGCCGGAGAGGTGAGCTGTTCGACAACCACAACAGGGTTGCACTCAACGCGGAATAATATTGCAACAGGTACGCACGGAGCACAGGGGCGGCTGGAAGGGCGGGTTGGTCGACTGGAGCAGGGCCGCATTCAACTCCTCTCACGACCACGACCACTGGCGTGCGTGGCTTCACCCGGATGAGGAAGCCCCATGGCCACAGTAGCTCCGATCTAGAATCGCACGAAAGAGATGGCCAATGGACTTTATATGTTCGGTCGTTTTTTAAAATGCCTGCCTTCATAGGAATTCACAAATAAGGCAAACAGTGTATACTTTTGGCCTATTTTTCACCGTGTTAACTATCTTTAACCAGTTCAGGCTCACTTTGCAATGGTTCAAGAGTCTGCGAGGAAGGATGTGGAGTGTGATTTTGGTGTGCGCTGCTGAGTATTGGAAGCCGAAGGTGCTTTGGCAAATAATTAAGTGTTGCATCATCTTGTATAACATGATTATTGAAGATGAGCATGACATGCCCGAGAACTTTCGGGACATCTCCAATGATGATCAGGTTAAAACTGCACATGATGCCAATAGGATCCAAGCATTTCTTCAAGCCCATGCACGCATTAAGAACAAGGAGGTGCATAAACAGCTGCAGCAGGACCTTGTTGAGCATCTCTGGCTCTCCATGGTGCTACCTAGTTGAGTTTGAACTATTCTGATGATTTGTTGAATTTGAACCCTGCCATGTGTTTGGATTTGAATTTATTTGATTTGTAAACTTAATATTAATTCATTCGTAAATATTTTATTTGATTGTATGTGAACTATGCCGAATGTTTGGCTATTGATGGTTTGTTTTTTACAAAAAAAAGTTTTACTCCTCTAAAGTTTAGGAGTTCGGTTCGGCACCGACCTCTTTTATAGGAGTATATTTACTCCTTTAAAGTTTACTCCTCCGTTTACTCCTCTAACCATTAGGGATCGGTTAGAGATGCCCTCATAAGCCTATATAGGTTGCACACTGACGGATGCACAATACGAGAAAAATCAGATTCTGCTAAAAAAAAAGAAAAAATTGGATCCCGGAGAGAATCGGTAATAGAGAAGAAAGACTTATTTTTTCCGATATAAATGATTTCAAGTAGTGGAATACTCCAGGTTTAGAAAATATATTCAATTAAAAATTCTTATCATCCACGGCACAAATTTTTTCTCCTGATAGAACACTCCGGTATTTTTCCTACTCCCTCTAATTCAAATTAATTGACTTAAATTTATCTAAATTTTATGCCTAAACCGTCCACACCATAAAACCTGTTTTGCACACCCATACCTGGGGCGATGGCGACGCCACCCGTGTTGCTCTGGGGAGGGTGGACGCGAGGCAAGTGGAGGTTTATTCCTAATTTCTGAAACTTTACAACTTGAAGACAAAGTTAGTCTGAAGACAAAGTTGTTGGGTCTTTTGGGGCATAGTCAAGAAAAGAAAGGGGCTATCTTCTGGCACCTCGTGGCTATACTCAACTAGATGATAATAGTACTAATTAATACTCTCTCTGTTTCAAATTACTTCGCCGGCGTGCTTATGTAGGTGCACTAGTACTCCGTCATTTTTCATTCAAAAAAATCCTGGGATTTTTGAAATAGATAGTATGAAATGTATATTACGTATACCAAAAATCGTAGAAATTTTTTGATAAAAAATAAGAGAATACTAAACCACCTAGGTAAGCGTGCGTGCGGAGTAATTTGAAACAGAGGAAGTACCTAGTCTCAAAGCTTACCCCAAACGCACAGATAGTTGAGAGAGAGAGAGATGCGGTTTGTTGCCCGTCAGTTTGCCATGTGTGGTGTGCTGTTGAGCTGTTGGCGTCAAACGAAAAAAGGAACCCGTGTGTTTGTTCTTGTTCCCCGTGCCCATGCATAGCGTCTTAGACTAGTCACAATGGGGAATATCATATAGTAGTATCATGCATATGATACTAGTATACGATACCATCTCCATAATGCATAGTATCATATAGTAGTATTATAGTCTTGGTGTATTTATTGTTTTGTACAATCTCAATGTAAAATTGTGGACAAGATTTATTTGAGATTAATTTTTCTAGTTTTATGTGTTATGATACCATATCTACCTACTCCCTCCGTTCTGGTTTAAAGGACACAATTTGTAAACCATGCAATCCCAAAATACTTAGACACAAAAGCATTTAATCTCTGTAATTACTTCTGTGTGAAAGCAATAAAATGCTTGCATGCACATGTGTGAACAAATGTGAACACTTTCCTACTCTTTTTTCTCTTTATTCATGTTCTACTCCATACTATTAAATGGACCAATTAGATGACACCTAGGGCCGAGAAAATTGCAAATTGTGTCCTTTAAACCGGGACGGAGGGAGTATGATACCAATACAATCTCTTTCATCATTAATTGCTATGACACATAAGCATTTTGCATGCATGTGGTGTATGATACCACCTATGATTACCCCATTGAGGCTAGTCTTACTATTCATTAAAAGATGGTTTCGTAATGGACGTAGTACTAGCACCCTTCCATCGAATCTTGCTAGTCTTGTCTCGTGCATTTAAACTACCTCTGGAGCATCTCAATTTTCTAAAAACATTAAACAAACATTGATCATTGACGCCTCTCCAACCTTTCGATCTCAGCACATGTTGTATACTACTCCCTCCGTTTAGAAATATAAGATGTTTTAGGTTTGTGAATGAGATGTATCTAAACACCTTTTAGTATCTAGATTCATTTGAACCTATACACTAAAACGTGTCTAGATACGTCTCCTTCACAAACCTAAAACATCTTATATTTCTAAACGGAGGAAGTAGTATCCGAAAAAATTGCAGTTAACACGAGTCTTTATGTTATTTGTTACAGAGAACATAGCAACAAGACTTTTTTTGCGGCTATCACAGTTTATGGCTTAATTTTTTTCACCTAGCCCAAATAAACAACTTAACCTTGTTAGCATGTTATCTAACAAGTTGGTTCCACTGTTTTGCTTGCAACATAACATCCGAAAATGTAAATAATTGACGACAAATATATCACCCAAAAAAACCTTTTGGCGCATAGGCAACAGTGATCCTTTTTTCAGAAAAATCGAAGTTTCTTGTCTCCTAAAAACATAGAAATATATATATATATATGTATGTATATATATATATATATATACATGTGTAGTATGTACAACCATATTTGTATTGAAATATATTTTCATATGTGACATACACAAAAAAACAAATGTTAAAATAAATGAGTTTTTTCCCTTTTTCAGATACATGATTCTTTACGTAGCTTATAATTGATTTGGGGGCTTTTTATACTACCGTTGATGATTATTAATAGATTTGATTATTAATAGATTTATGAAATTTTCGTAAAAAAATAAAATGCAACATGTGATGTAGCAAAACTCCACAGGTATGTAGATAAAATGTGTATGTATATACTTAAAAACACCATTTAGTTTTTTTGCGAAATTAAAACACCATTTAGTTACTTATACCCTTGTCAATTTTTCATAATTTTTTATACTTAAACACCATTTATATTTTCTTAAAGTATAGTTGCAGTCTGAATATAGCAAGTACAATTGGAGTAAAAAATTACGTCCCCACAATTTATTTTATCAGCATGTTAAAAAGTTAAGCGTTTATTTATGCTAGATATAAAAAATTAACTGTGCTAGATGCAAAAAAAAAATCTGTGTTTTATGCAACGAATGAGACTGATGGTAGGTGCAATATATAACGCTCATCGGAGTACCCGGTTGACCCGATAAACAATGAAGTCAATTAAATTATGAACCCCCATCGTAGTACTATATCTCAACTCTGCGGCACCAAGTACCCAAACACAAAACAAGCGCGCTGCCATGGTCACCACCACCGCTACCAACCGTGCCGCTGCAGCTCAGCATGCCGCCGGCCGCGACCACATCGTTGTGTTCCCGTTCATGGCGAAAGGGCACACGCTCCCACTGCTCCACTTCGCTACGGCGCTCTCCGGCCACCACAAGAGCCTGCGCGTCACCATGGTCACCACACCGGCAAACCTCGCCTTCGCCCGCAGCCGTCTCCCCTCGTCAGTGCGCCTCGCCGTGCTCCCGTTCCCGTCGCTGCCGCCACTGCCGGCCGGCGTGGAGTCCACGGACGCCCTGCCCAGCCCGGCCCTCTACCCGACGTTCCTGCGCGCCACGGCGCTCCTGCGGGATCCCTTCGCCGAGCTCATGGCGTCGCTCTCGTCGCCGTCCCCGCCGCTCGTCCTCGTCTCCGATTTCTTCCTCGGGTTCACGCACCGCATCGCCGCCGACGCCAACGTCCGCCGCGTCGTGTTCCACGGCATGTCCTGCTTCTCCATGGCCATAAGCAAGTCCCTCATTGCGAGTGGCCCGCCACCGCCGGGCTGCGTCGATTTCCACGTGCCCCGTATGCCGGAGCACGTAAGGATCACGGCGGTGGAGGTCCCGGATACAATACCCAAGATCTCCGACCCCGAAGACCCGGTGGTCCGGTTCGTGATGGATGACATCGGCGAGTCCGACGTCCGCAGCTGGGGCGTCCTGGTCAACAGCTTTGCCACGTTGGACCAGGACTACGTTGCGCCCTTCGAGTCGTTCTACCAGCCGAACGCTCGCGCCTGGCTGGCGGGTCCGCTATTTCTCGCCGCCGGCGAGGAGGAGGAACTGGATCCGGAGAGCTGCCTATCCTGGCTCGACAAGACCACAGGACCGGTGGTCTACGTGTCGTTCGGCACGCAGGCCCACGTTCCCGACAAGCAGCTCGACGAGCTGGCGTGCGGGCTGGTGCAGTCCGGCCACCCCTTCCTCTGGGCAGTCCGGTCGGAGACCTGGTCATCGCCGGTGGACGTTGGGCCCCACGGACGCGTAGTTCGCGGGTGGGTCCCCCAGAGGAGTGTGCTGGCGCACCGTGCGGTGGAAGGGTTCGTCAGCCACTGCGGGTGGAACTCGGTGATGGAGAGCCTCGCGGCGGGGAAGCCCGTGCTTGCGTGGCCGATGATGGCCGAGCAGCAACTCAACGCGAAGCACGTCGCCGACATCATCGGAGCCGGCGTCAGGATGAACGTCGTCGACAGTAAGGTTGTAGTGGACAGAGCAGAGGTGGAGAAGATGGTGAGGAGGCTGATGGACGCCGGCAGCAACGAAGGGCGAGAAATGCGGGATAGGGCCGCGAGGGCTCGGCAAGAGGCCAAGTTAGCGGTGAGCGACGGTGGCACCTCGCGCATGGCATTGCTGAAGCTGGTGGACGAGCTGCAGGGAAGCTACGATCGTGATGTCACCGTTGGGAAAATGGACAAGACGGAAGTGTAGTTTCAGGCTTTCAGCTCGTGTGTATTCATGAGTAATTCATTCTACCGTGATGTAATCCAGCGTGCACTCTTTCAGCAATTTTTACTTCGTACCAATTTTTACCGTTTTCATGCAGTTCACAAAAATATAATGGAATTTACTTGATGAACTATCGTAGCACTAATCTTGAAACACCAGATCGATTACATAGCTTGCATGGTAGAAACTCTGCGTTCCTGGATATCATGAATCTCAAATTCCTGCTCCTATGATTTGAGTCCATGTCAGAGATTAAGATCAACTTCGACAAGAGCGAGGTCATGGTCTTGGGCTACTCATATGAGAACAGATAGCGTATCGCTGACAACCTCAACTGTAGGTTGGCAGATTTCCCTTTCTCTTACTTGGGATGCCTATAAGGGATACTAGGGTGTTGATCAAGGACCTGGATCCCTTGGTCGCGAGTGTTCGGTCCAAAACGGAACCCTGGCGAGCTAGGCTCACAACCAAAGTAAGCAAGTCGGTCCTGATCAACTGCTATATTTACTACCTGAGGGGACCCATGCGGACTTCGCAAAGGAATTGTCCCAGTTCTTTTGGATAGCTCGGGATGGTCACTAGAAATACCACATGTGAAATGGACTGACATGTGCGCCCCCAAGATTCTTAGGGGCATAGGGATCCTCGACTATGTCGCTTCAGTGTTGCCTTAATGCTCAAATGGGTATGGCGGATTCTCTAGGATGATGGTGAGTTTTGTCTCCAGCTCATTAAGGCCAAATACCTCCGGGGTCGCCCACTGCTGGCATACGAGCATCGGGCGAGCTCCCAGTTTTGGCGAGCCATCCAGGACATCAAGCATGACATCTGGCAGGGGCACTTTTCGCCGTGGGCAACGGGTGAGAAGTCCTCTTTTGGCTGGACCCTTGGCTAGCAGCCTCCCCCTATACCAGTAGTTCCTGGTATTATTTTCCATTTGCGCAGATCCCATGATGTTGGTGGCCAAGGCGGGCCATGGAGGGAACTGGAACATCCTGTTCTGGAGAACCTTCAAACCTGCCAAAGCCGCTGACTTCCTGAGATTGTTGGGCGCCCTGACTGCGTCCCTCTTGGATAGGAGGGACGGGGTTACCTGGCGCCAGTCTCCCTCGGGAGCAATTTCGTTAGTTCGTCCTACAGGACCCTCTTCCAGGGCCTGAACTGCCTTGGACGCCCCCCCTTTGGAAGGCTCCCCTCCCACTGAGTTTGAGGATATCTTTGTGGCAGCTGCTGCGGTATCCCCTTCCGTCAGGGGTAGAGGTGTCGAAACGAAATGGCCCTGGCGACGGATTGTGTCCATTATGTGGGACGCTGGAAACTTGTGACCACATAATGTTCACGTGTCATGTCGTGCCCAGCGGTGGATCCGCTCCGTCGTTGACGTTGCCGTCGTGGATGGTGGCGCACAGGAAGCGCTCACGGGGTGGGTCGCTGCTGCCGCAACTCTCAGATCCGGAACCGTAGGTTCCTTCATACGAAGGAGGACCGCACAGATCGGAGTTGCAGCTGCTGCTATCATCCGAATCGCCCGTCATCGTCGATGTGTGAAGGGCATTGATGGGTGGGACCCATGAAGCGGGCCTGATGGATGGAAGTGGTACCCACTCTAGGAGGAAGAGGGTGCCGGTCTACCCCACCTGGAAGTATAAGCTCCCGAACAACATCTCGAGCCCATCACCAACGGACTCGAAATCCTTCAGGGTGGCTGGTGAGTGGGCGGTGAAGTCAAAGGCGCTGAAGAGGAGGTGGATCTCTGTTGCCGATGAATCATAGATCGTCCGGATGGAACTGTCACGACCGCACGATCAGCGTCCCTATTTCCCACAGACGGCGCCAATTGACGAGGGTTCGACTCGTCAATGCCCATTGTTATGGACTTGGGTTTAGAGAAGATGGGGATGCTGGAAGTCGCGGAACGGTTAACAGACAAGCAACACAGGGACACAAAATTTAGTCAGGTTCAGGCCCCCGGAGGGAAAACCCTACTCCTGCTTGTCTGCTCTTGATTATAGAGAAACCGAAGGTTACAAGGATGCGCAGATGCAATCTAGCGTGAGATGTGTATGAGGTGAGTTGAGGATCCTTATCGTCATATCCTCCCAGCCTTTATATAGATAGGCCAGGTCTCGGGGATAGGTCGAGTCGGTTACAGATTAGGGTTGATACCCTTTGAAATTCTATATAGCCTAAACTTGTCCTCCAAGGAGTCGAAATCGCCACGGGCTTGGGTCATGGGTCGCGTGTCCTTGCATGGGTCTTCCTTGGACTAGACCGGGTATACTAATGTCGTGCACCCTGATACGTCCAAAACGTATCTACTTTCCCCAACACTTTTGCTATTGTTTCTCCTCTAAACTTGTATGATTTGGATACAACTAACACGGAGTGACGCTGTTTTTAGCAGAATTACCTTGGTGTCTAGTTTTTGTGCAGAAAATCAACTATCAGGAAAAATCCCAGAAAATATGCCAAAAATCCTATTTCACCAGAAGATCCACGGAGCCAGAAGACGAGACGGAGTGGAGGCCTGGGGGGCCCACACCCCTGCCAGGCGTGGGTGGGCCCAGCCCGCGCCTAGGGGGTGCGGCCACCCCAGGCACCCCCTCGGGCTCCCTCTGTGCCTATATGTTACCCCTTGACCTAAAAACCGAGGGGGGTTCGACGTTTTTTCAGAAAGAGTTCCCTTGCGCCGCCACCACCAAAGACCAAGATTCGGAACCAGAAACTCCGTTCTGGCATCCTGCCGGGATGGGGAATTTGGGGACGATCATCGCCATCGTCATCACCAACGCCTCTCCATCAACCATAAATGTTTCCCTCATCCATGAGTGAGTAATCCCCCGCTGTAGACTATGGGGATGGTAGGGATTGAATGAGTTCTATCATGTAATCGAATAAGATTGTTAGGGCATAGTGCCTAGTATCTCTATTAGTGCTATTTGACTTTATTGTAACTTGTTGTGCTTAATGCTTGTCACTAGGGCCCGAGTGCCATGATCTCAGATATGAACTTATTATTGAATCATTATGATAGTATTGTTTGTGATCTTATCTGCAAGTTGTGTACATATATCATTGTCCGGATGCAAAAGCCCCAAAGTGGCAGAAATTGGGACAACCGGAGGGGATGGCTGTGGTGTGAGGATCACATGTTTCATGGAGTGTTAATGCTTTGCTTAGGTGCTCTATTAAAAGGAGCACCTTAATTTCCAGTAGTTCCCTAGAGGCCCCGCTGCCACGGGCTGGCTGGACAGAAGATGTTGTGCAAGTTCTCATTACGAGCACATATGACTATATATGGAGCGCATGCCTAGGATTGTTTAGTACTTGGATACTTATTATTATTTATCTACAATGCACTAGATCTTGAAGTTACATGTTTAGACTCGTTCATGCAACGCCCGTCCATCCATCCCTATGCCTACCGCACTCGAATCCCATGCATCGTTATCACATTATTGTTTGCTTTCATCGCTATCGTTGTTTTGCTGTTGCTACTACAAACTGTTGCTATTGATAAACTTCTGTGAGCAAGAACTATTTCCAGGTGCAGCTGAATTGACAACTCAGTTGTTATGGCTTACAAGTATTCTTTGGCCCCTTGTTTCGAATCAATAAATTGGGTAATACTACCCTCGAAGACTGTTGCGATCCCCTATACTTGTGGGTCATCAAGACTATTTTCTGGTGTCGTTGCCGGGGAGCATAGCTTTATTTGTAAGTTCACTTGGATCTATTATTGTTCACTGCTACTCCTTTCATCATGGGGAAGTCTCGTGATGGAAAGTTCCCTATTTTACCATCCACTACAAGAAGAGGTACATTCCTAAACACCTCTGTTGCTCTTGATTCACCATCTGTTATAAGTAAGCTTGTTACACCACCACCACATACTCATGCTACACACACTGCTACTACTGTTGCGTCTGAAATTGCGTTTGATACTCATGATGTTACTTCTACTATGCTTGATGCGAGTGGTTCATTAGGTCCTTTCCTAGATGCTACTATGGCTAGTCTAGGAAATACTGAAACTCCTAGTGAAGACACTGTTACACCTGTTAGCTCACCTGAGTCTAGAGAGAGTTATGATATTAATGATGGCTACATTGAGTTTACTGATGATTTTGTTGAAGAGTGCCGAAACACACATGGTACTGGTGCTATTAAGTGTCTCCTTGCAAGCGTATCATTATTTCTAAGCTGTCCTCTGATCCTAAGTTTGTCACTTCTCCCATAGATATTAAAGATAAAGATTATGATTTCTCTCTTGATTTATCCTATTTGGACATTGTTGAGAAAGAACCTTTTTGTGGGGCTAAAACTGAGAGTGTTGTGGCTCATATGAATGAGCTTTCTACTATGAGTGCTTTATTCTATGATGATTTTAAGATGTGCAAGTACTTTGTTACTAAGATCTTCCTTTTTCACTAAAAGGAGAAGCTAGGGCTTGGTTTAATAGATTACCTCCCGGTTCCATTGATAGTCCTGATTGCTTGATTGCTTATTTCTTCCAGAAATATTTTCCTCCTAGTGTTAGACATGCTGCTTTGCAGAGACTTTTTGATTTTAAACAGGGAGAAGAAGAGAAATTGCCTGAGTCATGGACAAGGTTCTGTGCCTTGATTCATGCACATCCCGGATGTCCATTGCCTAAGAATGAGCTTCTTGATATTTATTATAATGGAGTAACTGATGATTCTAGGACATACTTAGATAGCTTTGCTGATTGTGTTTTCAGTAAAAGAACTCCTACAGATGCTGAAGAATTAATGGCTAAAATAAGCAAGAATTATGATGATTGGACTTTAACTGAGCTAATACACCTGAGCCTATTACTCCTAAACCAGTTGTGCCTGAACCAATTCCAATACCAACACCAAAGAAGAGGGGAGTTATTGCATTAAATGATGAAGTGATGAAGGAAGCTAAGGAGTATCTAAAGGAGAAAGGTATTAGAGTTGAATATGTGAAGAATCTACCTCCTATAGAAGAATTATGCAATCCAATTACCCACTCATCTACTATTGAGGTACATCTCTCCAACACTTTGATGAAGGTGATATTCCTTATGGAAAGCCTCATGATCAATGTTTAGAGGAACTTGACATTTTTATTGTTAAGCAAGGTAATTTTAATAAACAAGTTCAGAATCATTTATTGGAAAACTCTAGAGCTATCCATGAGTTGAAAGATATTGTAGAAAGAAATTCTAATGATATTAAAATGCTTTGTAAACACTTTGAAATGGTTCAAACCCAACTTGATACCCTTGCTAAGGTACAAAAGGATATGCTAGTTAATGCCTCAGGAGATAACCATGCTTATGGAATTAGAACTAGGAGTGGTATAGCTACTCAAGATCCTTTATATCCTGAGGGACACCCTAAAATAATTGAGCAGGATTCTCAACAAGGTGAAAGTAGTGGTAGTCCTCGTAAGAGAAAGAAAAAGAAACATAAGATAGTTGAGGAACCACTTGAACCTGCTGTAGATCCTAATAGTATATTTGTCTCTGATGCTGAAACTGAGAGTGGTATTGATAAAAATGATGCTCCTGATAAGGAGGAAGTTGAGGAAGAACCTAAGAAGCACACTAAGAATACTAGGTACACTAAGGAAGATTTTATTGCTAATAAACATGGTAAAGAGAGAGAACCTTGGGTGTAGAAACCTATGCCTTTTCCACGTAAGAAACACAAGTCAAAGGAGGAAGAACACTACAACAAGTTTTGTGAGTGGATGAAGCCTTTATTTTTGCAAATTCCTTTGACTGGTGCTATTAAGTTGCCTCCTTATTCAAAGTATATGAAGGATATTGTCTCTAATAAAAGGAAGATTCCTAATGAGGAGATTTTTACTCTACTTGCCAATTATTCCTTCAATGGTAAGGTTCCAAAGAAACTTGGTGATCCAGGTATACCAATTATTCCTTGCTCTATTAAGAATAATTATGTTAGAACTGCCATATGTGATTTGGGCGCTGGATTAGTGTTATGCCTTTTTCTCTCTACAAGAGACTCTAGCTAGAAAAGTTGATACCAACTGATATATCTTTGCAAATGGTTGATAAGTCAACTACTATTACTATTGGTATATGTGAGGATGTTCATGTTCAAGTGGCTCATAATTGCTTGGTTTTAACTGATTTTGTTGTGCTTGAAATGCCTGAAGACGATAATATGTCTATTATTCTTGGGAGACCTTTTCTTAATACCATAGGTGTTGTTATCAATTGTAATCAAGGAAAGGTAACATTCAATATTAATGACAAAGAGCATACTATCTATTTCCGCAAGAAAGTTGCTAAGAGCTATTGCCTGAATTCCATTGAAAATATTGAGAGCATCAAGGTTGGAGAAATATATTGTCCCATTCCACAAGAAAATTTTGAAACTATTATAATTGGGACCATTGCTATCAAGTATGAGGTAACATAATCACCTTGTGGAATGCAAAGTTTTGTTTCATATAAGATTGTTTTGGAAGCAAGACTTGATCAACCTTGTTAACAAAAGGATTTTAATGAACAAAATAATGTTTTCACTGTGATTATACTTGCTTTCTTTTACTTTTCTCCTTCCTAGTCTTTGCTCTTTCTCTTGTTAGCTTTAGTTTGGTTAGTTGTTTGCTTTTTAGAGTGTCTTAGAACTTATGTAGTTTGGTTTTTGTTTGCTTTTTCTTCTTCCAAAAAAGTCTTTTCTGCGAGAAAATCAATTTTCATACCCTGAAAATTGGCCAAAAATAAAGTTTCCCGAAAAATTCCAGAAAATTCAAAATAAATTTTTCCTCGAAGAAAGGGGCAGAGAGACACCTGGAGTGACCCAGGGGGCCACCCCAGGCACCCACACCCCTGGTAGGCGCGGCCTACCTACAGGTGGCGCCTGGGTGGGGTGTGGCCCACCTAGGCCCCTTCAAGGTGCCTCCTCCCATCTTCTTTCTCTCTCCCGAAAAACACCGGAAAACTTTCTCAAGCTCGAGTTCTTGCTGTTCTTGCTCGTGATTTTTATCTCCTTGCTCAGCCCATCTTTGCTGCTGATTTTTGGAGGGATTGCTCCTTGGTATGTGCTCCTCCACTTGTCCAATTAGATTTGTGATTGGTAGATTGTATCTTGAGTATTTTGCTGCTATAGGTGTCAGGTTGTGTGAGCGTGCATGCTTGTTCTATGCTTAGAAATTTCATTTTGATGCATGTGTATCCCTCTAGCAAGTTCCTATAGTAGTTGCTCATCATTTATCAACTTGGAAATCACTTGGTTTGATGTTTGTCTAAAAATTTCAGCAAGGAAGATGAGTGCATACCCACTGAATCAATATGATTTGATGGTACCTGAGCCAATGAAAGTTCATCCATATATCCATGCCAGGAATTTATGAGGACCGTGGGAATCCTCCAGGATTTCCAAACTATGATTACCAATGTAGGGTTGGAACACTTTGTTGAAGGTGAACCATTTCAATATGTTAAGATAACCATGACTATGGTATAGGACTTCCGATTTACTTGGTCTTCATCTAATCCCATGGTCCATTACAAAATATACAATATAGTTGTCGACCTGTTGTTTGCTAATTTCTGTGCAGCTATTAGAGTGCCTTGTCGGGGATCTTGTGAGAAGATCAAGGAGAGGCCCAAGTTACTTATGGATTTATATGCTGAGATTTGCCAAGGTTTTGAATTCTCGAAGGAAAGTGGTAAAATTCTGAACATTCAGTTCCCCTCTATTTGATACTTTGCCTATTTCTGTAAGATCCCTCCTTTGTAAAAGAAAAAGGATCCCTGTGATTGCAATGCTAGTCCCTGGATCAATGCTAGCATCCACAGTTTAAGATGAAGTACACAGATACAAAGGTCATTTATTACATCCATTCCAGAGATAACATAGTCTTTTACAACTCAAGGCCACAGGCCTAATACAAGAGTTTGAATAAGTAAATAAATATAAGTCTTCATCTTCATGTGCCACAGGCAAACATGTTGAGTGTAGACTCATGACACCTAATCCTCATCAGAGTAACCTGCAACATCACAAGTTACAGCCACAGTGGGTCAATACTTTGGAATAGTATTGGTAAGTGATACCTTAGTAAAATTTAGGTGGACTATATTACTATATGCAATTTGGCTAAGTGGAGCTTGGCTTGCTTTGCTCAAAATAGGTTTTTCCTATTAGTTGAAATCACTAAGTTTTTCTTTGTCAAAAACTTTTCCCAAGAAACCATCAATAGACATTGAGGTTCTTCACCCTTGTTCACCCACAAGTTTTACTTAGAAGTTGGAATGATGAGATTCTTGATAGCTTCCATGTCTTGATGCTCAAGTTGTCCATTGCCATGGACTTGGCTAAGTACTTAGATTTTTCCATCTGCAGAGGTTGTGCACTTTCCCCACTAGACTTGGTTTCACCAAGACAGGACCTTTCAGAAGCCTTTCCTTAGTCAAATGGACGTGTTCCAACCTATCATCCCACTACCACCAACTGTCCAAATGACTAAGTTCTAGCAACCTATGTGATCCAGGCAGAGCCCATATTGCCAAGTGGTTGCACTAGAAGCTTCTCCACACTTGGCCTCTAAAATCCCTTTGTTCCTGGGTGGCTTTCCACAAGTGAGATACACAAGGTAAACCATAGCCATGGGCCTTGTGTAACCACTCAACCAAATTCCAACCAATCAAGTCCCATTCCACCCAGGTGATTCATTGACTTAGTTGTTTTATTAAGAAAAACATAAGTCCCAAGACTTAGAAATATTTTTACCATAGCATGTATATTTTATCAACCCTTGTTTGCTACTAGCTAGGCTAAGCATGGCATAGATAGTAACTTAACTTAGAAATTTCCTAGCAATTCTACAACTACTTAGGATTTCCCAACATGGCATTTGGCAAAAATATTAACATGCAAGACTTAGCAAAATATTTCTAATGCTTGTATAAAATATAGGGATAGACATATTCATGAAGTACCACTTGCCTTGGTAGTTGGGAGAGTAGCACTCTTCACAATCACAATCACTAGCACCAAAGTCTACACAAAGAATATAACCACAATCACATACAAGTCATAAACAAGCAAAAATATATATGTATGCATGAAAGATGCTAAGTGATGATTTTTGAAACTCAACCAAGCAAGTTCATAGTACTAAACTATAACCAAGTCAAAAACTTGCTAAACCAAGTTTATTTGACACTAAAATAGAATTTTAAACAATTTCTATACTCAAAATAGTCCTAAACAAGTTTCTGCAAATAAAATCATTTTAACAGAAACTAAACATTAAACACATTGCATAAACAGAAAGGGCGTGTCTCCCTGATTCCAACGGTATAAAATTTGTCAAATTCTAACGTGTGGATCAAAAGTTATAGCTAAATCAAATTTGGTTACAAATCTGATTCAAATTCTGTTTTTAAACTAAACCCTAGCCATGCGTCACGCTCTGATTCGTCGGTACCGCTTCGCGTGGATCGACCAGCGTGGACCGTCAGATCTAACTAAACACGCACGGCTCAGATTGTCACTTACCCCTTCGATGCAGATCTAATCTGGAGCGCTGGATCTAGATCCTACGGCTGCTAAGCGTGTGACCAAGGATGAGCGGCGCAAATGGTTGCTGGCGGCAGCGCTACTAGCGGCGATGGTCCGGCAAATACATGAAGGGCTGGGGTGTGTGGTATGGCTTACCAGACTCGCACGTTCACGAGGAAGCTCAACGTGGTCTTTGCTTGGACAGGGGCGCACGGCAGGGGCAGCTGGAGCTCGTCGGAGTCGTGCACGTCGTCGGGAGGTCACAGTCGAGTTGGTTGCCGAGGTTTCGCGTCGCCCTAGCATGAACCAGAGGGATTAGGAGACGCGCAAGATGAAGGCGAACAACCTATTATGCAAGAGGGGGCAAGGGGCGCCCGGGACTTACCACGATTGGTCGCCGGAGTTGGGTGGCGGCTCAGTCGGATGCGGGCACGAACGGGGACGATGTCCTGGGTCACGAGCAGGCAAGCGACGAGTGTCAGAAGATGCACGAGATCATGCTGAGCATAATCGTTTGAACCAGAGGCACAGGGGCGGTCGGGACTCACCGGAATTGCTGCCGGAGATCGTCGGGACAGCGGCGGCGTCTGGCGAGTTGCGAGCAGCCTGGCGGCATGGAGAGGGAATTGGTTGAGGGGAAATGGTCGCGAGAGAGAGGGTATTAAGTAGCCAGAGGCTCGACAAGAAACGCCCAGTGATTCAATGCCAATTACCTCGCGGAATCAAAGCAGCAACGGGCAGCGGCGGAGTTCGTGCGCGGAATTTTGGGGAAGACGACGATGACGTGGAGAGGGCCCGCTCGTCAGCGAAATAAGCAGAGAGGGAGTGGGGAGCGGGGTGTCGACAACTTCTAAGGGCCAAGGCGTCATGAGAGAAAGAAGGGAGCTGGGTGGGCTAGCTGGGCTGAGTCTGTTGCTGGGCCAAATTCCTGCCGCCGGCCCTTTTCCAATTCCTTTCTCTTTTCTTTTTCTAAATTGATTTTCAGGAATGGTTTTCAAATGATTTCAAATGCTATTTGAATTCAAATCTTTCTGGGATTTTTGCAGTGTGCAACAATCACACTTTAGGGCTTAAAATCAAGTGGTCTCTCTGTTCAAGCTTGGTTCTTTTTGAAATAACAAAATAAACCGTGGCATAGCATTTGGTTTGCAAAAGTTTTGGGATTGGTTTTGAAACCAATTTTATTCTGTAAAATTTTATTCAAACTCTACACTTCAAACCAATCAACAAGGGAGACAAACAATCTTGGTTTAAAACACTCAAGCTCTCAAATGGGAATGGCCATTTGATTTAAGTTTGCTCACATAAAATGATAGCATTAAGTGCTTCTGTTTTCTGGAAATGAGTTTGAAATTGATCTCAAATCTATATGTATGAATGAATGATATGCAAGTTTTGAAATCATGATTTTAGGGATGTTACAAATCTAACCCCCTTAAGATGAATCTCGCCCTCGAGATTCGGATTGGCTAGCAAATAGGTGAGGGTGGTCTTTCCGAAGATCATCTTCTCTTTCCCATGTTGCTTCCTCTTCGGAATGATGATTCCACTGCACTTTGCAGAACTTGATAGTCTTAGTCCTTGTGACTCTTTCTGCAGTTTCAAGAATCTTGGTTTCTCTTCATAAGTGAGATCACTTTCTAGTTGAACTTCTTCCAAAGGTATAGTATCCTTCAAAGAAGTTTCTCCCATTTCTGGGTGGCATTTCTTAAGCTGACTCACATGAAACACATTATGGATAGCTGACAAAGATTCTGGCAATTCAATTTCATAGGCAACTTCTCCTTTGCGACTCAGAATCTTGAATGGCCCAACATATCTTGGTGCCAATTTTCCTTTGACTCCGAATCTCTTCACTCCACGAAATGGTGATACTCTAAGATAGGCTCTATCACCAACCTCGTAGGTGACTTCTCTACGCTTAGGATCTACGTAGCTTTTCTGTCGGGACTGTGCTATCTTCAACCTGTCCTTAACCAATTTGACCTTCTCTTCGGCTTCTTTGATAAGATCTGTCCCGAATAAACTTCTTTCTCCCACACCATTCCATAACAATGGGGTGGTACATTTTCTTCCGTAGAGAAACTCAAACGGTGCCATCTCAATGCTGGCTTGATAGCTGTTGTTATAAGAAAACTCTGCGTAAGGCATACTTTCATCCCAACTGGCTCCATAGTCTAGGGCACAGGCCCTCAACATGTCTTCAAGAATTTGATTAGTTCTTTCCGTTTGTCCATCGGTTTGAGGATGAAAAGCAGTACTGAATTCCAACCTCGTTCCCAATGATTCATGTAGTTGTATCCAAAAATGAGAAGTGAACTGAGTTCCCCTATCAGACACAATGCTCTTGGGCACACCATGTAGACATACAATTCTGCTCATGTAGATCTTAGCTAACTTAGCACTTGTATAGGTTGTCTTCACGGGTATGAAATGTGCCACTTTAGTTAGGCGATCCACTACTACCCATATGGAATCATATCCTGACCTGGTCCTTGGTAATCCGGTAATGAAATCCATACCAATTTTGTCCCACTTCCAATCAGGAATAGGTAGTGGTTGAAGCAAACCTGCTGGTTTCTGATGCTCCGCTTTCACTCTACTACACACATCACACAAGGCAATATGTTCGGCGATGTCCCTCTTGAGATTATTCCACCAAAATCTTTCTTTCATGTCCATGTACATTTTGGTGTTACCCGGGTGAATAGAATACGGAGAGTTGTGTGCTTCCTGCAAAATCAGTTTCTGCAACTCCGGGTCTTGTGGAACACAAATACGTTTCCCATGCCATAAAGTACCCTGTTTGTCTTCATGGAAATTTTTGGCTTTTCCTTAGCCAATCTTTTCCTTAATCTCTTCAATTTCTTTATCAGTCTTCTGGGCTTCTCTGATCTTGTCCAACAGAGTGGGTTGAACATCCAAAGACATGAGATGTCCTTCAGGCACAATCTCCAATCTGAGTTTTCTGAATTGGGTACACAAATCATCTGGCAATTCTCCTTTGGTAAGGCCATTCACAAAAACCTTACGACTTAGAGCATCTGCTACAACATTTGCTTTACCGGGGTGGTATTGCAAACTTAAGTCATAGTCCTTGATAAGTTCTAGCCATCTTCTTTGTCTCATATTAATTTCCTTCTGGGTGAAGATATACTTCAATCTTTTGTGATCTGTGAACACTTCACAACGCTTCCCCAAAAGATAGTGTCTCCATGTTTTGAGTGCATGGACGACAGAGGCTAACTCTAAATCATGAGTAGGATAGTTTACTTCATGAGTTTTGAGTTGTCTCGGGGCGTAAGCCACAACTTTACCATCTTGCATGAGTACTGCACCCAATCCTTGATGAGATGCATCACAATACACTTGGAAATATTTTTCCAAATCTGGCAGACACAAGACTGGTGCTGTCACAAGTCTCTTCTTCAATTCCTGAAAGCTGAGTTCACAACCTTCAGACCAAGCAAACTTCTTGTCTTTCTTTAACAATTCAGTCATGGGTTTAGCTACCTTAGAGAAATTTTCTATGAATCTTCTGTAGTAACCTGCTAAGCCAAGGAAACTACGAACTTCTTTCACTGACTTGGGAGACTCCCATTCAGTCACAGCTGAAACCTTAGCAGGATCAACTGCTACACCATCCTTTGTCATAACATGACCAAGAAATCCAACTTCCTCCAACCAGAACTCACACTTGCTGAATTTGGCATAAATTTTATGCTCCCTTAACTTCTCAAGTATCAAGCGCAAGTGTCCTTCATGCTCTTCTTTGATCTTGGAGTAGACTAAGATGTCATCGATGAAAACAACAACAAACTTGTTAAGGAATTCCATGAACACTTTGTTCATCATGTTCATGAAGTATGCTGGAGCATTGGTCAAACCAAAAGGCATTATGGTATACTCATACAATCCATACCTTGTAGTGAAGGCTATTTTAGGTATGTCTTGTTCTCTTATCTTGAGTTGAAAATAGCCTGACCGGAGATCAATTTTTGAGAACACACATGCTCCTTCTAGCTGATCAAACAAGTCATTGATTCTAGGTAAAGGGTATTTGTTCTTGATAGTTACCTCGTTGAGTGAACGGTAATCTATACATAACCTTTGACTTCTATCTTTCTTTTCCACGAACAAAACTGGGGCTCCCTAAGATGAAGAACTTGGTTGAATAAATCCTTTCTGCAACTGTTCTCCTAGTTGCTTCTTGAGCTCTTTCAGTTCATCAACTGACATCTTATACGGTCTTTTTGCTATTGGTCCAGACCCTGGTACCAAATCTATCAGAAACTCCACATATCTATCTGGTGGCATTCCCGGTAATTCTTCCGGGAACACATCCGGATATTCACTCACAATTGGCACACTGCCCATGCTAACCCCCTTAAGAGAATTAAGCATACTCCTTTTTGCTTCAAAGCTGGTCTTGAATCTGATCCTTTTATTTTCTGGAGTTGTGAGTGAGACAGTATGGTTGGCACAATCTATCACTCCTTTGTACTTGGTCATCCAGTCCATTCCTAGAATGACATCCAATCCTTGGGAGTTTAGAATTATCAAGTTAACGGGAAACTTATACTTCCCAAATTCTATGACTAGATCATGACATCCAGAATTCACTATCATTTCTCCACCAGGAGAACTTACTTTTATAGGACACCCAATAGTTTCTACCGGTAGTTCATTTCTTTCAAAAAATTCTCTTGATATGAATGAATGAGATGCACTAGTATCAAAGAGTACAAATGCTGGAATAGAATTGAGTCTGCACTTACCAGCAACAGCATCAGGCTCCTCATAGACCTCCTCCACATTGATGTGGTTAACTTGTCCCTTCTGGAAAGGGTTGGGCTTGTTAGGTCCTTCAACTTTCTTTTCTGGGCATTCATTTGCATAATGCCCCATCTTCTTGCATTTGAAGCATTCAACCTGACTGATGTCTCTCTTAATAGGCTGACTTCCACTTCCACTTCCATTACCACTGTGGTGGCTCTTATGTCCACTCTTGTGGTTCTTGTATTTGTCATTGTCATGACTGCGATGATGCTTGTTGTCATGACGGTTGTGGTTGTGGTGCTTGTTGAATTTCCCATGCTTGTGGGATCCTGAGCTTCCGCTGTCATCATAGTGAGATCGTTTGTGAGACGATCCCGAGCTGTGCTTGTTGGTGTGTTTTCTCTTTCTACTCTCAACTTGCTTCATTTTGTTCTCCAAAATAGCAGCCTTGTCACAGAGCGACTGATAAGTGGGAACATAGGCCACAGACAATTGCAGATTCAGCTCATCATTCAAGCCTTCAAGAAAATTTTCCTTTCTCTTGGCATCAGTGTCAACTTCATCCGGTGCATAACGTGCCAGATTGTTGAACTCCTCAATGTATTCAGCCACACTGCGGTGGCGCTGCTTCAGATTGTGGAACTCTTTCTTTTTCAGACTCATCACTTCTGATGAGATATGAGCAGTGCGAAAGCCATCCTCAAAGATAGCTCATGTCACTTCATCAATAGGAGTGGTGATCTGGAAGTTGTCCCACCAAGTGGTGGCTGGCCCTTCCAGCAGGTGTGCTGCAAATCTGACTTTTTCAGCATCAGTACAGCCTACTGTTACCAAGTCCTTGTTTACCGAGCGTAGCCAGTCATTGGCCACCATGGGATCAGTCGTCCCTGAGAACTTAGCTGGCCTCAATCTCAAGAACCTGGTGAGCATATCAAAGCCCGGAGGGTTGTTGTTGTTATTGTTGTTATTGTTGTTGTTGTTGTTGTTTTGGTTTTGGATGAACGTTGTCATCATCTGCATCAGCTGAGTTTGGGCAGTCATCATTTGCTGCATTTCTGGAGTGATGTTGTTGTTGTTGTTGGGGTTTGCACGACGGGGAGGCATCTGTGGTTTGTTCAAATAAAGATAAGAATGAGATACCCATAGATGCTTTCATGCACATTACATCACATAAGCAATCACAAGCATGCAACCAAGAGATAAAAGTTCAACAACAAGATAACAAGTTCACAAAGTAAAACACACAAGTAGCAAGCCATCCACATGTCGGATGGTCCAATAACAAGTTCTCAAATAACAAGTACGATAATAAAAGACAATCGAGTAGTCAAGTCTACTCATCAGCATTGATCTCCTCCTCGACAAAGGTAAGACCTGCGTTCTCCATCGCGGCCTTGTTCTCCTCGATGGTAGTGGTCAAGGACTCTATCTTGGCCTTGAGAGCCCTCTTCTGGGAACGAAGCCTCTCAATCACCGTCTGCTGCTGCTCTAGCTCGAAGTCCTTGGACTGCAGTTCTTCGGTCATGTCCCGGATCTTCTTGTTCCTATCCTAGACACGCTTCTCCTGACTCTTGAACTTCCTGTCCTGGGTCTCGAACTTCGCCTCCATTTCCTTGACTATCTCGTCCTGCTGCGTGAAGAGCTTGTCCTTCTCGCGAAGCTGCACCTGGAGCTCGTCATTACTGAGCGTGACATTGGTCCTGTCCGTGTCCACGTGCCTAATGAGAGACTCTAAGTCCTAGAGGTACAGGCGTATCGGCTCTGCTGCGTCCCTCGAGTCGTCCTCGAAGTCGATGGACTCTCCGTCCTCATCACGTCTTCCGAAGACGTGAAAGTGGGTGCCTCTAACCTGTCGGGAGTGTCGTCCTAGCAGACGTCCTATCAGATCCTGCATAACTACCTCCATGCCTCTCTCCCTGTCATCGTGCATGAGCTTGAAGATGATGGCCTCCGTAGTAGGCTATGTCTGACGTCCGGGCTGGTTCACCTTGAAGCCCCAGAGGTCCTTCCTCTCGAACTTGGTGAGGGGATGCACCATGATGGTGGGAAGAGGGACATTGAGCAAAGTGGTAAGCTCAACGATACGAGGACCAAAGCGGGTAACCTGGAACTCCTCAACAGTGCTGATGGTAATAGGCATCTATTTACAAGATGGAAAAGTTAGAACAACACAATTTAAGATAAATCAAAAGACAAAACATCATATACATATCCTTGGGAAACAAAACACACAAGTCATGCATACATGAAGTCATTACAACAATCAAGGTTCATTCTTATTTTAAGACAACATTTTGGAAAATAAGGTGATAGGTGGTGGTCCAACTAACGAAGTACTTTTACAATCCTATCTCACTGGATCTGTTGGCTAACACAATGTTTCTAGAGGCAATCAACCTATCATGCTCACATGACTCCATCACTAAGTCTATAATGTCTCCTCTTAAGGTTTGGTTGGTAGCTTCCAACTCTTGGGTATGTTCCTTCTCTTTCTTCAAGTCTTTTTGGAGGTTGAGCATTCTGCACTTGACTCTAGCACTAAGTTCTTTGATAGTCCTCCAAGCTGCTTCTCTTGCTGACTCAAAGAATGTGGTGTGCACCACAGTGTTGGTGTACATGCAGAAACCTGTTTCTTTGTGGTTGTCTTCCTTGTTTTTGTACAAGTGAAGTTGCACCCACCAGTACTCAACTCCTTCAACCATCACTGGAAAGCCTTTGTACACAGCTGCACCATGTATTTCCATTGCCACCATGAGGTCCTTGAGAGCTTTGGGAAACTCTGTCTCACACTCCAAAGTCATGGTCATGAGTGGTCCTTTCCTTACGGCTTCGTTGAGGGAATTCATCTACAAATAGAGATGAGAAAGAAGATTAGAAAAGTTTACGAGAAGAATAGACAAGTGTAGAAGTTGATTTTTTTTTCTTAGTGGTTTCCAATCCTAGGGTCATAATCCTACAGGCAACACAGTGCTCTGATACCATCTGTAAGATCCCTCCTTTATAAAGGAAAAAGGATCCCTGTGATTGCAATGCTAGTCCCTGGATCAATGCTAGCATCCACAGTTTAAGATGAAGTACACAGATACAAAGGTCATTTATTACATCCATTCCAGAGATAACATAGTCTTTTACAACTCAAGGCCACAGGCCTAATACAAGAGTTTGAATAAGTAATAAATATAAGTCTTCATATTCATGTGCCACAGGCAAACATGTTGAGTGTAGACTCATGACACCTAATCCTCATTAGAGTAACCTGCAACATCACAAGTTACAGCCATAGTGGGTCAATACTTTGGAATAGTATTGGCAAGTGATACCTTAGTAAAATTTAGGTGGACTATATTACTATATGCAATTTGGCTAAGTGGAGCTTGGCTTGCTTTGCTCAAAATAGGTTTTTCCTATTAGTTGAAATCACTAAGTTTTTCTTTGTCAAAAACTTTTCCCAAGAAACCATCAATAGACATTGAGGTTCTTCACCCTTGTTCACCCACAAGTTTTACTTAGAAGTTGGAATGATGAGATTCTTGATAGCTTCCATGTCTTGATGCTCAAGTTGTCCATTGCCATGGACTTGGCTAAGTACTTAGATTTTTCCATCTGCAGAGGTTGTGCACTTTCCCCACTAGACTTGTTTTCACCAAGACAGGACCTTTCAGAAGCCTTTCCTTAGTCAAATGGACGTGTTCCAACCTATCATCCCACTACCACCAACTGTCCAAATGACTAAGTTCTAGCAACCTATGTTATCCAGGCAGAGCCCATATTGCCAAGTGGTTGCACTAGAAGCTTCTCCACACTTGGCCTCTAAAATCCCTTTGTTCCTGGGTGGCTTTCCACAAGTGAGATACACAAGGTAAACCATAGCCATGGGCCTTGTGTAACCACTCAACCAAATTCCAACCAATCAAGTCCCATTCCACCCAGATGATTCATTGACTTAGTTGTTTTATTAAGAAAAACATAAGTCCCAAGACTTAGAAATATTTTTACCATAGCATGTATATTTTACCAACCCTTGTTTGCTACTAGCTAGGCTAAGCATGGCATAGATAGTAACTTAACTTAGAAATTTCCTAGCAATTCTACAACTACTTAGGATTTCGCAACATGGCATTTGGCAAAAATAGTAACATGCAAGACTTAGCAAAATATTTCTAATGGTTGTATAAAATATAGGGATAGACATATTCATGAAGTACCACTTGCCTTGGTAGTTGGGAGAGTAGCACTCTTCACAATCACAATCACTAGCACCAAAGTCTACACAAAGAATATAACCACAATCACATACAAGTCATAAACAAGCAAAAATATATATGTATGCATGCAATATTCTAAGTGATGCTTTTTGAAACTCAACCAAGCAAGTGCATAGTACTTAACTATAACCAAGTCAAAAACTTGGTAAACCAAGTTTATTTGACACTAAAATAGAATTTTAAACAATTTCTATACTCAAAATAGTCCTAAACAAGTTTCTGCAAATAAAATCATTTTAACAGAAACTAAACATTAAACACATTGCATAAACAGAAAGGGCTAGTCTCCCTGATTCCAACGGTATAAAATTTGTCAAATTCTAACGTGTGGATCAAAAGTTATAGCTAAATCAAATTTGGTTACAAATCTGATTCAAATTCTATTTTTAAACTAAACCCTAGCCATGCGTCGCGCTCTGATTCGTCGGTACCGCTTCACGTGGATCGACCAGCGTGGACCTTCAGATCTAACTAAACGCGCACGGCTCAGATTGTCACTTACCCCTTTGATGCAGATCTAATCTGGAGCGCTGGATCTAGATCCTACGGCTGCTAAGCGTGTGACCAAGGATGGGCGGCGCAAATGGTTGCAGGCGGCGGCGGCGCTACTGGCGGCGATGGTCCGGCGAATACAGGAAGGGCTGGGGTGTGTGGTATGGCTTACCAGACTCACACGTTCACAAGGAAGCTCAACGTGGTCTTTGCTTGGACAGGGGCGCACGGCAGGGGCTGCTGGAGCTCGTCGGAGTCGTGCACGTCGTCGGGAGGTCGCAGTCGAGTTGGTTGCCGAGGTTTCGCGTCGCCCTAGCATGAACCAAAGGGATTAGGAGACGTGCAAGATGAAGGCGAACAACCTAGTATGCAAGAGGGGGCAAGGGGCGCCCGGGACTTACCACGATTGGTCGCCGGAGTTGGGTGGCGGCTCAGTCAGATGCGGGCACGAACGGGGACGGTGTCCTGGGTCACGAGCAGGCAAGCAACGAGTGTCAGAAGATGCACGAGATCATGCTGAGCATAATCGTTTGAACCAGAGGCACAGGAGCGGTCGGGACTCACCGGAATTGCTGTCAGAGATCGTCGGGACAACGACGGCGTCTGGCAAGTTGCGAGAAGCCTGGCGGCGTGGAGAGGGAATTGGTTGAGGGGAAATGGTCGCGAGAGAGAGGGGATTAAGTAGCCAGAGGCTCGACAAGAAACGCCCAGTGATTCAATGCCAATTACCTCGCGGAATCAAAGCAGCAACGGGCAGCGACGGAGTTCGTGCGTGGAATTTTGGGGAAGACGACGATGATGTGGAGAGGGCCCGCTCGTCAGCGAAATAAGCAGAGAGGGAGTGGGGTCTGGGTGTCAGCGACTTGCTGGGTGCGCCCGCGCGTGCGAGAGAGAAAGAAGGGAGCCGGGTGGGCTAGCTGGGCTGAGTCTGTTGATGGGCCAAATTCCTGGCGCCGGCCCTTTTTCAATTCCTTTCTCTTTTCTTTTTCTAAATTGATTTTCAGGAATGGTTTTCAAATGATTTCAAATGCTATTTGAATTCAAATCTTTCTGGGATTTTTGCAGTGTGCAACAATCACACTTTAGGGCATAAAATCAAGTGGTCTCTCTGTTCAAGCTTGGTTCTTTTTTAAATAACAAAATAAACCGTGGCATAGAATTTGGTTTGCAAAAGTTTTGGGATTGGTTTTGAAACCAATTTTATTCTGTAAAATTTTATTCAAACTCTACACTTCAAACCAATCAACAAGGGAGACAAACAATATTGGTTTAAAACACTCAAGCTCTCAAATGGGAATGGCCATTTGATTTAAGTTTGCTCACATAAAATGATAGCATTAAGTGCTTCTGTTTTCTGGAAATGAGTTTGAAATTGATCTCAAATCTATATGTATGAATGAATGATATGCAAGTTTTGAAATCATGATTTTAGGGATGTTACAATTTCATTACCAAGTGTGTTCTTGCTAGAAAGACCGGTAGGAAGTTATCTTCTTTTGATCTAGCTTTTATCGTAGTTGCTTTAAATAGGGATAGATCTTATAACATGGGTGCCTTGATAGCTTACTGTCTTACCACTAACCGTGAGAAGGGTGGAATTTGTGGAGGTCTCATCGCCTCCAGGTTGCTAGCTTTCCATGGTTTAGATCCTCACTATTCTGATTATCAGTTCCCCATAGAGAGGCTTGATCTTGAATCTATGATTCAGCATGGTTTTGTTTCCTTGGGGGCTACTGTGAGAAGTTTACCGTATGAGCTATTGATGGCTCAGTTGATGTGGAGCCAGTTGGGAACCCCAAGAGCAATGTGTGAAGCAGCACATCAACAAGTCTTCCCTCAGTAAGAAATCGAGCTTATCGAACCAGTAGGAGGAAGGAAACGTCACACGGGTGTTGCAAGCAATGCGGATACCTGCACAACAAAAACTCAAGACTTTGCCCCAACTAATAGAGAGGTTTTCAATCTCACCGGTTGCTGTAACAATGGATTAAACATATTGTGTGGAAGGTAATGGTTTGCGGCAAGCAAACAAGTAACAATGGAAGATGTATCAATGGTAAAGATTGGACCGGGGTCCATAGTTCACTAGAGGTGCTCTCCTTAGATAAACAACATGGCATGAAGGGTAAACAAATTACAGCAGGGCAATTGACAGGAACTAAGCAAGGCATAACAATGCAATACCAGACAGAAAGATCATATGAGATTCGATTGGGCAATACAACAATATACATAGACCGCCATCCAACTGCATCTATGACTAGAAGTCCACCTTCAGGTTATCATCCGAATCCCCTCCAGTATTAAGTTGCAAGCAACAGACAACTACTTTAAGCAAAGTGTGTAAGGTAAACAATCCACTTGTTCCATGAACAAGAGACCGTTGTTTTCTCCCTAGTAGCAACAGCACATCTACAACCGAAGAGATTTCTGTCACTTCCTTGGAAACTAGAGGCATGAACCCACTATCGAGCATAAATACCCCCTCTTGGAGTCACTAGCAACTACTCGACCAAGATAGCTACTAACAACGGAGAGCATGCAAGATCACAAACAACACATACATGATAGAATCATAAAGACGAAACCATTAATCAATCTGACATAGTAATCTCAATATCCATCGGATCCCCGCAAACACAGCATACATGATTACAAATAGATTAGATCTTGATCATGAACGGATGATATGTTGGAAAGGTATCTATAATTTTTTTGTTGGAGATATGCCCTAGAGGCAATAATAAAAGTGGTTATTATTATATCTTTGTGTTTATGATAAATGTTTACATTCATGCTATAATAGTATTAACCGGAAACATTAATACTTGTGTGATTTGTAAACTAAATTAGAGTCCCTGGTAAAGCCTCTTTATAATACTAGCTTGTTGATTAATAGATGATCGTGGTTTCTCGATCATGAACATTGAGATGTTATTAATAACAAGATCATATCATTAGGAGAATGGTATGATGGACATACTCCTATAGATAAGCGTAGCATAAAGATCAAGTCATTTTAATAGTTCGTTTGCTATAAGCTTTCTGATACATAGTAACCTAATTCCTTCGACCATGAGATCATGCTAATCACCATCACCGGAAGGATGCTTTGATGACATCAAACACCACACCGTAACTGGGTGGCTATAAAGGTGGCATTGAGTGTTTAGAAAGTATGGGTTGAGGTACATGGATCAAGAGTCGGATTTGTCCATCCATATGACGGATAGATATACTCTAGGCCCTCTTGGTGGAATGTCATCCAATTAGCTTGCAAGCATGTGACTGGATCACAAGGGATCACATATCACAGGAACGAGAAAAGATTACTTATCGGTAACGAGGTTGAACTAGGTATGCAGAGATACCGACGATCAAAACCTCGGATAAGTAAACTATCGTGAGACAAAGGGAAATTGGTATCATATGAAAGTGGTTCATTTGATTGCAAAGTAATCGTTGAAATATGTGGGATCCATATGAATTTATAGATTCTTCTATTGGTTATTGATCGGAGAAGTGTCTCGGTCATGTCCGCATAATTCACGAACTGTAGGGAGACACACTTAAGGATTCGATGTTGTTTAGTAGATATGGAATGTTAGTAGGGATACCGAATGTTGTTCAGAGTCTCCGATGGGATCTGGGATATCACGAGGAGATCCGGAATGGTCCATAGAATAAGATTCATATAAGGAAAGTCCGATTCCAGAGTTCGGGAAAGATTCCGATGTTTTCATCGAAGAGGTTCTAGAAGGTTCTAGAAGGTTCACCGATCCGGAAGGAGAATGGTCCATGAATGTGGCATGGGTAAGTGGAATGATTGGATCATATCCTAGGTCACTTGGTGTGGGCATTTGCAAGAGAGAATTAAAGCTCTAAATTGAAAGTCAAATGGGAAGTTTGAAAAGTCAAACTGGAACAATGGTTTCCTAGTGGGAGAAGAAACAAGTCCTTCTCTCAATCCAACTTGGGTTTGGGTTTGGATTCAAACCCACCCCTCCCAAGGCTTCCCCCCTCTCATAAATAGAGGGAGGCCCCTAACACCACAAGCCCTAGCCCTCTCCACCCTTGTGCCAAGCCCATCGCCGCCGCCCTAGCCGCTGCCGACACCTCCTGCTCATCCCGGTCTTCTAAACCCTATATCACCGGGAAACTCTAAATCCACCATAACTCGCACCGGCTTAGGCGAAGCCCTGCGGGATCTTCCCTCTACTTCCGACACCACACCGTCGTGCTGCCAAAATCGTGAGGGGAGAACTACAACCTCCGCTGCCTGCTGGAACTAGGGAGAGGAAGGTCTTCATCGAGTACCGAACGTGTGACCGACTGCGGAAGCGCTGCCGGAATGCAGCGCCGGAAGGATCGTCTACGCGATCTTGAGATCGGCAAGTGTACGACTACATCACCCACGAGAATCTGCTCTCGTTAACCGCTTTGGAATCTTCGAGGGTGAGTGCTTCTATCGACTCGTTGCTACAATCTAGTAGATAGATCTTGGCTTGTTTGTGTGCATGCGGTAGAATTTTTTTGTTTTCCATGCTACGAACCCCTACAGTGGTATCAGAGCCGTGTCTATATGTAGATCTGTTGCACGAGTAGAACACAATGGTCATTGTGGGCGGTGGTGCTTTTATTATCAATTGCTTTTTGTGTACTTTGCATCTTGCGATATGATGGGATGAAGCGGCCCGGGCTAACCTTACATGACATCGTTCATGAGACTTTCTCCACGCTTAACATGCAACTTGTATTGCATAAGTGGCTTTGCGGGTGTTTGTCTCTCCCATCATAGTATAGATACAATTTACAACGGCCACTTGATAGTTCAAACATCAACGTTGTGGTTCTTTTTCGTAAGTTAGAACGACACTTATTGAAAGCCCCAAACCACGTAAAATATGCAAAGAAAATTAGAGGCGTCTAACTTTGTTTTGCAGGGGTGTGCTGTGATGTGATATGGCCATGATTGTGTAGGGGTTCGTAGCATGGAAAACAAAAAATTTCTACCGCATGAACACACAATCAGGATCTAATCTATGATCAAGCCAAGATCTATCTACTAGATTGTAGCAACGAGTCGATGGAATACTAACCCTCGAAGATCCAAAGCGGTTAACGAGAGCATATTCTCGTGGGTGATGTAGTTGTACTCTTTCCGATCTCAAGATCGCGTAGACGATCCTTCCGGCGCTGCGTTCCGGCAGCGCTTCATGATCGGTCACACGTTTTACTGATGAAAACCTTCCTCACTTGTTCCAGCAAGCGAAGAGGTTGTAGCACTCTTCGCGATTCCAGCAAGACGACGGCGTGGTACCGGAAGTAGAGGGGAGATCTCGCAGGGCTTCGCCTTAAGCCGGAGCGAGTATGGTGGGCTCTGCGAGAGGCTTGGCGATCTAGGGTTTAGACACACCAAGTAGAGGAAGCTAGGCCGGCTAGGGCAAGGGATGCCCCAAGTCGGCTGGCTAGGATTTAGCCCAGGCGGCGGCAGCAGAGGTGTGGCCACGGGCTTGGAGCTAGGGTTTGTGGGGTGCAAGTTGTGTGCTTGGAGGGGCAGCCCTGCCCCTCCTTATATAGGTGGAGGGGGCGCGCCAAGGGGAGGGGAGTCCCTCCCCAACAACTCGGTCTCCAAGGGCCGGCGGTGGAGGGAGAGGGACTTCCTCCCCAAGTAGGTTTCCTACTCTCCCTCCACCAAACAAAATAGCCGTTTGACTTTTTCAAATTGGCGTTTGACTTTTCAAACTAGGATTTGATTTATCCCTTTATTTTGTTCAGCAATGACACCTAGTACATGATGCAACCATTCCAACTTGTAATGACACATTCATGTACCCTTCCCCTCCAGAGTGCCGGACATTCCGGAACCTTCTAGAACATTCCCGATGAAAACACCGGAACCATTCTCCAACCCCGAAACAGGACTTTCCTTATATTAATCTTATTCTCCGGACCATTCCGGATCTCCTCGTGATATCCCGGATCCCATCCGAGACTCCGAACAACATTCGGTCTCTTAATCATCATTCCATAACTACTCAACAACATCGAATCCTTAAGTGTGTCTCCCTACGGTTCGTGAATTATGCGGACATGATCGAGACACTTCTCCGATCAATAACCAATAGAGGAATCTGGAAATTCATATGGCTCCCACATATTTCTACGATTACTTTGCGATCGAATGAACCACTTACATACGATACCAATTTCCCTTTGTCTCACGATAGTTTACTTATCCAAGGTTTTGATCGTGATATCTCGCATACCTAGTTCAACCTCGTTACCGATAAGTACTCTTTTCTCGCTCCTGGTATGTGATCCCTTATGAGCCGCCACATGCTTGCAAGCTAATTGGATGACATTCCACCGAGAGGGCCCAGAGTATATCTATCCGCCATATGGATGGACAAATCCACTCTTGATCCATGTGTCTCAACCCAGACTTTCTGAACACTCAATGCCACCTTTAGAGCCACCCAGGTACGGTGTGGTGTTTGATGTCATCAAAGCATCCTTCCGGTGATGGTGATAAGGATGATCTCATGGTCGAAGGAATTAGGTTACTATGTATCGTAAAGCTTATAGCAAATGAACTATATTAAATGACTTGATCTTTATGCTACGCTTAACTATAGGAGTATGTCCATCACATCATTCCCTAATGATATGCCCTGTTGTTAATAACATCTCTATGTTCATGATCAGAAACCATGATCATATATTAACCAACAAGCTAGTTTAACAAGAGGCTTTACTAGGGACTCTTTTATGTTTACAAATCACACAAGTATTAATGTTTCGCTTAATACAATTATAGCATGGTATGTAAACATTTATCATAAGTATGAAGATATGATAATAACCACTTTATTATTGCCTCTTGGGCATATCTCCAACAGTCTCCCACTTGCACTAGAGTCAATAATCTAGTTTCAAACCTTTGTATTCAACACCTATGGCTTTCTCGGTGTCGTATGTACACGATTGCTAGTGGTCAATCGATCTCCGGATCCGACACTTCCAGTCCGTGTGTAATTGCATGTCTTTGCGTCTCTACGCATCACTCATTTTCTAATGAGATGGCTTTGTACAAATTTGGTCCTTTGGTGTGACCTTTAGTTCTTTGGGGTTAAAACATGTTGATAATATTGTCGTACAATATATCTTCATAGCATTATCCCTGCAGAACTACACCTAGTTTGATAACAAACTACTTGACACAAATGCCCTCTTTGCTGCTATAATAGCAGTTATATACTTAGCCCTTTTGTTGTAGTATCCATCACAATTGTCTTAACTTTGGAACTCATCCAAATCCATTATGGAACTTACTTTCCATCACATTGTGCCACCCTTAGTTTAGATTGAGATAAACTTAATTTGTACTTCGTGACAAAACTAGTATCAATGTAGTACTTTTACAATGAACTAACCATCTATTTGTCACTTCGACAAAACAATATATTCTTAGTTCTTCCAAAAGATCATAAGAATATCATTACTATCGTCAATGATCATCTTATGAATCATTCTGGTATATGCTCACATCATTTAGAGCATAGGACATATCTGGATTTGTACATATCACAACATGATTGATATAAATACTCTTTGTGATTTCATACATCAAGTATCAATCTATACTTGAATCTTTGTTTCACTTATCAAGTGTTAATACACTAGAACATATCATCAATATTGAACTCATTCAATCCTTTCTGTGCGACAAGAACCTTTCTTGTAGTTTCTATATTGAACTCATTCAATATATCATCTATGTACTTTCTAAGACAACCATATTAGCGCCTATTGATGCCAAATATTTGGTTTTGCCTAAGTCTTTCATCGAGATGAAATTCTTATCCTGTGTTAATAAAAGATACATTATTTCCAATCAACAATATGTCTTCCACATAATGTATTAGAAACATGTCTTAGCGCTCCCACTTAATTTCTTGCAAATGCAAGCATCTTCATCGTCTCTGATGAAATTAAACTCTTTTAACAGTTTCATCATGGTGAAGATTCCAACTCATGATGCTTACTTCAACTATTGAAGTTTGCATATGCTTTTAGCATCCTTTGAATTAACAAAACCCTTTGGACCGTGTCATGCACACGTCCTTGGTAACCATTCTATTAGAAGAACTTGTTTTGTTTATTCAACACATAACAAAATTATATGTCGTAGTTGCTACATTAATCCGTCTAGACTAAATATTGCTTAATGAAAGATCAGATCTTGTCATAGTCAACTCTTTGAACATTGTCGTGAACTCTTTCCCGACATGTCGATAATTTCATAGATGTGAAACATCCATGTCTATTTCTTTATAGATCCAAATACGACTGTAAGGTCTTGTACCTTTCCAGAGGGTCTTTCAAGTTCAAAGCTTGATCTCTCGTATATGGAACTATCATGGATTTTATGGCTTCAAGCCATTTGACGGAGTCAGGGCCCATCATCGCTTCTTTGCATGTAGTCGGATCATTATTGTCAAATAATGATTTAACTCTCAAATGTTGGTATTTGATTGTTTACCCGACCTACTTGTTTTAATAGGAACTTAGATCTCCGTAACCACAACCTTTGAGGCACGTGAGCCATGAGCATTGTTGCTGCCTCCGGAACACTTTTCGGTGCTGCGTAACTCTGCACATATAGCTAAGGTTCTTTTAACCTTATCAAAGTTCTATTGTCCTCCCACTTAACTTTTCACGAAAAATTCCTTCTTAAAGAAACTTGACGTTCTAAGCAACAAACATTTTTGTCTCCGATGTTATGGAGGAACAGTTATTCGAAATAACATACAAAGATAGGTTCATCCGACTTTGGTTGCAAACATCTTTCTTATGCATAGCATACCAATGTTTAAGAAAGGACAACTTGGGTTTTATCCCAAACCACAACTTTATATGGTGTCAATTCAACGGATTATGATGGAGCTCTTTTTAGTGGAAAAACGGTAGTCTCTAAAGCTTTTAATCTTTAAAATATAATGACAGTTTTATGAATTACACCTTTGATCTTACCATGTCAAACAAGGTTTAGTTACATATATCGAACGCTCCATACTCTTATGGTGTTTCGGGAAATGCAAATCCACGGAACAATTCCTTAAATCTTAGGTATTATGCTAAACTCGTAACTCAAATATCTTCCTTTATGATCTTATCATAAACTATTTATATTCTTGTTACAATGATTTTGCACTTCATCTTGAAAATCTTTGAACTTTTCAATTGTTTCATACTTCATCCTTATTAAGTAAATATTCATATATTCACTCAAATTTTCAGAGGAAGCATATGAAGTTGAAATCCATCGCTCTTGACTACACATAATGGACTTCATACAACAATATGTACAAGTTCCAATAAGCTAGTCATTTGTTCCCTTTTGGCCTATGAACGAAGTTTTAATTATCTCTAGGAAAGTTTCACAAGCGTCATTTGATCAAAAATCAAAAGACTCCAAAATTCCATCCACATGGAGTTTCTTCATGTTTTATTTCCAATATAATTTAAACGGCGATGTCACTTCATAAGTGATCTTTCAATCAATTTGTCTTTCGACATTTTTAGCACTAGTTTTATGGATGTGATTTCTCCAACGAGATTTGTGAATCATCCATCTTTTATGGATTACGGCAATTAATTGAACAACCCTTTTGTTCTCATAATACCTGATAAAACAAATCTTGAAGGCACGCTTTTAACGAGCAACACAATAAACCTTTATTTGTTCTCGATGAACATCATCACATATTCTTTTGCTAGTTACTTAGGCCATTGTAGTTCATGAATTCTGTTGTTTCGTATCATGATTCATACCAAAAAATTCAGTATCAAATACTTAAGAACCACATTGTTTAACAAGCAAATAATATAGCCATAACACGTATATCCTTTATATACCTAAACTGAACAATTCTAGTCTTTTCTTTTCTTCCATATATTTATGAGATTCTCTTTCAGTATTTCTTTTTTCTGTTTGAAAGAATCTATCAACATCAACAGTGGAGCCATACACATGACACATAGTCCAAAGCGTGTATAGTTAAATACCAATGTTTTTGGACTTGCACTTTTGAAGTAGATTACCATCATCAAATGTTTGGTGTTCTTTCAAATTCCTTTCTTTAGTAATCTCTTGATGTAGTAAACATTTTACCTACATCAAATATTCATCCTTCTCATGGAATTATTCATGATCAAGCTACTTTAGCTTATAACGGTGAATCGCGAGTATAATGTTGCTCTCCAAAACTTTTTGGAGGATTAGGACAACTAGTGTCTCCAATCTTTTGCAAATTCTCATAAAATATGAGAACATGACTTTTGCCACATTATACTCTATCATGTTGCAACCAAAACTTCATTTCAGATAACAAAATATCTTCCACACATCATGGTTTCTGAAACAACTCTTTTAAATCCTAGATAACCTTGATATTAAGACAATTCTTTGAATATCAAGAATCAAGGAGACAAACATGATACTCATACACTAACTCTTGGAATTGTCACTCTCGATTTTAATACCAATTATTAAACTTCATGGAGTAACCGGAACTTACTGAAAGTTTGCAATAGGACTTTTAAACTTTAGATTAACACTTCAAAACAATACGATACCAGTTCGTAAAGTAACTAACTAGAATTCTATAGTTCTATCATCTCAATTATAACTAAGCGCAAGGTGGTAAATGGATGCCAATGACTATAACAACTATGCAAATTCACTTTGATTTAATTTATGATAAATAGTGTTCAACTTTTAATCATATTGTCGTTGAACTCCCACTCAAAACAATATCCCTCACATTGTTTTAGTGACCACACGAACCAAATCCACCACATCAAAACCGATCATCACGAGAGTTGATGTAGCTTCAATGGCGAACAATCAACATGTTCATCATATCTACTATATGACTCATGCTTTACCTTTCGGTGATCCGTGTTCCGAGACCATGTCTGTACATGCTAGGCTCGTCAAGATCAAACCTTAGCTTCCGCATGAGCAAATCTGGCTTGCTCACGTTGTATACACTCGTAGAATCTAACACACCCGATCATCACGTGATGCTTTGAAACAACGAGCTTCAGCAACGGTGCTTACTAAGGATGAACACTTTAAAACTTGAAATTGTGTGCTTGAGGGATCATCTTATAATGCTACCGTCGTGAACTAAGCAATACAAGATGCATAAAAGGATTAACATCACATGCAATTCATAATATGTGATATGATATGTCCTTTCTTCTTTGTGCTTCCGATCTCCATCTTCAAGCACGAACATGATCTCCATCATCACCGGCATTGCATCAAGGTCAATGACGCCGCTCCATGGTTGTCGTCCACCAGCTTCAACTATTTCAACTACTTTGAATAGACACGCGGGTCTTAACAGAATTTAAAGACAACCATATGGCTCCTGCCGGTTGTCAACTTACAATAAGGAACATGGCATACATCAAATATAATCACAATGATGGCCATATCACATCACAGCATACCCCTGCAAAACAAAGTTAGACGCCTCTAATTTTCTTTGCATGTTTTACGTGGTTTGGGGCTTTCAATAAGTGTCGCTCTAACTTACGAACAGGAACCACAACGTTGATGCTTGAACTATCAAGTGCCCGTTGTAAATTGGATCTATACTATGATGGGAGAGACAGACACCCGCAAAGCCACTTATGCAATACAAGTTGCATGTTGAGCGTGGAGCAAGTCTCATGAACGATGTCATGTAAGGTTAGCCCGGGCCGCTTCATCCCATCATACCGCAAGATGCAAAGTACACAAGAAGCAATTGATAATAAAATCACCACCACCCACAATGACCATTGTGTTCTACTCGTGCAACAGATCTACATATAGACACGGCTTTGATACCACTGTAGGGGTTCGTAGCATGGAAAACAAAAATTTTCTACCGCATGAACACACAATCAAGATCTAATCTATGATCAAGCCAAGATCTATCTACTAGATTGTAACAATGAGTCGATGGAATACTAACCCTCTAAGATCCAAAGTGGTTAACGATAGCAGATTCTCGTGGGTGATGTAGTCGTACTATTTCTGATCTCAAGATCGCGTAGACGATCCTTCCGGCGCTGCGTTCCGGCAGCGCTCAGCCTCATGGGTCACATCGCTCTACTTGATGAAGACCTTCCTATCCCTTGTTCCAAAGAAAGCAGAGGTTGTAGCACTCTCCTCGATTCCTAAGCATGACGGCGTGGTACCGGAAGTAGAGGGGAGATCTCGCAGGGCTTTGCCTTAAGCCGGAGCGAGTATGGTGGACTATGAGAGAGGCTTGGCGATCTAGGGTTTAGACACACCAAGTAGAGGGAGCTAGGCCGGCAGCTAGGGCAAGGGGATGCCCCAAGTCGGCGGCTAGGGTTTAGCCCTAGGCGGCGGCAGCAGGAGGTGGCGGCGCCGGTGGCTTGGAGCTAGGGTTTGCGGGGTGCAAGTTGTGTGCTTGGAGGGGCAGCCCTGCCCCTCCTTATATAGGTGGAGGGGGCGCGCCAAGGGGAGGGGAGTCCCTCCCCAACTCGGTCTCCAAGGGCCGGCGGTGGAGGGAGAGGGACTTCCTCCCCAAGTAGGTTTCCTACTCTCCCTCCACCAAACAAAATAGCTGTTTGACTTTTTCAAATTGGCGTTTGACTTTTCAAACTAGGATTTGATTTATCCCTTTATTTTGTTCAGCAATGACACCTAGTACATGATGCAACCATTCCAACTTGTAATGACACATTCATGTACCCTTCCCCTCCGGAGTGCCGGACATTCCGGAACCTTCTAGAACATTCCCGATGAAAACACCGGAACCATTCTCCAACCCCGAAACAGGACTTTCCTTATATGAATCTTATTCTCCGGACCATTCCGGATCTCCTCGTGATATCCCGGATCCCATCTGAGACTCCGAACAATATTCGGTCTCTTACTCATCATTCCATAACTACTCAATAACATCGAATCCTTAAGTGTGTCTCCCTACGGTTCGTGAATTATGCGGACATGATCGAGACACTTCTCCGATCAATAACCAATAGAGGAATCTGGAAATTCATATGGCTCCCACATATTTATACGATTACTTTGCGATCGAATGAACCACTTACATACGATACTAATTTCCCTTTGTCTCACGATAGTTTACTTATCCGAGGTTTTGATCGCTTGATCTCTGCATACCTAGTTCAACCTCGTTACCGATAAGTACTCTTTTCTCGTTCCCGTGGTATGTGATCTCTTGTGAGCCAGTCACATGCTTGCAAGCTAATTGTATGACATTCCACCGAGAGGGCCCAGAGTATATCTATCCGTCATATGGATGGACAAATCCCACTCTTGATCCATGTGTCTCAACCCATACTTTCCGAACACTCAATGCCACCTTTATAGCCACCCAGTTATGGTGTGGTGTTTGATGTCATCAAAGCATCCTTCCGGTGATGGTGATAAGCATGATCTCATGGTCGAAGGAATTAGGTTACTATGTATCAGAAAGCTTATAGCAAATGAACTATATTAAATGACCTGGTCTTTATGCTACGCTTAACTATAGGAGTATGTCCATCACATCATTCCCCTAATGATATGACCCTGTTGTTAATAACATCTCTATGTTCATGATCAGGAAACCATGATCATATATTAACCAACAAGCTAGTTTAACAAGAGGCTTTACTAGGGACTCTTTTATGTTTACAAATCACACAAGTATTAATGTTTCCGGTTAATACAATTATAGCATGGTATGTAAACATTTATCATAAGTATGAAGATATGAGAATAACCACTTTTATTGCCTCTTGGGCATATCTCCAACAGATTGTGATTATATATGATGTATGCAATGTTCCTTATTGTAAGTTGGCAACCGGCAGGAGCCATATGGTTGTCTTTAAATTCTGTTAAGACCCGCGTGTCTATTCAAAGTAGTTGAAATAGTTGAAGCTGGTGGACGACAACCATGGAGCGGCGTCATTGACCTTGATGCAATGCCGGTGATGATGGAGATCATGTTCGTGCTTGAAGATGGAGATCGGAAGCACAAGAAGAAAGGCCATATCATATCACATATTATGAATTGCATGTGATGTTAATCCTTTTATGCATCTTGTATTGCTTAGTTCACGACGGTAGCATTATAAGATGATCCCTCAAGCACACAATTTCAAGTTTTAAAGTGTTCATCCTTAGGAAGCACCGTTGCTAAAGCTCGTTGTTTCGAAGCACCACGTGATGATCGGGTGTGTTAGATTCTGCGAGTGTATACAATGTGAGCAAGTCAGATTTGCTCATGCGGAAGCTAAGGTTTGATCTTGACGAGCCTAGCATGTACAGACATGGTCTTGGAACACGGATCACCGAAAGGTAAAGCATGAGTCATATAGTAGATATGATGAACATGTTGATTGTTCGCCATTAAAGCTACACCAACTCTCGTGATGATCGGTTTTGATGTGGTGGATTTGGTTCGTGTGGTCACTAAAACAATGTGAGGGATATTGTTTTGAGTGGGAGTTCACCTAGATTAATTTAACTATTAATTAGAACTTTGTCATAAACTTAGTCTAAACTATTGCAAATATGTTGTAGATCAATGGCGGCCCCTACCATCAATTTTAATGCGTTCCTAGAGAAAGAAAAGTTGAAAAACAATGGAAGCAACTTTGCGGATTGGTTCCGCAATTTGAGGATTGTCCTCAATGCTGGTAATTTGACCTATGTGCTGGATGCACGGCTGGGTAACCCGCCTGCAGCTGATGCTACCGATGAGGTGAAGAATGTTTTCCTTGCTCGAAAGAATCAGTACTCCACAGTTCAGTGTGCTATCTAGTATGGTTTGGAATCGGAGCTTCAGAAAAGGTTCGAGAACCATGACCCACATGATATTGTCCGTGAACTCAAAATGATATTTGAGGCTCACGCGGCAGTTGAAAGTTATGAGGCTTCTGAAAAGTTCTTTAACTGCAAGATGGAAGAGGGCAGCTCCATCAGTGAGCACGTGCTTAAGATGTCTGGGCATGCAAGAAAGCTTCAAATCTTGGGTACAGTGATTCCTAATGCTTTGGGGATTCACCGTGTCCTCCAATCACTACCACCAAGTTACAAGAACTTTGTGATGAACTACAAATGCAAAACATGGATAAGTCATTGCCCGAAATCTTCTCCATGTTAAAGTCTGCAGAAGTGGAGATCAAGAAAGAGCACCAAGTGTTGTTGGTCAATAAGACCACCAAATTCAAGAAGCAAGGCAAGTCTAAGAAAAAGGGAAACTTCAAGAAGGGCGGTAAGAAAGTTACCGCGCCGGCGAAGAAGACCAAGGCTAGGCCTAAGCCTGATACTGAGTGCTTTTACTGCAAGGGAGAGGGTCACTGGAAGCGGAATTGCCCAAAGTACTTGGCGGATTTGAAGAAACGATAACATCAAGAAGAAAGGTATATCCGATATACATGTTATTAATGTGTATCTCACTAGTGCTCATAGTAATGCCTGGGTATTTGATACTGGTTCGGTTGCTCATATTTGTAACTCGAAACAAGTGCTGTAGAATAAACGGAAGCTAGCGAAAAACGAGGTAACGATGCGCGTTGGAAATGGATCAAAGGTTGATGTGATCGCGGTCGGCACGCTACCTCTTCATCTACCATCGGGATTAGTTTTATACTTAAATAATTGTTATTTGGTGCCTGCGTTGAGCATGAACATTATATCCGGATCATGTTTATTGCGAGACGGTTACTTGTTTAAGTCCGAGAATAATGGTTGTTCGATTTATATGAGTAATATGTTTTATGCACATGCACCTTTGATAGAAGGTCTATTCTTATTGAATCTCGGTTGTAGTAATACACACATTAATAACATTGAAGATAAATGTTTGAAATTGAGTGATAACTCGACCTATATGTTGCACTGTCGTCTTGGTCATATTGGAGTGAAGCATATGAAGAAACTCCATTCCGATGGACTTCTTGAATCACTTGATTTCGAATCACTTGAAAGATGCGAAGCATGTCTGCTGGGTAAAATGACCAAGACTCCATTTTCTGGTATGATGGAGCGAGCTACGGACTTATTGGAAATCATACATACCGATGGGTGTGGTCCAATGAGTGTAGCATCGCGCGGTGGTTATCGCTATGTTCTTACCTTCACGGATGACTTGAGTAGATATGGGTATATCTATTTCATGAAACATAAGTCCGAAACTTTTGAGAAGTTTAAGGAATTTCAAAGTGAGGTAGAGAATCAACATAACAAGAAGATTAAATTTCTACGATCTGATCATGGAGGTGAATATCTAAGTTACAAGTTTGGCGAGCATTTGAAGAAATGTGGAATACTTTCACAATTGACACCGTCGGGAACACCACAACGTAATGGTGTGTCCGAACATCGTAATCGAACTCTCTTAGATATGGTTCGTTCTATGATGTCACTTATAGATTTACCGCTATCATTTTGGGGTTATGCATTAGAAACATCCGCATTCACTTTAAATAGGGAACCATCTAAATCCGTTGAAACGACACCGTATGAATTATGGTTTGGGAAGAAACCTAAATTGCCGTTCCTTAAAGTTTGGGGTTGCGAAGCTTATGTAAAGAAGTTACAGCCCGACAATCTTGAACCCAAAGCGGATACCCGAAGGAAACTATTGGGTATACCTTCTATCATAGATCCGAGGGCAAAATCTTCGTTGCCAAGAATGGATCCTTTCTAGAGAAGGAGTTTCTCTCGAAAGAAGTGACTAGAAGGAAAGTAGAACTCGACGAGGTTGTTGAACCTTCTCTCAAACTTGCGAGTAGCACAGCACCAGAAGTTGTTCCTGTGGCGCCTACACCAATAAGAGAGGAAGCTAATGATGTTGATCATGAAACTTCAGTTGAAGTTACTACAGAACCTCATAGGTCAACAAGAACTCGTACCACTCCTGATTTGTAAGGTTCCCAACCTTTAATAAGGTAGAGATCCCTGTGTTTACAATGCTAGTCCCTGGATCAATAGCTAGCATCCACAGTTAAGATGTAATATCAAGAAACAATGGTCATAATACAACTTTATAACCAGGAATAAAATAATTCATTACATCTTACATAGCTCATTTGGCTATCACATTACATTGCAGCAGAATATCTATAAAGCATGGGGTCCTTCATCTTCAAAGTGCCACAGGCAATCATGTTGGTTGTAGACTTGTAATCCTAATCATCACACTTCACTAACATCAAACAAACCTGCAACATAATAAGTTGCAGCCACAAGGGTCAATACATTTGAATTGTATTGGCAAGTTTCACTACTATGTAGAAATAAGAGGATCCTATCATTACATGCATATTTGGCTAAGTAGGGTTTAGGCTCTTTTGCAGAAAGCAATAGTTTTATCCTATCTTTTCAAAATAGTTTTTGATCTTTTGTGAAATCTTTCTGAACTCCTTGGAAAACTCCAAGTGCTTCAAATCCCTTGTTGTCACCCTCAAGTTTTAACTTTGAGAAATTGGAATGTCGAGATCTTCCATAGCTTCAGGCCTTAGTTGCTCAGTATTTGTCCATAACCGGGGACACGGCTAAGTACTTAGAATTTTGATCTTCTGCAGAAGTTGTACACTTTACCCACATGACACAATCTCATCTTGATGCCACCAGTGGTCGCTGGATAAGTACTCACCGAGATGGAGTACTGGCAGATTGAGAATGTGACAAAGTCTTTCCATAGAAGTCCTCCCAATACACAATGCTAGCTTGTCTTTCAGGCACCAATGTAGGGTTTCAAGTTCCCTTACACAATTCTAGTTAACCTGAAGATGCCAATGCATGGGTCTTCCACTATGTAGTTGACTAAGCCAGAGCCCATTTAGCATGTGGCTGTACACGGAAGCCACTATACGAGAAACATGTTCAATCTCTAAGTCCCTGGGTGGTTTTCTTCTAGTGCACAACAAAAATAGATTGCCATATAAACATGGTTCCTTTTGTTACCACCTTGTCCAAAACTTGAGTATCCTTGTCCACCCAGGTGGTTCATTGAGTACTTGTTTTATTATATAAAATATATATCTTTTCAACACTTCATATATTCATAACATGTATCCCATCCCAATATATATAGAAGGGCTAAGCATACTACAACTACAATGTTTCCACTAAGGAATATATAAGGGTATCCTATTAGGTTTTAGCATAGCATAAAATATAGTAAACCTTATCATGCATGTTTCAAAAATCCACTAAGTGTAATGAAAATAGTAGGACTTGGATGATAGTGTCACTTGCCTTAGTAGTTGGTGGTGTTGGTACACTCTTCGCAATATCACACTTGACAATCAACACAATCTATCAAGCAAAACAACCAAGACAAAACATACACAAGATCAACACTAATGGCAACACAAAAATCATGCAAAGTATGCAAACATGCAAGACGGCAATTTTTATTGTACAAATTATTATAACAAGGTTCTGAACATTACTAAGTGATTTCTAAACATTTTATATTTTCAAGATTACAAATGCAACCATTTGTGCAATTGTAGCAATTAGCAATATTTTCCAACACTTGGGAAAGGTCGTTCTCACTAAATAATTGCCACGATCTTATGTATACTAGAATAAAATTATATTTTGGACTTACTGTACAGAGGGTTCAATATACAACCATTTGCAAAAGGAATCACTTAAAAATAATTTACGCAACAATTTTTATACTCAAAATATTCCACAAATGGTTCTGTACAAAACGTGATTTTAACCGACTCAAAAATACCAAATTATGGCTTCACTATGTTCTACTCGTTTTTGTGAATCCATGGACACCAAATTTGTATTTTTCTAAGTTGTGGATCAAAAGTTATGGATTTTCTAAGTTTAATTATCTATTTAAACCAAATTTAGATTTAGTCAGAAAAGTCTAGCCACCGAGGAATCAATACTATTAAGATTTGCAAGTAAACAGACATTCTCTCTAGTGCTATAATCAGACCAACTAAAATAAATCTATGATAAGCAGGGCATTTGTAAACAAAATCCTGGTATAACTAGACTAATCGATGAGACATAGCAAGTACACATACATGTAATTAGGATAGTACGGATGCATCGGAGACTTGGTTAGTTTTTAAAATGGATTAATAAACATCAAATGTATTCGTGAACTAAAACCACTGCTGGACTCTTAGGATTAATTGGAACATTTTTCATGTTGGGCTCAAGATCAACAAACGTGTGTATGGTAGGCTAATATGGTCATGCCACCGGATGGCATACAGTTCACCGGCGACACGGTCAACTAGATAAATACAGCTAGAAATCATGTCTAAAAGATACGCATATATGCGAGTAAAATGTGAGTGCAAGGATTTGTGACGGAACTCACCGAGTACGGCGTAGTTTGTCGGCGAAGATGATGAACAGGGTTTGAAGAAAGACGTCGTTCAGTCGGCGTGATCAAAGGATTGAACTGTTTTTTTTCAGGAACAAGTTCTTCTCCTCGCGATCACGGTGGCGCAGCAGGTCGGTTTCTCGTGGTCGAAATCGTCGGAACACAGGTGACGTTCAGCACACTGTCGAAGCGCTGTAAGATTGAACCGGCGGGGAGCCTATGCTCAGTGGTGGTACGATTTGGCAAAGGATATACAGGAATGTGGATTTAGGAGTATATAAAAGGAAGAAGGTGCGCTCTAATTGGCAAGATTAAAGGGAGAATGAATGAGAGCTGCCGTTTCTGATTTTTAATTCAAAGACGTTTCAATTGGACCTGCGTGTGTTTGGAAAGGTGAGCAGAACGACGCTTCACTTGCTGTACGGGAAATGGACAGTCGGTCTCACTTGGTCTATCCCAGACATGTTGTGGTTGATCTAATATTGTTTAAGACTTATTAAAGAGAAAAAAAAAGACATACGGGAAGCTTGGTCGAGTGTACAGACAAGAAAATAAATAAATAAAAGGAGACAAGTTGTACACGTACTAGTGTATGTAGGTACCACTCTATGCATGCATGAAATGCACGTGCATGTGCATGATCATAGGAAAATCTAAAGGAATTTTTGTGCAACCAAATAATAAGAACCAAATTGGCAATATTTTTTTTTATAAAACTTATTATGATTAGAATATGGTACATGGGCATGTAGTTTTTAATATTTATTTCTCTTATTCTTTTTTTCTTTGATTTGGTTTCCAAAAATCACTCAAAAACATTTCATAATTTTTTTAATAAAAAATCACTTGATAATTAATTGAAAATAAATCACTTTGGAAATATTTTTATACATAGAATAATTCAATTAAAATTTGAGCATGTCACATATGTCTATTTAGATTTCTTTTATTGGATTTTTCTCAATTATTTTCCTTGCCTTATAAATTCCAAATCTTTTTATCCGGAGCTCCAAATAGGGTCAAACCAATTTATATGGCTTTATAGTTTTTTTCCGTTTATCTTTTTAGCTCACTTAGGAATTCTTTTGTATATTTTAAATATGGAATATATCCAAAGTCTCATGTTGTTAAGTGGTCATTTCAACTTTGAGAAGAAAGTTGTCTCTCTTAATTTTAAAATGCAAATATGCATGCTTCATGATTTTGGGGTTTTGAAAACATGCATACAACTTCACAAACAAAATTGTTTTATTTAACTTTTGTTTTGAAGGAGTTATATTAAATAGTCAAAAAGTTTTTGTTCCCTCTGAATTTCCAAGACTTAGTTTTCATTTTGTTTAAGTTTTTTTTTCATATTTCAAAATTTGCAAAATTTTGGGATGTGACATGATTGGTATGATCCCGTTATGAGTGTCATGTTGGTGGACAACACTGATGACCCTGCGACATATGAGGAAGCGATGATGAGCCCAGATTCCAATAAATGGCAATAAGCCATGAAATCTGAGATTGGATCCATGTACAAAAACCAAGTATGGACTTTGGTGGACTTACCGGATGGCCGAAAGGCTGTCGAGAACAAATGTATTTTAAGAAGAAAACAGATGCTGATGGTAATGTTACTGTCTATAAAGCTCGACTTGTCCCAAAAGGGTTTCGACAAATTCAAGGAGTTGACTACGATGAGACTTTCTCACCGGTAGCGAAGCTAAAGTCTGTGAGGATTATGTTAGAAATCGCTGCATATTATGATTATGAGATATGGCAGATGGATGTCAAAACGGCGTTCCTCAATGGATACATTGATGAAGAGTTGTATATGGCACAACCCAAAGGTTTTGTCGATCCTAAAGATGATAACAAGGTATGCAAACTTCAACGGTTCATTTATGGATTGAAGCAAGCATCCCGGAGTTGGAATCAACGTTTTGATAAGGTGATCAAAAGCTTTGGTTTTATATAAACTTATGGAGAAGCTTGTATTTACAAGAAAGTGAGTGGGAGCTCTGTAGCATTCTTAATACTATATGTAGATGACATATTGTTGATTGGGAATGATGTAGACCTTCTTAATAGTGTCAAGGATTATTTGAATAATAGTTTTTCAATGAAAGATCTTGGCGAAGCAGCTTACATATTAGGCATAAAGATTTATAGAGATAGATCGAGACGCCTAATATCATTGTCATAGAGTACATATTTGGACAAAGTTCTAAAGAGGTTTGGAATGGAAGATAGCAAGAAAGGGTTCTTGCCCATGTTGCCCAATACGACCTTGAGTAAAACTCAAAGTCCTGCAACGGCAGAAGATAGAGAAAGGTTGAGTAAGACTCCCTATGCCTCAGCCATAGGATCTCTTATGTATGCCATGCTATGTACTAGATCCGACATTGCATATGCTGTTAGTTTGACTAGCAGATATCAAAGTGATCCAGGAGTAGATCATTGGACAGCGGTCAAAAACATCCTTTAAGTACTTGAGAAGAACTAAGGATATGGTTCTTTCTTATGGAGGTGATGAACAGCTCGTTGTTAATGGTTACACCGATGCTAGTTGGAACACCGATCCAGATGATTCTAAATCACAATCTGGATACATATTTACTTTGAATGGTGCAGCTGTTAGCTGGAGGAGTGCAAAGCAAAGCGTTGTGGCGAGATCTTCAACTGAATTGGAATACATAGCTACTTCGGAGGCTTCACAAGAGGCGATATGGATGAAGGAGTTCATTACAGAGCTCGGTGTGGTTCTAAGTGCGCTGAACCCAATGTCTATCTATTGTGATAACATGGGCACCATAGCCAATGCGCAAGAACCAAGGTCACACAAGAAGCTGAAGCATATCAAGCTACGTTTTAACGCTATTCGAGAGCATGTCCAAGTTGGTGACATAAAGATTTGCAAAATACACATAGATTTGAATGTGGCTGATCCGTTGACTAAACCTCTCCCGAGGGCAAAACATGACCAGCACCAAACCGCCATGGGTGTTCGGTATATTACCATGTAATCTAGATTAGTTGACTCTAGTGCAAGTGGGAGACTGTTGGAGATATGCCCTAGAGGCAATAATAAAAGTGGTTATTATTATATCTTTGTGTTTATGATAAATGTTTACATTCATGCTATAATAGTATTAACCAGAAACATTAATACTTGTGTGATTTGTAAACTAAATTAGAGTCCCTGGTAAAGCCTCTTTATAATACTAGCTTGTTGATTAATAGATGATCGTGGTTTATCGATCATGAAAATTGAGATGTTATTAATAACAAGATCATATCATTAGGAGAATGGTATGATGGACATACTCCTATAGATAAGCGTAGCATAAAGATCAAGTCATTTTAATAGTTCATTTGCTATAAGCTTTCTGATACATAGTAACCTAATTCCTTCGACCATGAGATCATGCTAATCACCATCATCGGAAGGATGCTTTGATGACATCAAACACCACACCGTAATTGGGTTGCTATAAAGGTGGCATTGAGTGTTCAGAAAGTATGGGTTGAGGCACCTGGAACAAGAGTGGGATTTGTCCATCCATATGACGGATAGATATACTCTGGGCCCTCTCAGTGGAATGTCATCCAATTAGCTTGGAAGCATGTGACTGGATCACAAGGGATCACATATCACGGGAACGAGAAAAGAGTACTTATCGGTAACGAGGTTGAACTAGGTATGCAGAGATACCGACGATCAAAACCTTGAATAAGTAAACTATCGTGAGACAAAGGGAAATTGGTATCATATGTAAGTGGTTCATTCGATCAAAAAGTAATCGTTGAAATATGTGGGAGCCATATGAATTTCCAGATTCCTCTATTGGTTATTGATCGGAGAAGTGTCTCGGTCATGTCCGCATAATTCACGAACCATAGGGAGACACACTTAAGGATTCGATGTTGTTTTGTAGATATGGAATGTTAGTAGGGATACCTAATGTTGTTCGGACCTCGGATGGGATCCAAGATATCACGAGGAGATCCGGAATGGTCCGGAGAATAAGATTCATATAAGGAAAGTCTGATTCCGGAGTTCGGAAAAGATTCCGATGTTTTCATCGGAGAGGTAAGGATAATGGTCCATGAATGTGTCATGGTAAGTGGAATGATTGGATCATATCCTAGGTCATTTGGTGTGGGCATTTGCAAGGGAGAATTAAAGCTCTAAATTGAAAGTCAAACGGGAAGTTTGAAAAGTCAAACTGGAACAATGGTTTCCTAGTGGGAGAAGAAACAAGTCCTTCTCTCAATCCAACTTGGGTTTGGGTTTGGATTCAAACCCACCCCTCCCAAGGCTGCCCCCTCTCATAAATAGAGGGGGAGGGCTTCCCCAACACCACAAGCCCTAGCCCCTCTCCACCCCCTCTTATAAACCGACTCACCATCAAGATTCAAAATAAATAACCCATCCTAGACAGGTGCAAAGCCGTGAAACATATCATTCAAATACAAAGAACAACCATTATTCTTGATATTCGACTCATAGCTTGCCTCATCAAACATGAAGCAGAAATAATGTTTCGACTGAGCACTGGAACATAATAACAATTATTCAGTTCCATAATGAATCCGGAAGGTAAATGAAGCTGCATCGTGCCGACTTCCAACGCAGCAACTCTTGCTTTGTTGCCAACTCGGATATCAACCTCGCCTCTTGCTACGATCCTAGTTCTTACCAGTCCCTGCAATGAGTTGCAGATGTGAATAAGTGATCTGGTATCATATACCCAAGAACTATTAGGTGCATCAGCAAGATATATGTCTATAACATTGCAAACAAGTGTACCTGAGTCGGAAGTCATACCTCCACTCTTGGCTTTGTCGGCCAAATACTTGTTGTGGTTCTTCTTCCAGTGGCCATCCACCTTGCAGTAGAAGCAAGTGGATCCGGCTGAAGGAGATGGTTTAGTCCCTGAGGAAGCGATTGGGACCGGGTCCTAAGCCTGCTTTCCTCCTGACTTAGCCTTCTTCTTAGTCCAAGAACTCTTCTTGAACTTAGCCTTATTCTGCACCATCAACACTTGACTGGCGCCATTCTTGAGATCCGCCTCTGCCTTCTTGATAATCTCATGCAATTCAGTGAGCTTCTTATCCATACCATGCATGTGGTAGTTCGAAATGAACTGCCCATATGCACTAGGAAGACAGTTCATAATTATATCCGTAGCGAACTCTTCGCTAATGGGGTAGCCAAGCCTCTCCAGAGACTGCATGTAACCAACCATTTTGATCACATGCGGGCTCAGTGGATCACCATCCTTAAGCTTGCAACTCAGCTAAGCCTGAGAGAATTGATACCTCTCAGTCTTTGCCTAAGCCTGGAACATACTTTTGAGGCTTTCGATCATATCGTAGGCCTCAACATTCTCGAACTGCTTTTGCAAGTCCGGTTCCATGTGAGCAAGCATAAGACAGCTAATATCCGTGGACTCATCCTTAGCCCGACGGTAAGCATTGGTGGCAGCGACAGTCGCATTCTCATTCGGCTCATCTGGAAGTGGGTTGTCTAGGACATGGTCCTTCTTTTCTTGTTTGAGAACAATTCTCAGATTTCGATACCAGTTGGTAAAATTAGTGTCGTTCAGTTTATCTTTCTCAAGAATGGTTCTCAACGCAAAACCGGATATCTGAGAGTGACTACTACTTGGTGCCATGATCTACAATAGAAAATATGCAAAACACTTAAGACATGTATTCATAAAATAGCAAGCATATTAAACATTTTAATATTTTATGCCCCCACTAGAACCAACACCCCTCCGATGGTTACTTAGTGATTCAGGACCCTAAATAAGCAAGTCGGCTAGTGAGTTTTAGCATCACCGCTAGCCACCAAGTGATCTAGGTAGATAACTCCTTATCAGTCGCATCTCATACGACTCCTGTTGGACGGGTGGCATTTTTTTCACATGCCCCGGCTCCCATCCGACTTTTCCCCGAGCCCCACAACCGTTGTGATAGACCCGTCTAGCTTACCGAGTGTTTCCGCAGTAAGAGTCCGAATCGAACCCACCTAGTCGGAAAGAATTGGCAGCACCTCAATTTTATGAGCCCACTATCAAAAATGTCCGACTTGTGATGGTGCAAACACTGGCGGGAAAACCGACTAGACCTTCTTTGAGGGATTAAATTTTACCGACTATCTAATAGAGGTAAAACAGAGACATAACAATAACACAAAATAAAGCAATTATAATGTGAAATGGTATGGCTCCCTTCATGGCGATCTCCATCTCCACAAAGCCTGTAATCCGACTCGTGCTAACTCTTGTCACTTTCCGTCTTACTCCATGTCACCGACATGTATATCGCCTTGCATGTCATCTGGATTCTCCAAACAGCTACACTAGCTTAGTAAAGTAAATTACATAGAGAATCTGACACGCAGGTCGTTATACAATAAAATGATAGCACCTAGGCTCCAGCCGGTTGATAAAACCCGTGATTCGCAAATCATGTATGGATTACACACATACATCACATGCATATGAACCATACCATTCACAACTTCCTGCAAAACAAGTTATGTATAGATACAATATCTACCGACATTGTGAAACTCGCAACGACATCTAAGGCGCTACAACAAGGCGAAGCCGGCGGTCCCGGACATGGATTCCGACCATTATTCCGATTCGATCAAACTCTTTGATCTTCGATCACCGCTTCTGGATTTACGTGTCACAGTCTACCCGGATGGCGGAAGCCGACCGGTAGGGGTATGTCGTTCCATGACCTCAGCAGTATGATCACGGAAATCAGATCTACCATTCCCCGAGTATAGTTGATCCAATCAACCTCGTACAAAACCGATCTATCTCATAGATCGACCACCAAACAGCACATAGATCTCATCTACAGCCAACCGCATATCACATATGCGCGATCTCGAGCCTAAAACCAGAAGCTATCGCTCTGATACCACAGTTGGGCCACGTAGAGATAAAACAAAACCTTTTCTTCTAACATGGTGATCCCAAGATCTAGCCGAGGTAGAAGGCCACGAGGTTTACAACTAGACGCGCAGTTGCGGATTACTGATGAAGCATGTCAGTTGATGCAGTGTAGTCCTTTGCGATTCGATCGTCCTGGTGCTGATCGTACAACACCTCTGTTGGTATCCATACGTACAAGGAGGAGCACCGACGGCGAACTGCTAGGTTCGTTATGACGGCAGGACTGCTGTGGAGCTAGGGTTTCCAACACATGGAATGACCTAACCGATCAATGATTAACCTTTCTGGGTTATGATGCTCCACTATATATAGGGAGTGAACATGGGCTCCACTCTCGTGGCCCATTCACTAAAGCCCATATAACAATAGTCATCGTGAGTCTGACTCACTAACTCAGTCCTAATCCGGCTTGGGTCCAACCCGACCAGATTTCCGGTTCAGATCCAATCTGAACTTGCTCCCGCTCTTAAGTGTGTGACCCGACAGGCACATGGCTACTCGGACACGATTGGAGTCCGACTCCCAATCGATCAGTCGGCAGCGGCTCCTAGTAGAACGTGCCGACTACCAAGTACCAATGAGTCATGACGACTTGCGTTTCCAATGCGACTTACGTCCGAGTCCCTTTTGCCTCACGATATACCTTGTCAGACTACAGGCGAATATTCGTCATCCCTTAAATAGTCTGACTCTCTTCTTGATCCGAGATAAGTGATTCACCCGACTTACTCTTATTCGACCACCTCGGTTAACACTTAACCGAGTCGTGCATGGCCATGCTTTCTGAATCATATCTTCCGAGTGGGCCCAGAGAATATCTCTCCGAGTGGAGGGGCAAAATGCCATCTTGGTTATTCACATTACGCAGCTTGATTCTCAGTCGACCCGAACTCTTCCTTTATAACTGCCCAGTTACGGATCAGCGTTTGACAAAACCTAAGTCGGTGATCCTCAACTCGGACTATGCAACAACCTCAGGTCTAAGGATTACATTGATTGAGATATACAAATGACTACTTGTTCGTTGTACCTCAATATGGGTCAATCCGACTCGCTAAACTCTTTAGCCGAATCTGTGTAAGTCGGAATGGCATCACCATGCCCATGACAAGTGGAACCGAGTCATCAAGCCGACTTTCACATTGGTCTATGTTGTGTGTCCAGCACAACCTCAATGACCAAGGACATTTAGTACAAACAACATGAATGCATAGTTCCACAACCGAATCACATATTCAATGATACACATCAGATGTTTATACAAGGACAACTTTATATCTTTATGAATACAATGGGAAATCTCATCATACATGATTGCCTCTAGGGCATATTCCCAACAGGCCAGACCCACCCCAGGCGCGGGTGGGCCCCACCCCGCGCCTGGCTAGGGTTTGATCGCCCTTGCGACCGCCTCGGTCTCCCCCTTCGCCTATAAGAAGCCCCCGATGCAGAAACTCTGAGTACCCGATCAGAAATCCACGAAATCGTCTGTAGTCGCCGCCACCATCGTCCCTAGATCGGGGGGATCTAAAGTTCTTCCCGGCACCCTGCCGGAGGCGAGATCATCCCGGAGGCCTTCTCTCTGGTATGATGCGTGAGTAGTTCCACCTTGGATTATGGGTCCATGTAGTAGCTAAATGGTTGTATCTCCTCCTTTGTGCTTTCATGTATAGATCTTGTGAGCTCCGTTCATGATCAAGATCTAATCTATTTGTAATCATGCATATTGTGTTTGCGGGGATTCGATGGATATTGAGATTATTATGTTGGTTTGATTAATGGTTTTGTCTTTATGATTCTATCATGTCTGTGTTGGTTGTGATCTTGCATGCTCTTCGTTGTTAGTAGATATCTTGGCCAAGTAGTTGCTAGTGACTCCAAGAGGGGGTATTTATGCTCGATAGTGGGTTCATGCCTCTAGTTTACAAGGGAAGTGACAATAATCTCTTCGGTTGTAGATGTGTTGTTGCTACTAGGGAGAAAACAACGGTCTCTTGTTCATGGAACATGTGGACTGTTTACCTTACACACTTTGCTTAAAGCAGTTGTCTGTTGCTTGCAACTTAATACTGGAGGGGGTTCGGATGATAACCTGAAGGTGGACTTCTAGTCATAAATGCAGTTGGATGGCGGTCTATGTATCTTGTTGTATTGCCCAATCGAATCTCATAGGATCCATTGTTATGCCTTGCTCAGTTCCTGTCAATTGCCCTGTTGTAATTTGTTTACCCTTCATGCCATGTTGTTTATCTAAGGAGAGCACCTCTAGTGAACTATGGACCCTGGTCCAATCTTTACCATTGATACATCTTCCACTGTTACTTGTTTACTTGCTGCAAACCATTACCTTATACACCATACGTTTAATCCTTTGTTACAGCAAACCAGTGAGCTTGACAACCTCACTGATTCATTGGGGCAAAGTCCTAAGTTTGTGTTGTGCAGGTCTCCGCATTGCTTGCAACACCTGTGTGACGTTTCCTTCCTCCTACTGGTTCGATAACCTCGGTTTTTTACTGAGGGATAACTTGCTGCTGTGCTACTTTACACCTTGCTCTTGGGGTTCCCAACGAAGCGCTCCTACATCAACCCAGTGCAGCCAACAAGCTTTTTCTGGCGCCGTTGCCGGGGAGGCCAAGGACGTCTTCACAAGGGGAGTCCTTCACTTCCTTTCTCTTTAATTTGTTTTTAGTTTTCTCTGTTTGTTTTGCTTGGTTTTGTTTGCCTCTTTCCAAAAAAACCAAAAAATTAGTTTAGTTTGGTTTGCTTTCTTTATTAAAAAACACACAAAAATTAGTTCCTACTCTAGTTGCTGGTTTGTTATTGCCTTGCTTGGTCATGCTTTCTATCAATGGTTGGTTTCTTTGAAACTAGTCCTTATTGGCAAGGTGGGTTCACGAAAGAACAAAGGTATTATTATAAGCAACACCGTTTATCACAAAAAGGGAAACACTTATGGGAACAAATTGATAAGTTGAATACTATTGATAGAGACATGTGCTCTACTTATAATGTTACTTATTCCTTTGATAAGTATTGTTGCTGTAGGAGGTATAAACACCTGCCTTTTCAATGTGAGTATAATAATAATGTTACCATATCCTCTTATGTTAAAGGAAATTATGACTTTGATGACGTGGAACAAATTGAAGAATTTATTGCCTTCAAGGGTGCATTTGAACTTGCCAGTTTGTTTGAAAATACTGATGATGCACCTTATGAATGCGAGGTTTATGAGATACTTAAATTCTACTTTGATAATTACAAGGAAGGAAATAGCTATATTATTGAATATATTAATAGATGCTTTCCACAGATGGAAGAGACTAATGCCTTACAGGAGCCTATGGAATAAGAAATTGCTGAAACTAAAAGCTCATTAGATGAAAAAGAGGAGAGTGATGAACAAAAGGAGGAACAATGGATCTACCCATGCCTACCTTCTAATGAGAGTAACTCTTTGTCCCTTACATTATTTGATTGTCCCCCATGCTTACCAAAGGAGGATGAATGTTATGTTCCTGTGGATTCCTTTGAAATATCTACTTTAGGTAAAACCTGTGAAGGTTTTAATCCCACTATTTTTGAGCTTGATAGAAATTATGTGTTTGTAGATCATTAAAAGCATGCTTTATGTGATAGCTATATTGTAGAGTTTATTCATGAGGCTACTGGAAATTATTATGAGAGAGGGAAACATGCTTTTATGCATCTCAATAATATTAAGTTTCCTCTCTTTATGTTGAAAGATTTGAAGCTGCACTTGTTTTGCTTTCCTATGCTTGTTGATTTATGCTTACATGACTTGTTTTCTTACAAGATTCCTATGCATAGGAATAGGGTTAGACTTAAATGTGTTTTGAATTTGCTTCTTGATGCTCTCTTTTACCTCAATTCATATTTCTTGTGAGAGCATCTTCTCAAACTATCAAGCCTAACTTAAAGGCGTTAAAGAAAAGTACTTGTTGGGAGATAACCCAAGAGTTTCCTTGAGTCTTGGAAGTTATTACTTCAGTAATGACCTCTACTTATCCTTTTTGTTTGCTTTTTGTGCCAAGAATGACCTCTAATGAGAGGGAAGTAAGATTTGGGGAGTTGCTGTCCCGAAACAGATTTATGTCCTCCACCAAAAAAATTCGTGAGGAGGCAATGTAACTCGGATTGAGCACAAAATTTACGAATAAATCCCCCAGTATGTTAGCTAACTTTCGTTAGTTCAACACTTTTTGATTTGAGCAACAGAAGGTGTTCAAAAAAATCAGTTTCTACCTGATGGTCTGTTTTGACAGATCTCTGCCATTATTTGCATTTGCTTCTTATTGATTCCTTTTTGAGTTCTCTTTAGGTGAATTGATATTTTTGAAGGAGTTACTACAGTAGCTTGTGTTTTTAGTGAAAAGCCTTTCTGTTCCAAAACTTTGCCAGGGGTCTAATATCTTTCGAATAAGCTAATGTTGCTAATGAAGATTTGTGAAGTTTTGTATGAAGGAAAAAATTTCAGGTGTAAAGAGAGAATGATGCAATGAGATGAAGAATGAACAAAAGCTCAAGCTTGGGGATGCCACCATGGTGTCACCCCAAGAAATATCCAAGAGGTACAAGCGTCAAAGCTTGGGGATGCCCAAGGCATCCCCTTCTTCATCAATAAAAAGCTTAGGTCTGTCTAGACACTTCATTTTTATTGTTTCATGCACAGTTGTGTTGTTCTTGGAGCGTCTTAGTTTTCGTTTGCTTTGCTTAGTTTGTTAGTTTGCTTAAGTAGTTTGGACCCCCGTTCTCGCTGTGTTGTTTTGCAAATAAGTTTGCTTGGTGTTTGGAAAGGAGTAGTAAGTTCTTGCTTGAAGTGCAAGAGGAGCTTGCATTGACTGTGACTTAGACTTTAGCATGACATGCTAGGTGTTGTTTTAGCATTATGCTTAGTGATTATTGTTGTAGCATTTCTTGTTCCAAACAATTGGGATTTCTTAGTATGCCTTGAAGAAATTATGCATTGTTTTAGCATGCAAAAGCATAGTATTGTGGTATTCTCCTTTGATACTTTGCTTGGGTTGACTTGGCACATGCTCACACCATGTTATGACTCTCACAAGTCACCATTGATCATTTAGTCCTTGACTTGTAGTACCACTCTTTGCTTTGATTAGTATGCTTTGTTGCACTGCATGATTTTGGCCATTATTGCTCTCTTAGTTGGTTGCTCCTAGTCTTTTGCTAGCCTCCACTTGTATGAGTAAGTTATACTCATGATTCCAACTCCTAAGAAACCAAGTTATTCCAAAGTGTCCACCATAAATTCCTATGCATGTTGTGTTACACCATTCCAAGTATATTCTTGTTTTCAACTATCTTCCAATTAAAAACTATTTTGTTATGTGAAAACTTAGTGATTAAAGCCCTCACGAACTTGATGGCACACTTTATTCCTTGCCGCTAGTAAACTTGAACCATTGTGACAACTTTGTTGTATATGCTTACACTTATAAGTTGGAATTAGCAGAACCATGCTGTCACGAGGAACATATTCAACATTGCACTTGTACCTTATTGTACTCAGTTGATATCATGTTCTTTTGTCTATGGATGTCACCGGTGTGAAATAAAGAGGGAACTTGTAAGTCCATGGAGTTTGTATCTTGTGTTAGAGAACCTCCTTGGCCGCTAGCCTAAGCCATGCCTAATCATGGTCGAAACTTGCAGCATCACCATAGTGAGCTATCTATGAAGCATCCTCAATAAAAAGCTATGCATATGGTAAATAAAAAGATTGCTGAGATGCTCATTGTCTGCTTGCCTTGTCATTTTGGTTACGGGAAACCTCCAGTACCATGTGCAAGGGGTACCCCGTTGGTGGTTCTCAATGATATGCAAATACTTACAGTGACAAGAACTTACTTGGACCCAAAATTGAGTATGCATGAGGTGTGGCCCTCGTATTCAAGGGACATGAGATTGCCAACTTATACTTCATCAAGCATATACTCCAGCTTTGCCACTTTAACCTTAACCACTTCAAGATGCTTATGATAGGGGCAATGAGGGCTGAAAGATAACAAGTACCATAATTTTTGGAAGCTCTTTTTGAAAATTGTAATCCCCGCTTCCTTTACAAAAAGGCATTTCTTCCACCACTATTGAGTCTCCACCTTCTACCTTTAGGCACCATTAAGAGAGCATAGTTGTCATTCTGTGTGCAGTGTTCCAAAGCTTATTAACTGATGCATATTGTGTTATTACTTGCTCTTGTGCTACTTGTTTCTAGTCACCCTTGTGAACTTTGCAGGTGTCATATGCATCTATATTGCTACTCTATGAGGTACAAGCTGAATGCCACTATGCTATGTTTTCTGTATGTGAAACAAACAAACTTTTTTCAATGCATGTTATTCATGATCTTTGTTTGTAGCCTTTCATGTTGCATGCATAGATACTATGTCCTATTGTTAGAACTCCATCTTTCATGCACATGTTTAGAGTTCTTTGATCCCAGCTTTCAATGCTTGCAAATGGTTGGATCTTTATTGTGAGGGTGCATGTCACCTCAAAAATTATTCTTTTTATCACTTACCTACTCGAGGACGAGCAGGAGTTAATCTTGGGGATGCTGATACGTTGGAAATGTATCTATAATTTTTGATGCTCCATGTGTGTTTAGTATCTACTTTGCTTTACTTGTCCACACTTTGAGGTGCTTTTTACATGTTTTCTAGTACTAACCTACTAACAAGTTGCAACAGTGCCAGATGCCTATTTTCTATTGTTTTTGGTTTCAGAAAAGTTAGTAAAGAAATATTCTCGAAATTGGACGGGACAAAGGACAAAGTCAATTACTTTCCGCGGGGAACAAGAAGTCCAGAGGAGAGCCCGAGGGGCCGACCAGAGGGGCCAAACCCACCCCAGGTGCGGGTGGGCCCCACCCTATGCCTAGCTAGGGTTTGGTCGCCCTGGTGGCCGCCTCGGTCTCCCCCTTCGCCTATAAGAATCCCCCAATGCAGAAACCCTGAGTACCCGATCAGAAATCCACGAAACCGTCTGTAGCCACCGCCACCATCGTCCCTAGATCAGGGGGATCTGAAGTTCTTCCCAGCACCCTGCCGGAGGGGAGATCATCCCGAAGACCTTCTCTCCGGTATCATGCATGAGTAGTTTCACCTTGGACTATGGGTCCATGTAGTAGCTAGATGGTTGTATCTCCTCCTTTGTGCTTTCATGTATAGATCTTATGAGCCCCGTTCATGATCAAGATCTAATCTATTTGTAATCATGCATGTTGTGTTTGCGGGGATCTGATGGATATTGATATTATTATGTTGGTTTGATTAATGGATTTGTCTTTATGATTCTATCATGTCTGTGCTGTTTGTGATCTTGCCTGTTCTCCGTTGTTAGTAGCTATCTTGGCCAAGTAGTTGCTAGTGACTCCAAGAGGGGGTATTTATGCTCGATAGTGGGTTCATGCCTCTAGTTTCCAAGGGAAGTGACAATAATCTCTTCGGTTGTAGATGTGTTGTTGCTACTAGGGAGAAAACAACGGTCTCTTGTTCATGGAACATGTGGATTGTTTACCTTACACACTTTGCTTAAAGTAGTTGTCTGTTGCTTGCAACTTAATACTGGAGGGGGTTCGGATGATAACCTGAAGGTGGACTTCTAGTCATAAATGCAGTTGGATGGCGGTCTATGTATCTTATTGTATTTCCCAATCAACCTCATAGGATTTTTCTGGCTAGTAATTGCATTGTTATGCCTTGCTTAGTTCCTGTCAATTGCCCTGCTATAAATTGTTTACCCTTCATGCCATGTTGTTTATTTAAGGAGAGCACCTCTAGTGAACTATGGACCCCGGTCCAATCTTTACCATTGATACATCTTCTGTTGTTACTTGTTTACTTGTTGCAAACCACCATTACCTTCCACACCATATGTTTAATCCTTGTTATAGCAAACCGGTGAGCTTGACAACCTCACTGATTCGTTGGGGCAAAGTCTTGAGTTTGTGTTGTGCAGGTCTCCGCGTTGCTTGTAACACCTGTGTGACATTTCCTTCCTCCTACTGGTTCGATGACCTCGGTTTCTTACTGAGGGAAAACTTGCTGGTGTGTTACTTCACACCTTGCTCTTGAGGTTCCCAACGAAGCGCTCCTACATCAACCCAGGAGCTCACAAGATCTATACATGAAAGCACAAGGAGGAGATACAACCATCTAGCTACTACATGGACCCATAGTCCAAGGTGAAACTACTCACGCTTCATACTGGAGAGAAGGCCTCCTGGATGATTTCCCCTCCAGCAGGGTGCCGGGAAGAACTTCAGATCCCCCCGATCTAGGGACGACGGTGGCAGCGGCTATAGAAGGTTTCGTGGAATATTGATCGGGTCCTTAGGATTTCTGCATCGGGAGCTTCTTATAGGCGAAGAGGCGAGGCCGGGAGGCGACCAGGAGGGGCACACCCTGCCTAGGCGCGGGCCCACCCCTGGTCGCGCCTAGGGGGGTTTGACCGCCCTGGTTTGCTTCTCCGTCTCGTCTTCTGGATCCGTGTCCCCCACGGTAAAATATTGACTTTGGCTTTTGTCCCGTCCAATTCCGAGAATATTGATTTTCTACCTTTCTGGAACCAAAAACAGAAGAAAACAGGCAACTGGCACTGTGGCAACTTGTTAATAGGTTAGTTCCAGAAAAGATATAAAAACACCTCAAAGTGTAGACAAAGCAAAGCAAAATAGATACTAAACAAGCATGGAGCATAAAAAATTATAGATACATTTCCGACATATCAGCTATCTTTTGCCAAGCGTTGTTGGAGAGGGGGTAGGACTGAGAAAATATTTTATTTGCTAGCACCTGCTTTTTTAAATTTTGATAACAGGCAAGGGTGGTCACTCACGGAGGAGGAGTTTGACACATACGTAGCGGAGCTCTCCCAGCAAGAGGAGAATGTTAGAGAGGATGTCGAAGACGATTTGGTTCAGCCCTCCAACTTGGGAGAGTCTTCATACCAGCAGCCCTCCAACGATTGGGGCGCGTCTTTGATACGTTGGAAACGTATCTATAATTTTTTATGCTCCATGCTTGTTTATTATCTACTTTGCTTTACTTGTCCACACTTTGACGTGCTTTTTACATGTTTTCTGGTACTAACCTATTAACAAGTTGCAACAGTGCCAGATGCCTGTTTTCTGCTGTTTTTGGTTTTATAAAAGTTAGTAAAAAAATTCTCGAAATTGGATGGGACAAACGTTAAAGTCAATTACTTTCTGTGGGGAACAATAAGTCCAGAGGAAAGCCGGAGGGGCCGGCCAGGGTGGCCAGACCCACCCCAGGCGCGGGTGGGCCCCACCTTGCACCTGGCTAGGGTTTGGCGTGTTGGAGATATGCCCAAGAGGCAATAATAAAGTGGTTATTATCATATCTTCATGCTTATGATAAATGTTTACATACCATGCTATAATTGTATTAACCGGAAACATTAATACTTGTGTGATTTGTAAACATAAAAGAGTCCCTAGTAAAGCCTCTTGTTAAACTAGCTTGTTGGTTAATATATGATCATGGTTTCCTGATCATGAACATAGAGATGTTATTAACAACAGGGTCATATCATTAGGATAATGATGTGATGGACATACTCCTATAGTTAAGCGTAGCATAAAGATCAAGTCATTTAATATAATTCACTTGCTATAAGCTTTCTGATACATAGTAACCTAATTCCTTCGACCATGAGATCATGCTAATCACCATCACTAGAAGGATGCTTTGATGACATCAAACACCACACCATAACTGGGTGGCTATAAAGGTGGCATTGAGTGTTCGGAAAGTATGTGTTGAGGCACATGGATCAAGATTGGGATTTGTCCATCCATATGACGGATAAATATACTCTGGGCCCTCTCGGTGGAATGTCATCCAATTAGCTTGCAACCATGTGACTGGCTCACAAGGGATCACATATCACAGGAACGAGAAAAGAGTACTTATTGGTAACAAGCTTAAACTAGGTATGCAGAGATACCGACGATCAAACCTCGGATAAGTAAAGTATCATGAGACAAAGGGAAATTGGTATCGTATGTAAATGGTTCATTCGATCACGAAGTAATCGTAGAAATATGTTGGAGCCATATGAATTTCCAGATTCCTCTATTGGTTATTGATCAGAGAAGAGTCTCGATCATGTCTGCATAATTCACGAACCGTAGGGAGACACACTTAAGGATTAAATGTTGTTTAGTAGATATGGAATGTGAGTAAAGAGAACGAATGTTGTTCGGAGTCTCGGATGGGATCCAGGATATCACGAGGAGATCCGGAATGGTCCGGAGAATAAGATTCATATAAGGAAAGTCCAATTTCGGAGTTCGGGAATGATTCCGGTGTTTTCACCGGAATGTTCTAGAAGGGTCTAGAAGGTTCACCGATCCAGACGGGGAAGGGTTCATGGATGTGTCATGACAAAGTGTAATGGTTGCATCATGTCCTAGGTCACTTGGCTGGACACGTGGAAGAGAGAAATCAAACTCTAATTTGAAAGTCAAAAAGGCAGTTTGAAAAAGTCAAATCCCAACATGGTTTCCGAGTTAGGGAGGGTTTCCACCTGGGTTGGGAACACCCTTGTACGCCCCTCACCTATATAAGGAGGGGTAGGGGCACACCCCAAGGTATCCCCCTTGCCCTAGAAGCCCAAGAAGCCCTAGGTTGGCCGCCGCCCCCCTCTTTAGTTGCGACCAATCTAGATCTCCTCTAAACCGCTACCGACTAGCTAAAGTCTAGTTGCTAGCTACCTCTAAACCTCGGCCCTCTAAACCCTAGATCACTGGGGCTCCCTCTACTCCACCATACTCGCTCTGGCTTAGGCGAAGCCCTACGGGATCTCCCTTCTACTTCCGACACCACGTCGTCTTACTGCCGGAATCGTGAGGAGAGAGCTACAACCTCCGCTGCCTGCTGGAACAAGGGAGAGGAAGGTCTTCATCGAGTACCGTACATGTGACTGACTGCGGGAGCGTTGTCAGAACGCGCCGCCGGAAGGATCGTCTACGCGATCTTGAGATCGGCAAGTGAACGACTACATCACCCACGAGAATCTGCTCTCGTTAACCGCTTTGGATCTTCGAGGGTTAGTACTCTATCAACTTGTTGCACCAATCTAGTAGATAGATCTTGGCTTGATCATAGATTAGATCTTGATTATGTGTTCATGCGGTAGATTTTTTTTGTTTTCCATGCTACGAACCCCTACATGGCGCCCCTGGCCGCCGCCTCGGCCTCCCCCTTCGCCTATAAGAAGCCCCCGATGCAGAAACCCTAAGCACCTGATCAAATCTCCACGAAACCGTCTATAGCCGCCACCACCATCGTCCCTAGATCGGGGGGATCTAAAGTTCTTTCCGGCACCCTGCCAGAGGGGAGATCATCCCGGAGGCCTTCTCTCCGGTATGATGCGTGAGTAGTTCCACCTTGGACTATGGGTCCATGTAGTAGCTAGATGGTTGTATCTCCTCCTTTGTGATTTCATGTATAGATCTTGTGAGCTTCGTTCATGATCAAGATCTAATCTATTTGTAATCATGCATGTTGTGTTTGCGGGGATCCGATGGATATTGAGATTATTATGTTGGTTTGATTAATGGTTTTGTTTTTATGATTCTATCACGCCTGTGTTGTTTGTGATCTTGCATGCTCTCCGTTGTTAGTAGCTATCTTGGCCAAGTAGTTGCTAGTGACTCCAAGAGGGGGTATTTATGCTCGATAGTGGGTTCATGCCTCTAGTTTCCAAGGGAAGTGACATAAATCTCTTTGGTTGTAGATGTGTTGTTGCCACTAGGGAGAAAACAACGGTCTCTTGTTCATGGAACATGTGGTCTGTTTACCTTACACACTTTGCTTAAAGCAGTTGTCTGTTGCTTGCAACTTAATACTGGAGGGGGTTCGGATGATAACCTGAAGGTAGACTTCTAGTCATAGATGCAGTTGGATGGCGGTCTATGTATCTTGTTGTATTGCCCAATCGAATCTCATAGGATCTTTCTGACTATTAATTGCATTGTTATGCCTTGCTCAGTTCCTGTCAATTGCCCTGCTGTAATTTGTTTACCCTTCATGCCATGTTATTTATCTAAGGAGAGCACCTCTAGTGAACTATGGACCCCGGTCCAATCTTTACCATTTATACATTTTCCACTTTTACTTGTTTACTTGCTGCAAACCATTACCTTCCACACCATTCGTTTAATCCTTTGTTACAGCAAAACGGTGAGCTTGACAACCTCACTGATTCGTTGGGGCAAAGTCTTGAGTTTGTGTTGTGCAGGTCTCCGTGTTGGTTGCAACACCTGTGTGACGTTTCCTTCCTCCTACTATTTCGATAACCTCGGTTTCTTACTGAGGGAAACTTGCTGTTGTGCTGCTTCATATCTTGCTCTTGGGGTTTCCAACGAAGCGTGCCACGACAAGTGGTGGGCGCCATCAGTCTTCTTCTTCATCGCAAGCGCCTGACTATGATCATTCCTATGATGACCCACCAGCTTGGGGTTACTACCCGCTCTATTGAGCCCCACTTAGGCCAAAAGCCTAAGCTTGGGGGGAGGTATACCGACATCACACTCATCTATATATTAAGTTTGGTCGGTTCTTTGTATATCCATTGTTTCGCTTACTTTTTGGTTCTTGTTGCTGCTTTCTCAAAAACACAAAAATACCAAAAATATTTTCGTTGTTTCTCTTGGTTTGTTTATTTGATTTCTTTGTTTTGGTTTGCCTTAAAAGAAAAATCCAAAAAGATTTTTTTTCTTTGCCTTTTGCTTTGTTTGGTTTTGCTTTGTTTGCTTTCTTTAAAAAAATCGAAAACACCAAAAATATTTGTTGTTCTTCTTTGGTTTTGTGAGTTCTTTGCAGGGTTTAGCCGTCCTCAGTGGATTTTGGTTTCATGTTATTATTCAAGTCACACAAGAGAAAGGCAATAATGAAGATTAAGACAACTTGAGGTGTGGTAAGAGGCTGGTATCGAACTCTATTTGTTTTCATTTTTGTACATATACTCATCATGGTGAGCATGCTTAGTATGTTCATGTAAGGTGTATGTTATCATGGATGCTTAATAGTTCTTGCTTTCTTATGATTAGCTCTAGCTTGCTAATAGTTTGTAGCATGTCATATGAATGTTTACTTGCATTGTTTTATTCATATTTTGGTATGATGTTGTGGTATCCTCCTCTGAATGTTTAAACTGAATCGACTTGGCACATGCTGATGCATGCATATGACTAAACAATAGTCAGTAAACCTCGATGATTTATTTTGCCTCAGAGTTCTAGTATCACTTTCATGCCATAATTAGTCATGTTTTGTTGCAAGCATGATGATGACAGTTATTGCTCTCTCGTTTGTCGCCCCCTCTCTATTGCTAGCCTTCACCTGCACTGAGTATAAGCTCTACTTGTGCTTCCAACTCCCCGAAATCAATATTGCCAACTGTGTCCACCATACCTACCTATTAGCATAATTTACTACTTCAGTGCATATTCATTATGCCTTGTTTTCTTCCAAATAAAATGTCTGTCTTCTTTGAGAAAGTTAGTTAATAAAGCTCTCACGAACTTGATGGCACACTTTATTCCTTGCACTTAATAATCCTGAACCATTGTGAACTGTCCATGAAAGTTATATGCAAAAAGATTTTGCCTTAAAAATGTTTCTCTTGGTTTGTTTCTTTGCTTTGGTTTGCCTTAAAAGAAAAATCCAAAAAGATTTTGCTTTGTTTGGTTTGCTTTGGTTTTGTTTGGTTTTTCTTTGTTTGCTTGTTTCTAAAAAATCAAAAACACCAAAAATATTTGTTCTTCTTCTTTGGTTTTGTAAGTTCTTTGCAGGGTTCAGCCATCCACAATGGATTTTGGTTTCATATTAGTTATTCAAGTCACACAAGTGAAGGGCAATAATGAAGATTAAGACAACTCGAGGTGTGGTAAGAGGCTGGTAACGAACTCTATTTGTTTCATTCTTGTACATATACTCATCATTGTGAGCATGCTTAGCATGTTTGTGTAAGGTGTATGTCATTATGGATGCTTAGTAGTTCTTGCTTGTCTATGATTAGCTCCAGCTTGCTAATATTTTATAGCATTTCATATGAATGTTTGCTTGCATTGTTTTATTCATACTTTGGTATGATATTGTGGTATCCTCCTCTGATTGTTCATGTGAATCGACTTGGCACATGCTCACGCATGCATATGACTAATCAATAGTCAGTAAGCCTCGATGATTTATTTTGCCTCAGAGTTCTTGTATCACTTTCATGCCATAGTTAGTACTGTTTTGTTGCAAGCATGATTATGACAGCTATTGCTCTCTCATTTGTCGCTCCCTCTCTATTTCTAGCCTTCACTTGCACTGAGTATGTGCTCTACCTGTGCTTCCAACTCCCCAAAACCAATATTGCCAGCTGTGTCCACCATATCTACCTATTAGCATCATTTGCTACTTCAGTGCATATTATATATGCCGTGTTTTCTTCCAAAATAAAATGTTTGTCTGTTTTGACAAAGTAAGTTAGTAAAGCTCTCACGAACTTGATGGCACATTTTATTCCTTGCGCTTAATAATTCTGAACCATTGTGACTAGTCCATGAAAGTTATATGCTTGCTAATTATATACTGGAAGTCAGCAGAACCGTGCTGTCACGGAGAATGTTTTCAACACTTTTTGGATATTTTATCCAGTTGATACCCTGCTCTTTTGTTTGCGGATGTCGTCGGTGTGAAATAAAAGGGGAGCTTGTGAGTTCATGGAGTCTATACATTGTGTTAGAGAAACGCCTGGGCCGCTAGCCTAAGCCATGCCTAATCATGGTGGAAACTTGCAGCATCACCATAATGAGCATTTATGAAGAATCCTCAATAAAAAGTTATGCACATAGTAAATAAAAACATCGCTGAGATGCTTATTGTCTGCTTGCCTTGTTATTTTGATCACGGGATAGCTCATGTATCATGTGCAGGGGGTACCCCGTTGGCGGTTCTCTATGATATGCATGTATTTACAATGACAAGAACTTACAGGTAACCAAAGTTGAGTAGCATGCGGAGTGGCCCTCGTACTCAAGGGACATGGGATTTCCAGTTTATGGTCTGTCAAGCATATAACTCATATTGGACCTCACTTTCACATTAACCACATGAATATGCCTATGGTAGGGGCAATGAGAGCTCAAAGCTAATGAGTACCTTTCTTTCAGCATTTGGAAGTCTTTCAAACTTTTCAAAACCTTTTCACTTCCTTGTTGAGTCACCACTTATTCTATGAACACCTTCTTGAGAGCATAGTTGTCATTCTTGTGTTTGTTCCAAAACTTGGTTAATTATGTCATGACTTTGATGCTTGTATCTCTGATATCTTCACTTCTAGTCTTCACTTGAACTTCAGAGGTGCCTTGGCATTTATATTGTGCTCCACAAACAAAGGCAAGCGAGATACCACTATATCATACCTTATTATGAGTATTGCAATGTTGCTTATGTTTATGTTTCATGCTACTTATTATTATTGAGTTGGTTTATTTTCATAGCTTGCAATGACTATTGAGTAGACTTAGTTGCATACTCTTTAGTATGAATGGTTTAAGCATCTACTCCTGTGCTGAGAATATATACATCATATGAAGCAAATGTGTTCGTGAAAGTTCTTTTATCGCACTTAGTTTTCAACTGAATTGCTTGAGGACAATCAATAAGCTAAGCTTGGGGGAGTTGATACGTCCAAAACGTATCTACTTTCCCGAATACTTTTGCTATTGTTTCTCCTCTAAACTTGTATGATTTGGATACAACTAACACGGACTGACGCTGTTTTTAGCAGAATTACCTTGGTGTCTAGTTTTTGTGCAGAAAATCAGCTATCAGGAAAAATCCTGGAAAATATGCCCAAAATCCTATTTCACCGGAACATCCACGGAGCCAGAAGACGAGACGGAGTGGAGGCCTGGGGGCCCACGCCTAGGGGGGTGCGGCCACCCCAGGCACCCCCTCGGGCTCCCTCTGCGCCTATAAGTTACCCCTTGACCTAAAAACCAAGGGGGGTTCGACGTTTTTCCAAAAAGAGTTCCGCTGCACTGCCACCACCAGAGACCAAGATTCGGAACCAGAAACTCCGTTCTGGCATCCTGCCGGGACGGGGAATTTGGGGAGGATCATCGCCATCGTCATCACCAACGCCTCTCCATCAACCATCAATGTTTCCCTCATCTATGAGTGAGTAATCCCCCGCTGTAGGCTATGGAGATGGTAGGGATTTGATGAGTTCTATCATGTAATCTAATAAGATTGTTAGGACATAGTGCCTAGTATCTTTATTAGTGCTATTTGACTTTGTTGCAACTTGTTGTGCTTAATGCTTGTCACTAGGGCCCGAGTGCCATGATCTCAGATCTGAATTTATTATTGAATCATTATGATAGTATTGTTTGTGATCTTATCTGCAAGTTGTGTACATATATCATTGTCTGGATCCAAAGACCCCGAAGTGACAGAAATTGGGACAACCGGAGGGAATGGCTATGGTGTGAGGATCACATGTGTTCATGGAGTGTTAATGCTTTGCTTCAGTGCTATATTAAAAGGGGCACCTTAATTGTCAGTAGTTCCCTAGAGGCCCCGCTGCCACGGGCTGGCTGGACAGAAGATGTTGTGCAAGTTCTCATTACGAGCACGTATGACTATATATGGAGCACATGCCTAGTATTATTTATCTACAATGCACTATATCTTGAAGTTACATGTTTAGACTCGTACATACAACGTCCGTCCATCCATCCCTATGCCTACCGCACTCGAATCTCACTGTTTACTGTTACTATTACTATTGCTCTTGTTTCACTGTTACTGTTGCTTTGATGTTGCTACTATAAACTATTGCTACTGATAAACTTCTATGAGCAAGAACTATTTTCAGGTGCAGCTGAATTGATAACTCAGTTGTTAAGGCTTGCAAGTATTTTTTGGCTCCCCTTGTGTTGAATTAATAAATTGGGTAATACTACCCTCGAAGACTGTTGCGATCCCCTATACTTGTGGGTCATCACACCCGTAGGGTATATCCATGTCACGCTCAGTTTCTATGGAGATTTATCTGGGAAGCTCTTGGGACGACGTGGCAGGTCCAAGACCTCGGCGAGTTCCTTGAAATAGAGGCAAAACGTATCGGAAGAAGGCGCCACCTCTTCTGGTTAGTGTTTGTGGGCCTAACCTCGATGTTCTGAAACATTCAGAATAAGATGGAGATAGAATGGATCTTTCCAAGACGTGCCTCTGATTCCGTTTTTTCTTTTCTTGCTTATCTTCAGCAATGGTTGCCGCTAGTTAAACAACAGGACCGGGAGCGTGTGGACAACATCCTTCCGGCTTTGCGATCGTTGGCACAGCGCTTCGCCGCCCCTGATCTCACCCCCGAGGAGTCTGTCGAGTAGCCGAGCTTACCCTTTTTTGTTTTTTTTGGGCATTGTTGTGTTGTTTCCCCGGCGGACGTGATTTTTTCCTTTCTTTGGCGCCTCGGTGTCGGTTCATGTTGTAAACTATGTACTCGGTTGCTTTATTTATAAAGTGAGACGAAAATTTGTTTCGAGGAAAAACTCCGTGTTCGCTCGTAAAAAAAATACTCGGCTTTCTATTAACTATCTATCCTACGTGTAGAACGTTGGTTCATTTTGAAGAATCATTTCCGATGTAACTCCGTAAATTACTAACGTGAGGGCAGCACGCCGTGCAATGTGTTACATAGTATCTGAACAGTAAGCTTTGAGCCTCGTTAAAAAAAACAAGGAATCAGCTAATTTGAATGATTTGTTTTTGTAAGATGTGTGAACGGTTATCACCGTACACACACACACTCCATCTAGACCGCCTTCTTTCATATATTTTCTTTTTTCTTTTTTACTTTCATATATTTCTTTTTCTTTTTTCTTTTGCATCATTGTATTTTATTGCGACAAGTTTGATTGATTCTTTCTATTTCGCTATGATTCTTTCAATTTGCTCTTTCTGCGTCGTTATACCTAGAAAATGCCATCACGAATATAGGAATGAATAGTTAGAAAACAAAATATGGCATTAATTTTTTATTATAAAATATTTATAAGACTTTTTTGAACTTGTGAATATTTTTTGTACTCTCATGAACTTTTTTTTGAACCCGTGAACATTTGAATAGCAAAAATATTTTTAAATCCCATAAACATTTTTTATTTCCCATGAACATTTGTTTGAAGCCGTGAACATATTTTTGGCAAACATATTTTTAAAATCCCATGAAAGTATATTTCTTGAACTAGTGAGTATTTTTCCAAACTTTTGTGAACATATCTCTGAACATAAATATACTTTTAAATCCCGTGAAAGTATACATTTTTTAAACCCATGAATAATTTTTTCAAACTGTCCTAAACATTTGTTTGAACCTTTGAACATACTTTCAAATCCCCATATTGTTTTGAGTCGGTGACCATATGTTTCCGAACTCCCATGAACATTTGTTTGAACTTATGAACATATTTTAAATCAAGTATATATTTCTAAATCTCGCAAGAGTGTATTATTTGAACCAGTGAATATTTTTTAAACTCCCAAAATAATTTTAAACATATTTTTGATTGGTTAAGGTACTTTTAAATCCCATAAATTTTTTCTAAATCATGTAAACATTTTATTTAACTGTGTCCTTACAAACACCGTGAGGGCTCGTTTGGTGCTCCGGGAAACAAGGGGATCCTGGCCTTTTCCTCTGGTGAAGAAAACACGGGACTAATTGACCTGGATAGCCTACGGAGCCATTTGGTTGTCCACCAACATGGGGAAATGGCCCTGTCCATGCCCTTGTCCCGGGAAATCGCTCCATTAGTTTGGGAGTCGGGAGGAAAGTACCCGGCAATTCCTATACAGTGCCCAACCCAGGCGCTATCGTGCGCACCGCGCACCCTATCTGTCTTCTAGGCCTGGTCTATTTAATTCTCACACGTTACTTTGCTTCTTGCATATTTCTTCTTTTGTTAGATTTTTCGTACATAACTCTAACTTTCTTCTGCTTGTTAATTTCTTTTGCTCCAATCTTGGTTTCATGTTTTCCTTTCGCTAGTTTTCCAGTATTGTTATTTCTTCATTTTCTTTTTTATTTTAAATTTATATTAATGTTCTTTCCTTTTTTGTTACACTCTTTTGTTTTTATTTTATATTTTTTGTTTCGTTTTAAAAGTAGTTCAACCGTTCAGATTTTTGAAAAAAAGTATGTTTCATGTATTCTAAAAATGTTCATGAGACTCAGGAAAAATGTTCACGGGTTTTAAATTTTTTATTGGGATCCAAATATATGTCCACCAGTTTTGGAAAATGTTCACCGAATTTAAAAAAAAATCACGTATTAAAAATGTTTCATGCTTTAGAAGAATCCATATTTTTTGAAAACTGTTCACGTGTCCAAAAATAATTCATGTTCCAAAAAATGTTCACGACATTCACAAATAAGTTCATGGTGGTTCAAAGAATTATTCATGTTGAAAACAATCAGTTTTGAAGATGTTTAGCTTTGAAATTGTTCAAATTTCAAATTTGTTCGTATTTGAATTTGTTCAGATTTTGGATTAAAAATGTTCATAATTGAAAAAAATTAGAATTGAAAAAATGGTTTAGATCTTAAATTTGTTTAGGTTCAAAAAATCCAGATTTTAATATTTTTCTATTTGTTAACAATATAAATTTCTAGATTTATGGCAAATTTTACAAATAAGATAATAATACATGTTGAAACTATGTACATTGGGGGGGGGGGGGGGCAAAAGAATGCATGAAAACGAAAAGAAAAATGAGCGTAGTATTAATATATTTCACCATCTTTTATGATTGATTGCTTGTACAGAAACATAATAGTAGTACTCCCGACAAGCATATACAGTAGTTGGAGTCTTAAAATAGATGTGGCAAATTTATTAAAATTTAGATGAATCTATATATTAATTAGTGTCTAAATTTATTTAAATTTTAAAAAAATTATAACATCTATATTTTAAGACGAAAGAAGTATATAGAATTGAAACGAGAGGCAAACATCGAAAAAAAAGTAACGAAGTAAGCAGTTCAGCCAGAAGCGGGACGTGAAACAGTCAAACAATCTCGACCGATTATACTGGGCCTCACTAAAGCTGCCGCCTCAGGGGTCGCGGCGCGGGCGAATTGTACCGCTAAGAGCGGTGTATAGGAGGTCCCAAAATACTCGCCTCGCTCGTGGGCGACAGGGAGCGAAGTTAGGATCCGACTCCCCGCGCAGCCATCCGCAATCGGTCGCCGCCGTCACTCCTGCCGGCGACCCTCCGCCTCCTCCGCCCCCCCGCGGTTCCCTCCGTCATCCCTTGCAGTCTCGCCCGTTCCCGCCTGCTCCCGCAAGGTCGATGGCGCCAAGAACCTCCGAGCCGGCTAAGCCCCCGCTGGAAGACGCCCTCCTAGGCTGACCCCGACTCCGACCGCTCCTCCCCAGCCGACCTCCGCAAGGTGAGCCTCCAATCCCTCTCTCCTTCAGCTTCGGTTGGATTCGTGCTGTCTTGCTGATTGCTGCTGGTACCGATGTTTCTACTATGTTCTTGTTGGAGTTCTTGGTGTTGCAGTATACTTTATTGTAACATTAGTGAGTGTGGTGTGGTGGGATGGTTGCTGGATGCTAGTTTTGTTAGTTTGGAATTTTTTGGATTTGTTAGTACGGCCATGTAATATCCCTCAGGAATCTTGTGGATGTAGTATGTCGAATCCGTCCAGACTGATTGGCTGACTGGAACACGGCCTTTATTCTGGAACGTGGCCTTTATTATTGGTATACTAGAATATTTGTGCCGTGTCAGGGTTTGGTCATTTAAAACATATTCCAGTGGAGGGGGAATGGTTGGTGTCACCTTTAAGAATGTGGCATCTCAGATTCACCTGACCATGACCGCCGTGTATAAACACCAGTATGTTTAGCTTGTACTGATAGAAGCAGTGGATAGCGTGGAATATCTGTGAAAGTCAAGTACATTGCACGATTGTCAGAAATTCTTTTATTTGCACAAGACAATTTAAGGGTAAATAGTTGTTGATTGACATGCTTAAATGTAATTCTATGTTGGCCACTTGAAAAACTAAAAATTTGATTTGGGAATAAACATGCTATCATTAGTTCTTTCATTTAGTTCCAGACTTTTGTATTGCCAGATGAAGGAAGCTTTTGATCCGCCGTCCTCTATGGGACCAACACCAGAAACACAGGACAACACTTCGAGCTGCATGAGGAACAACGTCATGAGTGGTTTGCTTGGTGAGCGAGATGACATCTCCTTGCATTTGCAAGTCTAGGCAGTCTTTTTGTTCCTTTTTCTTATTTTTGCTGGCAATGTTTTTCTTCTTATGCAGGGGACAATATGAAAAGTGAAGAGGATATAGATTTTCTTCACACTTATGCTTTGGTACACCCCCTCCCAAAACGTAAACACAACAATGGCTGAGATCACTTTGTACCCATTTCATAATTAAGGGAATGATGCTCATTAAGAAATCATTAATTCATGATTAATAAATAATTAACACGTACTCATCTGGACCCAAAATATAAGGCATATAAGTTTAGTCAAAAGTCAACATCTTCTAAGTTTGACCAATACACAAGGATATGAACATCTACAATAAGAAATCAATATCAATAGATTCACCATAAAGGATATTTTCTTATTGTGTCCATTCAATATTGTAGATGTTGATATTTTTTTCTAAATATTTGTTCAGAGTTAGTGGGATTTGACTTGTGACTAAACTTGCGCCATATATTGGGACGGAGGTATGTGTACGCATCCATGTATGTGCGAAATCAGTGGTAGCCCTGTTATTGTTGCTCACACCATCCCTCGGCGGTGGTTGTCGGCAGCGAGCGGTGCCACACCTTTGACGGTGTTAACCGGCACGGGTAATGCCTGTTGTCGACGGTGTTCTTGCCGGCGGCGGTGGCTGTATGCCAACGTGAGCCAGCGTCTACCTATGCGTATCCTTGTGCTATGATACGTACGTGAGAGCTAGACTAGGAAAGCAATCTAGAGGCTAGCTACTACATTTTTGTGCGAGAATCGATCAAGTTCTTGGCTTGCACGTGGGTGTTGCTCGGCCAGAAAGTACAATAACACTCCAATCATATTCTCATAGGTCTATCATCACTGACTGTATAAATATATTGAATCTCCAATTACTCAACATAGCACTCAAAAGACATTGTACTTATTACCTAGATGATTTAACATTTCAGCTTGTTTTGTCAGTTTGAACTCTTCAGGAGCAAAATGCAATCAAATTCTCATAGGTCTAAGTGTGAACTGTTCCTGTATTTATGCATCTGCTTCACATATACACTTGTTTAAACATAAACAGAGTTATTGATCACTTGTTGAACAAGTATTTTCTAAGTAAAGTATTTTTCAATAAAAGGCATGCAATTTGTGGATAACATGCTCTGTATGAAAACTTAATGATTTTGTTCATCAAGATTCAAACATCTCCTCCTTTTGCAGGATTATCAAGAACAGTCTTCAGAGTGCAAGTATATAACTGACGTTGGGTCACATGTATATCCAAAGGAAGCAATGTCACCACGAAGTGAATATGATAGGCAGCAGCCTTACTTTCCTTTATCGAGTTGTTGGGAATATTCTTCTTCACTGGAAACAAGAACAGACAATCAAGATACATCAGGGCATGGAAGAACAAGAAAAAATATCTTTGGACCTAGGGATGACCATCTTACATCATATCCTACTGGTCCTCACATGAGGAGATCGTATCCAGAAGCAGCTAAAGTTGATTTTAGCTTAGAGCATCGATATAAAGGATTGGATCGATTTACTGCATTTTCAAACTGCAATGGTCAATCTATTGTACCCCGCAATGAGGTATATCTGTGGACCATTAGTTACGCTATTATGATTTTTTTTGGTGTATATATTGTCATCTATCTGACATACTTAGTAAATGATTAAATCTTCTTGTGTACTGATGTATATTCCTTAATGACTAATTCTCATTGATGCAGATAGTTGATTTTTCCAAACGGACCCGCTGTATGGACGAGACTAGTTCATTATCAAGGCGATGGTGCTTCGAGAATGGGGGCCGGGGGGCTTCACTACCTAGAGGACTTGCGTATGGCGATGAGATCCCTTCTCTATCTAGTCGGAGTTGTAATGGCAACGGAGTGCTTTCACGCTCAAGTCCATGGAGTTATGGTGCTGAAATTCCGCCGCTCTCAAGTAGACAAGGTTATGGCGATGAAATCCCTTCTCTATCTAATCAGAAGTTCAATGGCATTTCACGCTCAAACCAGTGGCACTATGGTTCTGAAATCCCCTCGCTCTCAAGTAGACAGACTTTTCGTGATGAGATCCCTTCTCTGTCTACTCAAAAGTCCAATGGCATTTCATTTTCAAGACGATGGCAGCAGTATGATGTTGACATTCCCTCATTCTCAAGTAGACAAGGTTACAGTGAGGGGATTTCAGCAGTATCTCCCAATTGGCGCTACCAAGACATGATACCTCTGTATTCTGGTCAAAGGTGCCATGATACTGATGCACGTGGATTACCAAGCTACCAGCAAGGTGCTTCTCGTGCGAGTGGGCGCCCAAGAGGCTACCAGCAAGGTTCTTCTCGTGGGAGTGGGCACCCAGGTGACAATTTTGTGCATGGTCTTGTTAGTAATCAGCAAGTCAGGATGACCACAGCCAGACATACTGGCCCAAGGGCACGGGTGGCTAACAGAGCGGTCAACAACACTAACTATTGTAGAAATAGCAAGAAAGAAAACCCATCGAGAAATTTTGAGGATATAAGGGACCAAGTTTGTGGTCCCCGTGCAAATAAATTAAATAACACATCAACACAGACTACGAAGAAAGATATCTTGAGCCCTTTGGTCCGTAGAGACCAATTTAACAGATCAGACTTCTCAGTACAGTATGAACATGCCAAGTTCTTCATGATAAAGTCATATAGTGAAGATGATATTCATAAAGGTATCAAATACAATGTCTGGGCAAGTACACTGAATGGGAACAATAAGCTGGATGCTGCTTTTCATGATGCTGAGGTTTTAATGAAGGAGAAGGGCATAAAATGTCATGTCTTCCTATTCTTTTCGGTCAGTAAGGATCAAATGCCCTTCTTCTAATTGTTTATGACATTCTAGTTTGTAGCAGAAAAACATTTAATTGCCCTATTATCTGGTGAGTTATATGTTCAAGTGAGATCAATAGGCAGTCATCTCAGTGCCCTTTGTTGGTGTGTGCATTCTGCCCATTGTTTTGTTTATTCATAAATGGTGTACCGTATGCCTTTCTAAGTCAGTTTTCCCAGAATTGTGCACCTAGTGGGCTTGCCATCAGATTAATCAATGATTTTATCCAAAACAGATGCATTTAATTCACTGCATGCTCCTCACTTAGATTTGAATGAAACCATCCAGAATATTGTTCATCGTATCGCTAATTTATCAACTGGAAATTTTTCAATACAGCTCATTTCATTGTATTCCCTGTTTCAGGTTAATACCAGTGGGCAGTTTGTAGGAATGGCTGAGATGCTAGGTCCTGTTGATTTCAAGAAGACCATGGACTTCTGGCAACAAAATAAATGGAATGGCTTTTTCCCTGTTGTTTGGCACATTATAAAGGACATTCCTAATCGGCTCTTCAAGCATATCACTCTAGAAAATAATGACAACAGACCTGTCACTTTCAGCAGGGACACTCAAGAGGTACCATGATTCGTCCTTCTTGTTCTGTAGATTGATAGTTCAGATTTGTTCCTATTGTTCCATTAGATAATGTAGCGAAAAGCTAATAATTCATTTGTTCAAGCGAAAGATGCAACTTGGATGATTTCAGAGTAAAAGGTTTATGCAAATTCCTCTTGTGAAGGAAGGTGATTGATAAATAATAACCGGAACTGAGCACCCACTCTGTTTGAACTGCTTAATCCCACATGACAAGCAACTGTTGTTTTCAAAATGACAAGCATTGAAGCATAACAAAATGAGATACATGTTGCATATGCATTGGCCTAATGGGGACAGATACAATGAAGATGTTTGTTCTTAACTGGAAAGTAATCTCAGCTGAGTGGCAACTAATATTAGGAGGGGCAACTATTGACAGATATTTTTAGCTCGCCAACAAAAAGAGTTACCGAAAGAAAAAAGTAATACTCCTAGAAAATCAAAATCCACCGATACTTCCTGATAACGCATCTAGCCATATTAGAGACGTACTGAATGGTCTAGGATTTTTTGATCATATCATTTTATTCCTTCCATGTAGATTGGCCTGCCACAGGGTATGGAAGTGCTGAAAATTTTCAGGGCCTATCACCATGGAACATCAATTCTTGATGATTTTGACTTCTATGAAGAAAAGGAAAATACACGCTGTGCACGGAAGGGAATAAATGCAGACTCGTTGCATGGAGCCAGAGTATCTTACTTTGGAACGGATGACTTGAAATCAATGGTAGGTACATCTTTTTCTTTGAAGTTGTCTAATAAGCTTACTATATACTCAGTTGTACTTGGATTGTTGGAGACACTGCAAGAGTATGTTTTGTGATCTTGCTAGTTTAAGAGAACCGTGTGATGGGCACTGTGTGAACATTGTGATTGCAGCTGTTCCTCAGATCGATGTACTCCCTCCGACCCATATTAGTTTACTCAAATTTGTCTAGATACAGACTAAAATTTGACTAGATACATTCGTATCTAGATGAATCTAAGTCAACTAATATGGGTCAGAGGGAGTAGCATTTACATAGAACCAGAAAATATCTAAAAACAACATACACCGAATGGAAAATATCTAAAAGGAAAGAACTAATGTGGAGGAAGGTCAGGTTCATGTTAATTTCTGCGTTGTGATTTTTTGATAAGGTATAAAAAGATAAAAAAATAACATCTAATGAATTTCCAACCTGAAAACTGTTGGGTTACCATCGTTTACAACGAACCTGAACCCTGCAGCTCCTGTTGTCATGGCACATTCTCTGACCATGCTTATTTTCATGTGCAGGGAGACATCGAGGCGAGCATGGAGAGTATCAGTCTCCACGAGCCTTGGGACTAATCGAGACGGACGGATCAGCGTCATGTCACGTCGCGAGATTCGATGAGCCAGTGACACGGTTGTACCACAAGAGTGGGCGCTACACAAAATTAACTGAAATATGCTATAGAGTGTTTGTATTTTGTATGGACCATATATATGTATATAGTCGTTGGTAAAAGCATATGATATCTAGTCTCCGTTGAGAGAAATAGTTTTACAGGTGGTTACAGTACTATATGATGACTGCCGTGTGCCCGTTTGGTTGTATGTTGGCTGATTGGGATGTTTTAATTGACAAGAACGGTTAAACCAGCAGATGATCTGAAGCTGCATATGCAGCATGCAGGTAGTGATTTTTATTTTCCGTGAGCTTATTTTCCTTTTGATGTTACTATGTAGGATTGGGCTGTGACGATAGAAGCTTCGTCGACTAAGAATTTAGGAAGAATACAGAAATTTGTGTGTAAGATGGAATCTTGCAAATGTGAAGTACTCCCTCTGTCCAGGAATAATTGACTTGGATTTGTCTAGATTCGAATGTATATATACACTAAAATGCATCTAGATACATTTGAATCTAAACAAACTCAAGTCAGTTATTTCTGGATGGAGGAAGTATATGACGAATCTAAAACTAAAATTCAAAGATTGTACTACTCTGCCGAATTAGTTAAATGTTGAGTATAGATACATATGAATCTAAACAAAATCTGCCGACATCTAATTCAGAACCCAGCCCTCCAATTTCTAAATAAACAAAATAAGAAAATAACAGGGTAGCAGAGTACATCTACTAGAAGGAACATGGAAAATCACCAGGCTGCACTCTGAAGATATGCAACATGTGCGCACACAAGCGGCCGACAATTTGGAACAGATAGAATAACCAGCATACACAAAACCATCAGCCGCTTCAATTGAACGAAGATACTAAGTACAAATAGAAACGCAGATACAGGTTAACAGCACACGCCGAGCAAGCAACGCGAGGCAGTGGCGATTCTAGAACGAAAACTGAGGGTAGGCTTAAAATAAAAAAATCATAACTAGAATGACTTAAAAAAAGCAATATAGTCATGTGCACTTCAGATTCTTATATAAATGAATGATAGTGTAAAAAACAACCACTAAATTAAGAAACACAGTATATTACCGTTCTAAGTAGCAACTCGCTAACATAGAGCACAAGTAGTCTGATAAATAAAAAATATCATCAAATATCCAGATGGTGGATTAGAAAAATTAGTGAAACATTTGTATGATAGAATAACCAACGTTCTAAATAATTATACGTACCACTAAAGTTCAGTGGTTCTTTCTTTAGGCAGATGTCCGATCTTTCATATCTTGGAAGCGCTTCATGATCTTAGCATCCTCAATACTTTTGAATATTTGTCGCTCAGTGTAGCATACCATCAAGTCATTTAACCACCCATCTGATATCTTGTTCCGCAAATCTGTCTTGATAATACTCATTGCTGAAAATACCCGCTCTACAGAAGTCGTTGCCACCTGTAGGATCAATGTCATCTTAATAAGGCGATATACCAATGGGAAAGTTCAATGTTTTCTGGTTTCGACCATCAGTTCAGCAAGTTTTGAAACATCAGAACATCCATGAAATTCTGTGCTTCTCCTAATATTAAGGATGAAGGTTTGTAGCTGACTTCTTAACAACAACCGATCAGCGATGGTAAAATCCGCATTATAAATCTCAGCAAGTCAAGCAAGTTTATCAACATTAAACATAGCGAATGAATTTCTTGGGTTAAGACATGGCATGCATACCAACAACTCTTTGAAAACCTCATTGAAGCGATGATTTATCTCGGTCATAGTTGAATCAATAGCAACATAGAAAATGTCAACCTTGTAATAATAATGCATAGTCACCTTATTCTTGCAGCGGACGAATTCTCCCATTGGTACAGTAAGATCATCCATTTTGGCACACTTATCGCATACTCCTCACAATAGCTTTTGACTTGTTTGAGTAATGACTCCCACCCATTGTCCCTCATATCTTGTAAACGTACTTTCACATCAGATATCAAACCCATAGCTTCAACAATATCTTGATCTTTCCTTTGCAAAGATTTAGACAACTCATCTGTGATGCTCAACAAGCCAATTAAAAAATGCAAGATGAAGACAAATTCATAACATTCCATTTTCTTTATCAAACCACCAGCTCCACCAGTACTAGAGTGTTCACGAGCATCTCCACTTACTACTCGTAGCACATCGACCGTTGCTTACCACATTTGATATATACGAAGCAAGGTTTTAAGGTGTGAGCCCCATCGAGTATCTCCGGGTCTAGCTAGGCCGGATTCTTGATGTAACCCTTTTCCAGATGAAATCTTACCATTTTCCAACTTTTCCAGTAAGACATCTTGGTGCTTAGTAATCAGTGTATCTTTTCTCTTACAAGATGCACTAACTTGGTTAACTATACCAGACGAGAGTCCCCATGCTTTTTTATGTCTATTGTTTCACTCATCAACTACAGTTAGTGGTTGTAACTGTTGCCAAATGCAGTAAGTGTATTGCTGAATTATTTAACAAGATATCAGATTGATGGTTAAATGACTTGATGGTATGCTACACTGAGCGGCAAATATTCAAAAGTATTGAGGATGCTAAGATCATGAAGAGCTTCCAAGCTATGAAAGACCGACATCTGCCTAAAGAAAGAACCATTGAACTTTAGTGGTACGTATAATTATTTAGAACGTTGGTTATTCTATCATACAAATGTTTCACTAATTTTTCTAATTCACCATGCAGGTCGCTGGATATTTGATGATTTTTTTATTTATCAGACTACTTGTGCTCTATGTTAGCGAGTTGCTACTTAGAACAGTATATTATACTGTGTTTCTTAATTTAGTGGTTGTTTTTTACACTATCATTCATTTATATAAGAATCTGAAGTGCACATGATCATATTGCTTTTTTTAAGTCATTCTAGTTATGATTTTTTTTATTTTAAGTCTACCCTTAGTTTTCGTTCTAGAATCGCCACTGTCCAAACTGTAATTATAATAAAGGAACGAGTATCCTAGTAAACTATTCGGGTTTCGTGGGTGGTTTTAGATTCCGGTATACCGGGAAAGACAATCAATGTATATGCATACCGAAATCTTTTTACGATCTGAAAATTTAAAATAAATTATCCCTTAAACTATTAATCTGATTGATAATCTGTCTTCATCGTTGGGTTTGTTTTGATAAGTACTTCAAAACAAGATCCCATCTTAAAATGTTTTAACGATATTTTTTATGTTATCAGTTGCCATATTACTGTACTATAGCTACCAGATTGATAGTTAAGCGTTACCAGCCAAATAATACACAACCATCAGATAATTTTTAATAATGATTTCTATTTTCAGAAAGTAGGTACTTGATCCATTCTAAACATGTAAAACATTGTACTACCATCATATAAACAAAGTTCGAAAATCTCAGTTAACCATTTGACTTTAACCTGGTAATCAGATTGACTTTACCTGATAACCAAGTGTCAGTATTCTGGTAACTTAGATTAGAAAAAAAGTTATTAAAATATATCAACATGTGATCTAGTTTTGAAGATCTCAACGTAAAAAATCTAATCGTGAAAATGGATCTGAATTTCGAATAACGGTTCAAGAGATAAAATATTTTAAAGTTTAAAACACAAAAGGAATCCTATATTGCAGTTGAGCCGCATGCATGCATATTTAAATTGTTATATTAATCTATACCCATAAAAAGCTAATCTGGAACAGGTGTTCTAAATAGCACGGTCCAAAATTGATTGCCCACATGTCGTTGCATGTCAGCCTACCGAATTCAGTAGATGACACATGGCATTAGATAGTATTTGAGTCACGTATGGACTAGGGACTCTAGTCTGATACGAACAATGTGTTCCTATAGTAATCATGTATAGGCCTGCTATATTACCTACACCGATCCCTTGGTCAAGGTATCGATCCTACAACTTAGGTACATACCGTTTACATGGTACCAAAGCCAATTACCCTTCGGACCGTCTAGCTCGACACCCCCAACAAAAAAAGCAGAGAAAATAGATCCCCGATCGATCGCCCATCCAAGTCGCATGTTCGGTCAGGGAGCTGTCACCGATCGCTCGCCTTGCGCGTCCGGTCAGGAAAGAAAGTAGAGAAGGAGAAGATGAAAAAATCGATGGTCTATAGACCAAGCGATCTTCCCAATGGTTCAAAATCGGCGGTGAAGAGAATACAAGAAAATCAAACCCTCCCTCCCTCGATGGCTACAACCTCTCCAGCAGTGACGTATCTCGCGGCTGCCCTTGGTGCGCCTCCCATGGAGAAGTTGACCAGGGCGAACTTCCTTCTCTGGAAGTTGCAAGTTCTTCCCACTCTTCGTGGTGCTCTTGTCATGGGGCTGCTTGACGGCTCAGACTCTGCACCGCCCAAAACATTGGAGGAAGAAGATAGCAACAAGAAGGTATCCATAATCCCCAATCCTGTCTACGGTGTGTGGCTCACCCGAGATCAGCAATCGCTCAGTTGGTCAAAACCCTTTCATGATAGGACTTGCCAAATATGCAAGAAATATGGCCACCATGCAAATCAATGTTGGTGGCGCTATTCCGATCGTGAAGACAATGATGATGACTCCAACAATGATCACAAATGTGCCTATGGTGTAGACAGAAATTGGTATATGGACACTGGAGCTACTAACCACGTCACTGGAGAATTAAGCAAGCTTCATATGCATGAGAACAATCAAGGTCATGACCAAGTTCATAATGATAGTGGTCAAGGTATGTCAATAAAACACATTGGTCATTCGGTTTTGCACACCCCTCATACTTATTTGCATCTTCGTAATATTCCTCATGTTCCTAGTGCATACATGAACTTGCTCTCCACTCATAAACTTGCTTTAGATAACAATGCATTTGTTGAGCCCCCAATAGCATCGGACGAGGGCACAGGGAGGAGGCCCCAGTGGCTCCGAAGGGTGCTGAGGTTGTGAAGGCGACGCGACGCGAGCCTCAACCCTCTCTCGCCCTTCCCTGCCGGGCGTGGCTGTCATGAGTGTCGACACGCGCGACCATGATGTCACTGCCGACTGAGGTTCGCAAAATCATGCCTCAGCCCCCTACTGATGACCCACAAGTATAGGGGGTGTATCGTAGTACTTTCGATAAATAGGAGTGTCGATCCCAACGAGGAGCAGAAGGTGCTGAACAGTGGTATGGAGCAGGAAAATCCCTATGAATACTTAACAAACGGATTTTTAGTGGTTTTCTGACAAGGCAACAAAACAAAGAGCAAGTAACAGAAGTAATGAACAAACGGATCAAGTGGCCCAATCCTTTCTTAGCAAAGGACAAGCCGGTGGAAATACTTATAAGGACCAAACGTTCTTGAGGACACATGGGAATTTTGTCAAGTGCTTTCGCTTCAAATAGCTGAGTAATCTTCTCTGGTGTTGTAAGTGTTGTGTGGGTGTGATGACCCACAAGTGTAGGGGATCGCAACAGTCTTCTCGGGTAGTATTACCCAATTTATTGATTCGACACAAGGGAAGCCAAAGAATACTTACAAGCCTTAATAACTGAGTTGTCAGTTCAGCTGCACCTGGAAATAGTTATTGCTCACAGAAGTTCATCAGTAGCAATAGTTTGGTAGTAGCAACAACAAAGCAACAGCAACAGTAACATCAACAGTGAAACATGAGCAATAGTAATAGTAACGATAACAGTAGGATTCGAGTGCGGTAGGCATAGGGATGGATGGACGGACGTTGCATGGACGAGTCTAAACATGTAACTTCAAGAACTAGGGCATTGCAGATAAATAATAACAAGCATCCAAGTACTAAACAATCCTAGGCATGTGCTCCAAATATAGTCATACGTGCTCGCAATGAGAACTTGCACAACATCTTCTTTCCAGCCAGCCCGTGGCAGCGGGGCCTCTAGGGAACTACTGGCAATTAAGGTGCTCCTTTTAATAGAGCACCGGAGCAAAGCATTAACACTTCGTGAACACATGTGATCCTCACACCACAGCCATACCCTTCGGTTGTCCCAATTATTGTCACTTTGGGGCCTTTGGATCCGGACAATGATATGTGTACACAACTTGCAGATAAGATCACAAACAATACTATCATAATGATTCAATAATAAGTTCAGATTTGAGATCATGGCACTTGGGCCCTAGTGACAAGCATTAAGCACAACAAGTTGCAACAAAGTCAAATAGCACTAATAGAGATACTAGGCACTATGCCCCCAACAGATCTTATTTGATTACATGATAGAACTCATTCAATCCCTACCATCCCCAAGCCTACAACGGGGGATTACACACTCATGGATGAGGGAAACATCGGTGGTTGATGGAGATCCATTGGTGATGACGATGGCGATGATCCTCTCCAAATTCCCCGTCCCGGCAGGGTGCCAGAACGAAGTTTCTGGATCCGAATCTTGGTTTCTCATGGTGGCGGCAGAGCGGAACTCTTTCTAGAAAACTCTCGAACCCCCCTCAGTTTTAGGTCAGAAGGCAACTTATAGGCGTGTAGGGAGGCCGAGGAGCCGCCTGGGGTGGCCAGACCTCCCCAGTGAGGTCGGTGGGCCCATGCAGGGTGGGTCCGCCCCAGCCTCCCTCCGCCTCCCCTTCTGGCTCCGTGGATCTTCTGGTGAGAAATATTTTTTGGCATATTTTTCAGGATTTTTCCTGATAGTTCATTTTCTAGACAAAAACAAGACACCAAGGTAATTCTACTGAAATAGCGTCAGTCCGTGTTAATTGTATCCAATTCACACAAGTTTAGAGGAGAAAAAATAGCAAAGTGTTCGAGAAAGTAGATACGTTTTGGATGTGTTAACTCCCCCCAAGCTTAGCTTATTGCTTGTCCTCAAGCAATTCAGTTGAAAACTGAGTGCGATAAAAGAACTTTCACGAACACTTTGCTTCATATGATGTAAATATTCTCATCATAGGAGTAGATGCTTAGACAATTCATAATAAATAGTATGCAACTAAGTCTACTCAATAGTCATTGCAAGCTATGAAGAGAAACCAACTCAATAATAATAAGTAGCATGAAACATAAACATAAACAACATTGCAATGCTCATAATAAGGTATGATAGAGTGGTATCTCGCTTGCCTTTGTTTGAAGAGCACAATATAAATGCTGAGGCACCTCTAAAGTTCAAGTGAAGACTAGAGATAAAGATATCAGAGATACAAGCATCAAAGTCATGGCATAATTAACCAAGTTTTGGAACAAACACAAGAATGACAACTATGCTCTCAAGAAGGTCCTCATAGAATAAGTGGTGACTCAACAAAGTTGTGAAAACGGTTTTGTGAAGGGTTGAAAGGCTTCCTAATGCTGAAAGGAAGGTACTCATTAGCTTTGAGCTCTCATTGCCCCTATCCTAGGCATCTTCATGTGGTTAAGGTGAAAGTTAGGTCCACTCTGAATCATATGCTTGACATACCATAGATTGGAAATCTCAAGTCCCTTGAGTACGAGGGTCGCTCCGCATGCTACTCAACTTTGGTCACCTGAAAGTTCTTGCCATTGTAAATACATGCATATCATCAAGAACCGCCAACGGGGTACCCCTTGCACATGGTACAAGGGATTTCCCATAACCAAAATGACAAGGCAAGCAAACAATGAGCATCTCAGCAATCTTTTTATTTACCATATGCATAGCTTTTTATTGAGGACGCTTCATAGATGCTCATTATAGTGTTGCTTAAAGTTTCCACCATGATTAAGCATGGCTTAGGCTAGCGGCCTAGGCGTTTCTCTAACACAATGTATAAACTCCATGAACTAACAACTTCCCCTTTTATTTCACATCGTCGACATCCGTAAACAAAAGATCAAAGTATCAACTGGATAGGATATCCAAAAGGTGTTGGAAGCGTTCCCCGTGACAGCACGGTTCTGCTGACTCCCAGCATATAATAAGCAAGCATATAACTTTCATGGACTAGTCACAATGGTTCAGGATTATTAAGCGCAAGGAATAAAGTGTGCCATCAAGTTCGTGAGAGCTTTACTAACTAACTTTCTCAAAACAGACAAACATTTTATTTTGGAAGAAAACACGGCATATGGAATATGCACTGAAATAGCAAATGATGCCAATAGGTAGGTATGATGGACACAACTAGCAATATTGGTTTTGGGGAGTTGGAAGCACATGTAGAGCACATACTCAGTGCAAGTGAAGGCTAGCAATAGAGAGGGAGCGACAAACGAGAGAGCAATAGTTGTCATAATCATGCTTGCAACAAAACAAGACTAATTATGGCACGAAAGTGATATAAGAACTTTGAGGCAAAATAAATCATTGAGGCTTACTGACTATTTATTAGTCATATGCATGCGTGAGCATGTGCCAAGTCGATTCATATGAACAATTAGAGGAGGATACCACAATGTCATACCAAAGTATGAATAAAACAATGCAATCAAACATTCATATGACATGCTACAAACTATTAGCAAGCTGGAGCTAATCATAGACAAGCAAGAACTACTAAGCATCCATAATGACATAAACCTTACACAAACAGGCTAAGCATGCTCACAATGATGAGTATATGTACAAAAATGAAACAAATAGTGTTCGTTACCAGCCTCTTACCACACCTCGAGTTGTCTTAATCTTCATCATCGCCCTTCACTTGTGTGACTTGAATAATTAACATGAAAACCAATATCCACTGAGAATGGCCGAACCCTGCAAAGAACTCACAAAACCAAAGAAGAACAACAAATATTTTTGGTGTTTTCGATTTTTTTAGAAACAAGCAAACAAAGAAAAACCAAACAAAATCAAAGCAAACCAAACAAAGAAAAATATTTTTGGATTTTTATTTTAAGGCAAACGAAAGCAAAGAAACAAACCAAGAGAAACGACGAAAATATTTTTGGTATTTTTGGGTTTTAGAAAGAAGCAACAAAAACCAAAAAGAAAGCGAAACAATGAATATACAAAGAACCAACCGAACATGATATATATATGAGTGTGATGTCGGTGTACCTCACCCCAAGCTTAGGCTTTTGGCCTAAGTGGGGCTCAATCCCATGGTGCCCAAGTAGATGCACCTCCTTAGTATGTCGAGGAAGCTCCCTCGTCCTGGTACGAGCTAGAGGCCTCCCCTGTATAATGTAACATGGGGGCATATGCGGGCGCTTCCTCCTGATAGAGCCCATGGAAGTTGAGAGAGAGCAGCTTGTCATCCATCTCCGCCTTCATGCATGACCAAGGTCCCTGAGAAATACTGAACAAAGTGGTTTGGGGTAGAGGGATCTCTCTCTCTCTCTTCCTCGTCAGTAAACAACATTCTTAAACCAAGTTCTCAAGAGTAGAGCTAGAGGTGACAAAGTGGTGCGCCTTCATGGCAGCAAGATCAAGCCTCAGAGGAGCCAAAACTGTATCATGTGGATCAACAACAATATCCAAGGTAGCAGCAATACGAGTAGCAATAATTCCCCCATAAATAGGTCCCTTAGCAGCTAAACGATGAGCAATAAGGGAACCAAGATTATACTTATCCTCACCGTAGAGCGCAACATCTAAGAAGGCAAATTGATAGTTGGAGATATTACTAGTGTTATCACTACCAAGAACACCAGTGGTAAGATAGTAGGCAAAGTACCTGATGGCTGGAAGTTGAATATTCTTTATCTTCCCTCGTTGAGCTCTGCGGTCATCATCATTAGTTATTCCCCGGTATAGTTCCAACAAATCAGCGGGTAGAGCTGTAATCTTCTTTAATGACCCAGTTGTACCAAGTCCTAGGGCCTTGCAAAATTTCTTCAATGTCATAGAATGAGCCCTACCATAAAGTCTGAAAGACACAGAAGGATTGAACAAACTATTGGTAAAGGAGAAACTCTCCACAAATGTTTTAGTAAGTAAAGCATATTGTGCACTCTCATCCTGCATGAAACTTGTTAGACCAGCCCTCTCAATCAAAGCCATGAAATCATTAAGAATTCTAGCAGCTCGCAAGAAAGTTTAACAAGGAAAGGTGGAGGGGTGCGCATCCCCTTCATCTCCCTCGTCACCAAATCGCGGAGTGATGAGATCCTCATTGTATGAGGGTCCAGAACTTGTGGATGACCTTGGAAGCCTTTCCCTTCTAGGTGCATCACTCTCAAATATGTCACCAAAGGTGTGGTGGTCCATGACTTCCCTATTTTGAAAATTTTAAACAACCATCAAACCAAGTGATTTCTAAGTTTATAAATGATGAGAAACTACTATAGGAACTTGCTATAGGACTACACATGCATCAAAACAAAGTTTCTAAGCATAGAACAAGCATGCAAGCTCAAACAACCTGTCACCTATAGCAGCAAAATACTCAAGATACAATCTACCAATCAAAATCTAATTGGACAAGTGGATGGGGCAGCAAACCCTCCAAAAATCAGCACTTGAGATGGGTTGAACAAGGAGATCGAAAATTGCGAGCAAGAACAACAAGAACTCGAGCTTGAGCAAGTTTTCCGGTGTTTTTTGGGAGAGAGAAAGGTGGCTTTAAGGAGGCAGCCTGGAGGGGCCTAGGTGGGCCAGACCCCCCTAGGCGCCACGAGTGGTGGGCCCGCGCCTACCACAGGTGTGGTGGTCTGGGGTGGCCTCCTGGGTCACCTCTGGTGCCTCTCTGCCCCTTTTTTCTAGGAAAAAATTATTTTTAATTTTCTGGGATTTTTCGGGAAACTTTGTTTTTGGCCAATTTTCAGGGTATGAAAATTGATTTTCTCGCAGAAACAGTTTTTTCAGAAGAAGCAAAAGCAAACCAAAAGCCAAGCTACAACAACTCTAAGAAACTCAAACAAGCAAACAACTAGCAAAACTAAAGCTAAAGCAAAGACTAGGAAGAAGAAATGAAAAAGAAAGCAAGTATAATCATAGGAGAAACATTATTTTGTTCATTAAAATCCTTTTGTTAACAAGGTTGATCAAGTCTTGTTACCAAAACAATCTTATATGAAACAAAACTTTGCATTCCACAAGGTGATTATGTTACCTCATACTTGATAGCAATGCTCCCAATCATAATAGTTTCAAAATTTTCTTGTGGAATGGGGCAATATATTTCTCCAGCCTTGATGCCCTCAAAATTTTCAATGGAATTCAGCCAATAGCTCTTAGCAACCTTCTTGGGGAAATAGACAGTGTGCTCTTTGTCATTAATATTAAATGTTACTTTTCCTTGATTGCAATTGATGACAGCACCTGCAGTATTAAGAAAAGGTCTCCCAAGAATAATGGACATATTATCATCTTCAGGCATTTCAAGCACAACAAAATCAGTTAAGACCATGCAATTATGAGTAACTTGAACTGGAACATCCTCACATATACCAACAGGAGTAGTAGTTGACTTATCATCCATTTGCAATGATATATCAGTTGGTATCAACTTTTCTAGCTGGAGCCTCTTGTAGAGAGAAAAAGGCATAATACTAACTCCAGCTCCCAAATCACATAAAGCAGTTCTAAGATAATTATTCTTAATGGAGCAAGGAATAGTTGGTATACCTGGATCACCAAGTTTCTTTGGAACCTTACCATTGAAGGAATAATTAGCAAGTAGAGTAGAAATCTCCTCATTAGGAATCTTCCTTTTATTAGAGACAATATCCTTCATATACTTTGAATGAGGCAACTTAATAGCATCAGTCAAAGGAATTTGCAATAATAAAGGTTTCATCCACTCACAAAACTTGTTGTAGTGTTCTTCCTCCTCTGACTTGTGTTTCTTACCTGGAAAAGGCATAGGTTTCTGCACCCAAGGTTCTCTCTTTACCAGGTTTATTAGCAATAAAATCTTCCTTTGTGTACCTAGTGTTCTTAGTGGGCTTCTCAGGTTCTTCCTCACCTTCCTCCTTATCAGGAGACTCATCATTATTACCACTCTCAGTTTCAGCATCAGAGACAGATATACTATTAGGATCTACAACAGGTTCAAGTGGTTCCTCAACTATCTTATGTTTCTTTCTCTTCCCCTTACGAGGACTACCATTATCTTCACCTTGTTGGGAATCCCGCTCAATTCTTTTAGGGTGTCCTTCAGGATATAAAGGATCTTGAGTAGCTGCACCACTCCTAGTTCTAATTCCATAAGCATGTTTATTTCCTGAAGCATTAACTAGCATATCCTTTTGTACCTTAGCAAGTTGATCAAATTGAGTTTGAACCATTTGAAAGTGTTTACAAAGCATTTTAATATCATTAGAAGTTCTTTCCACAATATCTTTCAACTCATGGATAGCTCTAGAGTTTTCCAATAAATGATTCTAAACTTGTTTATTAAAATTACCTTGTTTAACAATAAATGTGTCTAGTTCCTCTAAACATTGATCAGGAGGCTTACCATAAGGAATATCACCTTCATTAAATTGGAGAGAGTGTACCTCAATAGTAGATGAGTGGGGAATTGGCTTACATAATTCTTCTATAGGAGGTAGATTCTTCACATCTTCAGCTCTAATACCTTTCTCCTTTAGACACTTCTTAGCTTCCTTCATCACTTCATTATTTAATGCAATAACTCCCCTCTTCTTTGTTGTTGGTGTTGAAATTGGTTCAGGAACAACTGGTTCAGGAGTAATAGGCTCAGGTGTATTTAGCTCAGTTGAAGTCCAATCATCATAATTCTTGCTTATCTTGGTCATTAATTCTTTAGCATCTGTAGGAGTCCTTTTCCTGAAAACACAATCAACAAAGCTATCTAGGTAGGTCCTAGAATCATCAGTTAGTCCATTATAATAAATATCAAGAAGCTCATTTTTAGGTAATGGACATCCAGGATGTGCATGAATCAAGGAACAGAATCTTTTCCATGACTCAGGCAATTTCTCTTCTTCTCCCTGTTTAAAATCAAAAAGTTTCTGCAAAGCAGCATGTCTAGCACTAGGAGGAAAATATTTATGAAAGAAAGAAGCAATCAAGCAATCAAGGCTATCAATGGAACCAGGAGGCAATCTATTAAACCAAGCCCTAGCTTCTCCTTTTAGTGAAAAAGGGAAGATCTTAGCAACAAAGTACTTGCGCATCTTAAAATCATTATAGAACAAAGCACTCATAGTAGAAAGCTCATTCATATGAGCCACAACACTCTCATTTTTAGTCCCACAAAAAGGTTCTTTCTCAACAATATCTATGTAGGGGTTCATAGCATGGAAAACAAAAAATTTCTACCGCATGCAAACAAACAAGCCAAGATCTATCTACTAGATTGTAGCAACGAGTCGATAGAGGAACTCACCCTCGAAGATTCCAAAGCGGTTAACGAGAGCAGATTCTCGTGGGTGATGTAGTCGTACTCTTTCCGATCTCAAGATCGTAAGCGATCCTTCCGGTCTGCGTTCAAGAAGACTCCATGATCGGTCACACGTTCGGTACTCGATGAAGACCTTCCTCTCCCTTGTTCCAGCAGGCAGCAGAGGTTGTAGCACTCTCCTCGCGATTCCGACAGCACGACGGCGTGGTACCGGAAGTAGAGGGGATATCTCGCAGGGCTTCGCCTTAAGCCGGAGCGAGTATGGTGGACTATGAGAGAGGCTTGGCGATCTAGGGTTTAGAGACACCAAGTAGAGGGAGCTAAGCCGGCGGCTAGGGCTTGGGGAAGCCCAAGTTGGTGGCTAGGGTTTGCCCTAGGCGGCGGCAACAGGAGGTGGCGGCGCCGGCGGCTAGGAGCTAGGGTTTGCGGGGTGCAAGTTGTGTGCTTGAGGAGGCAGCCCCCCTCCTTATAGGTGGAGGCGCCAAGGGAGGAGTCCCTCCCAACTCGGTCTCAAGGGCAAGGTGGAGGAGAGGGACTTCCTCCCCAAGTAGGTTTCCTACTCTCCCTCCACCAAACAAAATAGCCGTTTGACTTTTTCAAATTGGTGTTTGACTTTTCAAACTAGGATTTGATTTATCCCTTTATTTTGTTCAGCGATGACACCTAGTACATGATGCAACCATTCCAACTTGTAATGACACATTCATGTACCCTTCCCCTCCGGAGTGCCGGACATTCCGGAACCTTCTAGAACATTCCCGATGAAAACACCGGAACCATTCTCCAACCCCGAAACAGGACTTTCCTTATATGAATCTTATTCTCCGGACCATTCCGGATCTCCTCGTGATATCCCGGATCCCATCCGAGACTCCGAACAACATTCAGTCTCTTACTCATCATTCCATAACTACTCAAACAACATCGAATCCTTAAGTGTGTCTCCCTACGGTTCGTGAATTATGCGGACATGATCGAGACACTTCTCCGATCAATAACCAATAGAGGAATCTAGAAATTCATATGGCTCCCACATATTTATACGATTACTTTGCGATCGAATGAACCACTTACATACGATACTAATTTCCCTTTGTCTCACGATAGTTTACTTATCCAAGGTTTTGATCGTCGGTATCTCTGCATACCTAGTTCAACCTCGTTACCGATAAGTACTCTTTTCTCGTTCCCGTGGTATGTGATCCCTTGTGAGCCAGTCACATGCTTGCAAGCTAATTGGATGACATTCCACCGAGAGGGCCCAGAGTATATCTATCCGTCATATGGATGGACAAATCCCACTCTTGATCCATGTGTCTCAACCCATACTTTCCGAACACTCAAAGCCATCTTTATAGCCACCCAGTTATGGTGTGGTGTTTGATGTCATCAAAGCATCCTTCCGGTGATGGTGATAAGCATGATCTCATGGTCGAAGGAATTAGGTTACTATGTATCAGAAAGCTTATAGCAAATGAACTATATTAAATGACTTGATCTTTATGCTACGCTTAACTATAGGAGTATGTCCATCACATCATTCTCCTAATGATATGACCCTGTTGTTAATAACATCTCTATGTTCATGATCAGGAAACCATGATCATATATTAACCAACAAGCTAGTTTAACAAGAGGCTTTACTAGGGACTCTTTTATGTTTACAAATCACACAAGTATTAATGTTTCGTGTTAATACAATTATAGCATGGTATGTAAACATTTATCATAAGTATGAAGATATGATAATAACCACTTTATTATTGCCTCTTGGGCATATCTCCAACAATCTAAATAAGACAAATCAAGAGAGAAATCATAATCTTCATCTTTAATATCTATGGGAGAAGTGGCAAACTTAGGATCAGATGACAACTTAGGCATAATAGTACGTCTAGCAAGGAGACTCTTCATAGCACTAATACCATGTGTGTTTCGGCACTCTTCAACAAATTCACCAGTGAACTCAATGTAACGATCATTAATATCATAACTCTCACTAGCCTCAGGTGATCTAACAGGTGTAACAGTGTCTTCACTAGGAGTTTTGGTATTTCCTAGACTAGCCATAGTAGCATCTATAAAAGGACCTAATGAACCACTCCCATCAAGCACAGTAGAAGTAACATCATGAGTATCAAAAGCAGTTTCAGACTCAGCAGTAGTAGCAGTGTGTGTAGCATGAGTATGTTGTGGTGGTGTGACAAGCTTACTTATAACAAACGGTGAATCAAGAGCAGCAGAGGTGTTTAGGACTGTACCTCTTCTTGTAGTGGATGGTAAAATAGGGAACTTTCCATCACAAGACTTCCCCATGATGAAAGGAGTAGCAGTTAACAATAATAGATCCAAGTGAACTTACAAATAAAGCTATGCTCCCCAGCAACGGCTCCAGAAAATAGTCTTGATGACCCACAAGTGTAGGGGATCGTAACAGTATTCGCGGGTAGTATTACCCAATTTATTGACTCGACACAAGGGGAGCCAAAGAATACTTGCAAGCCTTAACAAATGAGTTGTCAGTTCAGCTGCACCTGGAAATAGTTCTTGCTCACAGAAGTTTATCAGTAGCAACAACAACAGTAACAACAACAGTGAAACATGAGCAATAGTAACAGTAACGGTAACAGTAGGATTCGAGTGCGGTAGGCATAAGGATGGATGGGCGTTGCATGGACGAGTCTAAACATGTAACTTCAAGAACTAGGGCATTGCAGATAAATAATAACAAGCATCCAAGTACTAAACAATCCTAGGCATGTGCTCCAAATATAGTCATATGTGCTCGCAATGAGAACTTGCACAACATCTTCTGTCCAGCCAGCCCATGGCAGCGGGGCCTCTAGGGAAGTACTGGCAATTAAGGTGCTCCTTTTAATAGAGCACCGGAGCAAAGCATTAACACTTCGTGAACACATGTAATCCTCACACCACAGCCATCCCCTCCGGTTGTCCCAATTATCGTCACTTTGGGGCCTTTGGATCCGGACAATGATATGTGTACACAACTTGCAGATATGATCACACACAATACTATCATAATGATTCAATAATAAGTTCAGATCTGAGATCATGGCACTCGGGCCCTAGTGACAAGCATTAGCACAACAAGTTGCTACAAAGTCAAATAGCACTAATAGAGATACTAGGCACTATGCCCCTAATAGATCTTATTCGAGTACATGATAGAACTCATCCAATCCCTACCATCCCCAAGCCTACAACGGGGAATTACTCACTCATGGATGAGGGAAACATCGGTGGTTGATGGAGATGCGTTGGTGATGACAATGGCGATGATCCTCTCCAAATTCCCCGTCCCGGCAGGGTGCCAGAACGGAGTTTCTGGATCCAAATCTTGGTTTCTCATGGCGGCGAATGAACTCTTTCCGAAAACTGGAACCCCACGAGTTTTTAGGTCAGAAGGAAACTTATAAGCTGCGAAGGGAGGCCGAGGAGATGCACAGGGTGGCGGACCTCCCAGCGCCGGGTCGATGGGCCGCGCCTAGGTGGGTCTGGGCCCCCAGCATCCCTCCTCTCCCTTATGGTCGTCGATCTTCTGGTGAGAAATAGTTTTTGGCATATTTTCTGGGATTTTTCCTGATAGTTCATTTTCTGCACAAAAACAAGACACTAAGGTAATTCTGCCGAAAACAGCGTCAGCACGTGTTAGTTGTATCCAAATCACACAAGTTTAGAGGAGAAACAATAGCAAAGTGTTCAAGAAAGTAGATACGTTTTGGACGTATCAGGGTGAACCTGTGCTAACATACCGCCCTTCCTAGGACTAATACATACTTGTGATTAAACCCCCTGCAAACATCCGTAACTATAGGAAAGTAATTAATATATAAATCTAACCACAGCCTTAAACTCTGAGATCCTATGCTCCCTTGTGCAAAGGTGTCCTAACGGGGGTTCAGGTTTCTGTCACTCCGGCAACCCCACGATTAGTAGCCAAATACACAATGCATTCCCCTAGGCCCATAAATGGTGAAGTATCATGTAGTCGACATTCACATGACACCACTAGAAGAATAGCACCACAACTTAAATACTAAACCATTGAATAATAACTTATCACAGATTCACTACTAACAACATGACTTCTCCCATGTCCTCAAGAACTAAACGAACTACTCACAAGACATCATATGGATCAAGATCAAAGATGATATGATAATGGATAACAATCTGAACATAAACAATAATCCAATGGTTCCACTCACAAGCATCAACTATAATAGTAATTAACACCGGTAAAGTTTCCCATAATGAACTAAGTAATATCCAACACAATTGTTACAGTGGGACAGAGTGATGATGATGGTGCTAGTGGAGATGATGGTGTGGATGATGATCCCGATGAAGCCTAGCTTGATGACGGTGTTGATGGCGACGGTCTCCCCTCTCCGGGAAGGAATTCCCCTGGCACAAATCTGTCTGCTAGAGAGATCTTTCTCTCTCGGTGTTTTCCGCCCCAGAGGCGGCGGAAATCTATTTGTGGTCGCTCCCCTAGGATTAGGGTTCCATAGGGAAGATATAGGCGAAGGGGCGGGTGAGGAGGTCGGAGGGTGGGCCACACCTGCCTAGGCGTGGTCGGTCAGTGGGCCCGCCTGAGGGGTGTGGGCCTGAGGCCATCTCCATCCTCCTTCCGCTTCCTTACGGTAAAATAATATGTTTCCATATTTTTCTGGTATTTTTCTGATCTTTGTGAAATTGCACCAAAACACCTTATTTTCCATCAAAATCCAGACTCCGGCAGTCCAGCCTCCAGGAATCATCCAACATGCATAAACAGATGAAAAGCCATGAGTAATACCTCATAATAAGACAAATATCAATGAATAGAGGTAAATTATGATATAGAATGGTGATGCAAATTGGGCGTATCACCTACCTGGCACACCAAATGTCAGAGAAAGTGTCATGTGAAGGAACAAGGGGGTCCAACGAGCCGTGAGTTTGTGAGGGGGATGAACACACGTTCTAAGCTTCTCAACGACGGTGCGAGGGCAAAGTAGCGTAACGACAGAGAGTGGACACGAGAGGGTTTTTACCCAGGTTCGGGAACCTCATGAGGAGGTAAAGCCCCTACACCTTCTTTGTTTTATTGCTCGCGTGCTTGGCGAGGATACAATGGTGCATGAATGTCTAGGATTTTAGATTGCTGGGATCAACCTGCTCTAAGGTAGGGATGCCTCCTCTTTTAGAGCGGTGTCGGGCCTCTTCCCTCCAAATATTGGCAGGAAGGGTCACCACATTCCCACCTAAGGAGCTCCAAACTCTCGTCGGCTTCACGTAGTCGCGAGCTGGCTCTACTGGTGGATTCTGGCCTGCCTCTGAGTTGCCGATGACGTACCTCCTGTGCCGGCGCGTCACCTCGGTCCTTCTTGCACTAAAGCGGCAATGTCGGGCTCTGCGATGTTCTGGCGTCATCATCCTGCCTTTAGCACAGAGGCGGGTAGGCAACATCTTACTTTCCCGAGGGAGACCAGTCATTGCTTGGACCAACAGTTGGATCATCGTCTTGTTGGGGGGGGGGGGCCTAAGAGTTATCGCTGTACCCCAGGCAGTGCCTTGGCAGGGAGTCTTTGGCTCTAGCGAGTCTGGTCTTGTCGTCCGCCCGCGCCAATGGCTCTCTCCTGCCTCTGTAGGGGCGTGCACCTCGTGAGGCACCTGAAGGGTACAATATGTGGGCCCGACAACTTGACAGGACATGGTACCCCTTGTGCCAATAGTCCGACACAACTGGTGTAGTGTGCAGCGGATAGGTGAATGTGATTGGCATAGGATCAAGTACCTCTAGAATTTGACACTCATCATCATCATCCGGCTAATCCCTTAATGGTTTGCGAGTAGGGGTCTTACCTGGGGATGGACCGGCGCCGACATCAGGGATCGACATGTAGTCCTTGGAGTCTGGGTCTTTCGAATCCGAGGTTTCGCGATCTGCACCCCAAGAGCTAGGGGGTTTCTCTTTGTCCTCGACAGCTTGCTGGAGAAACTTCTATATAAAAATCGAAGGCCAAAACAAATTAATCCTAGATAAAATAAGCCGGCATAATAGATATGGCGAGTAGCATATCTCGACACTTTCACATGGTGCAAGGTTATCTCGGTCGTAGGGAGATTTGACCCACTCCCAAGTCGCAACCATCTTCATCTTGAAAATGGCCTTGACACATTCCTAGACCTGGGGCTTGGTCAACTCGAAGGTGGAGGCCCGGTTCGGTCAAATCGGCCACTCATATGGCAGATCTTGTGGGTGCGAAGCTAGAGTGGGAAGACTCGATGGCTGATGAATGTCCTTAAGAGATCATCGACCGACATTCCTGCTATCACCAGATCTTCAATGATGGCGTGAACCTCATTAATGTCCTTAAGCTTATTATTGGGGTCGAGCTTCCAGTTAAGCTTTGAAGGAACACCAATAGAAAATGTCGGCAGCCGGATCAACTCCACCCCGGACAGATTCTTCACATAGAAGAAATACCATTACCACTTCTTGCACGAGTCTAAGCCGTGAATCCGAGGAAATATGGATTTCTTCGGGGTAAAATGGTAGCAGCCCCGCACTGTGTCATGGTTGCTTGCCTATGGGAACGTCTAGGTCTGGGATAACCTGAGACCGGAATTGGAAATACTTGGCCCATAGATTCATCGAGGGACAAAGGCCGAGATATCCCTTGCAACAAGAGATAAAGGCGGAAAGGGAGCCTATGGCGTTAGCCGGGAGATGGTGTGGTTGAAGGCCAAATGTTTGAAAGAACTTCTTGAAAAAATCGCCTAAGGGGGAGAGCAAATCCTCGCTCAAATTAGGAGACGAAAACAACAAACTCACCGGGGAGAGCCTTAGGCGTGAGCTTGCCGCTAGGGATACATCACTCCACCTTCAACGGAATTCGCCGGGTCCAACAAAGCCACTCAATCTCCTCACTGGTCACATTACAACCCTCCCAAGATCCACGCTCGGATGCTTCTTCTTCTTCTTCTTCGGCGTGCTCGACAGTGACGACTTCTTGCAGATACATATCCTTGTCGGAGCAGGGAATGGACTGGCGCGATCCCGTGACGGCGATGATGAGGTGCACGCTGCGGCACGTTGGAAAGAAGCAGAGGGTTGCGGTCGCGCTAGGAAAAAGATAAGTGGGGGAAAGGGAAAATGAAACAAGGGTTTCCCGCTCCTCTATTTAAAGGCCCAACAGTGCCTAGGGTAGTGGGATCGGTTACGCACACACGAAGGCCACATTGTACGCGTGTATCCGTCGGACCCTCTCCCCAGATCGTGCCACAAATAAGGTAACGACGCACGATGCCACTACCCGATCCAGCGGTTACTACGGGAAATGAGGCCGCGTGATGATTCGACTAGTGGCAGCGATAACTGACGGGCGTGACGCAGGAATAGTGCGAGGTCTCGTGTCTTGTACAAAACTTAGGCAAAACATGATGATTACCTCACACATAGGATAAGAAATATAAAATAAGAAAAGCCCAAGGAAGCTAGGCAGCTCTCAAGGGAAATAGCCTAAGTTATACGAAGTAACTTGGGGACCGCGATATAGATCGGCTCTAACCAAGCAAAGTAGGCTTTAGCAAGAAAGAGCCAGTTGGAATTGCCGAGTTATAAACAAGTTTGGCTGGCATATAGATATGTCGGTTAAGTGAAAAATGTTCCATGTCTGTTAAAGGAACCCGTCGAGGCCTTTTAGCTAATACTGCTAGACCTCGACAACTTCGGGGACTAATGTCAGGGGGATGACCCCCGGTAGGGTCAAGCATTGGTATAAAAATAAGGTTGACTAGGATTAAGGTTGACCGACATAGGCTGGATGACATACCCAAGCCAGCATTGCTCGAAGTATCCAAGCCGACATATAAAGTATGTCAGCATAACATACATTGTTTCTTATATGCAGGTTCGTCAAGGCCGAATTATCAAAGATGAGGTCGACATATGGGGTTGGCGTATGACTGTAAGTTATATGTTGGCCTCTAAGTCAATACTTCTGCCCACTCCTAGGAAATCCGGAGGAGATAAGCAAGCCCCTGTCAAGCGTACCCCTAAATCCTATAGGCAAGTCCCATCGAGGGTTTCCAGGAGGGGACAGTTGTTAGTGAGACCATTAGCGGTCATGGGCATGTCAAGTCCCATCACTGACAAGATGAGCATCTCGGCCCAACTAACGACTTTTTCTACAGCATATTCCAGGCATATTACATGCCACATTAACCCTAACTTATAACCTGGGCACCCCTTTATAAGGTGTCCCAGGGCCTCCTAGAAGAGGGTCGGTCCTTTGTTTACTTAATTTCCCCCCTGAGCAGAGAGAGAGGCAAAGAACTTCATCTTCCTGTTCTCGTATACATCTCAAGGATCACTTGTAGTCGCATTATGATCATGATTATGAGATCTAGCATGCAAGAGTTACGGTTTTATCTCAATAGGAGAGCCCTGAACCTGGGTATATCGTGTGTGAGTTCTTGGTTGTGTTCTTGCTCGTGTGCAGTCTACACTGCTCTCTCCCTCCCTGGATTCCTCTAGCGTTCATCCAGCCCCAACTCAAGCCATCCCATGGAATATGTCGTGACACTGATACATCCAAAACGTATCTACTTTCTCGAACAATTTGCTATTGTTTCTTCTCTAAACTTATGTGATTTGGATACAACTAACATGGACTGACGCTATTATCAGCAGAATTACCTTGGTGTCTTGTTTTTGTGCAGAAAATGAACTATCAGAAAAAATCCCGGAAAATATGTCAAAAACTATTTTCACCAGAAGATCCACAGAGCCAAAAGAGGAGACAGAGAGGAGGCCTGGGGGCCCACACCCACCCCAGGTGCGGGCCCACCTGACCCCACGCCTAGAGGGGGTGTAGCCACCCCAGGCACCCCCTCGGCCTCCCTCTGCGCCTATAAGTTGCCTTTCAACCTAAAAACCGGATGGGAGGGTCGATAGTTTTCTAGAAAGAGTTCCACTTCGCCACCGCCACCAGAAACCAAGATTCGGATCCAGAAACTCCGTTATGGCACCCTGCCGGGATGGGGAATTTGGAGAGGATCATCACCATCGTCATCACCAACGCATCTCCATCAACCACCGATATTTCCCTCATCCATGAGTGAGTAATCCCCCGCTATAGGCTTGGGGATGGTAGGGATTGGATGATTTCTATCATGTAATCGAATAAGATCTGTTGGGGGGCATAGTGCCTAGTATCTCTATTAGTGCTATTTGACTTTGTTGCAACTTGTTGTGCTTAATGCTTGTCACTAGGGCCCGAGTGCCATGATCTCAGATCTAAACTTATTATTGAATCATTATGATAGTATTGTTTGTGATCTTATCTGCAAGTTGTGTATACATATCATTGTCCAGATCCAAAGGCCCCAAAGTGACAATAATTGGGACAACCGGAGGGGATGACTGTGGTGTGAGGATCACATGTGTTCACGGAGTGTTAATGCTTTGCTCCGGTGCTCTATTAAAAGGAGCACCTTAATTGTCAATAGTTCCCTAGAGGCCTCGCTGCCACGGGCTGGCTGGACAGAAGATGTTGTGCAAGTTCTCATTGCGAGCACGTATGACTATATTTGGAGCACATGCCTAGGATTGTTTAGTACTTGGATGCTTGTTATTATTTATTTGTAATGCCCTAGATCTTGAAGTTACATGTTTAGACTCGTCCATGCAACACCCATCCATCCAGCCCTAAGCCTACCGCTTTTCGAATCCCATCATATCACATCATTTGTTCTATTTCATCCTGGTGTTATCATTGTTGCTTTGCTGTTGCTACTATAAACTGTTGCTACTGATAAACTTCTGTGAGCAAGAACTATTTCCAGGTGCAGCTGAACTGACAACTCAGTTGTTAAGGCTTGCAAGTATTCTTTGGCTCCCCTTGTGTCGAATCAATAAATTGGGTAATACTACCCGCGAAAACTGTTGCGATCCCCTATACATGTGGGTCATCAGACACCACCACGACAAATAGTTTGGCATCGTTCAAGCCCACATGTTGGTGCTCTCGTACGTAGCTAGATAGGTGCATGGCGCTTAGATACATACGTACGTGAGACAAGTCTGCTCCCAACCCGCTCCAGCAAGCGGACGGGAGCCCTAACACTACCTCTAACCCCGGACCCTTTCCCCTCGTTGCCGCTAGAGAGAGCGTCTAGGTGAAGCCTGGACGGTGCCGGCGCCAGCAGGGATCTCTCACCCCTCGCACGGCAGGGGCTGGCGCGGGTCGGCTCCCCCGTTTTGAGGTGCTAGTCACAACGGCACAACCGCGACTTGTCATGGAGACATGGGATGTCGCTGGCAGCGTGATGGGCTGCACGGTTGCGGTATGCGCCCGTCTTAGTTGGCGGTGGCTGTCCGGGGAGGGCGGCGAGGTCTAGGAGCTACAGGGTCTGCGGGAGGACGTCTCTACAACTGGCGCGGTAGTAGGTGCTCGTCTGGCCCGGGCCGGCGGCGTGGGGGTGCCCTTAAGGCAGGCAATCTCGGGCTGGCGGTGATGAACTGTCACGGCTATATCCTGGCGACGGTGATAGAGGGTGATCGTGGTGACGCGGAAACAGGGCGGTGGTGCGCACGGATGTGGCTAGGCGATGAGCCAGATTTGTACCGGTGAGGGCCCGATCTGGGTCTTTCGGTCTAGATCTGGGATAGTGAGGGCCTGATTTTTGCCTTGTAGGGCCCTGGATTCCAAGTCCTGGCTATGGACGGGAGGTTTCTATGCACCATCCTTGGCTGGTGGCCGGGAGCGATATCCGGACCAGGTGAGCACGCATAGATCTGGAGGCTGTTCATGGGTCCGGGCTTGCAAGCAGTCCGGAGTTGCCGGGATTGCTTTGCTCGTCGTACTTGTGCTGGTTCACATGGATCCCCTTATTCACGCCGTTGGTCCCGGTTCGGTGATTGTTACTGCCTTGCAGGTGAGAGTTCATGGTTTTCCTCACCTACGAGGCAAGCCCGAGTGAGCATGGTGGCAACATCGCTGCTCCTTGGTGGCCGGGATCTGTGGTGGTAGCGGATCCACTGTTGGACAAAGGAGTAGGGACTAGCGTTAGGGTTGGCATCGATGGTGACACCCATGCTGCAGTGTGGCGGCGTGGCTTCACGAGTCCATTTGGGCTCGATTAAGCCAGGGAGGGCCTGGTTTGCCCTTGTTGCTGCATCCGAGCGGTTACCCGACTATGGAGTAGTTCCCTCCCGCGTGCTACTGTATCGCCAATCCCCGCCGAAGTTCCTGCTTTTTGGTCATACCAGCCTCGCAACATGTGTCATGGTGAGCCAACGGTGATGTCTACAAGACCGTGGTGGCGTGTGCAGGTGGACAGAGAGCTGGGTGGAGCCATTCGAAGTGTCTGTTGGAGATATGCCCTAGAGGCAATAATAAATGTAGTTATTATTATATCTTTGTGTTTATGATAAATGTTTACATTCATGCTATAATAGTATTAACAAGGAAACATTGATACTTGTGTGAATTGTAAACTAAAATAGAGTCCCTAGTAAAGCCTCTTTATAATACTAGCTTGTTGGTTAATAAATGATTGTGGTTTCCCTATCATGAACATTGAGATGTTATTAACAACAAGATCATATCATTAGGAGAATGATATGGTGGACATACTCCTATAGATAAGCGTAGCATAAAGATCAAGTCATTTTAATAGTTCAATTGCTATATGCTTTCTGATACATAGTAACCTAATTCCTTCGACCATGAGATCATGCATATCACCTTCACCGGAAGGATGCTTTGATGACATCAAACACCACACCGTGGCGGGTGGCTATAAAGGTGGCATTGAGTGTTCGGAAAGTATTGGTTGAGACACATGGATCAAGAGTGGGATTTGTCCATCCATATGACGGATAGATATACTCTGGGCCCTCTCGGTGAAATGTCACCCAATTAGTTTGCAAGCATGTGACTGGCTCACAAGGGATCACATATCACGGGAACAATAAAAGAGTACTTATCGGTAAAGAGGTTGAACTAGGTATGGAGAGATACCGACGATCATAACCTCGGATAAGTAAACTATCATGAGACAAAGGGAAGTTGGTATCGTATGTAAGTGGTTCATTCGATCGCAAAGTAATCGTAGAAATATGTGGGAGCCATATGAATTTCCAGATTCCTCTATTGGTTATTGTTCGGAGAAGTGTCTCGATCATGTCCGCATAATTCACGAACCGTAGAGAGACACACTTAAGGATTCAACGTTGTTTGAGTAGTTATGGAATGATGAGTAAGAGACCGAATGTTGTTCGGAGTCTCGGATGGGATCCGGGATATCACGAGGAGATCCGGAATGGTCCGGAGAATAAGATTCATATAAGGAAAGTCCTGTTTCGGGGTTAGAGAATGGTTCCGATGTTTTCATCGGGAATGTTCTAGAAGGTTCCGGAATGTCCGGCACTCCGGAGGGGAAGGGTACATGAATGTGTTATATCAAGTTGGTATGATTGCATCATGTACTAGGTGTCATCGCTGAACAAAATAGAGGGTTTATTCAAATCCTAGTTTGAAAAAGTCAAACGCCAATTTGAAAGTCAAACGGCTAATTTGGGAAGTGGAGAGGGAGTTGGAAACCGACTTGGGGGAGGAGTTCCTCCTCCCACCGCCGGCCCACCTCCAAGCCGAGTTGGGGAGGGACTCCCCTCCCCTTGGTCGCGCCTCCCACCTATAAAGGGAGGGGCAGGGCTGCCCCTCCCAATACACAACTCCTCCACCTCTAAACCCTAGCCGCCGGCGCCACCACCTGCTGCTACCGCCGCCGCCGCCTAGGTCAAACCCTAGCCGCCGGCCTAGCCCCTCCTCGGCGTGTCTAAACCCTAGATCGTCGAGGGACTCTCTCATACTCCACCATACTCGCTCCGGCTTAAGGCGAATCCCTGCGAGATCTCCCCTCTACTTCCGGTACCACGCCGTTGTGCTGCCGGAATCGCGAGGAGAGTGCTACAACCTCCGCTGCCTGCTGGAACAAGGGAGAGGAAGGTCTTCGCCGAAAATTTAACATGTGACCGACTGCGGGAGCGCTGCCGGAACGCAGCGCCGGAAGGATCGTCTACGCGATCTTGAGATCGGGAAGAGTACGACTACATCACCCATGAGAATCCGCTCTTGTTAAACACTTTGGAATCTTCGAGGGTGAGTTATTCCATCGACTCGTTGCTACAATCTAGTAGATAGATCTTGGCTTGTTTGTTTGTATGCGATAGAAAATTTTGTTTTCCATGCTACGAATCCCTACAGTGTCCGGGAGTGTGGTTTTTGAGGGATCGGGACTGACGCGGTGATGCTTGTGTGTCGCCGGCCTACCTGAAGGGCGTCGAGAGTATCTCTTCCTCATATCCCGTAGCGTACCAGGGGAAACCCTAGGACCAGTACCGGCAGCAGCGTCGTTGTCGTCGCTTACCTTTTTGGAGGTGCTTCTTGGTACACGATGCTTCAGAGCACTAGGAGTGTGGTGGATCTTCCCCGGAGGGCACAGCGGTTGTGGATCATCCTCGTTTTCGTCGAGCCAATGTTGTCGGCTTTATTTTCTCTTCTTTTTTCTTCTTGATTCTCTTTGTTGTTTCTTTTGGGCGTTGTGCTGTCCGGCCCACCAGCAGCTGTCTCAAACGGTTAATCTATTAATATAGCTGGGCTCAAAAGACCTGTTTCGAGGAGGATAATCAGTGGAATAGGCCAATCTTTTGCCATGTTTAGAAGATGACCGGTATGTAAATTAAGTAGCTACGGGTGTGCTAAGCAAATAGGTGAGTTGATTAAGAAAGTATGCTCTAGAAAAATATGAAATGTATTTTGAAGAGCAGGGTTGACCTAGTGGGTTGCTCTGTCAGGTAGCAGAATGTCCTGATCGTCGTTGCCCACTTGCTAACAAGATGCATGGTATAGACCTTAGTACGGGTCTCCCTTCCCTTTAATATAAAATGTTTGCTATCCAAAATATAAAGTTTGTACAATTATATTTTGTAGCATGTATATGTGAGCAAGCGTTACCCGTATTTACAAATCGGCTCTTACATCCCTTCTTTCAGCAGACAAGGAAATGATTGGCTGAATCTACGGAAACCAAGGACCACCAATGAAGGATTGACCTCTAGATATGCAGATCCAACACTGGAAACAATGTTCATGCACTGCCTGACAAAAGGGGTATATACTTCGTAAGTTTGTCAAAGTGCGTTGCATGACAAGATCTCATATGATCTGATCCCTGGGTTCTAGGAATTCCTATGAATAAAAAAGAACAAATAAGTGTAAGATTAAATTATTATTTCCCCCTTTCCTTTTTGTCCTTGGAAAGATTGGTGGCAATCATTTCAACAGTAGTGACAGTACTCATAAAAATAGCTGTGTACAATGTAAACTGTACCTTTTACATTCGTTTCTCCTTATATATAGGGTAGCAGGGACCCTCAGGCTGAGCTCACTGAGGTAGCCAAATAGGTTCTGATCACACACCTTTCTTCCCCTCCATGCTTACACTGGTACTACTGTAGTACATGCAAGATCGAGGGAGAGTAGAAAAGATGATGTCACTAGCATCAGCTTAGGCTGTGCCTACTAGTACTAGTACATCTTTCTTCCAGCGCTAGCTAGAGCCTAGAGGCAAAGGAGATACTACAACAACATAGGTCTAGGTAGGAGGGGTCTTTCTCTTCATTCTTCCGTCCCATGAGCTTAGGAGTGTGAGCTTCTTCCAAGCGAGCGAGAGTTGTGAGTTTGTCTGCCTAGCTCGACCTATACCCCTAGCTATTGGTTGATTGCTGGGCCATTACATCTATCGATCATGCAAGACCAAGCAGCTAATAATGGCGCGAGCCCTAGGCAAAGCTCATGCATTGTGGATGGCCCCATCATCGTGGGAGCCGGTCCGTCTGGCCTTGCTGTCGCTGCCACCCTCCGGAAGCACTCGGTGCCGTTCACCATCCTCGAGCGCTCCGACGACATCGCCGACCTCTGGACGAACCGCACCTACGGCCGCCTCCGTCTCCACCTCCCCAAGGTCTTCTGCGAGCTTCCCCACGTCCGCTTCCCTGCCGACTTCCCCGCCTACCCGAGCAAGCACGACTTCCTCCGGTACCTCCACTCCTACGCCGCCCACTTCTCCATCGCCCCTCTGTTCGGCCGCGCCGTGACGCGGGCGCGGTTCGACGAGGCGACCTCGCTGTGGCATGTCACCGCGGTGGTGAAGGGCGGCGAGGCGACGGAGTACGTGTCGAGGTGGCTGGTGGTGGCCAGCGGGGAGAACGCGGAGGTGGTGGTGCCGAGGGTGAAGGGGAGGGAGAGGTTTGGCGGGGAGGTGCTGCACTCGAGCGAGTACAAGAGCGGGGAGAGGTTCAAGGGCAAGAGGGTGCTGGTTGTGGGGTGTGGCAACTCCGGGATGGAGATGTGCCTGGACCTGTGCGAGCATGGTGCAATCCCTTTCATGTCAGTGAGGAGCGGGGTAAGTCAAGTCCTCCCCTTGATTGCGATCGATGCTTTTGCCATGCCTGTTTTAAGGGCATCACTTTATTTATGTCAACTTCGTTCCAATAGTACGTTATCCTCTTTATTTGCCTTTCTATAAACCGTAAGTAGATGTGCTCATCTCCCCTTCCGTACTACTGTACTACTCCTAGTATGTTATGATATCAGCTACTAGCTAGGAAACTTCTATGTCTATAATAAGTGAAGTATGGCCTTTGCACATGTACTCATTATATATATGTTTTTCCAATGATGAACTGCACAGGTGCATGTTCTGCCAAGAGAGATGCTTGGAACCTCAACATTTGGCATAGCCATGAAGCTACTGAGGTGGCTGCCTGTAAAGCTGGTCGACGCGTTCCTCCTCCTCGTTGCCAAGATGATTCTCGGGAGCACTGAAAAGTACGGGCTGAAGAGGCCCAAGCTGGGCCCTCTGGAGATCAAGGGCGTCACCGGGAAGAGCCCTGTCCTGGACGTGGGAGCATGGTCGTTCATCAAATCTGGAGACATCAAGGTATGGTTATGGTTATACTACTTCTGATCTCTCTCTCTCAACAAGGACACGCTAGCTAGCTAGTGGATGGCGAAGTGTCAACAGAGAGTTGTTTCTTGTGCATGCCATTCCAACTGTCCATCGCTCGCTTTTGAGGTTTCTACAACGTTCCTCTCTCCCTCTAGCTACCAGTATAGCTTGAGTACTGCTCGATCGAGTGAGATTTTACATTTTTACCATTTTCTGCCAGGCCTTGCTCTTAATTTGGCCTCTACCACCACTCTGCCTGATGCAGCCGGCGTCTGTACTTTAGGTAGCGGCCGTCGTGGTTGTCCACGACGTACGCAGAGAAATTAGCTAGACGCGTGGGAAGAAACAAAATTGGCACTGCCTCCATGGCATTCTCCACAGACGTCGCCTGTTCTCCTCCAGGACCGACCTCCTGTCGCGTTCTTCGGTAGTAATAAAACCTTGTGATGAGCCCCTTGCGAGTAGCAACAAGTTCCCGTACAGAGTGCACATTCTTTTTGACTTCAACCCTCTCTCGATCTCTAGATAGCTCCCCGTGTATTTTTTATATTCTGCGTTTAATTATGTATATATGTATATGTTTGCCTACAGCTACAGCGTGTGCGCGTCTGATGAGGTTTCTGATGGCTTGTGTGCAGGTGGTGGCAGAGGTGGAGTCATTGGGCTGCAACGGAGCAAGGTTCGTGGACGGTAACGAGATGGCCTTTGATGCCGTCATCTTCGCCACGGGCTACAGAAGCAACGTCCCCTCCTGGCTCCAGGTAACAACACAGTGTACAGTGCTCCTATAACCAAGCACGTACGTACTATACTAGCATCTCACACACACTTACTGATGGTGCGTCCGTGCGCGCGCGTGCAGGACGGTGGGTTCTTCACGGAGGACGGCAAGCCGAGATCACGGTGCCCCGGCAACTGGAGAGGCCCCAACGGGCTGTACTGCGTCGGGTTCTCCGGCCGGGGCCTGCTCGGCGCGGGGGCGGACGCGCTGCGGGCCGCCACCGACATCGCCGCGAGGTGGCAGCAGCAGGAGGAGACGACGGTGGCAGCAGCAGCGGCCACGATCTCCCCAGTGTGAGACTGTGCATGTAGCTGGAGGGAGACTGGTGCGAGCAGCTGCTGGTGATGGCGCTGTTCACCGCAGCTAGCAGTACTGGCAGCAGCTAGCTGATGATGCACACATATGTAGATGGGGGAGAGGGAAGCGGAGGTGTGTGTGTTGGTGTGTATGTGCAGTGGCCTCAGGAGGGGGGACTGTGACAAGTTTTTTGAATAGGAAGTCTCGCCTGTCCCCATGCGGCTCGATCGCTCATGCATGCGCATATACGGCTGAAAGAGTGCAGGCGTTTTTTTGTCCAACGAAATGCAGGGCTCATGCCTGCGTTACGTACGTCGCCAAGCCCAACACCATTTGGTTTGGTTTGCCCCCCTCCTCCTTCTCTTGGTCGATCTAGATCACTTCTACTATCACTTGGTGGTGTTTCCAGTGTAACGTCATTTCCAGTTTACACATGCGCACAGAAGACAGAACAGTTCGGACGGTGGTTCTCGCAATTGTGAGGGCAACATTTTTAGAGTACCAAAGAATCAAAACATAAATTTATAGTTTACATACTGTGATCTCAACTAATACAATAATCATCATAAGTGCTATGTTAATAAATGGATTGGAACATTTTAATCATCTCACGGTAGGGTTCGACCTGATGGTACTTTACATAATGTGGATTTGGATCATATTTTTAGAAATTGTACTCCCTCCGACCCATATTAGTTGACTTGGATTTGTCAAAATTTGGATATGAACCTATATACTAAATAGTGTCTAGATTCATCTAAATTTAGACAAATTTGAGTCAAGTAACATGGATCGGAGGGAGTATGAAAATTATGTTAAAAAGATACAATAGTATTGCCCAGGTGTATATATTTTTTATATTGTTCCACAATATGCAGATTTTAGTTTTCAATTGTGGTGCTATAAGAGTCTGCGCTCTCATCATCCAATTGTGGTGCTATAAGAGTCTGCTATATATTGTGGTCCAACCAATAATCACGGACACAAAATTGGTCAGATAGAAGAACATGTATGCATAATTGAGTAAAAAAAGTACTCCCTCCGATACATAATAGTGTCTCTCATTTTGTACTAAGCTAGTACTAACTTTGTATTATATGGACGACACTTATTATGGATTGGAGGGAGTATTAGAATTGTTGGCAGCTACAAATATATGATCTTGTCATTAACTTAATCTTCAAGTATGGAAGAATATAAACCAAGAATTACTGGCATTGAAATTTCTAAATTTGTGTCACCATTCTATTATGGAAGAACATAAATCATCCACCCCTCATCTCTTCATAGGTTATGATATTGTTTTTATAGTTATAGTAATCCAACAGTTGTGGTCATGTTTAGGTTAAGAAGATATACGTTTTGTTTTGTCATAACATAATTATGGTTCATTACATTACAAGCACTAGTGGAAAAAGGGCCTCTAGTCCCGGTTTGTAAGGGCCTTTAGTCCCGATTTTGCACCCGGGACTGCGAAATCGGGACTAAAGGCTCCTATCTCTAGTCCCGATTTGTTACAACCCGGGACTAGAGGCCCACCGCATGGCCGTTTTTTGCAGCGGGGGGACAAAGGACCTTTAGTCCCGGGTCGTATTACGGCCCTGGACTAAAGATTTTTTTTCAAATTTTATTAATGTATTTTTTGAATTTTGTTTTCGAATTTTTTCTTGAAATTTTGAATTGTTTGACTCGTAATCCTCTCACTTGCAACAATTTTAGCACTAAGTATATTTAATCTTAGGTCAAATTATACTTGTGGTCAAACTTCTCATTCGGTCACCCATCCTAGCACTACTCCACCCTCAGCACGCTTAACTTCTCTGTTCCATCCGGATGTCCTTGCGCGAAGCCCATTTATACCTTGTTGTCAACATCATCATATCAATCCTATTAGCCCATATCAATATGCCATACATCTTTATTTATTGAAACTACAAACAACTATTTTAGTAAACAACAATAAATAAGTAATAATAATATTTTAATATAATGAAAGTAAAAAACTAAATAAAATAATATTTTATTCAATTTTTGCCATTTATTCATTTAATATGGCATAAATAATATCTTTAAATCTATAAATCGAAATTCGACAAATAATATATTCATTATTATCAAAAAAATGTGAGGAATCAAAATATGGAATAAAAAATTGCTAAATAATTAAAAAAATTAAATAACTTTTTTCCCTTTTCAAAATTTAAAAATGTAAAAGAATGAGAAAAATGTGAGGAATCCATTATTTATAATTTTAAAAATCTAAAAATGTGAGGAATCCAAATAAGGCTGTTGAAATCAAACTAAAAAAAAAATTCCACACATTTTGATAGGTTGTACTTTTTTTTGACATCGTACGCAAAAGTTATAGCAATTTTAAGTTGCCCGCGTTCGCACCCCTTTAGTCCCGAACCGTATCACGACCCGGGACTAAAGGGTCAACCACGGCCCGGGACTAAAGGGTTTTGCCCGGAATAACCCGGGACTAGAATTTTCTTGGGCTCCTGGCCACTAAAAACAGTACGAACCGGGACTAGTGCTCATACTAGTCCCGGCCCGTAATAAATCAGGACTAGTGTCAGACTCTAGATCGAACCGAAACCTCTTTTTCTACTAGTGAAGGCCCATGAATAATTTTTCCATGAGATTGTTTTTTGTCTTTCCTTTGATTATATTGTGCTTTATACAATTGGTTGATGTATGGATGTCTAGATTATGTAGATTAATATTGTAATATTTATATTTTTACATTAATGATCCATATGCCGCGTATCAGACATGATTGACCATACACTTTTTATTGAAATATTGACACACCATTGATGATTTTTTTATTATAAATATTTTGGCATTGTCGGATTCTTATGGAACTTTGAAAACATTTATCTCAAGGAAATAAGATAGGCAGTGGGTTAGTAGTCCAATTGCCTGGTCGCCATCGGTACCGTTCACTATCTTGTAGGATGTCAAGAGGATATGGAGCACAACCATTGATGTGTAATTTAGTTATTTTCTATGTTTAGTTCATGTGTTCTTTGTGTTAGCGTCCTCACCGCATATGTAGTCGTATAAAATAAGGACTGCTTGGCTCTGTCTACTTATGGAAGTGTCATTCACAACCTACTCTATGGGGTTAGTGATTCATATGGATTGGCTTTTCGTACTTCAATTTGGTTTTTCAATAGTTTAGACATGCCCAACAATTTAAGAAACATGCTTGAGCAAGAGATGAGTCCCTCGACAAAGTCCGCATAAAAATCACAGGGTTCACATTTAAGGTAGGCATCTCTTAGGGATTTCAAATTTTTTGAGGATTTACTTTATGCAGATTTTATTTTATCCATACTCGTCATGGTATACATTGTTGAGATATTGATGTGAGCATTTTTTGATATCGATGAATCTTGAAGGAGCTTTCATATTAACATGAATATTTTTGTTTTCCTTGATTTTTATAGGCTAAATATGTTTTATGAATGGATGAAATATTTCGTTCCATCTTTTTATCCAACTATTTTTCACCTAGTTCAATAATGGACAACATTTTGGATCATATCTGGCAAAATATGTGTCTCTAGACTAAGTGAGCTAATACATATTGGGGTCCACTTTTAACATTGCCTTTGCCAAGATGGGTCTGTTGACAACATGCGATTAAACATCCCAGGGTCCACATTAAAGGTGGGCGCCTCTTACGGTATTTCAAAACTTCTGATTTTGGTCTATTTTTGTAGATATTATTTTTATGTATATTCATCATGATAGACATGGAAAACTTATAATGCAATGAATAGGTGTTGACTCGAGAGATCTTGACAGCGATTTGTTTTTTTAGAATATTTTTTGTTTTCCTTTGTTATATTTTTACCTAACAATTTGTTACTATGATCAGTAAAGATTTGTTATGGTTAGAAAAATAAGAAATATGAAATACTTGAAGAGAGCTCTTTTGAAAATGATTTTTAGGCTCTATATGTTTCACTATATGTAGTCTAGTTAGAGATATAGTTAGCTCTGTATTATATATTGTATACTTCTCATTGCGTATGCAGGATGGCATGTGATTTCCCTTCTATGTCGGCCTGTAGTCCAGAAATAAGTGACTCGAATTTGTCTAAATTCGTATGTATCTAGACACGTTTAAGTTCATAGGTATATGTGAATTTAGATGAATTTGGGTCACTTATTTTCAAATGGAGGAGCTACTATTTATCAATTGTTTTGCTATTTTTTGTGGGTAATTGTTTTGCTATTTTAAGATATTTTCGGTATCAATATCTGGCATGCATAAAAATTTTGGCAGAGAATCTTTTGGAACATGTATCTTGCATGATGAATAAGAAAAATCTTGCGAAAATTGTCGATCAAAATTTGAAGTCGTGCATCTATCTTAACGCATCGATCCTCTATACAAACACTTTTTATAACATGTATATCCCATGGAACTCCCCCGCAAAATAAAATCCCATGGAACAAAATTATCGTGGATTGTTCTCTTCGGTGAAATCAACTCAAATTTTTTTCCTTGACGTTAGGTTGGTAGCGTTTTAAGATTTTTATTTTATACGTGAAGCTGCAAAGGTAAACTACAGAATAGATCTGAGTTTTTATTAGAGTTTGTACCGTACACGTCCAAGATGGATTAAAGAATGTGCTGTGAAAGAGAGAAATACAGGGGCGGAGCTAGGCTAATTCAAAGGTATGCAATGAATACCCAATATTTTTGGCAAAATAAAACCAGCCTATAAGCTTATACACATGTATATGTGTATTGGCTACCTTTTTATGTGTAGAACACTGCTAAAATGGAAACATACAGACATTCCCAGCCGTCACACGACCCGTGCTCCCTACGTGGGCCTGACTTCACATTGGGCTGCTGCCGCTGCTAATATTCTCAAAAAGTCCGTCCCAGATGCCTAGAACGAGTGGTTTTTTTGTTGACAGAACCTAGAACGAACAGTTAATTTCTCATTTTCTTATTATCTCCAGCTAAGAATGGATAATCATTATTTTGTACTGGTCAATTCATTGTAGAAACTTTTTTATGTTTAACATTTGAATGATATGTATTGTATATTTGTATGTGCGAAAAATGAAGAGTTAAATTCTATGTTTCTCCACCCATAGTTTTTCTTGTAATTTTTTCATTGTTGTCACAGTGTAACTAAATAACATTGTTAGTACTATGAAAGATTTGTAGTTTTATTGATGATATTCTTGAAAAAAATGTTCCATAACTTCGCATACCCATTAAGTAAATTCTGGCTCCGCCACTGGAGAAATAGATTCCTTTTTTAACCGTCGTGTGAATTTAGATGAATCTGAGTCACTTATTTTCAAATGGAGGAGCTACTATTGATCAATTGTTTTGCTATTTTTTTGTGGGTAATTGTTTTGCTATTTTAAGATATTTTCGGTATCAATATCTGACATGCATCAAATTTTTGGCAGGGAATCTTTTCGAACATGTATGTAGCATGATGAATAAGAAAAATCTTGCGAAAATTGTCGATCAAAATTTGAAGTCATGCCTGTATCTTAACGCATCGATCCTCTATACAGACACTTTTTATAACATGTATATCCCATGGACGAACTCCCCCGCAAAATAAAATACCATGGAACAAAATTATCGTGGGCTGTGCTCTTCGGTGAAATCAACTCAAAATTATTTTTCTTAACGTTCGGTTGGTAGCGTTTTAATATTTTTATTTTATACGTGAAGCTGCAAAGGTAAACTACAAAACAGATCTGAGTTTTTGTTAGAGTTTGTACCGTACACGTTCAAGATGGATTAAAGAATGTAATGTGAAAGAGAGAAATAGATTCCTTTTTTAACCGTCACGTGATGTGGTAGGCTATGGAACTAATTACAACTAATTACGTAATAGTATTTTGATAGAATTCCTTTTTTTTCTACACCCTAAAAAGTTTCTTTTTCCTTGAATTGTGTCGTGCCATGGTAGCTAACTAATATTTGCTTATGGACCATAGTTACGTAAATTTGGTAGTTAAATCCTAACCATTTATTTTAGATCTAGCGATCAGATTAATTACGATGATGTGGATCAACGTGGTGCCTCGAAAAACAACCTTTTATTGCTTTTAATATATAATAGACTAGGTATTCTCTTCGATCCATATTAGTTGACTCAATTTTATCTAGATTCATATATATCTAGTTAAGTATTTACTCTAGATTCATCCGTATCTAGAAAAAATTGAATCAACTAATATGGATCGGAGGGAGTAGAACGCAGGTCAATTATTTACCGGAACAACGGCTCATATAGCGCCTACTTTTGGATATGATCTTGTATTTCCAATTACCAAAAAGTGTCTTGAACAAAGTGGATTATTTCCGTTCAAGATTCTTTTTACAAGGGATAGTGAGAAAAAGAAGTATCGACTGGTCTGATGGAATATGGTTTGCCATCCGAAGGAGTATGGTGGACTGGGCATACATGATTTGCAAGTTAAAAACACCGCACTTCTAGGCAAATGGCTTTTTAAACTACTTACGGAAGATGGTGTATGGCAATCCATGTTATGGAGGAAATGTATGGGGTCCAAAGCTGTGTCTCAAGTGGTTTGGAAACCCGGTGATTCACATTTTTGGGCAGGCCTTATGGCCACCAAAAAAACATTTTTTTCATTTTGGTGCTTTCGAGATTAAGGATGGATCACAGATTAGGTTTTGGAAAGATAAGTGGCTTGGTCAAACTACTCTTCGCGAACAATATCCAGCTCTATATTCGATTGTCAGATACAAAGGGGATACAATTTCCACAGTGATGGAAGAAAATCCTCCCAATGTGTCTTTCAGAAAAAGTCTTATTGGTCCTTGATTGGTATCCTGGAATAATCTACTATTACGATTATCCACGATACAATTGTCGGACTATGTTGACGTGTTCAAATGGAAATTACTGGCAAGTGGTAAATTTTCTGTTGGCTCACTTTATAGAGCATTGGTTCAACCTGATATCCCGGTCGATGATAGTAGTAAAATTTGGAAAATGAAAATACCCCTTAAAACGAAGATATTTGCATGGTATCTACGTAAGGGTGTAATTCTAACAAAATATAATCTTGCAAAGAGGAATTGGCATGGAAGTACACAATGCGTTTTTTGTCATCAACATGAGACAATTCGTTATTTATTCTTTCATTGCAAATTTGCTCGCTCTATATGGTCATTCATCAAAATAGCTTCTGGTTTATCTCCTCTATGTTCATTAACCAATGTTTTTGGTAATTGGCTGCATGGAATTATTGATAAGTATAGAACTTTGTTTAGGGTGGGAGCGCTTTCCATTATATGGTCGCTGTAGCTTTGTAGAATTGACAAGAATTTTAATAACTTTGTGTCTTCTCCTTTGCAGGTTATCTATCGAGCTACGGCTATCTTCCGATCATGGACTACTCTCCAACGCATGGAGTTTCGCGACTTATTTATGGTGGGATGTACGCGATTGGAGGAAACGGCGAGGGATATTTTCTCCCGACATGGATGGCCGCGTGATTTGAGCATTGATCTACCTTAGTTTAAAGACAACTATTTTGATAGTGCTTTTTCCTAATGCTTGTCTTCCTTTTTATTCCCTTGTTCTTTCGTTCGTGTGGCTGTGTGCATCTTAGTTATGCATGTAGGGGTTCGTACCATGGAAAACAAAAAATTTCTACCGCATGAACACACAATCAAGATCTAATCTATGATCAAGCCAAGCTCTATCACTAGATTGTAGCAACGAGTCGATGGAATACTAACCCTTGAAGATCCAAAGCGGTTAACGAGAGCAGATTCTCGTGGGTATGTAGTCGTACTCTTTCCGATCTCAAGATCGCGTAGACGATCCTTCCGGCGCTGCGTTCGGCAAGCGCTTCCCGATCGGTCACTGCGTTGATTTTCGATGAAGACCTTCCTCTCCCTTGTTCTAGCAGGCAGCGGAGGTTGTAGCACTCTCCTCGCAATTCCGGCATGACGATGCAGGAAGTAGAGGGGAGATCTCGCAGGGCTTCGCCTTAAGCCGGAGCGAGTATGGTGGACTATGAGAGAGGCTTGGCGATCTAGGGTTTAGACACACCAAGTAAAGGGATCTAGGCCGGCGGCTAGGGCAAGGGGATGCCCCAAGTCGGCGGCTAGGGTTTAGCCCTAGGCGGCGGTGGCAGCAGGAGGTGGCGGCGCTGGCGGCTTGGAGCTAGGGTTTGCGGGGTGCAAGTTGTGTGCTTGGAGGGGCAGCCCTGCCCCTCCTTATATAGGTGGAGGCGCCAGGGAGGATTCCTCCTAACTCGGTCTCCAAGGGCCGGCGGTGGAGGGAGAGGGACTTCCTCCCCAAGTAGGTTTCCTACTCTCCCTCCACCAAACAAAATAGCCGTTTGACTTTTTCAAATTGGCGTTTGACTTTTCAAACTAGGATTTGATTTATCCCTTTATTTTGTTCAGCGATGACACCTAGTACATGATGCAACCATTCCAACTTGTAATGACACATTCATGTACCCTTCCCCTCCGGAGTGCCGGACATTTTGGAACCTTCTAGAACATTCTCGATGAAAACACCGGAACCATTCTCCAACCCCGAAACAGGACTTTCCTTATATGAATCTTATTCTCCGGACCATTCCGGATCTCCTCGTGATATCCCGGATCCCATCCGAGACTCCGAACAACATTCGGTCTCTTACTCATCATTCCATAACTACTCAACAACATCGAATCCTTAAGTGTGTCTCCCTACGGTTCGTGAATTATGCGGACATGATCGAGACACTTCTCCGATCAATAACCAATAGAGGAATCTGGAAATTCATATGGCTCCCACATATTTCTACGATTACTTTGCGATCGAATGAACCACTTACATATGATACCAATTTCCCTTTGTCTCACGATAGTTTACTTATCCGAGGTTTTGATCGTCGGTATCTCTGCATACCTAGTTCAACCTCGTTACCGATAAGTACTCTTTTCTTGTTCCCGGGGTATGTGATCCCTTGTGAGCCAGTCACATGCTTGCAAGCTAATTGGATGACATTCCACCGAGAGCCCAGTATATCTATCCGTCATATGGATGGACAAATCCCACTCTTGATCCATGTGTCTCAACCCATACTTTCCGAACACTCAATGCCACCTTTATAGCCACCCAGTTACGGTGTGGTGTTTGATGTCATTAAAGCATCCTTCCGGTGATGGTGATAAGCATGATCTCATGGTCGAAGGAATTAGGTTACTATGTATTAGAAAGCTTATAGCAAATGAACTATATTAAATGACTTGATCTTTATGCTACGCTTAACTATAGGAGTATGTCCATCACATCATTCCCCTAATGGTATGACCCTGTTGTTAATAACATCTCTATGTTCATGATCAGGAAACCATGATCATATATTAACCAACAAGCTAGTTTAACAAGAGGCTTTACTAGGGACTCTTTTATGTTTACAAATCACACAAGTATTAATGTTTCCGGTTAATACAATTATAGCATGGTATGTAAACATTTATCATAAGTATGAAGATATGATAATAACCACTTTATTATTGCCTCTTGGGCATATCTCCAACAGTCTCCCACTTGCACTAGAGTCAATAATCTAGTTTCAAACCTTTGTGTATTCAACACCTATGACTTTCTGGTGTCGTATGTACACGATTGCTAGTGGTCAACTGATCTTCGGATCTGACACTTCCAGGTCCGTTTGTAATTGCATGTCTTTGCGTCTCTACGCATCACTCATTTTCTAATGAGATGGCTTTGTACAAATTTGGTCCTTTGGTGTGACCTTTAGTTCTTTGGGGTTAAAACATGTTGATAATATTGTCGTACAATATATCTTCATAGCATTATCCCTGCTGTGAACTACACCTAGTTTGATAACAAACTACTTAACACAAATGCCCTCTTTTGCTGCTATAATAGCAGTTATATACTTATCCCTTTTGTTGTAGTATCTGTCACAAGGTCTTAACTTTGGAACTCATCCAAATCCATTATGGAACTTACTTTCCATCACATTGTGCCACCCTTAGTTTAGATTGAGATAAACTTAATTTGTACTTCGTGACAAAACTAGTATCAATGTAGTACTTTTACAATGAACTAACCATCTATTTGTCACTTCTACAAAACAATATATTCTTAGTTCTTCCAAAAGATCATAAGAATATCCTTACTATCGTCCAATGATCATCTTATGAATCATTCTGGTATATGCTCACATCATTTAGAGCATAGGACATATCTGGATTTGTACATATCACAGCATGATTGATATAAATACTCTTTGTGATTTCATACATCAAGTATCAATCTATACTTGAATCTTTGTTTCACTTATCAAGTGTCAATACACTAGAATATATCATCAATATTGAACTCATTCAATCATTTCTGTGCGACAAGAACCTTTCTTATAGTTTCTATATTGAACTCATTCAATATATCATCTATGTACTTCCGGCACAACCATATTAGCGTCTATTGATGCCAAATATTTGGGTTTTGCCTAAGTCTTTCATCGAGATGAAATTCTTATCTTGTGTTAATAAAAGATACATTATTTCCAATCAACAATATGTCTTCCACATAATGTATTAGAAACATGTCTTAGCGCTCCCACTTAATTTCTTGCAAATGCAAGCATCTTCATCGTCTCCGATGAAATTAAACTTTTTTAACAGTTTCATCATGGTGAAGATTCCAACTCCGCGATGCTTACTTCAACTATTGAAGTTTGCATATGCGTTTAGCATCCTTTGAATTAACAAAACCCTTTGGACCGTGTCATGCACACGTCCTTGGTAACCATTCTATTAGAAGAACTTGTTTTGTTTATTCAACACATAACAAAATTATATGTCGTAGTTGCTACATTAATCCGTCTAGACTAAATATCGCTTAATGAAAGATCAGATCTTGTCATAGTCAACTCTTTGAACATTGTCGTGAACTCTTTCCTGACATGTCGATAATTTCATAGATGTGAAACATCCATGTCTATTTCTTTATATATCCAAATACGACTGTAAGGTCTTGTACCTTTCCAGAGGGTCTTTCAAGTTCAAAGCTTGATCTCTCGTATATAGAACTATCACGGATTTTATGGCTTCAAGCCATTTGACGGAGTCAGGGCCCATCATCGCTTATTTGCATGTAGTCGGATCATTATCGTTAAATAATGATTTAACTCTCAAATCTTGGTATTTGATTGTTTACCCGACCTTCTTGTTTCAATAGGAACTTAGTCCTCCGTGACCACAACCTTTGAGGCACGTGAGCCATGAGCATTGTTGCTGCCTCTGGAACACTTTTCGGCGCTGCGCAACTCTGCACATATAGCTAAGGTTCTTTTAACCTTATCAAAGTTCTATTGTCCCCCCACTTAAATTTTCACGAAAAATTCCTTCTTAAAGAAACTTGACGTTCTAAGCGACAAACACTTTTGTCTTTGGTGTTTATGGAGGAATACTTAACTATTATTCAAAATAACATACAAAGATATGTTCATCCGATTTTGGTTGCAAGCATCTTTCGTATGCATAGAATACCAATGTTTAAGAAAGGACAACTTGGGTTTTATCCCAAACCATAACTTTATATGGTGTCAATTCAACGGATTATGATGGATCTCTTTTTACTGGAAAAACGGTAGTCTCTAAAGCTTTTAATCTTTAAAATATAATGACAGTTTTATGAATTATACCTTTGATCTTACCATGTCAAACAAGGTTTAATTACATATCTCGAACGCTCCATACTCTTATGGTGTTTCGGGAAATGCAAATCCATGGAACGATTCCTTAAATCTTAGGTATTATGCTAAACTCGTAACTCAAATATCTTCCTTTATGATCTTATCATAAACTATTTATATTCTTGTTACAATGATTTTGCACTTCATCTTGAAAATCTTTGAACTTTTCAATTGTTTCATACTTCATCCTTATTAAGTAAATATTCATATATTCACTCAAATTTTCAGAGGAAGCATATGAAGTTGAAATTCATCGCTCTTGACTACACATAATGGACTTCATACAACAATATGTACAAGTTCCAATAAGCTAGTCATTCGTTCCCTTTTGGCCTATGAACGAAGTTTTAATTATCTCTAGGAAAGTTCCACAAGCGTCATTTGATCAAAAATCAAAAGACTCCAAAATTCCATCCACATGGAGTTTCTTCATGTTTTCTTTCCAATATAATTTAAACGGCTATGCCACTTCGTAAGTGATCTTTCAATCAATTTGTCTTTCGACATTTTTAGCACTAGTTTTATGGATGTGATTTCTCCAACGAGATTTGTGAATCATCCATCTTTTATGGATTATGGCAATTAATTGAACAACCCTTTTGTTCTCATAATACCTGATAAAACAAATCTTGAAGGCAAGCTTTTAACGAGCAACACAATAAACCTTTATTTGTTCTCGATGAACATCATCACTTATTCTTTTGCTAGTTACTTAGGCCATTGTAGTTCATGAATTCTGTTGTTTCGTATGATGATTCATACCAACAAATTCAGTATCAAATACTTAAGAACCACATTGTTTAACAAGCAAAGAATATAGCCATAACACGTATATCCTTTATATACCTAAACTGAACAATTCTAGTCTTTTCTTTTCTGCCATATATTTATGAGATTCTCTTTCAGTATTCCTTTTTTTTCTATTTGAAAGAATCTATCAACATCAGCAGTGGAGCCATACACATGACACATAGTCCAAAGCGTGTATAGTTAAATACCAATGTTTTTGGACTTGCACTTTTGAAGTAGATTACCATCATCAAATGTTTGGTGTTCTTTCAAATTCCTTTCTTTAGTAATCTCTTGATGTAGTAAACATTTTACCTACATCAAATATCCATCCTTCTCATGGAATTATTCATGATCAAGCTACTTTAGCTTATAACGGTGAATCGCGAGTATAATGTTGCTCTCCAAAACTTTTTGGAGGATTAGGACAACTAGTGTCTCCAATCTTTTGCAAATTCTCATCAAATATGAGAACATGACTTTTGCCATATTATACTCTATCATGTTGCAACCAAAACATTGTTTCAGATATCAAAATATCTTCCACACATCATGGTTTCTGAAACAACTCTTTCAGATCCTAGATAACCTTGATATTAAGACAATTCTTTGAATATCAAGAATCAAGGAGACAAACATGATACTCATACACTAACTCTTAGAATTGTCACTCTCGATTTTAATACCAATTATTAAACTTCATGGAGTAACCGGAACTTACTGAAAGTTTGCAATAGGACTTTTAAACTTTAGATTAACACTTCAAAACAATACGATACCAGTTCATAAAGTAACTAACCAGAATTCTATAGTTCTATCATCTCAATTATAACTAAGCGCAAGGTGGTAAACGGATGCCAATGACTACAACAACTATGCAAATTCACTTTGATTTAATTTATGATAAATAGTGTTCAACTTTTAATCATATTGCCGTTGAACTCCCACTCAAAACAATATCCCTCACATTGTTTTAGTGACCACACGAACCAAATCCACCACATCAAAACCGATCGAGAGTTGATGTAGCTTCAATGGCGAACAATCAACATGTTCATCATATCTACTATATGACTCATGCTTTACCTTTCGGTGATCCGTGTTCCGAGACCATGTCTGTACATGCTAGGCTCATCAAGATCAAACCTTAGCTTCCACATGAGCAAATCTGGCTTGCTCACATTGTATACACTCGTAGAATCTAACACACCCGATCATCACGTGATGCTTCGAAACAACGAGCTTTAGCAACGATGCTTACTAAGGATGAACACTTCAAAACTTGAAATTGTGTGCTTGAGGGATCATCTTATAATGCTACCGTCGTGAACTAAGCAATACAAGATGCATAAAAGGATTAACATCACATGCAATTCATAATATGTGATATGATATGGCCTTTCTTCTTTGTGCTTCCGATCTCCATCTTCAAGCACGAACATGATCTCCATCATCACCGGCATTGCATCAAGGTCAATGACGCTGCTCCATGGTTGTCGTCCACCAGCTTCAAATATTTCAACTACTTTGAATAGACACGTGGGTCTTAACAGAATTTAAAGACAACCATATGGCTCCTGCCGGTTGTCAACTTACAGTAAGGAACATTGCATACATCAAATATAATCACAATCATGGCCATATCACATCATAGCACACCCCTGCAAAACAAAGTTAGACGCCTCTTTTCTTTGCATATTTTACGTGGTTTGGGGCTTTCAATAAGTGTCGCTCTAACTTACGAATAGGAACCACAACGTTGATACTTGAACTATCAAGTGCCCGTTGTAAATTGGATCTATACTATGATGGGAGAGACAGACACCCGCAAAGCCACTTATGCAATACAAGTTGCATGTTGAGCGTGGAGCAAGTCTCATGAACGATTTCATGTAAGGTTAGCCCGGGCCGCTTCATCCCATCATACCGCAAGATGCAAAGTACACAAGAAGCAATTGATAATAAAAGCACCACCGCCCACAATGACCGTTGTGTTCTACTCGTCTGTGAGATCTACATATAGACACGGCTCGATACCCTTTGTAGGGGTTCGTAGCATGGAAAACAAAAATTTCTACCGCATGAACACACAATCAAGATCTAATCTATGATCAAGCCAAGATCTATCTACTAGATTGTAGCAGAGTCGATGGAATACTAACCCTCGAAGATCCAGCGGTTAACGAGCGATTCTGCGTGGGTGATGTAGTCGTACTCTTTCCGATCTCAAGATCGTGAAGCGATCCTTCCGCGCGCTGCGTTCGGCGCTTCCACAATCGGGCACACTGCTCAATTTCGATGAAGACCTTCCTCTCCCTTGTTCCAGCGGCGGAGATTGTAGCACTCTCCTCGCGATTCGGCGACCTGACGTGGTGCAGGAAGTAGAGGGGAGATCTCGCAGGGCTTCGCCTTAAGCCGGAGCGAGTATGGTGGACTATGAGAGAGGCTTGGTGATCTAGGGTTTAGACACACCAAGTAAAGGGATCTAGGCCGGCGACTAGGGCAAGGGGATGCCCCAAGTCGGCGGCTAGGGTTTAGCCCTAGGCGGCGACAGCAGGAGGTGGCGGTGCCGGCGGCTTGGAGCTAGGGTTTGCGGGGTGCAAGTTGTGTGCTTGGAGGGGCAGCCCTGTCCCTCCTTATATAGGTGGAGGGGCGCGCCAAGGGGAGGGGAGTCCCTCCCCAACTCGGTCTCCAAGGGCGGCGGTGGAGGGAGAGGGACTTCCTCCCCAAGTAGGTTTCCTACTCTCCCTCCACCAAACAAAATAGCCCTTTGACTTTTTCAAATTGGCGTTTAACTTTTCAAACTAGGATTTGATTTATCCCTTTATTTTGTTCAGAGATGACACCTAGTACATGATACAACCATTCCAACTTGTAATGACACATTCATGTACCCTTCCCCTCCGGAGTGCCGGACATTCCGGAACCTTCTAGAACATTCCCGATGAAAACACCAGAACCATTCTCCAACCCGAAACAGGACTTTCCTTATATGAATCTTATTCTCCGGACCATTCCGGATCTCCTCGTGATATCCCGGATCCCATCCGAGACTCCGAACAACATTCGGTCTCTTACTCATCATTCCATAACTACTCAACAACATCGAATCCTTAAGTGTGTCTCCCTACGGTTCGTGAATTATGCGGACATGATCGAGACACTTCTCCGATCAATAACCAATAGAGGAATCTGAAAATTCATATGGCTCCCACATATTTCTACGATTACTTTGTGATCGAATGAACCACTTACATACGATACCAATTTCCCTTTGTCTCACGATAGTTTACTTATCCGAGGTTTTGATCGTCGGGATCTCTGCATACCTAGTTCAACCTCATTACCGATAAGTACTCTTTTCTCGTTCCCGTGGTATGTGATCCCTTGTGAGCCAGTCACATGCTTGCAAGCTAATTGCATGACATTCCACCGAGAGGGCCCAGAGTATATCTATCCGTCATATGGATGGACAAATCCCACTCTTGATCCATGTGTCTCAACCCATACTTTCCAAACACTCAATGCCACCTTTATAGCTACCCAGTTACGGTGTGGTGTTTGATGTCATCAAAGCATCCTTCCGGTGATGGTGATAAGCATGATCTCATGGTCGTAGGAATTAGGTTACTATGTATCAGAAAGCTTATAGGAAATGAACTATATTAAATGACTTGATCTTTATGCTACGCTTAACTATAGGAGTATGTCCATCACATCATTCCCCTAATGATATGACCCTGTTGTTAATAACATCTCTATGTTCATGATCAGGAAACCATGATCATATATTAACCAACAAGCTAGTTTAACAAGAGGCTTTACTAGGGACTCTTTTATGTTTACAAATCACACAAGTATTAATGTTTCCGGTTAATACAATTATAGCATGGTATGTAAACATTTATCATAAGTATGAAGATATGATAATAACCACTTTATTATTGCCTCTTGGGCATATCTCCAACAATGCAGAGGCCGGGTGTAAACATTAAACATTTTAGTTAAAAAAGGCGCCCATTTCCAACAAAAAAATACTGCATACTTATGAAGAACATTGGAAACAAACAAACCACGAAAAAAAGGTTTATTATGACCGTGGGGTCAGTTCATTCGGAAGTTGGTACCGTGCCACTATAAATTGGGCAATTATATATATACCATCAGCCAACACAAACTCATTACGTATGTGCCTCTTGTTTTGTTTGATGCCGGCCATCATTTTCCCCGTCTAAACTGTCGTCTGGTTGACTTGGTTTCTTACATGTGGGTCTCATTACGCGTAGTCGTTGTTCTAGCCCCGCCACCTGATCTATCGACCGCGCCCATCCTAGATCCGGGGATCCGAATCCGCATTGTTCTATAATTTCCCATATTTCCCGCTCCATCGTCCTGTCCTGCTCCACTGTTCTCGTCCCTGTCCCCGCGTACCATTCCGTCGTGCACCGTCTCGAACCACCACCGCCCTTCCTCTGACCTCTGTTCATCGCCTCGCCGTTGACCCCTCTCTTCCCTTTCTCCTTCCAGTCGTGACCTATCCTAGCATGGTCAGGAGGCCGGAAGAGAGAACCAAACCATGGGCAACAAAGTAGCATTAGTGACAACAACAAATTGCAAATGATAAGCAAAACAATGAACATAGAAAGCATAAGGGTTCTTATCTGGCGTTTCGTTCCTCAAAAGGTCAATGTTAATATCATTGACTCTATATGTGTGTTTTCAAGGTCAATAAACGTGATGATGGATGATGGTTCCATTGAAAGGTACAAAGGTAGCTTGGTTTCTAAATGTTTTAAATAGTGTTATGGTCTTGATTGTGAGGACACCTTTAGTCATGTTGTCAATCCAACTGTCATTCATCTTTTTCTTTCACTTCACCAGTTGGATTTTTATAATTTCTTTCTCCCATGGATTCTTAGAAGAAGAGGTCTATATGCACCGTCCTCCTAGTTTTGTTGACCCAACTCATCCTCGATATGTGTGTCGCCTCATCAGGCTCTCTATGGCCTTAAAAGGCTCCTCGTGCATGTCATGCACGTCTTGGCTATGCCCTTTGTTCACATGGGTTTTTCCCATCTATTGTTGACACATTGTTGTTCCTACTTCAGCATCTTGAGGTGACTATATACATGTTGGTTTATGTTGATATCATTATTCTTTTCATCTCTTCGGTTACTTCTGCTGATCGTCTTGTTTCTGCCTTGGGTGATGTTTTGTTGTCAAAGATCTAGATAAACTGCAGTTCTTCCTTAGACAGAAAGTTAGCTATACTGATTCTGGTTTGACCCTAACTAAGCAAAAATAGTCCTTGGATCTTTGACGCCGCATAGGTATGCTCAAGTGTAAGACCACCACCACTTCTATGTATGCTACATATCGATTTTATACCCTTAAGGGGTGCTCCTCCCACATCTGGTGATTATACCGAGTACCGCAACATTGTTGCTGAGCTTTAGTACTTTACCATCACACGACCTGTCATTTCTTATGCAGTTAACCATGTCTATCAATTTCTTCATGCCCTCGAGACACTCATTGGTCCGCAGTGAAGCGAATCTTATGGTATGTGTGTTGGACTACCTTGTACTGTTTGCATCTTTAGCCTTCTCCTTCGGGGTTGCTATCCTCTTTTTTGTATGCTGACTGTGCTGGTAGTATGGACGATCGGCGATCCACGAGGGGCTATGTAGTGTTGATTAGTCCTAACTTGATCACCTGGAATGCCTGCAAGCAAGCAACAATGTCTCATAGCAATACTGAAGCTGAATATAAAGCAGTTGTCGATGCCACAACTAGGATTATTTGACTTCATCCTTGCTACCGAGTTGGGGATATCTCAAGATCAGCCTCTAATTCTTTGGTGCGATAATATCGGAGCTACATACCTTTCATCGAATCCGGTATTCCATGCCTGAATGAAACACGTCGAAGTTGAGTACCATTTTGTGAGCGAACGTGTTGCACATAAGCTACTTCAAATCAAGTTCATCTCTTTCAAGGATTAACTTGCTGACATCTTTGCGAAGTCATTGCCGTTACCTCAGTTGAAGGATGTCGACGCAATCTTAACCTGCTAGATCCAACAGGGAATGGTTAAGATTAGGGGTGGGGGTAGGGGTGGGTTGTGACAATATCTTATATAACTATATTTGTACACAAGTTGCACCCACATATAAAGCAAATCCCACACCCAATTGAGGTGTTGAGCTATTCCCCCAACCATCACGTATTACTGTCTCATAAGTTTATATTTCTACCTACCTCACTGCACATGCACAACCGACATGGTTCCCTTTTATTATGCTGCTTTGGCTTTCTCCATCCTGATGACTGAATGCACGATTGTACGAGAGAGCAGGTCTCTTGGAACCGGTCTCTCGATGGTGAGATTGCACCATGTGAGACTTTTAGGAGTATCTCAAGGCAACCGTTGTGAACTTTTGGTTGCTTCCCGACGAGAATTCGACTATGACAACTTCCTCACCATGTGTGAAAATCTCCGTCTCCACTTCCATCACAACCATATGTGTGTGTTCAGATCATATTGTTGTTGGTTCCTTGATTGCTCCCTATCCAAATTTTGTAGATATGCCGGTACATTGCTTCATAGAAAGTTAGAGCATCTCTAGTGGCTTGTCTAAATTTGGTAGTCTATATCTCCATATAGACAATGGTGTAAAAAGATTCTATTTTAGACAACCTCAGTTTTTTAATGGCTAGTATAAATTTGGTAGTCTATATTAAATATTTTCAACGGCTATATTTCTAACAGCTATATTTCCAACGGCTATATTCTAGTTCTATATATACCACCTATTCCACCTTTCATCCAACATTCCTAGTCCTTTCATCCAACATTCCTAGTGGTGCGTTCTCTCATTTCTCTCCCCCGATTTCTTCTATCCTCTCTTAGAACAGAATGATGAGTGGAAACATTTCCTCTTTTGATATGCTCATGGATTCATCGTCGTCGTCAGATGAAGACGACGAACTCATTCTTGCAGCCTTTGCGGAGCGCGAGGAGGAAGAGCAGGGAAATGGTAGACGCCATGGCGGTTCCAAGCATGGACGTCAGACAATTGATCGAGCAAGAGATGCAGGATTTGTTTTACTCTGGAATGACTACTTTAGAGAAAATCCTTGCTATCCCGAAAACTTATTTCGGCGAAGGTTCGTAACCAATACGTTGCTTCATGTTTGCCTATTTTCACCACCTTATCTCATTTAATTTTTTATGCACAGGTTTAGGATGTCCCGCAATTTTTTCAATCGCATAGCTGAAACTATACTTCAACATGATTATGATGGTTATTTCACATAAAAAAGAAGTGCTTGTGGACTTCTTGGGTTACATCCGTTGTAAAAGATGACTGCGGCAATGCGGATGCTAACTTATGGAATAGCAGCTGATTGTGCCGATGAGTACATCCGGTCGGCAGAAGCTACTAATCTAGAGGCTTGCAAAAAGTTTGTGATCAAAGTATGTGAAGTATTTGGGGACCGGTACCTGAGGTCTCCAAATAAAGAAGATACCGCAAGATTACTTGCAATAGGGGACAGCAATAAGAACTTGAATTCTGATCTATCCCGGTCACAGCATCCAAACTAGTGTTTGCCCATGCTTGGATCAACACCTTGTCCTCGACGCTTGACCAATTTTTCCCTTTTGTGGAGGCTGCTTTTGTCGATCTTGATTTTGTAGATGCAGAAATATTTTGAGTTGGCACGGTCGACTGTTCACCGAGTGGGCTACAATGAGGTGTTCCTACCCAATTTATCGCACTTGATCCCACGTTCATCATATCCAAAAATGAGGAGTTGTCCATGTGTAGGTTCTTCTTATTTGAGTTGTCCATCTACACATAGATAGTTATCACATTAATTCAGTACAAGTAATATCAGCAATCAGCAGCAATATTCAGTATATAAAGCAGCAGTACATGCACTAGTAGAAAAACGACCTTTCGTTTTTTGCAGCTCCAGCCTCTAGTCCCGGCCTTCTCTGAAACCGGGACTAGTGCTAACACTAGTCCCGGTCTGTAAATTCTGCAACGGCTACATGGCCCCATATCACTAGTCCCGGTCCATGGGCAACCTCTAGTCCCGGCTGGTAACACAGGCCAGGACTAGAGCTCTTGTGGGACTCATTGCTATATTTAGTCTGGGTTTTTGTTACAAGCTGGGACTAGAGGTCAACCTCTAGTCTGGGTTCATTTTACCATTCGGGACAACTTATTAACACTATATATGCCTGTTCGACCCAGGCCAAAAGCATGGCCATTTCCTCCAATTAACAGCTCAAGTTCATCCTCATTTTTTGTCCAATTTGGTGGCAACTTTCAATCCAAGATTTGGTGGCAACTTTCAATGCAAGATTTGGTGGCATCATCTATCAATCGAAGCTTATAAAATGGTTAGCAACTTCAATCATTCACCTCTTATTGTTATAGTTTAGCTCAATGCTCTAGAACTAGAATGAGGAATTTCATGCTTAGAAGTGTAGAGGGAATTTTAGATGTGTAGCTTTAAGCATAGTTTGATTATACAAAAAGCTACTGAAAGTTGAGATGTGCATTTGAAGAGTTTCAGATCTCAGCATTGAACAAGGTTTTCACTACCAGAGCAATAATTAAATAGTCAACATTTTTATGTTAACAGTTTTGTCCAATTCAAAAATTAGTGCATGTAAAATTTTAATATGATAGAAAATCTTAATTCAAAAATTAGTGCATGTAAAAGTAATTGTAGTAAAAATGATCCAAACTTTTTATATGATAGAAAATTTTAATTATACTGCAGATGAGCCGAGAATGGATGTATGACACTCCCCGAATATCTGACGCGTTCATTAAAGGCGTGCATTCTTTCCTCGAGTTGGCTGAGGCAAACAAGAGGAATGGTTTTATGTGTTGCCTGTGTCGTGTTTGTCAAAATGAGAAGGATTACTCTTCATCCAAAACCATTCACATCCACCTGATTCAATCAGGTTTCATGTCTGGCTATATTTGTTGGACAAAGCATGGAGAAAGCGGGGTTATGATGGAAGATAGCAAAGAAGAAGAAGAGAACGATGTTAATTATCCAATGTTTTCTGAATATGGTGGCACTACACTAGAAGACAATAAACAAGAAGAAGGCGAAGAACGGGCATTAGATGAGACTACTGATGATCTTCGTCATGCAATTCTTGATGCACGAAGCGAATGCGAAAATAAAAACGAGAAGAAGAAGTTGGAGCGCATGTTAGAGGATCACAAAAAATTGTTATACCCAAATTGCGAAGATGGCAACACAAAGCTCGGTACCACACTGGAATTACTACAATGGAAAGCAGAGAATGGTTTATCTGATAAGGGATTTGAGAAGCTACTGAAAATTTGGAAGAAGAAGCTTCCAAAGGATAATGAATTGCCTGTCAGTACATACGAGGCAAAGAATGTCATCTGCCCTCTAGGACTAGAGGTGCAGAAGATACATGCATGCATTAATAACTGCATATTATATCGTGGTGAGGAGTACGAGAATTTGGATGCATGCCCGGTATACGGCGCATTGCATTATCAGATCAGACAAGATGACCCTGGTGATGTTGAGGGTGAGCAGCTCCCCAGGAAGAGGGTTCCTGCAAAGGTTATGTGGTATACTCCTATAATACCACGGTTGAAACGTTTGTTTAGAAACAAAGAGCATGTCAAGTTGTTGCGATGACACAAATAAGAGCGCATGAAAGACTCGATGTTGAGACACCCCGCTGATGGGTCATAATGGAGAAAAATCGATAGAGAGTACCCAAGCTTTTTAGATGACGCAAGAAACTTAAGGTTTGGTCTAAGTATAGATGGCATGAATCCTTTTGGAGAGCAGAGCTGCAGTCATAGCACCTGGCCTGTAACTCTATGTATATATAACCTGCCTCCTTGGTTGTGCAGAAAGCAGAAGTTCATTATAATGCCAGTGCTCATCCAAGGCCCGAAGCAAACCGGCAATGATATTGATGTCTATCTAAGGCCATTAGTTGAAGAACTACTACAGTTGTGGCACGACGAAGGTGTTCGTATGTGGGATGAGCACAAACAAGAACCATTTGACCTACGGGCATTGTTGTTCATAACCATCAATTATTGGCCTACTCTTAGTAACCTTTCAGCACAGTCAAACAAGGGATACAATGCATGCACGCATTGTTTAGATGATACTGAAAGTATATATTTGGATAAAGGTAAGAAGAATGTGTACCTGGGGAATCGTCGATTTCTTTTGGCTAGGCATCCCGCAAGAAAGAAAGGCAAGCATTTCAATGGTGAGGCAGATCACCGGAAGAAGCCTATCCGCCGTACTGGTGATGATATATTTGGTATGGTCAAGGATCTAGAAGTAATCTTTGGAAAGGGCCCTGGCGGTCAATCTGTTCCAAATGACGCTGATGGACATGTGCCCACGTGGAAGAAGAAATCTATATTTTGGGAGCTACCCTATTGGAAAGTTCTAGAGGTCCGCTCTGCAATCGACGTGATGCACGTGATGAAGAATCTTTGCGTGAACCTACTAGGCTTTATGGGCGTGTATGGAAAGACAAAAGATATGCCAAAAGCACGGCATGACCAGCAAGGTATGAAAGACCGAGACGGTGTGCATCCAATAAAGACAGATAAAGGACGTCTAAGTGCTGCTAGCTATGCTCTTACCAAAGAAGAGAAGGAATTTTTTTTAAGTCCTAAGAAGTATGAAGGTCCCCTCTGGCTTCTCGTCGAATATAAAGGGAATAATAAATATGGCAGAGAAAAAATTCCAGAACCTAAAGTCTCATGACTGCCACGTGCTTATGACACAATTGCTCCCGGTTGCATTGAGGGGGATTCTACCGGAAAATGTTCGACTGCCCATTGTGAAGCTATGTGCATTCCTCAATGCTATTTCTCAGAAGGTAGCCGATCCAGAAATTCTACCGAGGTTACAAAATGATTTGGTCCAGTGTCTCGTTAGTTTTGAGCCATGTCAGGCAAAGAAGGCGGTCTCTCAGTCAACTAGTATAAATACTAGTTAGAAGAAAGACAAAGGTAAAAAGATGAAGAAAATCCCGCCTCCTCCTCCCAAGTTACCTTACGAGATGACTGATGAGGAAACCAAAGCGATCAGTGATGCCCAAGTTAAAGCCTTCTTTGCACCCAAAGCTCCCGAGCCAAAACAAATATTTGATCCGAAAGCCAAAAAGTGGGCTAAGGGGTTTCTTGAGCAACCATCTCAATATGAGATAAATAAGGCTCATGACTACAAACGCTGTCTGCTGAGAATTGGTAGGAAGAATTCAGGAAATACTACTGCAAGCAGCTGTAATACTCCAGGAAATACTATTGCAAGCAACGGGAAAAGAGAGGTTGCACAACTCGGAATGCACGCAAACAAATCGATCGCCCCGCTCAAGGTGTTATACAATACTGATCATCAGAATATTATAGCAATGGAATTTGCCAAAGGTGCTAATATTACAGTTGATCAAGCGCTAGGCGGGCATATCCCCATACAAGAGGAATTTGCATGGAGATATGAATACGGGAAGACTCTGGTCAGACCTGATGAGGTCAAATTTTTACCAACTCAAATGCGAGGACTCCATGAGTGGTACAAGAAAGTCTCTACATGCGATGAAGAAGATCAATTGTCAGCGCTGCTTGTGAAAATTACAAGTGAGCATTTTAATGGTGAAGACCAGTTGCAAATTTATTTTGAGGAATTCTATATGTTATTCAAACAAGATGCCCTTGAATTGAGTCTCCTCGCTACCTATTGTCTGTAAGTGGTTCATTTATTTCTATGATAAAGTCTCTAACCCAGCTCTTTTATTGCATGTAATTATCTTCACTATATGCTATTATGCAGAATGAAGAGCGATGAATGTGACCGAAATAAAATCTTTGACTCTGGTTTCATCGACCCACACCGGTTTAATCAAAGATTGCTAATGGAATACCCCAAGGACACGGAGCGTAACTTGCTAAGGGTCTTATTGAGGCAACATTACAAACAAAGAATATTGCTTCCCTACAACTACAGGTAAGAGTCTAACTGCCTTGTACATATCACTTGATTCTGCTAAGTGTAATTGATGAGTTACTGACGTATATAAACGTGCGCAGCTATCACTAGATTCTGCTAACCATTAAAGTTGACGCTGGAAGAGTTGAAATCAAGGACTCGCTAATGAGAGACGAATCAGAGTATGCATTCATTAAAGATGCGCTCCAGAGGTAATTTCAGTCATTATCGCACTATATCGGTCTCTTTCATTCATATATATATCCTGAGATATCAAGTAACTAATAACACTTTTTTTTGCCGGGCAGGGTTTGTAAAGCTTTCACCAATGCTACGGTTGGTGAATTTAAAGATGAGCTTAGTTTTCATCGGATCGATGTAAGTAGTACGAGCTAGATCCACGCATCTCTTCAATTCTAGTTTCAATACCATCATGTCATGCTTGATTATTATTTGATTCAAACCTTTTATCGTAAAGTGCGAGAGGCAGCCACCAGGTACTAACCTATGTGGATACTTCATGTGCGAGTATATTCGCTTCGAGGTCAGTGAGCGGGATGGATAGACATTTTTAGAAGTACGTGAGCAATATATTCACAATTTTTGTTGAGTGTCATTCATAATATTTGTTATGACTATTGATATTCATATTGACCTCCTTCTTTTATATATAGTTGGAAAGATTGCGGGAGAATCTCGATCCAAGGAAGCGTCTGGTAGCAATACAAGAGGAATTTGCGGGATTTCTTGTTGACCATGTCATAAACCCACAAGGAAAATACCATATCTCCGGCTACCCGTGATTTAGTGAACTTGTAACCGAATAGACGAGTCGTGTCCATTTATGTATATATTTATGTAATGTAGAATTATATGTAATGTAGAATTATATCTATATAATTATGACGATGTTGTGTGTAATGGGTTTCTTTGTTGCATGTCACTTTACGCCAAACGCAACCCTCCTCTACCTATCCTCTGCCTGGCAGAACCCATCGGTCAGTGCCTTGTAAAAGCAACCCCAAAACTCTACATGGCGGAAACCCCATCGGCTCACCAGTAGAAAACGGCCCAAAACTGGCCGGAAACCCCATCGGCTTCCGCAGGAACGCCCAAAACTCTGCCGGTGAAACCCCATCACGCCGGCGAAAATGGTTCAAAACTCGCCATGGCGAAACCCATCATCTTTGCCGCAGCCAATTGGTAAAATGCTGCTGCGGCAGAAAGGAACTAGTCCCAGCCCGTAATATGAACCGGGACTAAAGACCACTCCCTCACACTGCTACGCTGCCACGTGCACATCCTTTAATCCCGACTTATAACTGGACCGGGACTAGTGGCTGGGACCTCTAGTCCCGTTTCCGTAGTCCCGGCTGGCCATCTGGGACTAGAGGCCCTCTAGGACCGGAACTAGTGCCCCGTTCTCCACTAGTGATGGCCTTCGGAACAAATTCAGTATAACATATCCCTTTTGTTAATCCTATTGATCCCATCTCCTAAACAGACTAAAAAATTCAGTACGTACAACTTTCATCGATCTCTATCTATCCTCATCACCGGAAATCTAGAAGCCATAGAAAGTATACACGGAGGAGTGCTGCAGCGACCTGGACATCAAGGTGCTGGCGACCTCCTGTGCCCAAGTACAGGCAGCCACCGGAGACGACGGACTCAGCACCGCCTCCCTGATCCCCTTCCATCCCGTCACCCAACTCGTCCTAGGCTCGGTCTCCACCGCCCTCACTCCCATAATCAACCTCCAACTCGTCCCAGCCCCGTCTCTCTCCCCAGCAGCGCACGGGCGCCCAACGGCGGCCAGATCTAGATCTTGGCCTTCAATTTCTCGGACTTATAGCTCCCATGTGACGTCTTTACTCGGAATTGGAAGGAACACGATATCGTTGCAAAGAATAGCTCGCATGCGATGCTTGTGAGGCAGCTAATAGCCCAGGGCCACACGGGCCATAAAACGGTCGTTAAGGACACATTTAACTTTGTTTGAAGATTAGGGTTAAGACAAACCGGTCGGTTGGGACAGCCAGTCAAGCCAATCAAACCAACCGCTTCCGACCGAGAGCGCGTGTCACACTGACTGTAGCTTCCCCGACGGCGGCGGCGGACCTCACCCATTGTTCTTGGCACCGGCGGTGGCGGCAGGGCAATTATTTTAGGCGGCGGCGCTTTCGTTCGACGGCGAAGGTGGTGAGTACCATTTGAAAGCTAATTCCTCTCCCATTCTTCTCAATTCGAGATCTGAGTGTGCCCATTGATGCTAGATTGTGGAGGCGAGGGTGTGTTGAACGGAGCGAGGGGGAACGAGATGGAGCATGGAGAGGGGACTTCTAATCGGTATATCCCGTATCTCTGCACTTAATTTCTCTAAGGTTGAGCTCTTTGTTCGCTTCCGCTAGCTCACAGTGCCCGCCAAAAACAGGGGAGACGATGTTGCGCGCCAAACCTTCGAATTCCACATCAATTTCTTTCCCTCTAGGGTTGTTTTAGTTGATGGCAACACACAGATCATTGAGAGAGACACGGTTGTTAAATGGGAGGTGGAATTAGAACATGTTGATCCCCAAGAGCTAATAAACATGGGAGAGGAGGCGGTGAGGAAAATGGTGAAAAAAATTGGGGATAGTGTGTTTGGGGGCCAAAGCAAGAAGTTTCTTTGTTACGATTTGATGATTGCAAATGTGACTATGTTAGGGTTGAGACAAGGGAACATATAGTTTATGAAATCGATGAGCGAAACGGTTGGACAAGCAAAACTGTTCTGATTTTAGCAGAGCTCATTTATCTGAAACCTGATTCAAGGGTTGGATATGTGGCCTCGAAGCTGGCTGCTCAGATGGTCGAGGATGATTGGGCTGCACAAAGGCAAGTAATGCATATACTTACTGAGTTGGAAGTGTTAACAGTGGAGGATGATGCTAATGCGCAAGGGGAGGCTGCAGATGCTAATGCACAAAGGATTGTAACCGTTGATTGGAATTCAGTTGAGATACATGACCGGACTGATTTGGTCATTGCACCAATAAATGACATTGAAATGGCAAAGCTTTTTGGCATTTCTATAGATGACAGGGACAAGGAGAAGAAGAGGGATGAAGCTGCAAATGATGGTGACAACCATTTAAGAGATGAAGAGGCAGATATAGATCTAGAGTTGTTGGAAAATGTTGCAGTTCATGTAGATGATGCACATGATGATGAGCTAGTAACAGTTTATGACAAAGAGGACCCAGTTATTGAAGTTGGGAGATTGTTTCCAAGCATGGATGAATTCAGGATGTGTTCCAGGACATATGTAGTCAAATGTGAGTTTGCTATCAAGACTATGTGGACTGATAAAAAAAAGTTCTATGCAAAATGCATAGGTTATGATGGTGGTTCCAAGCCTTGCAAGTGGTATATATCTGCTAGACGCCAACCTGATGGAAGAACAATAAGAGTGAATCAAATTCCAAAACCTCATACTTGCATTAAAAGTTCTCAAACAGTTACAAAGATGACATCACAATTATGGGTTGCAGAAAAGATCAAGCCCATTTTAGCCACAACACCAAACAGCACTGCAAAGAGACTAAAATTAGACTTGGAAAAGCAGTACCCCATTAAGCTGAATTATACTACAGTGTGGAAGGCAAAGCAAAGGGCAATGAAAGAGCTATATGGTGATTGGGCAAATACCTTTTGAATGCTTTATAACTTTAAAGCAGAAGTAGAGAAGAGGTCGTCTGGCAGTGTTGTGGAGATAGATACTAAGGTAACAGCTGATGGGAAAGTCTTCTTCTCTAAATTCTTCATGGCTTTAAAGCCTTGCATCGATGGCTTCAAAGCAGGGTACCGTCCATATTTGAGTATAGACTCGTCTTTCTTGACTGGAAAGTGGAATGGTCAACTAGCAGCATGCAGTGCTTTAGATGGACACAATTGGATGTTCCCTGTAGCTATTGGCATGTTTGATGCGAGGTAGACATCATGGACATGGTTCATGATGCAGTTGAAAAGATGCATTGGGCCAGTCTCTCCATTGGCAGTGCACACAGATGCATGTAAAGGTTTAGAAAATGCAGTGAAGATTGTTTTCCCTCATGCTGAGCAGAGGGAGTGCTTCGGCCATATGTGAATGAATTTGATCAACAAATTCAGAGGAGATGATTTTGGACGCATGTGGCCAGCAGCAAGATCTTACACCAGACAGACACATTCATATCACCTTAAGAAGATTAAGGCGGCATGCTCTGAGGAGGATAGGGTCAAGTTTTGTACATGGTTGGAAACCTGCCATTCTATTTTATGGTACATGTCAGGTTTTAACACTGTCATCAAATGTGATCATATCGACAATAATTTGGTAGAAAGTTTCAACAACAAAGTGAAGAAGTTAAAAGACTTGCCTGTCCATGACATGGTTGACCAGATCAGGATCATGATCATGAGGTTGTGGGATTTGAGAAGAAGGCTTAGTGATGTTCTTCAAGGAGATAAGCTTCCTAATGTTGTGCAGCAGGTGGTCAACAGGAGCAGAAATCTTGCACATTTGCGTGTTGAGAAATCCTCATTGTGGGGTGCTAAAGTCAGAGATACAAAAACTGGCAGGAGGCATGTTGTTGACACTCAATTGCATGAATGCACATGCCTTGAGTGGCAACACACTGGGAAGCCTTGTGACCATGGCATAGTTTTCTTGGCCTCCAAACGCAAGCTAAATATGCACACATATTTGCATGAGTATTATTTTTTAGCAAAATTCAAGGCTGCATATGGAATACCAATTCGAGCACTTACAGATTAGTCTTAGTGGCCTGAAGTGGACATTCAGTTCTCCTTGTGTCCTCCTTTGATGAAAAGAAAGGCTGGCTGGCCCAAGCAGAGTAGATTCAAGGCTTGGTTTGAGAAAGGTGGAAGCAGCAAGAAAGAAAAGAAAGATAAAAAGAAAGATGCCAAGCCAAAAACAGTTACATGCCATACCACAATCAATCACATAACAACACTCCTCAACTCGAGAATTTCACAATTTTTAAGACAAATGCTATAATACTAATTCCCCACGTGTCATCTACTAAGATGAGGGTGGGTGGGTATGCGGGTGCGGGTTTTACAATACCATACCCGCACCCTCAATACCCAATGGGTAGAGATTTTTGCCCAATTACTTATCCATGGATATAACTTTACTACCTTACCCTAATGGGTAACCCGCAGGGTAAACGGGTTGTGGGTATCCATTGCCATCCGTAGCTCTCACGGCTATATGCCTTGTATGCATTCTACATATTACCGCGTACTCAGGTCGATCTCTGTATATCATGTACGGCATGTACCTGTAACAACCTAGACTACTCAGTGTGTACGTCTCGTTACTAGCGTGCCATATGCATGTATCACGTAAGAACTGTTACTCACGATCGATCCCCACTTCTCTGAGACTTGGTTTTTCTCAGTTTTCATCCACTTGTACCTGCCCGTGTGTAGCCTCGTCACATCACATCCGCTGCGTCATGCATGCGTATTTTCAGTATCGACACGGTTCCTCGGAAATAGCATGCGTGCGGGGCCCTCATTTCTCCTCTTCCTCTCCCTCTCCTCCCCTAGTGAGTTCTCGGCATCTCTCTCCTCTTCCTCGGCCCGCCTCGCTGTCGGAGTGGAATTGGAGGAGGTCGTCGTCCCCTTCTGTATATGCCCGCTGTTTGGCTTTTCGCCGTCGGTGTAGGTTTAGGTTCTCTCTTGAGATGTCGTAGGGTTTGTCCCCTCCAGCACCGTCGCACGACGTAGGATGGCCATCCTCGCAATCTTCTTGTGAGCTCCGATTGAACTTATATGGACGGGAACCCTCTGAATAAGTCTGTGTGTTTCTTATGGGTTTGGCAGCTTGTCGTTGCTGCCCCTGGCTGACGATGGTGGTGAGGGGTGGGAGGAGTATGATGCGGCGGTCTATGGATCTATGAGCTGGCGTGGGAGTCTTGAACTGAATCTTTCTGACCATATCCAGCTCTTGCTGATGGAGGTGATCTCTGTCATGCAGCTCCTATCAAGGGAGCCAGATGCGGCGGAAACTGTCTTGACCGGTGGCTCTCTAGATAAGGTTAGTGTCCTTGGTAGGCGTTGTTGCATGAAGCGGCCTCTCTAAGTTTCTATGGTCAGCCATGGAGGCGTTGTTTTGTGCGAGTGCAATTGGGTGATTCGAAGGTCCCATGGGTGGTGGTGGATGAGCTCTGTGGGCGATGTCACCTGGTGCGGGTGCATGCCCGTCCCAGGGTTCGGGGCTTGCTGCCTCATCTGGGACATGCTCTCGCTGAGTTTCTGGAACTCGCGGCAGTCTTTGAGCATGTGACTTGCCTTCTTTTTACCGTCCTGCTTGTTGATGTAGAAGTGGATGGTACATGGGCCCGACAACTTGTCGTATGCCGAGGGTCCGTCGTCGCGTCCGCGACGTTGCCATGATTGCGCTAGGCATCCTCCATCGCGGAAGTTATTTCCACGGTATCCGCCGCTGCCGTGGTTGCCTTCACTGCGGTGGTCGGCGTAGCCAGCCGCGACCATGTCGGGTCTGTCGCGATCGTCATAGACGCGCGATCTTCGCTTGCTACGGCGCTCGCGTCGGTGCCCGTAGTCATCTTCCTCCTCCGAGTGTGCTCGGTGGACGAACTCCTCACCATCTGCCCACCTGTTGGCGATGTCCATGAGGTGGTCGAGTGTCTTGGGCTTGACGCTCCCGAGTTCTTCCTTGAAGTCCTGGCGTTTGACGCTATCCTTGAAGGCATCGATTGCTCTCTCCTCAAAGATGTGCGTCGCGGAGTTCTTGGTGTTGGACCAGCATAGTATATACGAGCGGATGGATTCACCCGTTCGCTGGGTGCATGCCCTCAGCTCTTCGATCGAGACTGGCCTCTTGCTGGTGCCCTTGAAGTTTCGGATGAAACTGTACGCCAGTTCCTCCCAGCTTTGGATGGATCCCGAGGATAGGCTGCTGAGCCAGATCCGGGCTACGCCTGTCAGCTGCAGCTAAAGGCATCGCAGGGCGGTGTTTTTGTTTCCGCTGTGCAGCTTGACGGACGACAGATGGTCGCTGAGCCATGCCTTAGGGTCCTGCGTGCCATCAAACTTCGAAGTGTCCAAAGGAAGCTTGAAGTTCCACGGCATCCTCGTCCGCCGAACGGATCTGCTGAAGCATCGAGCTCCGCAGAGTTCTCCTTCGTCGTCGTCCTCTTCGGATTCGGATGAGCACACGCGTTTGGCGCGTGCCTTGTCGATCTTGCGTTGGGTGAGTTCGCTTCGAGCGTCGTAGTCGCGGCTGCAATGTCGCGAGCTCTTGTGACGTCGAGGTAGATCGTGTTCTTCCTCGTCGGATGAAGGTGTGGGACTGCGGTTGAACCTAACCACGGCCTTCTTCTTCGGCTCCTCAGGAGCTTCCCCGTGGAGCGCAGCTCCAACGAGTTCGAGTCCGGCTAGTGCGGAGTTGTGCATGGCCCTCTTTGGGTCCCCCACCGGAGGTGGATGTGACGCGGCTTATGTGGTGGCTGCCATGATCGCAGCTTGCGGCGCCTTCGGGATGACGTTGCCGTTGGCGTCCATCTCCATGAAGGATGTGTTGAGGGTTCGGGTCACCTCACAACGTGTGGCGGGGTCCATGTTCTCTACGCGAGAACGGTGCTTGTTGCCATGGTTGTCGTGCGAGCTGGAGCTGCCGACGGCAGAGAGCGCAACTCGCCGTGCGCTGGAATCCGAGGCTGCTTGCTTGCGTTTGTCAAGCACCTCTTGCATCTTCACCTATTTTTTGTGCTCTTCGATGAGGGGCAGGTGGTATGCCATTAGTAGGTCCCGTGAAGCACCCACAGGCAGGATCTTGTTGCCCGCCATGGCTTCGCGTGCTTGGTTCCATCCTTCCTTGCTGAGATGGATTACCCGATTGGCATCGGTGTCATCCTCGTTGGGCGGGGGGATTGGTTCCACCTATTTTCGCTGTTTCTACCCTGCGGGTTGGGTGGCGGGTTGGGTTGTTACTGATCCACGTCGCTCTGGATGACCACGCGCATTGGTAGTGTCCGTAGGTCGGATCGCTGCTGCCGTAGCTTTCGGATCCGGAACCATAGGTCCCTTCATCCGATGGCGGATGACACAAATCTGAGTTGCAGCTGCTGCTGTCATAGGACTCATCTGTCGATGGTGATGTGCGTAGAACGGGATGCGGAGCCCATGTGGCGGGCCTGATCGATGGCAGGGGCACCTGCTCTAGGAGGCGGAGAGTGTCGGTCTGCCCCACCTGGAAGCAGAAGCTCCCGAATAGGATCTCGAGCTCGTCGTCAGCGGGCTCGAAGTCCTTCAGAGTGGCTGGCGAGTGGGCGGTGAAGTCGAAAGCGCCGAAGAGGAGATGGCTCTCTGTCGCCCAGGAGTTATAGATCGCTTTGGTTGGGACTGTCACGATCGCACAATCAGTGCCCTCAGCTCCCACAAACGGCGCCAATTGACGAGGTTTAATCTCGTCAATACCCATTGTTATGAGCTTGGATTTTGGAGAAGATGGGGATGCTGGAGATCGTGGAACGGTTAACAGACAAGCAATCAGGGGACACGAGATTTACCCAGGTTCAGGCTTCCGGAGAGAAAATCCTACTCCTGCTTGTCTGCTCTTAATTACGGCGTAACCGAAAGTTACAAGGGTGCGCATATGCAATCTGGCGTGGAGGTGTGTATGCGGTGGTATACGAGATGCCCTCCTAGTCGTGTCCTCCTAGCCTTTATATAGAGGTAGGCAGGTCCCGAGCACAGATCGAGTCGGTTACAGGTTTAGGGTTTGCCCCTTTGAATATTCTATCTAATCTAGTCTTGCTCTCCAAGGATCCGAAGACGTTATGGGCTTGGGCCACCCGAAAGTCTTCATGGGCCGTGTATATTTTCATGGGCCTTCCTTGAACTTGACCAGATATGCTGATATCGTGTACTCGTAGGGTATAACCATGTCAAGAAGAGGTGATGGTGCTTTGGAAACACAAGCTCAACCAATGATAAGGGTTCATGTTGCATCCTCAAGCTGTTCTATGGTGGTCCTTTGCACACCACCAATCTTCGATGCCTACGAGAGGCATCCCTCAATGCCAAGGAGGCGCTTATTCAACGTCAGATGTTTGTGAGGTCCCCTGTGTATAGGACCATATTATAATTTTACTTTTCTTTGAGGTCCTTCATGTAATTTGTATCACCGCATGGAATCAATGCAGCATAATCTACTCTTCCGGTCCTTTCTCTGTCCAAAAAAAAAAAATAGCGTGCGTGCCTCTCTCTCTCTCCACGTGAGCTAGGTACCTACCTGTACAACGTATGCCCTTCAAATCGATCGATCGGTGTCTGACCGTTTGCGTGCGGTGCGTCGAGTCGGAGTTGGCGCCTTGTGACGTACTTACGCGCGTTGTGCTCCTCGATGGATGTGGGTTTGGCGCATTGCATCTGCTTCCTCGGAAGTCATTTTGGCTCCGTGCCGCGCGCACCTGACCATGAGCCAGTCTCTCCCCTTTGTCTCCTCTCGTGCTTGATCCCTTCTCCCACTCACCGAAGTGCCAGTTGAATTTTGCATTACATGCATTCACTACAGGACAGGACGCGCGTGCTACGCCGAGGGCAAAAAGCCGTCGGCGTAGCCTAAAATGCCCTCGGCGTATGGTACGCCGACGGCTGTTCTCGGCGTAGCCTCCTCGGCAAAGGGCTCCCTCGGCGGAGCACGTAGAGGCCGTCGACGTATCAAAATGCCGTCGGCGTATACTACGCCGAGGACAATGCCCTCGGCGTAGCGGCCGTCGGCATAGCTTGTCGACAGGTTGCAAAACATTTTTTTAAAAAAATTAATTTTTTTTCTCAATTTTTAAATCTTTGAATTGTTTGACTCGTTAATCTCTCATTTTGAACATTTTTAACACACCCATCCTAATACTACTCCAGCTCCAGCACGCTTAACTTCCTCGTTCCTTCAGAATTTGTTTCCGCAAAGTAATTCATACATTGTTGTCAATACAATGATGTCAATCCTATTAACCCTTATATCAACATGTCACATGTTTGTATTTTTTGAAATTACAAATAATTATCTAAGTAAACATTAATAAATAAGTAAAAATATTATTGAATTCAAATAAAAATATAATAATTTTACTTTTTTCTATTTTTCTATTTAATATGGAATAATTAATATCTTTAAATCTGTAATTCGGAATTTAACAAATAATATGTCTAAATTGATCAGAAAAATGAGAGGAATCCAAATATGATATCCATATCAACTAATCACAAATCCTCCGTTTTTTGAATTATCTATTTGGTGGTTGCTTTAGAAAATTCCCTTTTTGTGCTCGGATAATAAAAAATGGCTTTTTGGTGCGATGAAAAGAAAAACTTGCATTGAATCTTTAATAAAATAGCATATTGTGAACCTAAAAATAATTATTGTAAAAAAACATGAGCATCGGATCATGTACATGTAGTTCATATCTGACCCACTTCCTGCCGATTCGGCAGGAATTTGTCTTTTTCACCAAAGGTGGACGGAAAGGTTTCGGATACTCCTGTTGGGACATTGTCCATATAAGATGGTATAGTATTTTTTGTAAAATGTGGTGGTAGCATTTTGAATTAGCCATTTGGTGGTTGCTTCACAAAATCGTCCATTTTTTGTGCTCGGAAAATGAGAAATGGCTTTTTGGTGCGACGAAAAGGAAAACTTCCTCCTGCAATATTGTTCGCCATCCCATTATGCATGTGTATGCACAATATGGGCACATTATCACAAACTATGCCTTAATTCTAGCCATAACGTTGGTCATTTGACCCGAAAGCCAAGAAACTTCAAATGAGATAGGTCATTTTGTGAAGGTTTTTTTGAGACATAATCAATATATCAAGTTTAATATTTTTACTTATAACTATGTCATATAATATGACACCACGCGAAGGTTTCGCATTGTTTCGATCGTTTTTGAATTTTTTATGCCCGTTTTAAACTATCTTCAAACTTTGTCGAACGCCGGGCATGAAGATTCTTAGCTCGGGACCGAGCCTCGCTAAACTTGCATTAGATTTTTGATAAAATAGCATATTGTGAACCTAAAAATGATTTTTGTAAAAAAACATGAGCATCGGATCATGTACCTGTAGTTCATATCTGACCCACTTTCTACCGATTCGATAGGAATTTGTCTTTTTCACCAGAGGTGGACGGAAAGGTTTCGGATCCCCTTATTGGGACATTGTCTATATAAGGTGGTATAGTATTTTTGTAAAATGTGGTGGTACCATTTTGAATTAGCCATTTGGTGGTTGCTTCACAAAACCGTCCGTTTTTTATGCTCGAAAAATGGAAAATGCCTTTTTGGTGCGACAAAAAGGAAAGCTTCCTCCTGTAACATTGTTCGCCATCCCATGATGCATGTGTATGCATAATATGAGCACATTATCACAAACTATGCCTTGATTCTAGCCATAACATTGGTCATTTGACCCGAAAGCCAAGAAACCTCGAATGAGATAGGTCATTTTGTGAAGGTTTTTTTGAGACATAATCAATATATCAATTTTGATATTTTTACTTATAACTATGTCACATAATATGACACCACGCGAAGGTTTCGCATTGTTTCGATCGTTTTTGAATTTTTTATGCCCATTTTAAACTATCGTCAAACTTTGTCAAACGGCGGGCATGAAGATTCTTAGCTCGGGGCCGAGCCTTGCTAAACTTGCATTGGATCTTTGATAAAATAGTATATTGTGAACCTAAAAATGATTTTTTTTTAAAAACATGAGCATCGGATCTTGTACCTGTAGTTCATATCTGACCCACTTCCTACCGATTCGGCGGGAATTTGTCTTTTTCACCAGAGGTGGACGGAAAGGTTTCGGATACCCCTGTTGGGACATTGTGCATATAAGGTGGTATAGTATTTTTGTAAAATGTGGTGGTAGCATTTTGAATTAGCCATTTGGTGGTTGCTTCACAAAATCGTCCGTTTTTTGTGCTCGGAAAATGGGAAATGGCTTTTTGGTGCGACAAAAAGGAAAACTTCCTCTTGCAACATTGTTCGCCATTCCATGATGCATGTGTATGAACAATATGGGCATATTATCACAAACTATATCTTGATTCTAGCCATAACATTGGTCATTTGACCCGAAAGTCAAGAAACCTCGAATGAGATAGGTCATTTTGTGAAGGTTTTTTTGAGACATAATTAATATATCAAGTTTAATATTTTTACTTATAACTATGTCACATAATATGACACCACGCGAAGGTTTCGCATTGTTTCAATCTTTTTGAAATTTTTATGCCCGTTTTAAACTATCGTCAAACTTTTTCGAACGTCGAGCATGAAGATTCTTAGCTCGGGGCCGAGCCTCGCTAAACTTGCATTGGATTTTTGATAAAATAGCATATTGTGAACCTAAAAATGATTTTTGTAAAAAACATGAGCACCGGATCATGTACTTGTAGTTCATATCTGACCCACTTCCTGCCGATTCGGCAGGAATTTGTCTTTTTCACCAGAGGTGGACAGAAAGGTTTCGGATCCCCTTATTGGGACATTGTCCATATAAGGTGGTATAGTATTTTTGTAAAATGTGGTGGTACCATTTTGAATTAGCCATTTGGTGGTTGCTTCACAAAACCGTCCGTTTTTATGCTCGAAAAATGGAAAATGCCTTTTTGGTGCGACAAAAAGGAAAGCTTCCTCCTGTAACATTGTTCGCCATCCCATGATGCATGTGTATGCACAATATGGGCACATTATCACAAACTATGCCTTGATTCTAGCCATAACATTGGTCATTTGACCAGAAAGCCAAGAATAAACCTCGAATGAGATAGATCATTTTGTGAAGGTTTCTTTGAGACATAATCAAGATACCAAGTTTTATATTTTTCCTTCTAACTATGTCACATAATATAACACCACGCGAAGGTTTCGCATTGTTTCGATCATTTTTGAATTTTTTTATGCCCGTTTTAAACTATATATAATATTTTATGTTTTACTTAATTTTTATTTACAAATGTGTAAAATTTGAGTGTAGATAGATAGGTCTTATTTTTCTGCAAATTTTGATATATTATTTATATTTTTCCGAATTAGAATGATTTAGTTATGATTTTTCAAAGTTTAATAAGATAAAATAAAAAATAGCTACGCCGAGGGCAGCCGTCGGCGTAGCATAGGATATGCCGAGGGCAATTCTACGCCGACGGCTGCTTAGCGGAGCTGGCCTAGACGATGGCTACGCCGACGGCCCCGACGTTTGGCCGTCGGCGTAGCGACCGGCCGTCGGCGTAGCTTCCCATTCCTGTAGTGATTGTCATGTGCATTAGCCGAGGTCGAGCGTCCAATCTTTTTGAAAAAAAATCAAATTGCCTTTTGTTACAAATATACATATAGAAATTTTGACGTATCCAAATACTTGGAAAAATTTGCAACCGTGGATGTTTGATTTGTGGGATTCGACTGTATAAGATTTTTTCTAAAATATTCTTTGCACTAATTTTTTTATACTCCCCAAGTCTCGAATTAGATGCCAAAGATTCGTCTAGATTTACATATATCTGTTTCACTAAGACATATCTAAATACATGCGAATCTAGATAAATCTAAGACATCTAATTCGAGAGGGAGGAAGTAGAAAATCTGACATGCACTTAAACCACTCCTTAAGAATCCTTTGCTTTCCTTGTGATGAATGAAACTAATTTTGATACATACAAAATCATGTATTGTTTGAGTAGATATGACGTCTCAATTCTGCATGCATGTTTCACTAGTACAGAACGCCCCCACCCCCCCGGTTGCACTCTGAAGTCCCTTATCGTATGATGCGAGGAAGATCCCTAACGTCCCAAAAGTTCGATGTCCACGCCGCTAAAACATCGCAAATGGTGTAAAGTACAGAATCGTACGCAGAGTAAACAACTGGTTTCACAAACAAAACTCGTGTGCCTCCTTGTCTTTTCGTAGACCATTTATTTTGTTGGAACCGTGTGTTGTGTCCCTGCTTCTTTTTCCATTTCCCGCCGTTTAGCCGTCTTCCGGCCACCCCGGCTCGTCCACCATAATAAAGTACATCGAACTAGTCGTTGTTAGCTCACTTCAACAACTAATTAATGACTATTTATGCATTTTTTTTCTCTATTTTGTACCTGCGATCCTATCTTATTCTTGCGTTTCTCATTGTAACCATGTGATTCAAAGAAGCCCTTAGTTTTCGTGTGTGTTTTAACTCGTTCGCATAGGTTCAACATATTTTTCATGTGTTTCATCCAAATAGCTATTTCTCCGGTTTTCCTATGTTTTGCAATTTTCTATTGTATATACCTACAATCCTATCAAAATTGCTGTGTTTTTCTTTGTATTCATGTGATCTACAGAAGGGCCTTATTAGTTTGCAGTACACGCACACCACGTGAGATGCACCACTCCCTATGTATGGCTACGCACACAATGTGTGCATGCATGCACGATCATTGTTTGATAGTCCTGGCAGCCCCAAGTACTATACATGCAGCGTCACTCCCTATGAGCTGGCTGGCCGGTACGTAGCTGGCCAGCTAGTTAGCTAGCACTGCATGTCAGGCTACAAGCATCTCCCATCTCTCCAAGGAGTACCACGGTGTGTGTGCAAGCTTCAGTTACATCATTCTGCAGCTACGCATTCACTCACACAATGCACCCATGGATATGGTATTTTATTTATTTTCCAGTGAGAAGTACTAGTATATCTTCTCGTGTGTGGCCAGTATCTTGGGATGTGGCCGCAGGCTACGACGCAGAACAGAAGCCCAGCCGGAAGAGAAAGAAAATTATCTTTTGTTGTACTAGTACTGTACTGTGCAGCCTAGGCAAATCATTTTGTACTGTGTGCATGCGCCGCAGTATCGATCGATGGGTACTGTAGCGGGGGTAGCAAAGACAAAAAGGGGTCGGTTTAACGATTGCGGGAGGCGGGCCCAGCGAAGCAGGGAGCACAGGACGCTAGCTACGTGACGAAGCTCCCTCTCGTCATTACTCTTGGTAGCTGATACTCACTGGTCTTCTACCGGGCTACTTGTACATTCTGTAGCTGACAACAGTAGGGCCTAACCTATTTCAGAGATTATGCACTTCTATTTAAGTGAAAAAAAACTCAGTTCTGTACTTTTAGTTCCATGGTATGTATAGAATATTAATGCCCCTCTCTGCTAAGTACTACTACATCCATTTCTAATTATAAGATGTTTTTCGAGGCTAAAATAGTCTACTAAAACTTTTTATATTATGAAACAGTGGTAATAGGACATTCACATCGGTTGCCCTACTGTGAAAGGTGAGCAAAAATGCCAAATTTAAATATGCTTCTTTGGTACGACTAGTTTGGTTTTCAGCTTTTGATTGCTTTTTCTTTTTAGTTGAACCAAGAATTTGAGTCAAACATGGAGAGCTTTTGCTTGTCTTCCCTTCGTTTCAACTTATACGATGCTCTAGACTTTCTCTAAAATGCATATATCTAGACATCTATTAGTGTGTAGGTTCGAAACAAAATAAGTGAATCGTACATACTAAAAGGCTAAACATCTTATATTTGGAAACAAAGGGGTAGTACCACACTATTTTTACTTGTACGCACGAATGTTTTTTAATAAGTATATATGGTGCACGTACGTACGTACATCTGGGCGCTGGAAAACAAGTATACTGGTAGTGTCTGAAACGAAGTCCAGCAATCGCGTGCTCTCTGTTGGGCGACGGTTCGTGCTTCGGACACCTCTATCAGATACGATTGCACGGCTCACTGTGCACCCATATGCAGGCGTAGGCAGAGACTAGAGGAGAGAGAGAGATGGGTTCACGGGATGGATCTGGGACAGATCGATGCATGCCATTGACAAGATCTTTCCGCAGGAGGATGACGAGCGATGACGTCAGAACGGAATGCTAGCGTGTCCTCTTCGATCTTTCTTGGGATACATGAACAATACCTTTTGCATGGCACTGTGTGACGCGGTACCGTTGAGGACGGCCGGATCTCACAATGGATATTATTAGAGTAGTATAATGTACATGATATATTATTGTATGATATTATCTTATACCATATGGTATTATCTAGTAGTATCGTAATCTTATCATATTTATTAAATTGTACAATCTCAAAAATATTATGTTTAAGATTTATTTGATTTGATTTTTTATTTTTATATGTTATAATACCGTATCTACCTTGTATGATATATTATGCTCTCTTTTATGATTAATTATAGTGACACGTCAGTGTTTTGTATGCATATGATATATTGACGCCATCTATGATACTCTTATTGTGAGTAGTCTTAGCTTGGCCTTATTAGCTGATCTACTAACACTTATTATGTAATTGCTTAAGCGTGAGATGAAGGAAGGCTTCTCAGCGCTCCAGCTGTGCGCGAGATAGTCTTCTTTCTCTGCTTGTGGGTCTTTGCTTTTTGTTGTCGCTAAAAGTGGGCCCGTGGACGCGTTTTTGTGTCGCTGCTCGCTGCCCTCCACAATCGGCTTCGTTAAGCGGTGGTGGTCAAAGCGGCGCTACGATCTTTATCCCTCTGCTCCCTCATCTCTGTCCGCTCATGTTCTTTCCCATCTACCTTCTCTTCCTCAACCACCGGCCGATGAGGAGTTAAAATATTAATCTTAGGATGGAACGATCTAGGGAGAGAGAGGGGGACTGCTGTGGGCATGCATTGAGGCGTCTGCGTCGGCCCTGCGGTGGCTTAGCAAGCTGGTCAGCAGAGAGCCGAGTCGATCCAAAACCGTCTCGATCGTGCATCTTTTATGTGAGTGGCGCCAAACCGATCACAGATCGATTTCAATTCCATGGTCGATACAGCTGATCGATCGATGAACCGGCCGGCCATTCCGCATGCATGGCATGGCAGCGCCATAGACGGACCAGATTTGGCCGCGACCCATGGCTAGATATATCCAAGTCCTGCCCGTCCGTCCTGTCCATCTAGTCGTCGCTTAGCCCCGCGTTCCACGCCACCGCTGCCCAGCTTGGCTCGGCCCACCAGTGACCCATCGTCATCTCGCCGTGGCAGCCATGCATGCGTGGTGTACGTACGCGTGCATGCAGCTGCGTGTACTGCCCGGCGCTCCTTGCTCGCATGCATGCGTGCTGCAGCTTGAAGAAAGGACTCTCATGAAACGTACCCAAAGACAGTAATAAATGTTTAAAAGCTCGTCCGCTTTATAAATAGAGCCATACGATGGAACCGATAGGGAATCCGGTTACAAAACAGATAATAATAGATAAATAAATACAAGACTAGCCACACCCTGACGAATCATTCGGACTACTAATAACTAGAGGTGTCACCGCCCATCCTTGTGAAACTACAGGACATGGTGTAACATCCCGAAGAATAGGATCGCTTAGGGACTAGATTGTAATTGGTGAAACTGTATTGTATGCATTTGTGAACTGTAAAAAATTCAAACATTTGTTTTGAGAAGATACGAGTCATAGAAACCGAACTCTAGTGTTTAGTTTTGACTTAGGGCAACACTAGGAATTAAATTCAAAATTCAAAGTGAACTTATATTTTCAAACTTTAGGAACTCAACTCACATTTATATTTGAGTGCAAGGACTCAAATACACTTACACTCAACAATAAAGGTTCTAGTTAGAAATCGAACCAACTTTGAATTCAAAATTGAGGTTTGAATTATTCAATCTTGAATTCAAATACAAATGCACATTAGAAAATAAATAAAAATCAGAACAAATATGAGGAAAGTGTGGCAGTTCTCATAAAATGGCCTCTACTCATGATAAATGGATCCAAGGTTTCTTACATGAGGGTTTCATATAAGAATATTACATATGATCCTATTACAAAATACAAAGGAAAAGGAAAGGAAAAAATAAACTAAAACCTAAACTAGTCTTCTCATCTTAATCTTGCTATGCCCATTCTTCTAGCCTATATATATGCAAAACAAAGCATGGTGATGGTTAAAATTTGGGTTTTTTCCTTAGGAAAAACTAGTTGTTGTAGAATCCAAATACATGTCTAGGAACTGGTCCTAGACACTTTGATTGAGGTTTTATGAAAATGAAAACAACAACAAAAACAATAGATTTTTGATAGTGAGAAAAATAAGGACTAACAAGAGCCCAAGACAATGTTACTCACTAGCAGGATGATCACATAGGAAAACACATAGCTAGAGACAGTAGCAAAACCTCAGTAGAATAATGGCTGTAGTAGCTAAAACCAAATAGGATCCAACCTATGTAACCTAGATCAAGCGGCAAACCTTAGAGCATAGATGTTTCTAAGGAATTCACATGAACAAAAATATCTCAATCCATGGATTCTTTAAAAGAATCACTATCTAGCTAATGAACACTTGCAGTTCCTCAAGCTAGACAAAAATAAAACAAGACCAGATAATAATCTAAACCACAAACTAGTGCCCAATTGAATTAAAGAAGATAGTGACAAAAACACCAGACCAAAAATAAATGATTTGCCCAAATTATTAAAGAGAAAATGACCAAACAAACCCTTAACAGTCATGCCAAAAATTGGCATATGACATAAGCTGATTAGTGCACTGAATCTGCACATAGGACAACACCGAGAGGCATTATAAGAAGGTTAGTCACATTGCATCTAAACCCTAGTTGTAAACAACACATAAACCCTACAACACTATAAATAGGACCCCAAACCCAGCTTATAAATCACAATGCTCCAGAGCAACGCTCATAAGAAACACCCTTAGGCCAATGGTTGCGGGAAAGGAGCAAACTAGAGACCACACTCCCAAGTGAGAGGCAGAGAATTGAGAGAATGAATCAAGCAAGAATGTAAGCAATGAAGAGAAGAACAACAACTTGATCTTTCTCAATTACACTTTTGAATCTTTAAAGGTTTACGGTTAAAATCCTAAAATAGGATCTTATTAGTCAAGGATCATTAGGATCTAGCGAGACAGAGAGATTTTAGAATAGTATCACCAACACTATCACTGGTTAGTAGCAGCTTTGTATCTTCCTTTAGGAAGAACACCACAGTCACCAACTTAATTAACCAAGAGAAGAAGTAATCAGTATATTAGTAATTAAGAACATAAAATTCATATCTGGCCTCTCATCCGGAGATTACCGAATATATGCCACCGTCATGTCGTGTCACTGTCACAAATCGGCCGATCGATCGGACGGCTGGAGGACGAATGGACTCATTCATGCGACCGATGCTGCAATGTGCATGGATGTTGAGCTTGCACGTGACGACCTCGCCTGTACCCGTCTACCCGACTTGCGTACGTACCTGCGATCGACCGGCTGGAGATTTGCATCGATCCGACCGGAACGCCTGTTGCGCGCGAGTACGTTTTCTTGGCATCTTTGTTCATGCATGCATGGCGTCTGTCTGGGTGTACGTGCATGGGGTATCCCCACCAAGTGTAGGCGCGCGCGCGGCGCTCTGACCGATTATATATATGCTGCAGATGGAGTAACAGTCTTAACTGGGTCCAAAAAGAAAGTACTGTACTAAACAGTTTTCTGTAAACAGCATTCTGTAGACAAACATAACCAGGTGTACCACCAATTAAGCTACTCCGAAAATGTGTACTGTACCTTTTTTCTTTTTCGAGGGTTAAAAGGTGTACTACCTGGGCCCTGTCAAACAAACGGTTGAAACAAAGCCCGGTAGTTGAATGCTATGCGTCAAATATAGGAAAACGAGTAAGCGACGCTCTGGTTCTTGGTGGGCTGACCCTGAAATGTGGTGCTTATTCTGTTTCTTTTTTAATTTATGTTTTCTTTTTTCATAATTTTCAATTTTTGCCTTGGTTTCCTTTTATTTTATTTTACATTTACATTTTATAGTTTCTTAATTCTAATTATAGTTTTCATTTATTTTTATTTTATTTGTCTCCTTAAATTCATAAATTATTTTTCTCTTTTCTATTTTTCTTATGTTTATTTTATGTTTTCCCTTTGTTTGGCTAGTTGTTGCTCACTTGTCTAGCACCCCAGATCTAGATGCATGCCTCTTGCATAGGGATGGCAATGGGACCCCGAAACCCGCAAGCATGACCCGCAAACATGATGGGTACCCGCCTTAACCGGTGAGTGTTTGGTCAAAAGTTAGACCCGCCAATTCTAACGTTGGAAAACCCATACCGGTAGACCCGCTCTAAGTATTAATCATATCCCTAATAATCCCATGTCTAACCACACGTCTGACACAGCCACGCACACACACACACAACACACATCACATGCACGCGAAGGAATATGGAGTCCTAGAGACAACACACGAACCAACGCATCCATTTTCATAAACGCCATCCCAATATCCCATTGTTTTCTTCCCGCATGTGTCGATGTTTCTCTTGTCTCACACGCTCGAGGGTACCCATTGGGGCCCCGAACGCAGCCGGGTCATGAGTCTGGTAAGAAATGAGACCAGATAACTTAAACGGGGCAGGTATGAGGGGGCGGACCCGTCCCCGAACCCAGAGGGTGCCATCCCTACTCTTGCATCGCGACCTCCCAATGGCGGAGCCAACCGGAAGCTAGCGGGCCCTAGCAACTCTATCCTCTCCCGACCTCCCTCGTATGCATCATGCTCCTAGACACAACCGCTAGGCTTGTTCACCTCGCCTCACCTTGCCTTTCACTGACGAGTTCGCACCCCTGTCTCCTAGAAGCTCTGCCTCCACATCTTGATCTCGAGCCACCACCGGCTGAGACGAGCTCCACCATGCTCCTCATGACGCCGTCGTTCGCCAGCAAGCCAACTAGCACATGTATGCGGAGCACCAGACAGAGAGGCATGGAACGCTCATTCAAGCCAAGTGGAGAGGGAAATACCAATGTGTTGAGATGTGGAGTATGAGCAGAACCATCGATGATCTTTGGGCCCCCACCCCCCAACGGATAAGGCCGCGCGACAAATTGGTACGTGATCCACATCCAATGACAAGCGGGACACAGACCCTGAAGGGGCAATAAACATAAGGGCGGATGACCACACCCGATCGCTAAGATCAAGGGCAATAGTAGAGCCAAGTGCTAGCTATAAGACATGTCCATGTTATCTAAAATCAATCCAATAGCTAACATATACAATAGATAGAGATAAAAAATATACTACTTTATTAATGTATAACCCACTTTACACTCTTACATAGCGCATAAAAGCACGCGGTGTAGCTTGCTCTTAACTAAGAATACACTCCTCTTCTCTCCAATTTTATTTTTCATTCAACTAAGTACAAATATATTATTTTAAATCCTATAGCCTGCAGACTGAATCTTATTGTACTTCTGAAGGCGATGCATCATAACACTTCCCTTACACACGCGTAGAGGAACGCCAGCTAGGCCCACATGACCTTATTAGGGACTGATACAGGTGGGCTAAGAGCTGCCACATCTGGCTGGGCTTGCATCCTCGAAGGGTAGCGCCGGGGACCTTGGAAAATGGCCTAACAACAGCCACAACTAGCTGATCTTACATCTTTCAATAATAATATACATTCGGAGTTACTTTTTCCTTTTTGCACAATTTTTTATTTATTCGGATTTATTTGTTCAATGTAGTTTATTCTCTGTTGTGATAGATTACGTCGACTGTGTGGATCTATGTATTACAAAGAATTTGGACCTTTCTCCTACTATCAAGGGAAACCGCACTTCGACTATGTAGAGTTGTATATTTTGAGGAAGTGGATTCATCGGAATGATACATGACTCCCTAATTCCAAGCCAACTAATAGTTATAGAATTTGTTAGTTAAGTATTAATATATTAAGAAATCTATCATGTAATCCCATAGAAAAAATGGAGTTCAATTATTAGGTCAATATTGGCATAAGAGATAACTAACAATTGAATTTACATATAACCTTTTTCTACTTTGGATTATTTATTTTTCAATAGGATCCCCTTTTTGAATGAATAGTCAAATATTTTTCTATTCCTCCTTTAACTGGCTGTATTGTATTCCATACAAAATAATAGGAGAACAAAAGCATTCCACAACCACCGTGGGACCGTTAGAAGAAAGAAAGTTATTCTTTGACTTGACTTTATTTTATTCCTTTTTCACTAGTATAAACCCGTTACTTACAGACGATGCCTAGAGACGGTTTAACACTGAAATACAAACAACCGGCTGTGTTCATCAATCTCATATGGTCATAATTTTGTAACCTCCTCTAACTCTATCCTTGGACGGTTTGCATTTGGTGTTGTCTCTAGTACTACTTCATCCTTAGCCGTTCTTTAAAATGAAACGTCTCCAACGTTTATCGGAGACGAACGATAATAGTGACCATCTACCTAGATCACTCAAGAGCACCCGGCCAGAAATATTAATCGCCTCTCGGGATCTACTGAGGCGGATCATCATGCCGTCCATCTCAACAATTGGCTTCGTGCATGTTTCCGAGATAGCATGCATGTGCCGTTAATGCAATCAGAAAGTGTCGATCGTGCACTAGTTCACCTTCTACATGTGTCCATACCCACCTATCCACTCGAGGACAACCAACCATCCCCGCGTATATAAACCCACTCGGCCTTCGTCTTTTAGGAGCTCGTGTCATTTTCCCCCAATCTGTTTAGTCAGAAAACCTCAATCTGCACCATGTATAAGCTCCTTCACTAGCACCACTGCCCTCCCTTAATTGTGCCATGAACCATACCCGTGAAGACAAGCCAGAGGTGAAGCTAGTTGGAGACACAGCAGCACATGGCTCGGTCATCGCTGAGAAGGGGACGCGGCTTATCCGGGGCACACACGCCGCTTATCGCCGCATTGTTCATGCTTCGGGCTCCGTCAAGCCAGTCGCCGTCGTCGTCAAGCATCAGGTGGACGACAGTGTCGTGGTGCCAGCGGCAGATCTGGATGAGGGGCATGCGGCAGGCGGGGAAACCCAGTGCTCATCATCAACCCATCCTTCACGAAAAAAATCCTCGAAGCAATCGAGGAGAATGACGAGTTTGAGGAGGAGGTCTCCGATGAGGCATCTGAGGTACTACTTTGCTAGCATGTCTAGTCGCAGCCGCATATTTCGCTGTTTATATACAGGGTTTTCTCAATCGTCTATAGATTCTTTTGCTCTACCGCATGCCTTCTTGATGTAAGCATATTAGAGAATAAATTCTCTATATGGTTCGAACGGTCGATTATTTTGAAGATTTGATTAGATCTGCACATCTTCCATCTAGTAAATTTACATTTGCTTAGTTTCTTGTTATTCATAAGGTTCTTCTTGTGCTGAAAATTTAGTCGAGCTGTGACATATTTGATTTTACGGGTTTTAGGGATTGCTGTTACTGGAGTGTTGATTTCAATACATAACATGTATATATGTTACGTAGTGTATATTACATTTTTATTTCTTACTAAGGTCAATGATGCAATTTTGTTCCAAAAGAGTGCAAGGGGAGACGCATTTGATGATGTAAGATTTTTTTAGGGATGTGTTTAGTGAACATGAGGCAATGTACACCAACAATATAGGTTATGCTTGGTACTTTGGTTCGCTCACTCAATCTCTAAAAAATTTATAAGACCTTAGATTTATTCTACATTCATATGGAACTATGATCTTTGAATTTTTTCTGCTAGTACATACACACAACAAATAATGATCATACATTGAATTTTTATTGCATTCATGATGTATAAGAATTATATTTCAATTTCTCACCGAGATCGATGATTGAAATTTGCCCCCAAAAAATGCAGGGGTGACATATTTGTTGCTGTCTGTTTTTTAGGGATGGATAGTGAACCTAAGACAATGTACACAAACAATATATGTTGTGATATTGATATTTTGGTTCGCCAACTCCATCTATGAAAAACTTATGAGGCCCCTGATTTATTCTACATTCATATGGAACTATATGATCTTTGAATTGTTTCTGCTAGTACACAGCCAATTGTGATTTATTTGTTTTATTTTTGTGATTAATTATGTGATTGCACTATATATCCATAAAACAAATGATTCGTATGATGCATATGTATATGCATGGTTTTGATCATAAGTTGTTTCTACATGTACATGAATATTGTTTGGTTTTTTGTTGTTTATAATTACAATATCTAGGAAACACATGCATTCATACTCTATAAGAAGGATTATATTTTAATTTCTTATTGTATCCAGTTATTAAAATTTACCTTAAAAGAGTGCAAAGCAAACACATTGATGTAAAAAAAAATCATGGATGGGTTAGTGAACCTGAGGCAATGTACAAAAACAATAGGTTGTTAAATTGATACTTTAGTTCACTTACATCATCTTTAAAAAAACTTATGAGGCCTCAGACTTTGTTCTACATAAGTGATGCCGATCCAATTAATTGTCATTATGTTTGGATACATAAAATGATATATGAACTGATCAAACGGTTGCTTAGATATACTCTCTTTGATATTAATTTATTATTGTATTACATATATTGTCAATTCTTGAGTTGTAATACAATTTAATCATATGTACGAGTTCTAATTATATACTTCAAAATTAACAAGAGGATTCTGATGACGTGGGATCTGACAAGTACTCTAGGACTGCAAGAGCCGCTACATGCTATGGCGGTTATGGTGTAGGAAATTCCTTTCCACCATAAGGAGAAATTATTTTGCCCATTCTATGGCAGAGCCATCGACATGGACCTCGACAGCATGATCCAACGAGCGGTGGGCATTGGCAAAGGCCGTAGATGAAAACACCAGCCGAAGACTTTGGCATGGTATATAGCCTATGGCAAATTCCTCCAGGAATATGTTAGAAATTGTCTGTTTCCCCTCGAGTAGGCCGATTCTTCTGTTGCTGCCCCTGCTAAGGCGGCTCCCTGCCCTGCTCCTGCTGCTGCCCCTGCTTATATTTTATGTAAGTTAATTATTACCTTTGGTATTGCATATAAGCTAAGGCAATATTTATATATATGAAGTCTCTGGTGGTTGAACTATTATAAGTACCTCGTTTATTAATCTACTCCTTTATTTAGAGTTTTCTTTAAATTTTAGTGTTCAATTATATTACTGATCATACTGCACACTATAAAAAATTAGTGCTCGATTATATTATAATTTTCAAGGAATACATGAAAAAAGAGTTTAAATTGCTGGAAAATTGTATTGAAGTAACGAAAAGATCTCACATTGGCATTAAACATTTGAATTAGTCAAATTTAAAACACTTGCACATTATTGCTCTACAAGAAGCGAATGAACACTACGAGTCGGTCTTACCTTTCGGGTTACCCAAGACACAAAATTTAGCTTAGTGCGCACACAATAATATAACCTATCGAGAGCTTTAGAATAACTAGCACACGGTTCGCAGAGGTGGTGTGACCGGAACCCAAATGGCAAGAAAATCTACGATAAAAAATCAAGAGAATTATTAGAATAGAATAATAGTGATAAAATGAAGACTAAAAGCGTAGATATATTAGAGATACTAGTGGTACCACTTGTCTCACAATACAAGGTTTGTACCACACCAATTATTTTCTTCAATTTATAAACCTCATTTAGTTTTTGGGGACTCAATTTCACACTATTAAGCATGTATACACACCTTTCTTTATCTTTAAATTATTAATAATTCTCAAATTTTAGGATAACAAAACGCTGGAGTTTCAAATATATCTGGAGTTCCGAATATTAGTTTTTTTTTCAAATTACTAGTTTTAGCTAGAGAAGTACTTGGCGAAAAAATATGAAATATTTGGAGAACGGAAGTTCTTAGAGACGTTTTACATTCGCAGTTGTCTGAGGATGGTACTTGGCGGCAAAGATCTAAAAATATTTGGACAAATATTTCAGATCTATGCCGTATTTTTTATTCCCCACCCGCCCAGACCACTGTCCACTGCCACCGCTGCCGCCACCATCCACCATCGCCTCCTCCGGTCCCCTGCCGCTCCTTTCTGCCGTGGTTCTGTGTGGTGCGGACGGTGTCCCTCGCCTCTGAGGACCCTTTAGTCGTCCAGGTAGGTATGCATGAAAACCAAACCCCCAAAATACTAATTTAGAGCTTCGATTTAGCAATTTTGACATGGAATTTTCCATTTTGCTTCTTGATTTTAAGGTTCAGGATTACCGAGCTGCAAAGAGCCGACGGCGCCATCAGGAGAGCCTCCCCAGCCGGCCTCCATCTGTGCTAGCTCTTTTTCCGTTGTATAAATCTCAAAATCTTCAATTCTTTATTGATTCCTCATTTTTCGTTGCCCTTCTAGCAATAAAGATTTAATTGTCAGTTCATTGGCCGATATCTTTTTTAATTGTCACTTTATTAGTCTCCTTGCATCTTGATTGTATTAAGATGCTCTCTGTCTGTATCTATTTAACAAATGGAAACATGTAATGTTGATGCAATAATGCTCTTTAGCGATGACAGTTTTCGCATTAGCTTTGATAGTTTTAAATTCCAGTCATCAGATAAAGAGCACAGGCTTAAGCGTTACAACAGAGGCCGAAAATACAGCTGCAGCAAATACGCAACAGAAACAAATCCTGACGCTTGAATTCGACAAATCAAGATGAGAAAAAATCAACAATATCGTTGTTACCCTAAACGCTTACGGACACTCGGATGGTACATCTTGCGCAATGTGACTGCTATCTTCGTTGGCTCTAGTGCTGACGTCCTTCCTCGATGACGGTGAGGTCCAACCGGATGGTGAAACCGTCGGACTTGAGATGCTCGGACTGTTCGAAGGCCTCCCTTTCCATAAACCAGCGGTGGCCAGTATAGGAACGGCTAGCCACATGGACTATCTGAGTTGCACGAACAAATCTTGGATCCTGCCTGTCAAGAACCTCATCAATGAAACTGAACACAGCGAGCACTTTCACAGGGTGCGCAACATCCTGCGTGAGACTGAAAGAAACAGATATGAAATTGGTATCCTCCGGGGATTGCCCATTCGGGTAGACCTGCATACCCCAGCGATAGCCTCCAACCATGAACGGGCATGAATCCAGCGCCGAGCCATTGGGTACTAGAGCATCTTCACTCGTTGGCCGCCGAATCCAGGCCGAAATCCGGACCAAATTTTAGCCGGACGGCGCAAGTTTTCGGCCTGGGTACGTCCAGTCTCCCACTCGCGACCCAGACCGAGTTTCCGGATCGCCCGTTTCCACTCAAATTCGGCTTAAATTCGGCTCAAGTTCGTCCAAATTTCGACATAGTTCGTCATACAGTAAATACATAACACTTTAAGACCAAAGTTCGGCGAAATTTTAAACAGAGTTCGGCGTAAATGTAAACATAGTTCGGCCTGCAATAAAAGTATAACATATTTCGACCGAACCACCGCGCTTCGGCTTCGCCATCTGCATGTACAGCTGGACGAGCGATGCGAGGATCTGGAAGTGCTCTTCACCTTCGGCGACCTCGGCGCTCTCCTCCTCTAGGAGTACGGCGAGCAACTCCTCGTCGTCGGAATCCATGGCGAGTATCTCGTCCTCGTCAGAGTCAGTGGATAGTATCTCGTCACTGTCGGAGTCCATGGCCGAATCCGGCCAAATGTCGAACACTGGGCGGGCGTGGTGGTGGGAGCACAGAGCGAAGCAGAGCTACGATGAGGCTACGTCGGCGAAAGCGGTGGCGGAGAAGGCGTGGAGGTGGGCGGCAACTACGACGAGCGTAGCTAGAGGCGTGGGCATGTCTCGGCGCTGGGGAGCTCCGCCGGCGAAGTCATGGCGACAGAGCTCTTCGCGGCAGTCTGGGCGAGTGGAGTGGATGGGAATGAGACAGTTTCGCCGACAGAGCTGGCCCACGCCATTTTTTGCGGCGTCCGGCGTCCCCAGGGCGTACCCGGGAACCTGGGTTTGGCCTGGGTAGGCCGGACTAAAACACGCCGAAATCCAGACGAAAACAGGTCCTGGTTACGCGACTGGGCCGATTTTTGGCGTCCAGACCGAATTTCGGTGTCCGGATCGGCGTCCTTTGTAGGCGAGTGGAGATGCTCTCGAGTACCCGACAATTTCGAGTAGATGGAAACCTCTGTGCTCGCCGGTGAAGGCAGCGGATGATGCCCAAGTCGGCGTTGGCATGGCAACTTGGCAAGAGACTAAAGTTTGCTGTGTTTTTCCTCTCTACCGTTCAACAGATCGACTACTAAGAGCATGTCTAACAGACCTCTTAAAAGGGTCAAACCCGTAAAATAACCGCCGAAATACGGGGTTGGGCTCTACCCGACCGTCTAGCAGACCCCGTAAAACAGGCCCCCGCGTCGATTTTTCCCAGTTTTGATTACAGGGCTACGGGGCGGCTCTTCGCCCCCTACTTGTGCGGGGTGGGAAGGGGAATACAAGGCAAACCCAGCATCCCATTTCAGCCAGGGCGAGCGGACATTTCAGTTTTCCCACCCGTTTTCCCCCGCGTCGCCGCCAGAAACCTCCATATCCGGCCCCCTCCGCCGCCCGCCGAGCCGCGCCGCGCTGCGTCCACGCCCGCCACACCCCCGCCGGAGATCCGCGTCCCTCCGCGCACGCCGCCGCACCCCCGCCGCGGTCTTCTCCACCGTTTTCACCGGTGAGTATTCCGCCGCGTTCCTCTTCATTTTCGCCGGTACAATGGACGTGTTTGGATGTTGATCTATGCTTCACAGTGGTAGATGGCTTTGGAGAATGTGCATATGGAGGATTTGGAGGATTCGTCGACCGATTGGTCCTCGTTGGATTCCGACGTTTCGGACCTCGACGAGCTGCTGAACGACATTGAGAGAGCTTTTGGTGTCTTGCAAGCAAAGTTTGTCATTGTCCGGGGTCCTGCAAGGTTTTGGGACAAGGAAAATCTTGTTGATATCATGACATGTTGTGTGATTCTTCACAACATGATCATTGAAGATGAGAGAGGGTTGAACTTGTCATGTTTCTATGACAATGTTGGCACCCGAGTGCAGCCCCAGCGGAACCCTGTTCGGATTGAAGCTTTTCTTGCAGCGCATTGTGGCATTGAAAATGCCGAGACTCATCACCAGCTCACCCAAGATCTGATTGATCACCACTGGCAGTTGCATGGCCAATGAGTTTTTACATTCATTTCCTTTTGTTGTATGTGTGTAACAGTTATCTTGATCTTTTGATTTCGGGAACATTTGTTATTTGTTTAATTCTTCCATTAGAACATTTGTTGGCAGTTCTGAAAAACATTATTGTAATAATTATGATGATTACTGGGTGATTTAAAACTTTTATTCAATGTGAATGTTGTATTGGTTCTAATATCCAATTTGTCAAAAACCCTGTTTTGAGGGGTTGAAAACTCGTCCGAGCTAGCAGACCCGTATCCCCGCCCCATAAAACAGTGCTAGCTTGGACGAGTTTTTGGCCGGTGGAAAGTGAATACAGGGCCCTCTACTTGCGTTTTACGGGGCAGAAAAGTAGGGGGTCTGTTAGACATGCTCTAACCCGGGATTTCATTCTGACTTTCGTTAGGCTAATTAGTTGAGATACGGATTAGGATGTTACATGCGTTTTTTTACATGATTAGGATGTTACATACTATTCCCTCTGTTTCGAAATATAAGATGTTTTAGCTTTGTGAAGCAAATGTATCTAAACTTCTTTTAGTATGTAGGTTCACTCAAGTTTGGCGTGAATCTACACACTAAAACAAGTCTAGATATATTTTCTTCACAAACATAAAACATCTTATATTTTAAATCAGAGGGAGCAATAAATATACAACAAATCGAGCCATTAAAAAAACAAGTCAATTGATTCAGCATCGCATTCCCGGCCCTGTCGGTTCCGCCCCGTGGGTAATCCATCTCTCGAGCGAGAATTTGCATGGCATGGCCACGACTAAGAGCATCCCCACTAGTTGGGCATTTTTAAGCCGAAATCCGGACTTATTTTTGGCCGGATGAAACTAGATTTCGGCATGGGAACACCGAGTTTCTAATTCACGTTACCAGGCCGTGTTCCCAGGCGAAGAGAAAACGACGAAATATTCGAATTTTTATTGTTCCCGCCGGCGAGAGCTCGGCCAAAAGGTGTTCGACGGAATTGTGCCAAACAAGTCAAGCGACAAATTATTACAAAACCAGATAAAAAAGGCTCGGCCATCAGTCGTCGATGGGGATGGGCTCCTCCGGCGTGGTCGATGCGGCGGGGTCGGGCGTCTCTCCGGTGGACGCCGACTGGTTGGAGGAGGTGGAAGCAGAGCTCGGCATAGCGGTGGCGTTCAGCGCGGGAGCTGGCGTGATCTCGGCGTTGTCCTCCTGGAGGATGGCATTGCGGCGCGCCATGTATCAGGCCTTGACCGGCGAACTCATCGCCGACGTGTCCTCACCGCCCAACAGGAATTGGAGATCCGTATTCCTCTTCTTGGCGGCGTAGTTAGCCTTCAGGAGGTCCATCTTTCGGCCTTGGTTCTAGAGAAGCCGTGTCCACCTCTCGTCGCTCTTATCCTCCCTCTTCTCGGTGTGTGCCTTCGTGTCGGCGATGCACTTCTCGATGGAAGCCTAGAGGCGCTCGGCAGGAGGTCCGGTGGCTTTAAGCATCTTCGCCTTCTTCTGGCCGATCTCCGGCCTTCCTTCGCGGCAGCATGGGGAGGGGCCTCCGGGTTGTACACGTCGTCCTTGGTCTTGGTGAGGCTCAGGCGAGTGTCCCGTCATTTCTCGCAGTGTTCGATCTCGATGAACACATGGTGAAACATAAACTCCGCCTTCATGTCGTCCCGGTACAAAGCGAGTGCACGAAGGAGCTGCAAAATGCAAGACAAAGTGTGTCAGGATATGCTTGAGCTTGTCATAACTTCGGCTAGTGTTCGCGGAATACCTTGTTGTCCATGTTTTCACCGCTAACTTGGGTGCGTTCGACCTCCTCCACACAATTGTGCCATTTGCTACACACATGCTGGATGAACCCCCAATGGTTGGTCATTGCCTTCTCCCCTCGCTCCGTATGAATTTTGTTGTACTTCGGGTCGCAAAGGCTATACTCGACATGTATGTCTCCGCCGACAACATCTGAAACTAAAAGCTGAAGGAGGAATTGCAACTTGGCATAAAAAATTCAGCAAGAACTTTCGCATAACCTTCTCCAGTGATGATCCAGAACAGGAAGGTCATCCTCCTTCAGCCGTCATTGACGATGAGCAGCCGCAACAGACTGGATTTCGAGTGTCGTTGATGCCCACCGCCCACCAGGTGCAGCTCAAGAACGACCTCATCGCTGGTAGGGACATACCATGTGTCCAGACCAGCGCGACGGCCTCCAAAGAACCCAGCAGGCAAACTTGATCCCGGGCATGGAAAACGGTGCAGCTGGATTGGGAGACACAAGATTGAGTGAATCCATATCAGTATCGATGTGAAGGCTCCATCATCGTCCATCACCCACAGCCATGGATAAGAGACAACAGAAGAAGAAGATTGAATAATAAACATCTAGCAAAGAAAAAATACCAGGCAGCGAGCCAGAGAGGAAGAGATAGGCGGTCGTACCCATGTTGATCTCCCTCCTTTGCATCGCATCGGGGGCAGCTACCACGCTAGGAGAAAGGCCAAGCACACAGACTAGGTCTGATGCGCGACATCTAGGAGGGAAAGGCTGTGGCGGTGGCAGCGAGAAATCGGCGGCACGGGACATGGGGAGCACAATATTATGATTCCCTTCCTCAATCGATTTTTCCAGCAGCTGGAACTCGGTGTTGGGGTGACGATCTGGTCCGCTGAGAAGAAGCCATCCATGGGTCGCAGAGGACCAATGCCCGTTCAAGGCCTTCCATGACTTGCTGCAAGGAAGAGAGAAAGATAGGCTGAGGAGTAGCGGTGGCGGAAATTTAGAACATATTGTAGAATTGCGAAATATTATCTGTATTGATATTGCTTGTGGTGATTACAACGTGAGCCCTTGGGCTGTTTATATAGTACTAGAAGACTTGGGGGCAAGAAGACTACTAGAGATAGAATTGGATTACAATATGAAACTACCTAATATGTCCAAACCGTGATATACTCTAACACTCCCCCGCAGTCAGATCGGTAGTGACGCGAACGGTCTGACTGGAGCATAATCCGAAGGCGGAGATGGGAGACGATGTCGATGTCGATGTAGCCGGAAGTAGGGCGTTGTAGTCGTGGTCGATGGTGCCGTTGGTGAAGTTGTCGCCGTTGATGAAGTCGATGAAGTTGATGATGTTGTTGTGTTGTGGTCGATGTTGTCGTTGAGCCTAGAGAATTCGCCGTAGTAGTTGAGGTAGACGTAGTTTGAGAAGTAGCTCGACCCGCAATGCCGAGCTTGCCAGACTCGGGAGCGTGCCGGGGACGAAGGCACGCGTCGGTGTTGCCGATACCGAGCGTGCGAAGACAGGGACCATCACGAGCCATGCAATCCAGAGCCGGAGGGAGCAGCAGAGAAATTCTCCGGGAACGGTCGGTGCGTAGAAGTTGTCCGCCGTGTCGAATTAGATGAAGTGGTTGCAAGAAGAAAATAAATTTAGTGCAAAATAAAAATTAGACTGCGACTCTGGCGGCAAGGTCGTGGTGGATGAAGACGACGAGGTAGATGTTGATGACGATTGAATTGTTGCGGTAGTTGATTTTGGGGATAACACCCGTATTTTCCGCTTGTATGAGCGCGGCGTCGCTCGTGTAGATGAACTTGTTGGCGTTGACGATGACCACGATTGGTGGTGGCGGCGACGATGTGACGATGTTGTTGGTGTAGATGGTTGTCGGCAAGGATGACCACGGGTGATGAAGGTGAAGCCCTTTGTTGACGGTGAGGCGCGTACTCGGGGACGTGCGTCCCGGTCGATTGAAGTAGAGGCGCGTGATGACGGCATGTGGTTGTGGACGACGCAATCCGATCTATGATCGGCGAAAGAAGAAGAAGCGCCGGTCAAGCGGCCGGCGAGAAAAAATTGGCGAAGTAAGATCTAATCTACTATTGCGCGGCCCCCGGCGGAGAAGGATCTCCCCGGGGGCGGCGCGGCGGAAGCGGTGGCTAAACCCTAGGCGGAACGAACCGCTCTGATACCATGAAGAATTGCGGAATATTATCTGTATTGATATTGCTTGTGATGATTACAACGTGAGCCCTTGGGCTGTTTATATAATACTAGAAGACTTGGGGGGCAAGAAGACTACTAGAGATAGAATTGGATTACAATATGAAACTACCTAATATGTTCAAACCGTGATATACTCTAACACATATCGAATGTTCGGGTGGAGGAGAAACTTTTGAGAGAGGAACAGGCCGCCTGGAAGGCGGATGGCGGGAGTTCTCGCGGAAGTTAGACTCACCGCTGTGTCGTGCTTGATGTGCTCTTCATACTGGAGCCTCCACGAAGCTCGTGTGACCCGCTGTCGAGCCATCGCCGCTGCGTCGGCACAGCTCCTCTTGGCACGGCCTTGCGACGCACATACAGGTCGGACGAAAAGGAAGCAGCACGACAACCAGATAGGCAGAGGAGGACGTCTAGAGCCCGGAAGGACGTGTGTGGCGGCGTTGGGAAAGAGGCGAATATGCTAAATGAAGGAGACCGCTCGGGCCACGGTGGGGAGCTCCTCGATGTTTCCATCGTGAGAACCTGGAACCGCTTTGACCTTCTCGTCAGATTGAAACGAACGAAGATACCGAAAGACACGTGAAAAATGCAAAACAAATCACCGACAAATCGTGCAGCACTGTAGAACGTTTCTACAGTTCCATGGATGATGTGGACGCACAAATCTGTCGCAGAAGTGCATCACTTTCATATATGTAGTAGTTAGCAATGAAAGACAGATGGTGGCCAAAGCCCGTCCTTTGGATGGTCTGCTCTTTCGGTCGATGGCTCCTTTGGTGATGTTGGGAGTGCTGGTGTTGGTATGATACTAAGATTCTGCTGGCGCTGTTATCTTCTCGGCTTATCGACACCTTTTCAATTGCAATGACGCATTGGAGTCGGAAATGTGTGCTGCAATGGAAGGGCTCGCCTTGGCACATCAGTGGTTTGATCTTCCAATAGTGTTGCAAACTTATTGTGCCTCAATTCTGGCAGCCTTGAAGGAGGAGGACATACGTAACAAAATAACTAATAGTCATCTCTTTGACGAGATTAAGCACCTCATCAGCCTTAGAGAAGTTTCTGTAATAAATATTACTCGAGAGCAAAATAGTGTAGCACATAGTCTAGCAAATTTGGGTTGAACTGGAGAGGGTACTACTTGTTGGGTATGTATTACTCCAGAAATTGTTTCTCAGCTAGTGCTACCTGATTGTAACCATGTGATTTCGTAATATAATCTTGAGTGTTCTTCGTTACTCCAGAAATTGTTTCTCAGCTAGTGCTAGCTGATTATAACTCTGTGATTTCGTAATATAACCTTGAGTGTTCTTCGCAAAAAAAAATGGAAGACAGGTCATGAAGCCGTGCATGCGCTGAGATCGTTTGGTGACAAAAGCAGATTAATACAATGATGTTCGGTTTAATTGCTTGATATATTCTAAAATGTTCTTATATTCGAGCGTAAATACATGTAGTTTTGAAGTAAGTGTGGCAGAAATTCTCTAATATAGGATAATATATATTAAATATATGTATTACAAAGAGAAAATTGTACCATATTTCTTTTGCAGATATTTAAATATCGTTTATTTATGAACAAAAGAGAGCAAGTTTCGCATGAATAGACTTCGACATAGGCATTTCATGAATTCCGTAAAAGAAAATGTGATGTAAAATAAAAGTGAACAAAAATGAAAATTGAAACTAAAAATCTTTTTAAATAGGAAATTATTTTCATAGATCTCAATGCATAACTAAATTTTAAAAAATGAGTTATAGCTATTCGATTTAAACATAAAACTGAGCTTTTAAATGAGAAACATAGTTAATAATAATATCTCTATCGATAATAGCACGATGATGACTGCAGTAGCAACTACATGTATTGGTAATGCTTTTCCTAATACTCAGTTGCCTTTTCAAATCTTGATCACCCAAAGTTGGGCACTATGAACTTTTCCTTTTATTATTATATTTTTTTATTTCTATTTATTATCTTTTACGTGTGACCAATCTCTTTGCCATATAGAACAAGAACTTGAGACCGTATGATCCATATATGAATTGGTGGAAAGACGAAAGATAATGAATGAAATTATGTTATGGTTATATTCTTTGTCTTGATTAATTCTAGAACACCGAAGTATGTATAATGAGTCTTATTTTGTTCCTGTGGCAGTGGCGCAAGGTGCGTTTGATCCCGGAGGAGTCTTATTTTGTGTCCTCTGAATATGATGATGCAATATGGTTCCTATACAGAAGGGCAGTCCTACTTTGTATGCCAGACAAAGAAAACTAGCAAGGGCTGGAGAATAGCTTTGCATTTGTAGCCACTGAACAATTTTGTTCCGTAGGATGATGATGGAACCATGTTGTTTAACATCTCACCGTAAATGCCAACAGGTTGTGAATCACTCTCGTCTTGACCAATCAAATAGCTATAGATGCCTGACAGGTCCCAGCCTCAGCAGGCATCATGACACATCTCTACCATCTCACACCCCCAAACAAAACAATGCAAATCACCATAGATATATATAGATACTGTAGGAATAGGATGAAGGAGTAGCAACCACAACTTAGATAACACAGGTTCATTCACAGAGATACATAGAGCACGCGCGAATACAAAAAGAACATCAAAAGTGCCCCTGTTACAATGTCTGCCATATATATTAATTCCTCTTAACACCCATTACTAGCTCCATTAGAGATCCGAGAGTCTCACATGCCTTGGCACTTGGCACATGGCAGAGCCTGTCTGCACTTGATTTGGAAGATGCAAAAGGAAAGGATTTCTGAGATTGCTGCTAGTATTTCATTGAGGGCCTTGAGCCTGTTTCAGACGAAACCACTCACGACAGGTTCTGCAATGGACATATCGCAGTCGCAGGTTCCAACGGAGGACGGTCCTGGCATGGCTCGCACAGACAATAGTGCTGGGATAGAGCATTGGGGGGTTCTGTGTACCCGCAAACCTTGCTTTGGTGCTGGATCCGGCCATGGCCGGGGGGACAGGCCTTACACACCCCCCTGGGCTCTCCTTTCATGTCGAAATTGGATGGCATCGCGCTGTGCATAATCCCGCCAATACCTGGTCCTAGAAGTGCCACTTAGCTATTCAGTAGGAGGAGGAGTAATAAGCAAGGAGGCCTTGCACAATCGGGAAAAGGGAATAGATAATTACCCTGTGGTGGCATCGTCGTGGAATGCATGAAACCGGGGATCATAGGAAACCTGGGAGCGACGGCAACGATGTCAGATCCGCCTCCGCCTGCAAGAAGGTGGAGAGCATGCATGCATTGTGAGCAATGCACTCAACAAATTACAGCATCATCGAGAATGGCAAACGACATGCACACCCATGCCATGCCCATGCATGGTTACTGCTTATACCTCTAGGCGCCGGTTGGGGGTGGAACATGTCCATTGCCGCCATTGCAGGCCTCTTGGCTGGTGCCGGCTCCAGCACCTCATTATGCGGCCTTTTCAGCGCCTGCTGTTTCTGCTCATTCCATATCTCCGACGCCACATCGAGATCCTCTTCCCTTGCATTATCTATTAGAACCACAGGGACTGAAATTTGAAAACATTAATTGTGGAATTAGTAGCATGCATGCATGCATGTCGCCTAGAAATGGTCAGGCGGAACAAAAAGGATGCTGCTTGATGATTCCTGAAAGGCTACGGCCGGAAGATATATAGACTGGACGGGAAGCCAGACAAATTAACCTGGTTGCTGCTGCGGCGGCGGCGGCGGTGCAAGAGGTGGCGCCGGGACTCCATCCACAGGCGGATCTGCTCCGTCGTCGGCTGCCGCTGGGCCCTGCTGCCCCAGCGGACCATCCTCCAACGCCTTCAGCGCCTGCTGTTTCTGCTCGTTCCATATCTCCGACGCCACATCGAGATCCTCTTCCATTACATCATCTATTATAACCTCAGGGACTGAAATTTGAAAACACTGTGGAATTAGTAGCATGCATGTCGCCTAGAAATGTTCAGACGGAACAAAAGGATACTGCTTGATGATTCTTGAAAGGCTACGGAAGATATATAGACTGGACACGCGAGAAGCGACACTAACCTGGCTGCTGCTGCTGTGGCGGCGGTGGCGGTGCAAGAGGTGGCGACGGAGGCGGTGCAAGAGGTGGCGACGGTGGCGGTGCAAGAGGTGGCGCCGGGACTCCATCCACAGGCGGCAGATCTGCTCCGTCGTCGGCTGCCGCTGGGCCATGCTGCCCCACCAGATCATCCTCCAACGCCTTCAGCGCCTGCTCATCCAGCACCAGAAGCGGCTCATCCAGCACCAGAACCGGCTCGTCCAGCACCAGAACCGGCTCATCCTGCTGCTGCATGAGCATGACGACAGCCGGCTGCCCCACCAGCAAGCCCCCGATCGGCGGCACACCTGTACAAAACCACAGGAATCGTGGAATTACTGGCCTGTTCGGTCATAACGTATCATACGGAAGAAAAAGATTGTTTCTTGAAATGCTACGGCGGCGACACAAAAAAGAAGGCCGTGATTATCCTGCATATAACATGAGACAAATTTCTGCATCGCCTTAACCTTTTCTGTCCAAAAGAACCTATCAGATCAGATGCTAGTAACTGCAGAGAAGATGTTCAACTCGCGCCGCCACCAGGATTGGGGAAAGCCCTAAACGAAACGAGCGTGGTGATGAAGACGACGAACTGGTAGCGGTACGAGCACACACGAACAGCGCCGTGTTCCGTTCCGGCGACGAGCTAGCCACAAGGTGTGGGCTTGAGGCCAGGGGCGGGCGGGCGGAGCAGAGGCACGACGGAAGATGCACGCGGACACGGGACGTACGGGGAGCGAGACGCGGACACGACGGAAGGAAGGGAAGATGCACGGGAAGGGAAGCGAGACTAACCTGCTGAAGGCTGCTGCTGCTGCGGAGGGAGCAGTGGCGCGGGATCCTCATCCGCTCCATGCACCGGCGGATCTGCTCCGTGCGCTGCCGCTGGGCCAACCGGGTCGACGAGCTCGCCGATCATGCCAAGCACCTCGCCTTGCGGGAGAACCGGCAGCGCCGGCGGCACATCGATTCCAGCGTGCGCCGGCGGAGGAAGGTCGTCGTCGTCGTCCTCGACGAGAGCCGGCTGGGCTGCCAGCGCCGGAGGAGCCTCCTCGTCCTCAGCGTCGCCGAGGTTGAGAAAGGCTTGCCAGTCCTCTCCCTGACCCTCGCCGGCGGCCATGGAGAGCGCTCGGCTGGACGGGGGCGCTGGCGAGGCACTGGTTGGCCAAGGAGGACTGGGCGCTTGCGGTGGGTGTGTGCAACGGCGCGGGACGGTGGGGGTATATAAAGAGATGGAGGGCGGCCGGGTGGAGACACCGAATGGGAGGCGCCCGAGGGAAAGTAAAGCACCGTGGTACTGCTGGTACGTAGTACGAACGCCCGACCGGCCGTTGCGAGGTGCCGGCTGCGACTGGCTGCCATGCTGTTTGTGGCTGCAACCCCGAGAAGGATACGATCCACCAGCTGGCCCCAACGGAAGACGCAGGGCGGCGTGTCCCCTCATCCTGATCGACATTGCTCTGCGCCATGGAGCCCTGCCCTGCTGACGACAAAAGATCGCAAGATGACAAAACTTTTACGGCAAAGCGGTGAACGGCCGGCGTGGTTAAAGCCGGCCAGACCCGATCATGCATGGTTTACGGCGAGTTTTTGAATCGGTTCAAACGCAACGAGCGAGAGAGCGAGCCCTAGCTGCATGCTCCTCTGATCTGCAGCAAAAGGGAATCGTGGATCGGCTGCGCAAAGCAAAGCAGTGCTACTTTGTGGACCGAGGAGTAGACCGTATCAGCCAGCCACAGCACCACCTGGCGGAGCCCGATGGGCCTCTCGGGATCAGATAAAGCTGCAAAGTCCCCGGCCTTCGTTTCTGGGGCCAACAACCACTGCACGCACGTCTCTCCCCGGCCGGAAGTCCTGTTTTGGCAGCTTCGTCCTCGATCTCATCCTGACGGACGCGGGCGTACGCGCCTCTCTGCACTCGGCACCTACGCACCACACAGCTCTCCCAGGTTTTGCACACGCTCCAGCGTACACCGTGCAACGAACTCTCTATATGTTCCTAGCTTGCCTTGATGGTCGAGATCAACGTGTACATGGTGTACAGCATGCATAAGCCTACCATTATTTGTGTACTAGTACTTAACTAGTAAGTTGTACGTGCTATGCAAGTTAAAACAAAGTTTCTTATGAGTAATGAATTTATAAGACTCATTTTTATCTATATTGATTATTTGAGAAAGTTTTGACCATTTTTTCAGCATATCATTCTATCTTGGTAAGTTATGGAGTATTGGAGATGTTCGGTGTAAAGTGCCGCATGCATAATCCAGAAGTAACTCTACGTTTTACCATTGTGTGCCTTGTGGGTTGTGTTCCAATGGTTTCCGAGCTAACCCAAGAATTAATCCTTTTATTTATTTCATTTCAGCTAGTGGCAGCAAGCACTATGGGACTTACCACATGACACTGTAGCCTCCCATGTGACTGAATCTAGTAGTTTCTGGTTTCTACCGTTTGTCGCATGCACATAGGGTTCACTGCAAACGACAGCTGTTGGATGGAGTAAATGAACGGCTGAAATTGCAGGGATTCGCTCATGTCTTGTCCGTATGATTCATTCAATCAATGGCCAGAAATTCATAGACTAAGCGGGAACACTGTAGATGTGGAACTAGTTCAAAAACTGTCATACTATATAGTGGTATAGATAATTAGTATATCATAAATGCATGTAGCAATCATTTTACCCATGTCAGCCTTTTGGAGCGGACTCACATTGCACAATGTCTAGAGGCAAACTTAGGGCTCGTTTGATTTACATGATTCGCAAAACACAGAAATAGGAAAACCATAGAATTTAAGTGGCATGACCTATTGAATCCTATAGAAATAGAAAACTATAGGAATTTGAATCAAGTATGTGTTTTAATCACAGAAAAATTTCCTACAAAATAGAGGGCAAAGGAATTCTTTGAAGGAATTCCAAAGGATTATAATCAACATGGCAATATTTACTAAGGGATAGAATCCTTCACAAATCCTTTGAATCAAAAAAAAGTCCTTAATCCGGTTCATTAGGTTTAGGAGATTATTACTTGCTGACAAAATGTTTACAGAGGTAAAGGAGTTCTTAGCTCGTATTTGAAGAGGTTAAATACTAGTTTTTTTTTTTTTGCTTTTTTGAGAAGCTATTTACTATCAATAAAAAACTGGTTCTCAATCGACTACAGCAAAAAAAAGTGGATACTAGTTTTAACGCATCTACCCTTAAGTTATCAACTCGATCGGGTATATCCAGCTCGATCGAGTACACCTATACGGAGGTTTACATAGCCTGGATATGGATTTTGACGGTTCAAAAGAAAAGTAGTCCATGCAAACTTAAGTTTGAGAGGGGGAACAAAGCGCACCTCAACGTGAGGAAGCAAACTTGAGGCAGACGACTATGAACGTACACTACAAGAGAAAGGAAAGACGATGACGGCCTATTCCTACGCTGACGGCAAAAGTTACAATATTGTCGTCGACGTATTGCCGCAAATGCCAACGGCAGCCGTCGACGTAGAATTATCGTCGGCGTAGGCCCATACTGGCCAGACGATTATCGTCGGCGTAGGTAAGGCGTAGGTAAGGCTGTCGGCGTATAACAGCCCGTCTGACGGACGCGCAACGGCATTAGGGCACGGAGCTACGCCGATGGCATTATTTTCCTTTTTGCCATATTAATCCTAGAAAAATCATAAATAAATCATTCTAATTCATAAAAATATATATAATATATCAAAATTTGCAGAAAATAAGATCTATCTATCTAAACAAAAATATTACTCCCTCCGTTCCTTAATATAAAGTGTATAGCTTTTTGAGAAAAAATCCACAATGTAAGGTGTATCATTGGGTCAGACTAATTGTTCCGCTTATTTAGGAGGAAATTAATCCGATCGGGAGAGAGGATGTCCAGAATTCTTATTTTCCCTCTATCTCACGTCAATCACCTGGGGTATTCACGTCCAACGGCAACGGAATTTGCCCTCTCAGCCTATGCGCTAATATTCGTACAAGAAAACTATACACCTTATACTAAGGAACAGAGAGAGTACATATTTTTGCTGAATAAAATATATAAACATAACATATACTTTCATATAACACATTTCCCATTTTCCAAGTGTCAAAAAGGGGTGTTTGTGAAATAATCACCAAATAAAAGTTTTAAAATGATACAACCCCATTTTTCAAAAATACTAGACCAACTAGTATTTTCAATGTTCCAACCGGGGTAATTTAAACCTTTCTGTCTACCCCTCGTGAAAAAGACAAATTTCTGTCGAATCGGTACGAGGTGGACCAGATTTGAACTATAGGTATATGATCTGATGCTCATAATTTTTTAGACAAATCATTTTTGGGTTCACTAGATGCTATTTCATCATAGATCCACTGCAAGTTTAGCGAGGCTCAGCCCCAAGCTAAAAATCTTCATGCCTGCCTTTGGACCATAGTTTAAAACGGGCATAAAAATTCAAAAACGATCCAAACAATGTAAATTTTTTGCATGGTGTCATATTATATAATATAGTTGCAAGGAAAAATATCAAATTTGGAATGTTGTAAATATCACAAAAAAAACTTCGCAAAATGAGCTATCATGTTCGAGAGGTTTCATGGCTTTTAGGCCAAACGACCAATGTTATGACTAGAATCGTGGCATACATTGTGATAATATGTCGATATTGTGTACGCATGTGCATCATGGGATGGCGAAAAATATTGCAGGAGGAAGTTTTCCTTTTCGTCACACCAAAAATCCATTTTCCATTTTCCAAGTGTCAAAACGGGTTGTATTGGTGAAGCAACCACCAACTGAAAGTTTCAAAATAGTACCACCTCATTTTAAAAAAATACTAGGTCACCTTGCATGAACAATGTCCCAACCGGGGTAAATTAAACCTTTCCATCCACCCCTCTAAAAACAAATTTCTACCGAATCGGTTAGAAGTGGGTCAGATTTGAACTACAGGTGCATGATCTGTTGCTCATGATTTTTTTAGAAAAATCATTTTTAGGTTCGCAATATGCTATTTTATCATAGATCCACTACAAGTTTTGCGAGGCTCAGGCTCGAGCTAAGAATCTTTATGCCCGCCGTTTTGACCATAGTTTGAAGTGGATATAAGAAATTCAAAATGATTCAGACAATGTAAATCCTTCGCGTAATGTCACATTATGTGATATATTTGAAAGGAAAAATATCAAACTTAGAATGTTGTAAATATCATTAAAAAACCTTCTCAAAATGATCTATCATGTTCGAGGTTTCATGGCTTTCAGGCTAAAAGACCAATATTATGCTAGAATCGCGGCATAGTTTGTGATAACGTGCCCATACTGTGCACACATGTGCATCATGGGATGGAGAACAATATTGTAGGAGTAAGTTTTCTTTTTCGTTACACCAAAAAGTCATTTTTCATTTTCCAAGTGACAAAAACGGGATGTTTTGTGAAGCAACCACAAAATAAAAGTTTCAAAATGGTACCACCTCATTTAGAAAAAATACTAGGGCACCTTGCATGGACAATTTTATAACCTAGGTAACTTAAAACGTTTCTTACACCACTCGTAAAAAAGATAAATTTCTATGGTAGGATGTGGGTCAGATTTTAACACCTGATCTCATGCTCATGACTTTTTAGAAAAATCATTTTTAGGTTCACTATATGCTATTTCATCACACATCCACTACGAGTTTAGCGAGGCTCAACCTCGAGCTGAGAATCATCTTGTCCGTCGTTTTTACTATAGTTTGAAACAGGCATAAGAAATTCAAAAACGATCCAAACAATGTAAATTCTTCGCGTGGTGTCATATTATGTGATATAGTTGCAAGAAAAAAATACCAAACTTGAAATGTTGTAAGTATCACAAAAAAACCTTCTCAAAATGAGCTATCATGTTCGAGGCTTCATGGCTTTCAGGCCAAACGACCAATGTTATGGCTAGAATCGCGGCATAGTTTATGATAATATGCCTATATTATGCATACATGTGAATCATAGGACGGTGAAAAATGTTGCAGGAGGAAGGTTTTCCTTTTAATCGCACCAAAAAGGCATTTTCCATTTTTCGAGTGACAAACATGGGATATTTTGTGAAGCAACCACCAATAAAAGTTTCAAAATGGTACCACCACGTTTTTAAAACTAATAGTGACATGGATAGGCTCTACGGGTGTGTGATATTGTCCTATCCGGTCCAGCACAGTGAAGGCCCACACAGATACTTGCTACCCAAGGAGACTCTAGATGGCCCAAGATCGGTAGAAGTTCGATTCCTCGGAGAACACGGCCGAGCTATAGATAGAATATTCAACGGTGAAACCCTAACATGTAACCGACTCGACCTACCCGAGACCTGGCATCCCCATATAAAGGCCAGAAGGACACGGCGAGGAGGATCTCTCCCAACTCATACACACACCTCAGATTGCATCTACACACCCCATGTAACCTTCGGATCCGCCATCAATCAAGAACAGACAAGTAGGAATAGGATTTTTCCTCTAGGGGTTGCACCTCGGTAAACATCGTGTCCTCTTAACCGTCTCGCGATCTTCAGCATCCCCATCTTCTCCAAAACCCAATCCATAACAATGGCCATTGATGAGTTGAACCCTCGTCAAATAGGCCACCTTGAATGGACAATCCAACCAGGATATGTAAACCTTTCCTTTCACCCCTCGGAAAAGAGACAAATTTCTGCTGAATCTATAGGAAGTGGGTCAGATTTAAACTAAGGTACATGATCTGGTGCTCATGACTTTTTGGAAAAATCATTTTTAGGTTCACTATATGCTATTTCCTTAGAGGTCTACTTCAAATTTAGCGAGACTCAACCCCGAGTTAAGGATTTTTTTAGAATCCTCAAATTCAAAAGAGAAATTTTGATATGATATTTTTGAATATTTTAAAATATTTTTAAATGAATTTTATTTACAAAGACATGGTGCATGGTTAAAAATATGATAGGAATGTCATGTTTGGATTCTTCTTATTTTTCTGATCGATTTAGACATATTATTTGTCAAATTCCGATTTATAGATTTACAGATATGAAATATTCCATATTAACTAGAAAAAGGCAAAAAAAATACATTTTATTGTTATTTGAATTCAAGATTATTATTACTTATTCATTTTTGTTTACTTAAATAATTGTTTTAAATTAAAAAAATAAAGGCGTGTGACACCATTGTCCAAGGTTCATAGGATTGATATGGTAGCATTATCAAAAATATCTAATTTTCTTACGAGAAGCTCATGTGAAAGTGAAAGTACCGACTTGATACGACTAGAGGGGGGGTGAATAGGCGTCTACCCAATTTTACTTAGTTTCTCAATTTTAGGCTCAACAAGAAAGAAAGTTATCTAGAGAGACAACTAAGTGAACAACCTAAAGCAGGAAAACTGAAACCAAACAACAAGAGATAGTAAAAGCAAGGAGTGAAGGTAGGAAACAAAGTAACCGGTGAGGGGACACGGAGATGTAATTCCCGTAGTTCACTCCCAAGGAGCTACGTCTATGTTGGAGAGGTGTCGGGGCCACACAAGGTCACCCGAGCGCCACAAAGGCCTCACCTTCTTCTCCGGTGAGCTCCCCCACAAAGGAGGCCTCACAATCCACTAACCGGTGACCTTGAAGGTGCCAACCGAAACCTTTACACCAAGGTTGAGGGGGAGGCTCCACAACTCAATTGGAGGCCCTCAACGACACCTCGAAGCTTTACAACACATGCCTCAGCTCCGGGGATGCCCTACACCGTCTAGGGTTCCAAGAAACCCAAGAGCAACAAGATCCACAAAGGATGGAAGGGGAAATCAATTCTTCTTTGGTGGAAGTGTAGATCTAGGTCACCTCCCTCACCTCTCAAAAGATCAGGTCATTTGAGTGGCTAGAGAGAGAGATCTAGTGAGGTGAAGCTCAAGCTTTAATGGAGGAGAGAGAAAAATTCGAGAGAGAGTGGGAGGAAGAAGAGGGGTGCCTTAAATAGGCCCCCTCGCACTGAACCGGTACAGCCCCCGCGACTTCACCGGAAGTTCCGGTGAAAGGCCGGAAGTTCCGCCTGAGCCTGGCTCCAACGGTCATAAGACCGTTGACCTTGCCTCGAAGTGCTACCGAAGTTCTGGTCAAAGCAACGGAAGTTCCGGTGAACTTCCTATCAAGTTCCGATCAAGTTCCGGCTAAATAGCACATTTCGCCCAGAAGGTTACTGAACCGCCACCGGAACTTGGGCGGAACTTGAGGCGGAACTTTTGGGTCGTGGCGAAGTCGGACGGAAGTTCCGGCCTTAGGCGGAAGTTCCGCTCAAGAACTTTTGGCGGGGCTAGTACAGATGGAAGTTCCGGCCAGGTTCCGGCTAAGTTCCGGCTAAATAGCACATTTCGCCCAGAGGGTTACTGAACCGCCACCGGAACTTGGGTGGAACAAGCATCGGAACAAACTGAAGAGCTGCCGCAGAAAAAGTTAGAGCGGAACTTCCGGTCTAGACCGGAAGTTCCGGTGAGACACAAAAGGCCCCAACAGAACAGGAAAACGCTCTCTCTCACGGGATAATGGGATGGCTGTGGCGGTGCATATAGGTTTGTGCAAGAACAAGTGATTTCCCACAGCCTTCCAAAATGGACCCCCTCTTAATAGTATGGTGACCTAAAACAACAACCAGAAAGAAACTAGAAGAAGACTAAAAGGGCCACCGTCTTCAAAAGAACACAAGAGAGCATCCATCACAATAGAATGAGACAACAACGATGTTTTACCTGAAACACAAGAGCACGGTTAGAAACACGGTTGGGATTGTCATTTCACACCAAAAACATCATGGGAAGATATAGTCCTTTCAATCTCCCCCTTTTTGGTGTTAGATGACAATCCCACAGATTTGCATAGAAATAAAACAATCTTTGCAATGGACGGGGCAGGCTCCCCCTGTCAATTGCAAAGATAGCACAATTACAAGAAGGGATAGAGATCATACCAGAACCAACTAAAAGTGGTGGAGACAAACGGAGTAATAATAGCAACATGAGCAATGGGGCTCCACCAATAGCAACAAGAGCAATGAGGCTCCAGCACCACAGAAACAGCCCAAGAGATGACAATAAGGTACCACACTCACGGCAAAGAATAAGATACCACAAAGATACCACATAGTCGATACCACAAAGATACCACATAGTCTCAAACATAACATACCACATGGTCCACAAGCACACATAAGTTCACGGACATAAAACCACAAGCACACAAATTAAATAGAGAGTTCGCGAGTAAGAAAAGATCAAAGGCAAGAACAGGCTCGCGACTCAACCCATGCAAATCCCGTAGACACCCTAATAGACATCCTTCTCCCCCTTTGGCATCGAGACACCAAAAAGGAAGAAGAGATCAATCTACTCGTCCCAGCCATGAGAAGGGGAAGGATGGGAAGACTCAGGCGGACCGGTGACCTCCTCCTCAGACTCATCTTCAGACCAGTTGCAGTTGTTGCGAATCCAATCCTCCTTGGGAGCAGTGACAGAGCTAGAGACCGGTGAACAAGGAATGTTGAGGGCTGCCATGATGTCCTTCTAGCGCTGAACATTGTGACGTTGGTCAACATAAGCCTGATACTCACGGTCCTGCAGAAAGCAGAAAGTCTTCTTCACTTTCCCAAGCAGCTTCTTTGCCCAAGATGGCTGCCTCTGGAGAGAAGGACCACCAGCACTAGAGCCACCAGGAGCAGAGGAGGGACCACCAGCACTAGATCCACCAGGAGCAGAGGAGCGACCACTAGCAACATCTCGAGACTTCTTGAGAGCAGCTTCCTTTTCTTCCTGAGTGCGAGGCTTCTGATGCTTACTCACACGAAACCTCTTCTCTTCATGAATGGTGATGTTGTCTTGAGGAAAGGGGGTGCCAGTCTTCTCGAGCCACTTGTGATTGATGAGAGTCTGAATGTAGGGAGCATAGATGCAGGAGCGCTTTTCAATGAGAGCCCCCCACAGTTCAGAGAAGATGAAGTGCATCACATCCATTGACCTGTCAGTGCCTCGGCGAAGATGGGTCTGATGCATGAGGTCAACCTGATATCCATGAAACTAATCAAAGTTGCCAGCTTTGGGAGAGATGGTGTTCAAGTACACCCGGCGCATAATGTCATAAGTTGGCAGCAGATAATTCACAAACCCAACACTTTCCCATTCTTCAATGTAGAGAGGCTCCAGGACCTCTAGATCAGCAGCTATAGGACCATGAACACGCCAACCATTTGCCCCGCGGCCAGGCTGAATGGGATAACCAAGAAGCTCAGCAAACTCAGCCCAAGTAGCGGTAAGAAACACATCCCTGGTCATCCACTTCATCACTCCTTCAGTAGATGAATGCATGTGAAGATACGGAGTGGAGTAGAACTGAGCAATAGCAGTCACATCAAAGTTCTGACGGTGCTCCATGAGGGGAATCAACCCAAACCTCTGACAGATATCAAGAGCTTCCCCAAAGTAAACTTGCTTCTCTTCCATGTGAGGCACATTGATGTACTTCTGAGGAGAAACCACAAACTTCTTCTTGGATGCATAAATTTCTTCATAAATCTGCTCCTGACGACAGGTGTGGAAATGAGGATCCAAACAGAGACGATCACGAGGCACGAGGTAGGGATCTGTAGCCCTGAATGCAGCATAAGCCTTCTGAGTCCACTTGGAAATCTTGGATGTGGTCATGTCAGGCCCTGCAGCAGTGGCCTTCTGAGAAAGAGAGGGCCTCTTCCCTGCAGCCGGCAAAGACGGGCGGCAAAGGCCTTCGCGAGAAGTCTGAGCGGTTGGACGCACAACTTCAGCATCTTCCTCATCAATCTCAGGAGGAATGTCATCGGATGGTCGGCGGGCACGCTTGCCTTGGCGAGTCTCTCCTTCCCCTGAGAAGAAAGAACAAGAGTAGGGAGGGAAGTTGGGATAAGTGCACAAGTTCGGAAGTGGAAACAAAAAGAGTTAGATTGGAAAAATACAAACAGGAAAAAAAATTGCAGTGTAGCCGGAACTTCCGCTGAAACGTCGGAACTTCCGGTCTAGACTGGAAATTCCGGTCGTGGCTCACCGGAAGTTCCGGTGAGGCCACGAACTGACAGTTTCAACAGGAGTTCCCTAGATGTAGATCTAAAGACCACCAATGCACAAATTTTTCCAAGGATGTATTGGACCAATCTACTCTAGCATGATACCCTAGGCCTACCAAGATCTTCCAACAAGTTCTAGCCAAAGAACTAGCCTAGACAAGGTGTGCCCTAACTCAAGCCATGGTGAGAGCAAGATCTCCATGAAGGGAGGGAGTTAAGGGCAAATACCGGAGTCCATGGCGGGAGATCGAGGTGGGGAAGGATCCCACGGAGCAGATCTGGAGAGGAGCGGTTGGAGAAGAGGGGGCCGGAGCGCCCTCTTGGAGATGTCCTGGCCGGCGGCGCTCCTGAGAGAAGATGGGTCTTGGGGGGAAAAAGGAAGAAGATCCCGTTTTCCCCCAGGGCCCACCTTTTATAGTACAGGAAGCACCACCGGAAGTTCGGTCGGAGGAAGTTCAGGACCGGAAGTTCCGGTCGACCGGAAGTTCCGCTAACGCCAGACAGAACATCTCAGGAGGATAACAAGGAAGAACTTGTGCAGGGAATAGAGAGGGCTTGAGGTAAGGAAAGGCTTAGGATAGATAGCTCAAAATGTGAAGAATCAAAAACAATAAAACATGACAAACAAAAAGGTCAAAGAACCAAATAAAACGTGTCGGTGGCCGAAGCCACCTTATATAAGAGTAAATGGCTTGACACCGCGAAGATATATCTTGGGTTCATTACCAACACTCATCATGAAGCTCAAATGGTCTCCTTTAGAGACTATAGAGTATGAAAACTTTAATGTGCGCATAATAGGGATAGTGTTTGTTCATAAGAGGAACTACACTCCCCCTAAATCCATGCCTACACCCAAACAAGATACACATTGAGACACGGGTAGGTGTGCAAGGGCTCAAGCAACATTGCTCGAATCAATGATATTTAGCTCATGCCTTAACTCTCGGAACCTTGCTTCATCAAGAGGCTTCGTGAAAAGATCCGCAAGATTTGCCTTGGTGGGAACATACTCCAAAGAAATGTCTCCTCTAGCAACATGGTCCCGAATGAAATGATGACGAATCTCAATGTGCTTGGTTCGGTTGTGTTGCACGGGATTGTGAGCAATAGCAATTGCACTCTCATTGTCGCAAAGTAGAGGCACCTTGTCAAAAGATAGTCCAAGATCCTTCAGGGTTTGCTTCATCCATAGCAATTGAGCACAGCAGCTTGCGGCAGAGATATACTTAGCTTCGGCAGTAGACATAGACACAAAGTTTTGCTTCTTCGAGGACCAACAAACCAAGGATCTTAGAAGCCGAAACCCAAGCTCCGGAGGTTGATTTTCTTCCCACTTTGTCACCAGCCCAGTCCGAGTCCGTGTAACCAATGAGATCAAAGCTGGCTCCCTTGGGGTACCACAACCCAAAGTTTGGGGTATGAACTAAATATCGAAAGATCCTTTTGACAGCCACCATGTGACTCTCCTTTGGTGCGGCTTGAAATCTTGCACACATACCCACACTCAACATAATATCCGGTCGTGATGCACAAAGATAGAGCAAACAACCAATCATCGATCGATAGAGTTTTTGATCCACCTCCTTACCCTTAGGATCAAGATCAAGATTAACCTTAGTTGGAATGGGAGTCTTGGCACCTTTGACTTGATCAAACTTGAACTTCTTGAGCATGTCTTGGATGTACTTGGCTTGGTTGATGAACGTCCCTTTCCTCAATTGTTTGACTTCAAATCCGAGGAAAAACTTCAGCTCCCCCATCATGGACATCTCGAAGCGGTCGGTCATGAGCTTGGCAAAATCCTTATTAAAAGTTTTGTTAATCGACCCAAAGATAATGTCATCAACATAGATTTGGCATACGAACAAGTGGCCTCCAACTTTCTTAGTAAAAAGAGTGGGATCAATGAGGCCCACTTCGAAGCCCGGCTCAACAAGAGCTCCCTAAGGCACTCATACCACGCACGCGGGGCTTGCTTAAGGCCATAGAGTGCCTTATTGAGCTTGTAGACATGGTTCGGAAAAAGTGGATCCTCAAAGCCTGGAGGTTGCTTGACGTATACCAACTCTTTCAAAGGACCATTAAGAAAAGCACTCTTGACATCCATTTGATACAATTTAAAGTTGTGATGGGTAGCAAAGTCAAGAAGCATACGAATGGATTCAAGGCGAGCAACGGGGGCGTAAGTCTCACCGAAGTTGATGCCCTCAACTTGTGAGTATCCTTGGGCAACTAACCTTGCCTTGTTGCGCACGACAATTCCATTCGCATCGCACTTGTTCTTGAAGACCCACTTGGTTCCTGTAAGGACCGCGGTTCTGAAAAGACCGTGGCTTCTATGTGACATGCCAATCCCTGGATCGGTTCATTGGCCCACAATAGAATGAGATGAATAACATAGCAAAATATCTGTGTATCATAAATAACGAAGATCCAGAGTACCATTATTACAATAAAAGCTTAGCTCAAGGCTAGCTCAAATTATTCAGGTAGCAACATAAATAAGCAAATCCTCCATTCTTCAAATTGCCCACAAGTAAACAAGTGCCGAGTGGAGTACCGTGGCCTATATCGATTACTCAGAATCGGAATATCCTGCAACATGAAACGTAGCAGCCCCGAAGGGTCAATACATGGAATGTATGGCAAGTAGAGCTAGTAATGGAGACAATAGTACTAACAACTACATTCATATTTGGCAAGTGGAGCTGTGTCTGGCTTGCATTTGCAAATAACTTTGTCCTACTTTCATAAACAGTTTTTTGATTTTTCTTTGAAAAGATCCCAATTAAGTAAACCCAACAACATTAAAACAATTATGAAATTTGAATGAGCAAGAAACATGTCATGGAATCAATATCAAGCAACTCAGTTGTCCATAACCGGGGACACGGCTAATCGATTAGATTATACACCCTGCAGAGGTTAGTACACTTTACCCATGTGACTTGGCCAGCCCAGCTCGTACCATCACTCTCATTTTGGGTGATGATAGGAAGAAGACCAAGATGAGACTGTTCGGGAAGTAGCTCCCCAATCCCGACGCGCACCGGTCCAACCTACCAAAATTCTACATCTCTAGATACGCGGGTTCGGGTCACCACAACCTACTAAGTCCAACCAACCGCCCATTCCATTATTGGCACATGGTTGTACACGTAAGCTACACAATAAAGAAGCCAATCATTCTCTCTTGAAACACAGGTGCCTTTCATAATGAAACCACCAAAAATTATCAATCCCATCACACCCAGGAGATTCATTGATTAAGTTGTTTTAGTTTTTGCAAAACAACTCATTTAGAAACAACTCTCAGTGATGTAACCCAACCCTCGTTCATCATAGCATGGCTAAGCACATCTACCAACGGTGGTTCATCTACAAGGAAAGTCCTACCACATAATAGGTCATAGCATAGCGATAGTATCATTCTACACATGCATCTACAAATTATACGACAATGCATTGAAAATAGTAGGACGATATCATGAACAAAGTAGCATCTACTTGCCTTGGTTGTAGCGGTCGGAAGAACAATCCACACACGAGCAAGCGTTGCACTCGTCACAATCTACACGATACAATTGCAATCATAAACAAACAATCCACAAGCATATGCAACAAAGATGATGCATGAAGGTATGGAAGGCAAGTGAATTGGTGCTACATATGCACCACATAATCCTAATCAATAACGCTACTGATTGCATGCATGGAAAATAGTTTTAGCGCTAGGAAAACTATTAAACAAAAAGTAATGCTCAAAACTAGAGCTAGAACTCAAATAATTCACTACCGGTAGTATACTGTTTGTAAAATCTTGGAAAAATTCTAACGCATAGGCATCACTGATTAGAAACAGTACCAACTGGAATTACTCAAAAAGGAATTATAAAACTCCCCGAGTAATTAAAACACTGCAGAAAGCCACTAGACAGTTTCTGCAGAAGTTTTTACTGTAAGCCTATCTTTTTAATTCACTATGAGATTCCCCTCACTCCACTGAATCCAGGGACATATCATACGCGATTTTTGGAGCTACGGATCTTTTTCTACGAATTTATTACTCCGAAAAGGCCACTAGCTAGTTTTATTAAAATGTACTAAACCTTGCTGCAAAAGCCTGAACCAAAGGTACAGCAAGATTATACACGACTCACTAAATCTACACATATTTTATTTGCAATTTTTGACCAAGCGGTTTAATTTCTATGCAATTTACAAGTTTCTACCGAAATCTGTCAACTAAAACGATTAACGAAATTAACCAGTCAACTGTGTCTGTTGACTGGTCAACGCGTCTGCTGACTGGGCGCTGACTGGACGTCTGACTAGTCAACGCCTGAGTCTGATCGGTCAACGAACGATCTGAGCTGCTGATCTGAAATCTGACGGTGGCTGCAGTCTTACCGGAAACAAGCGACGAAACGGACTCCGGACGGTGCGGCGATCGGTTCCGGCGACGGCGGTGACCTGCGCGGATGTAAACGGTCAGCGCGCGGTTCGAGATTAGTCGGCGGTAGCGGCGCAAAGGCGGCCTTAGCGTGTGTGCGTCTGCGTAAACCTGTATGTGGCC